>OZ057415.1:100161964-100821130 GCA_964056705.1 Troilus luridus
TCTATGTCGCTAGAGGGATTTCTATGTCGCTAGAGAGATTTCTAGGTCCCTAGAGGGATAGATTTCTATGTCCCTAGAGGGATTTCTAGGTCCCTAGAGGGATAGATTTCTAGGTCCCTAGAGGGATAGATTTCTATGTCCCTAGAGGGATTTCTATGTCCCTAGAGGGATTTCTATGTCCCTAGAGGGATTTCTATGTCCCTAGAGGGATTTCTATGTCCCTAGAGGGATTTCTAGGTCCCTAGAGGGATTTCTAGGTCCCTAGAGAGAGAGATTTCTATGTCCCTAGAGGGATTTCTATGTCGCTAGAGGGATTTCTATGTCGCTAGAGAGATTTCTAGGTCCCTAGAGGGATTTCTATGTCGCTAGAGGGATTTCTAGGTCCCTAGAGGGATAGATTTCTATGTCCCTAGAGGGATTTCTATGTCCCTAGCGAGATTTCTAGGTCCCTAGAGGGATTTCTATGTCGCTAGAGGGATTTCTAGGTCCCTAGAGGGATAGATTTCTAGGTCCCTAGAGGGATTTCAATGTGCCTAGAGGGATTTCTAGGTCCCTAGAGGGATTTCTATGTCCCTAGAGGGATAGATTTCTATGTCCCTAGAGGGATTTCTATGTCCCTAGAGGGATTTCTATGTCCCTAGAGGGATAGATTTCTATGTCCCTAGAGGGATTTCTATGTCCCTAGAGGGATTTCTATGTCGCTAGAGGGATTTCTATGTCGCTAGAGGGATTTCTAGGTCCCTAGAGGGATAGATTTCTATGTCCCTAGAGGGATTTCTATGTCCCTAGAGAGATTTCTAGGTCCCTAGAGGGATTTCTATGTCGCTAGAGGGATTTCTAGGTCCCTAGAGGGATAGATTTCTAGGTCCCTAGAGGGATTTCAATGTCCCTAGAGGGATTTCTAGGTCCCTAGAGGGATTTCTATGTCCCTAGAGGGATAGATTTCTATGTCCCTAGAGGGATTTCTAGGTCCCTAGAGGGATTTCTATGTCCCTAGAGGGATAGATTTCTATGTCCCTAGAGGGATTTCTATGTCCCTAGAGGGATTTCTATGTCCCTAGAGGGATTTCTAGGTCCCAAGAGGGATTTCTATGTCCCTAGAGGGATAGATTTCTATGTCCCTAGAGGGATTTCTATGTCCCTAGAGGGATAGATTTCTATGTCCCTAGAGGGATTTCTATGTCCCTAGAGGGATTTCTAGGTCCCTAGAGGGATTTCTAGGTCCCAAGAGGGATTTCTATGTCCCTAGAGGGATAGATTTCTATGTCCCTAGAGGGATTTCTATGTCCCTAGAGGGATAGATTTCTATGTCCCTAGAGGGATTTCTATGTCCCTAGAGGGATTTCTATGTCCCTAGAGGGATTTCTAGGTCCCTAGAGGGATTTCTAGGTCCCTAGAGGGATTTCTAGGTCCCTAGAGGGATTTCTAGGTCCCTAGAGGGATTTCTAGGTCCCTAGAGGGATTTCTAGGTCCCTAGAGAGAGAGATATCTATGTCCCTAGAGGGATTTCTATGTCGCTAGAGGGATTTCTATGTCGCTAGAGAGATTTCTAGGTCCCTAGAGGGATTTCTTTGTCGCTAGAGGGATTTCTAGGTCCCTAGAGGGATAGATTTCTAGGTCCCTAGAGGGATAGATTTCTATGTCCCTAGAGGGATTTCTATGTCCCTAGAGGGATTTCTAGGTCCCTAGAGGGATAGATTTCTATGTCCCTAGAGGGATTTCTAGGTCCCTAGAGGGATAGATTTCTAGGTCCCTAGAGGGATTTCAATGTCCCTAGAGGGATTTCTAGGTCCCTAGAGGGATTTCTATGTCCCTAGAGGTATAGATTTCTATGTCCCTAGAGGGATTTCTATGTCCCTAGAGGGATTTCTAGGTCCCTAGAGGGATTTCTAGGTCCCTAGAGGGATAGATTTCTATGTCCCTAGAGGGATTTCTATGTCCCTAGAGAGATTTCTAGGTCCCTAGAAGGATTTCTATGTCGCTAGAGGGATTTCTAGGTCCCTAGAGGGATAGATTTCTAGGTCCCTAGAGGGATTTCAATGTCCCTAGAGGGATTTCTATGTCCCTAGAGGGATAGATTTCTATGTCCCTAGAGGGATTTCTATGTCCCTAGAGAGATTTCTAGGTCCCTAGAGGGATTTCTATGTCGCTAGAGGGATTTCTAGGTCCCTAGAGGGATAGATTTCTAGGTCCCTAGAGGGATTTCAATGTCCCTAGAGGGATTTCTAGGTCCCTAGAGGGATTTCTAGGTCCCTAGAGGGATTTCTAGGTCCCTAGAGGGATTTCTAGGTCCCTAGAGGGATAGATTTCTATGTCCCTAGAGGGATTTCTATGTCCCTAGAGAGATTTCTAGGTCCCTAGAGGGATTTCTATGTCGCTAGAGGGATTTCTAGGTCCCTAGAGGGATAGATTTCTAGGTCCCTAGAGGGATTTCTATGTCCCTAGAGGGATAGATTTCTATGTCCCTAGAGGGATTTCTATGTCCCTAGAGGGATTTCTATGTCCCAAGAGGGATTTCTATGTTCCTAGAGGGATAGATTTCTATGTCCCTAGAGGGATTTCTATGTCCCTAGAGGGATTTCTATGTCCCTAGAGGGATAGATTTCTATGTCCCTAGAGGGATTTCTATGTCCCTAGAGAGATTTCTAGGTCCCTAGAGGGATTTCTATGTCGCTAGAGGGATTTCTAGGTCCCTAGAGGGATAGATTTCTAGGTCCCTAGAGGGATTTCTATGTCCCTAGAGGGATAGATTTCTATGTCCCTAGAGGGATTTCAATGTCCCTAGAGGGATTTCTAGGTCCCTTGAGGGATAGATTTCTATGTCCCTAGAGGGATTTCTATGTCCCTAGAGGGATTTCTATGTCCCTAGAGGGATTTCTAGGTCCCAAGAGGGATTTCTATGTCCCTAGAGGGATAGATTTCTATGTCCCTAGAGGGATTTCTATGTCCCTAGAGGGATTTCTAGGTCCCTAGAGGGATTTCTATGTCCCTAGAGGGATTTCTATGTCCCAAGAGGGATTTCTATGTCCCTAGAGGGATAGATTTCTATGTCCCTAGAGGGATTTCTAGGTCCCTAGAGGGATTTCTAGGTCCCTATTAAGTAAAATAGTCTAATATTAGAAGTGATATTAGAACTGCTATTAGAACTGCTGTTAGAGCTGCTGTTAGAGTTGCTGTTATAACTGATATTAGAACTGATATTAGAACTCATATAAGAACTAATAGCAGTTCTAATAGTAGTTCTAATAGCAGTTCAAAAGCAGTTCTAATATCAGTTCTAATAGCAGTTCTAACATCAGTTCTAATAGCACTTCTAATATCAGTTCTAATAGCAGTTCTAATAGCAGTTCTAATATCAGTTCTAATAGCAGTTCTTATAGCAGTTCTAATCGCGGTTCTAATAGCAGTTCAAAAGCAGTTCTAATATCAGTTCTAATAGCAGTTCTAATATCAGTTCTAGTAGCAGTTCTAACAGCAGTTCTAATAGCAGTTCTAATAGCAGTTCTAATAGCAGTTCTAATATCGGGTCTAATAGCAGTTCTAATATCAGTTCTAATATCAGTTATAATATCAGTTATAACAGCAACTCTAACAGCAGCTCTAACAGCAGTTCTAATAGCAGTTATAATATCAGTTCTAGTAGCAGTTCTAATAGCAGTTCTAATAGCAGTTCAAAAGCAGTTCTAATATCAGTTCTAATATCAGTTTTAATAGCAGTTCTAATAGCAGTTCATAAGCAATTCTAATATCAGTTCTAGTAGCAGTTCTAACAGCAGTTTTAATAGCAGTTCTAATAGTAGTTCTAATATCAGTTCTTATATCAGTTCTAATATCAGTTCTAATAGCAGCTAAAATTCTCCCTCTAGGGACATAGAAATCTATCCCTCTAGGGACATAGAAATCCAATCGACTGCAACTAACCAAAATTATTTTTATTGTGAAATTATTACAATTGACTACAACTAAACGAAATTGTTATGATCGGCTGCAACTAACCGAAATTGTTACACGTGACTGCGACTAACCGGAATTATTACAATTGACTTCGAATGACCGAAATTAGTAGAATCGACTGCAGGTAGGCCAAATTATTTATATCGCGAATTTATTGCAATCGACTGCAACTAACCAAAATTATTTTTATCGCGAATTTATTACAATCGCCTGCAACTAACCGGAATTCTTACGATCGACTGAAACTAACCAAAATTCTTACAATCGACTGCAACTAACCGAAATTTTTTTTTATCGCGAAATTATTACAACCGCCTGCAACTAACCGAAATTATTATTATTGAAAATTATTACAATCTACTGCCACTAACCGAAATTATTACAATCGACTGCGACTAAACGGAATTATTAAGTTGACTGCGACAAACCGAAATTATTATAATCGACTGCAACTACCCGAAATTATTTTTATCGGGAAATTATTCAATCGACTGCAACTAATTAAAATTGCCACGATCGACTGCAACTAAACGAAATTGTTTTTATTGACTGCGACTAACTAAAATTTTTTACAATCGACTGCAACTAACCGAAATTTTTTTTATTGCGAAATTATTACAATTGACTACAACTAAACGAAATTGTTATGATCGGCTGCAACTAACCGAAATTGTTACACGTGACTGCGACTAACCGGAATTATTACAATTGACTACGACTGACCGAAATTATTACAATCGACTGCAGGTAGGCCAAATTATTTTTATCGCGAATTTATTGCAATCGACTGCAACTAACCAAAATAGTTGCAATCGACTGCAACTAACCGAAATTTTTTTTTATCGCGAAATTATTACAATCGCCTGCAACTAACCGAAATTATTATTATTGAAAATGAAATCCCTCTTGGGACCTAGAAATCCCTCTAAGGACATAGAAATCCCTCTAGGGACATAGAAATCCCTCTAGGGACATAGAAATCTATCCCTCTAGGGACATAGAAATCCCTCTAGGGACCTAGAAATCCCTCTAGGGACATTGAAATCCCTCTAGGGACATTGAAATCCCTCTAGGGACCTAGAAATCTATCCCTCTAGGGACCTAGAAATCCCTCTAGCGACATAGAAATCCCTCTAGGGACCTAGAAATCTCTCTAGGGACATAGAAATCTATCCCTCTAGGGACCTAGAAATCTATCCCTCTAGGGACCTAGAAATCCCTCTAGCGACATAGAAATCCCTCTAGGGACCTAGAAATCTCACTAGCGACATAGAAATCCCTCTAGCGACATAGAAATCCCTCTAGGGACATAGATATCTCTCTCTCTAGGGACCTAGAAATCCCTCTAGGGACCTAGAAATCCCTCTAGGGACCTAGAAATCCCTCTAGGGACCTAGAAATCCCTCTAGGGACCTAGAAATCCCTCTAGGGACATAGAAATCCCTCTAGGGACATAGAAATCTATCCCTCTAGGGACATAGAAATCCCTCTAGGGACATAGAAATCTATCCCTCTAGGGACATAGAAATCCCTCTTGGGACCTAGAAATCCCTCTAGGGACATAGAAATCCCTCTAGGGACCTAGAAATCCCTCTAGGCACATTGAAATCCCTCTAGGGACCTAGAAATCTATCCCTCTAGGGACCTAGAAATCCCTCTAGCGACATAGAAATCCCTCTAGGGACCTAGAAATCTCTCTAGGGACATAGAAATCCCTCTAGGGACATAGAAATCTATCCCTCTAGGGACCTAGAAATCCCTCTAGCGACATAGAAATCCCTCTAGGGACCTAGAAATCTCTCTAGCGACATAGAAATCCCTCTAGCGACATAGAAATCCCTCTAGGGACATAGAAATCTCTCTCTCTAGGGACCTAGAAATCCCTCTAGGGACCTAGAAATCCCTCTAGGGACCTAGAAATCCCTCTAGGGACATAGAAATCCCTCTAGGGACATAGAAATCCCTCTAGGGACATAGAAATCTATCCCTCTAGGGACATAGAAATCCCTCTTGGGACATAACAATCCCTCTAGGCACATTGAAATCCCTCTAGGGACATAGAAATCCCTCTAGGGACATAGAAATCTATCCCTCTAGGGACCTAGAAATCTATCCCTCTAGGGACCTAGAAATCCCTCTAGCGACATAGAAATCCCTCTAGGGACCTAGAAATCTCTCTAGCGACATAGAAATCCCTCTAGCGACATAGAAATCTATCCCTCTAGGGACATAGAAATCCCTCTAGGGACATAGAAATCCCTCTAGGGACATACAAATCTATCCCTCTAGGGACATAGAAATCCCTCTAGGGACCTAGAAATCCCTCTAGGGACATTGAAATCCCTCTAGGGACCTAGAAATCTATCCCTCTAGGGACCTAGAAATCCCTCTAGCGACATAGAAATCCCTCTAGGGACCTAGAAATCTCTCTAGGGACATAGAAATCCCTCTAGGGACATAGAAATCTATCCCTCTAGGGACCTAGAAATCCCTCTAGCGACATAGAAATCCCTCTAGGGACCTAGAAATCTCTCTAGGGACATAGAAATCCCTCTAGGGACATAGAAATCTATCCCCCTAGGGACCTAGAAATCCCTCTAGGGACCTAGAAATCCCTCTAGGGACATAGAAATCCCTCTAGGGACATAGAAATCTATCCCTCTAGGGACATAGAAATCCCTCTAGGGACCTAGAAATCCCTCTAGGGACATTGAAATCCCTCTAGGGACCTAGAAATCTATCCCTCTAGGGACCTAGAAATCCCTCTAGCGACATAGAAATCCCTCTAGAGACATAGAAATCCCTCTAGTTACATAGAAATCTATCCCTCTAGGGACCTAGAAATCTATCCCTCTAGGGACCTAGAAATCCCTCTAGCGACATAGAAATCCCTCTAGGGACCTAGAAATCTCTCTAGCGACATAGAAATCCCTCTAGCGACATAGAAATCTATCCCTCTAGGGACATAGAAATCCCTCTAGGGACATAGAAATCCCTCTAGGGACATACAAATCTATCCCTCTAGGGACATAGAAATCCCTCTAGGGACCTAGAAATCCCTCTAGGGACATTGAAATCCCTCTAGGGACCTAGAAATCTATCCCTCTAGGGACCTAGAAATCCCTCTAGCGACATAGAAATCCCTCTAGGGACCTAGAAATCTCTCTAGGGACATAGAAATCCCTCTAGGGACATAGAAATCTATCCCTCTAGGGACCTAGAAATCCCTCTAGGGACCTAGAAATCCCTCTAGGGACATAGAAATCCCTCTAGGGACATAGAAATCTATACCTCTAGGGACATAGAAATCCCTCTAGGGACCTAGAAATCCCTCTAGGGACATTGAAATCCCTCTAGGGACCTAGAAATCTATCCCTCTAGGGACCTAGAAATCCCTCTAGGGACATAGAAATCTATCCCTCTAGGGACCTAGAAATCCCTCTAGGGACATAGAAATCCCTCTAGGGACATAGAAATCTATCCCTCTAGGGACCTAGAAATCTATCCCTCTAGGGACCTAGAAATCCCTCTAGCGACATAGAAATCCCTCTAGGGACCTAGAAATCTCTCTAGCGACATAGAAATCCCTCTAGCGACATAGAAATCCCTCTAGGGACATAGATATCTCTCTCTCTAGGGACCTAGAAATCCCTCTAGGGACCTAGAAATCCCTCTAGGGACCTAGAAATCCCTCTAGGGACCTAGAAATCCCTCTAGGGACCTAGAAATCCCTCTAGGGACATAGAAATCCCTCTAGGGACATAGAAATCTATCCCTCTAGGGACATAGAAATCCCTCTAGGGACATAGAAATCTATCCCTCTAGGGACATAGAAATCCCTCTTGGGACCTAGAAATCCCTCTAGGGACATAGAAATCCCTCTAGGGACCTAGAAATCCCTCTAGCGACATAGAAATCCCTCTAGGGACCTAGAAATCTCTCTAGGGACATAGAAATCCCTCTAGGGACATAGAAATCTATCCCTCTAGGGACCTAGAAATCCCTCTAGGGACCTAGAAATCCCTCTAGGGACATAGAAATCCCTCTAGGGACATAGAAATCTATCCCTCTAGGGACATAGAAATCCCTCTAGGGACCTAGAAAACCCTCTAGGGACATTGAAATCCCTCTAGGGACCTAGAAATCTATCCCTCTAGGGACCTAGAAATCCCTCTAGCGACATAGAAATCCCTCTAGGGACATAGAAATCCCTCTAGGGACATAGAAATAGGGATAGATTTCTAGGTCCCTAAAGGGATTTCAATGTCCCTAGAGGGATTTCTAGGTCCCTAGAGGGATTTCTATGTCCCTAGAAGGATAGATTTCTATGTCCCTAGAGGGATTTCTATGTCCCTAGAGGGATTTCTATGTCCCAAGAGGGATTTCTATGTCCCTAGAGGGATAGATTTCTATGTCCCTAGAGGGATTTCTATGTCCCTAGAGGGATTTCTAGGTCCCTAGAGGGATTTCTAGGTCCCTAGAGGGATTTCTAGGTCCCTAGAGAGAGAGATTTCTATGTCCCTAGAGGGATTTCTATGTCGCTAGAGGGATTTCTATGTCGCTAGAGAGATTTCTAGGTCCCTAGAGGGATTTCTATGTCGCTAGAGAGATTTCTAGGTCCCTAGAGGGATTTCTAGGTCCCTAGAGGGATTTCTATGTCCCTAGAGGGATAGATTTCTATGTCCCTAAAGGGATTTCTATGTCCCTAGAGGGATTTCTATGTCCCAAGAGGGATTTCTATGTCCCTAGAGGGATAGATTTCTATGTCCCTAGAGGGATTTCTATGTCCCTAGAGGGATTTCTATGTCCCTAGAGGGATTTCTAGGTCCCTAGAGGGATTTCTAGGTCCCTAGAGAGAGAGATTTCTATGTCCCTAGAGGGATTTCTATGTCGCTAGAGGGATTTCTATGTCGCTAGAGAGATTTCTAGGTCCCTAGAGGGATTTCTATGTCGCTAGAGGGATTTCTAGGTCCCTAGAGGGATAGATTTCTATGTCCCTAGAGGGATTTCTATGTCCCTAGAGAGATTTCTAGGTCCCTAGAGGGATTTCTATGTCGCTAGAGGGATTTCTAGGTCCCTAGAGGGATAGATTTCTAGGTCCCTAGAGGGATTTCAATGTGCCTAGAGGGATTTCTAGGTCCCTAGAGGGATTTCTATGTCCCTAGAGGGATTTCTAGGTCCCAAGAGGGATTTCTATGTCCCTAGAGGGATAGATTTCTATGTCCCTAGAGGGATTTCTATGTCCCTAGAGGGATAGATTTCTATGTCCCTAGAGGGATTTCTATGTCTCTAGAGGGATTTCTAGGTCCCTAGAGGGATTTCTAGGTCCCTAGAGGGATTTCTAGGTTTCTAGAGGGATTTCTAGGTCCCTAGAGGGATTTCTAGGTCCCTAGAGAGAGAGATATCTATGTCCCTAGAGGGATTTCTATGTCGCTAGAGGGATTTCTATGTCGCTAGAGAAATTTCTAGGTCCCTAGAGGGATTTCTATGTCGCTAGAGGGATTTCTAGGTCCCTAGAGGGATAGATTTCTAGGTCCCTAGAGGGATAGATTTCTATGTCCCTAGAGGGATTTCTATGTCCCTAGAGGGATTTCTAGGTCCCTAGAGGGATAGATTTCTATGTCCCTAGAGGGATTTCTAGGTCCCTAGAGGGATAGATTTCTAGGTCCCTAGAGGGATTTCAATGTCCCTAGAGGGATTTCTAGGTCCCTAGAGGGATTTCTATGTCCCTAGAGGTATAGATTTCTATGTCCCTAGAGGGATTTCTATGTCCCTAGAGGGATTTCTAGGTCCCTAGAGGGATTTCTAGGTCCCTAGAGGGATAGATTTCTATGTCCCTAGAGGGATTTCTATGTCCCTAGAGAGATTTCTAGGTCCCTAGAGGGATTTCTATGTCGCTAGAGGGATTTCTAGGTCCCTAGAGGGATTTCTAGGTCCCTAGAGGGATAGATTTCTATGTCCCTAGAGGGATTTCTATGTCCCTAGAGAGATTTCTAGGTCCCTAGAGGGATTTCTATGTCGCTAGAGGGATTTCTAGGTCCCTAGAGGGATAGATTTCTAGGTCCCTAGAGGGATTTCAATGTCCCTAGAGGGATTTCTAGGTCCCTAGAGGGATTTCTATGTCCCTAGAGGGATAGATTTGTATGTCCCTAGAGGGATTTCTATGTCCCTAGAGGGATTTCTATGTCCCTAGAGGGATAGATTTCTATGTCGCTAGAGGGATTTCTATGTCGCTAGAGAGATTTCTAGGTCCCTAGAGGGATTTCTATGTCGCTAGAGGGATTTCTAGGTCCCTAGAGGGATAGATTTCTAGGTCCCTAGAGGGATAGATTTCTATGTCCCTAGAGGGATTTCTATGTCCCTAGAGGGATTTCTATGTCGCTAGAGGGATTTCTAGGTTCCTAGAGGGATAGATTTCTAGGTCCCTAGAGGGATTTCAATGTCCCTAGAGGGATTTCTAGGTCCCTAGAGGGATTTCTATGTCCCTAGAGGGATAGATTTCTATGTCCCTAGAGGGATTTCTATGTCCCTAGAGGGATTTCTAGGTCCCTAGAGGGATTTCTAGGTCCCTAGAGGGATAGATTTCTATGTCCCTAGAGGGATTTCTATGTCCCTAGAGAGATTTCTAGGTCCCTAGAGGGATTTCTATGTCGCTAGAGGGATTTCTAGGTCCCTAGAGGGATTTCTATGTCCCTAGAGGGATAGATTTCTATGTCCCTAGAGGGATTTCTATGTCCCTAGAGGGATTTCTATGTCCCTAGAGGGATTTCTATGTCCCTAGAGGGATTTCTATGTCCCTAGAGGGATTTCTAGGTCCCTAGAGGGATTTCTAGGTCCCTAGAGGGATTTCTATGTCGCTAGAGGGATTTCTATGTCCCTAGAGGGATAGATTTCTATGTCCCTAGAGGGATTTCTATGTCCCTAGAGGGATTTCTAGGTCCCTAGAGAGAGAGATTTCTATGTCCCTAGAGGGATTTCTATGTCCCTAGAGAGATTTCTATGTCGCTAGAGGGATTTCTAGGTCCCTAGAGGGATTTCTAGGTCCCTAGAGGGATAGATTTCTATGTCCCTAGAGGGATTTCTATGTCCCTAGAGAGATTTCTAGGTCCCTAGAGGGATTTCTATGTCGCTAGAGGGATTTCTAGGTCCCTAGAGGGATAGATTTCTAGGTCCCTAAAGGGATTTCAATGTCCCTAGAGGGATTTCTAGGTCCCTAGAGGGATTTCTATGTCCCTAGAAGGATAGATTTCTATGTCCCTAGAGGGATTTCTATGTCCCTAGAGGGATTTCTATGTCCCAAGAGGGATTTCTATGTCCCTAGAGGGATAGATTTCTATGTCCCTAGAGGGATTTCTAGGTCCCTAGAGGGATTTCTAGGTCCCTAGAGGGATTTCTAGGTCCCTAGAGAGAGAGATTTCTATGTCCCTAGAGGGATTTCTATGTCGCTAGAGGGATTTCTATGTCGCTAGAGAGATTTCTAGGTCCCTAGAGGGATTTCTATGTCGCTAGAGAGATTTCTAGGTCCCTAGAGGGATTTCTAGGTCCCTAGAGGGATTTCTAAGTCCCTAGAGGGATAGATTTCTATGTCCCTAAAAGGATTTCTATGTCCCTAGAGGGATTTCTATGTCCCAAGAGGGATTTCTATGTCCCTAGAGGGATAGATTTCTATGTCCCTAGAGGGATTTCTATGTCCCTAGAGGGATTTCTATGTCCCTAGAGGGATTTCTAGGTCCCTAGAGGGATTTCTAGGTCCCTAGAGGGATTTCTAGGTCCCTAGAGAGAGAGATTTCTATGTCCCTAGAGGGATTTCTATGTCGCTAGAGGGATTTCTATGTCGCTAGAGAGATTTCTAGGTCCCTAGAGGGATTTCTATGTCGCTAGAGGGATTTCTAGGTCCCTAGAGGGATAGATTTCTATGTCCCTAGAGGGATTTCTATGTCCCTAGAGAGATTTCTAGGTCCCTAGAGGGATTTCTATGTCGCTAGAGGGATTTCTAGGTCCCTAGAGGGATAGATTTCTAGGTCCCTAGAGGGATTTCAATGTGCCTAGAGGGATTTCTAGGTCCCTAGAGGGATTTCTATGTCCCTAGAGGGATTTCTATGTCGCTAGAGG
The DNA here is from genome assembly GCA_964056705.1 of Troilus luridus. Classification (NCBI taxonomy): domain Eukaryota; kingdom Metazoa; phylum Arthropoda; class Insecta; order Hemiptera; family Pentatomidae; genus Troilus; species Troilus luridus. The sequence continues at coordinate 100,174,031 of OZ057415.1, forward strand.
GATTTCTAGGTCCCTAAAGGGATAGATTTCTAGGTCCCTAGAGGGATTTTAATGTGCCTAGAGGGATTTCTATGTCCCAAGAGGGATTTCTATGTCCCTAGAGGGATAGATTTCTATGTCCCTAGAGGGATTTCTATGTCCCTAGAGGGATTTCTATGTCCCTAGAGGGATTTCTAGGTCCCTAGAGGGATTTCTAGGTCCCTAGAGAGAGAGATTTCTATGTCCCTAGAGGGATTTCTATGTCGCTAGAGGGATTTCTATGTCGCTAGAGAGATTTCTAGGTCCCTAGAGGGATTTCTATGTCGCTAGAGGGATTTCTAGGTCCCTAGAGGGATAGATTTCTATGTCCCTAGAGGGATTTCTATGTCCCTAGAGAGATTTCTAGGTCCCTAGAGGGATTTCTATGTCGCTAGAGGGATTTCTAGGTCCCTAGAGGGATAGATTTCTAGGTCCCTAGAGGGATTTCAATGTGCCTAGAGGGATTTCTAGGTCCCTAGAGGGATTTCTATGTCCCTAGAGGGATTTCTAGGTCCCAAGAGGGATTTCTATGTCCCTAGAGGGATAGATTTCTATGTCCCTAGAGGGATTTCTATGTCCCTAGGAGGATAGATTTCTATGTCCCTAGAGGGATTTCTATGTCCCTAGAGGGATTTCTAGGTCCCTAGAGGGATTTCTAGGTCCCTAGAGGGATTTCTAGGTCCCTAGAGGGATTTCTAGGTCCCTAGAGGGATTTCTAGGTCCCTAGAGAGAGAGATATCTATGTCCCTAGAGGGATTTCTATGTCGCTAGAGGGATTTCTATGTCGCTAGAGAGATTTCTAGGTCCCTAGAGGGATTTCTATGTCGCTAGAGGGATTTCTAGGTCCCTAGAGGGATAGATTTCTAGGTCCCTAGAGGGATAGATTTCTATGTCCCTAGAGGGATTTCTATGTCCCTAGAGGGATTTCTAGGTCCCTAGAGGGATAGATTTCTATGTCCCTAGAGGGATTTCTAGGTCCCTAGAGGGATAGATTTCTATGTCCCTAAAGGGATTTCTATGTCCCTAGAGGGATTTCTATGTCCCAAGAGGGATTTCTATGTCCCTAGAGGGATAGATTTCTATGTCCCTAGAGGGATTTCTATGTCCCTAGAGGGATTTCTATGTCCCTAGAGGGATTTCTAGGTCCCTAGAGGGATTTCTAGGTCCCTAGAGGGATTTCTAGGTCCCTAGAGAGAGAGATTTCTATGTCCCTAGAGGGATTTCTATGTCGCTAGAGGGATTTCTATGTCGCTAGAGAGATTTCTAGGTCCCTAGAGGGATTTCTATGTCGCTAGAGGGATTTCTAGGTCCCTAGAGGGATAGATTTCTATGTCCCTAGAGGGATTTCTATGTCCCTAGAGAGATTTCTAGGTCCCTAGAGGGATTTCTATGTCGCTAGAGGGATTTCTAGGTCCCTAGAGGGATAGATTTCTAGGTCCCTAGAGGGATTTCAATGTGCCTAGAGGGATTTCTAGGTCCCTAGAGGGATTTCTATGTCCCTAGAGGGATTTCTATGTCGCTAGAGGGATTTCTAGGTCCCTAGAGGGATAGATTTCTAGGTCCCTAGAGGGATTTCAATGTGCCTAGAGGGATTTCTATGTCCCAAGAGGGATTTCTATGTCCCTAGAGGGATAGATTTCTATGTCCCTAGAGGGATTTCTATGTCCCTAGAGGGATTTCTATGTCCCTAGAGGGATTTCTAGGTCCCTAGAGGGATTTCTAGGTCCCTAGAGAGAGAGATTTCTATGTCCCTAGAGGGATTTCTATGTCGCTAGAGGGATTTCTATGTCGCTAGAGAGATTTCTAGGTCCCTAGAGGGATTTCTATGTCGCTAGAGGGATTTCTAGGTCCCTAGAGGGATAGATTTCTATGTCCCTAGAGGGATTTCTATGTCCCTAGAGAGATTTCTAGGTCCCTAGAGGGATTTCTATGTCGCTAGAGGGATTTCTAGGTCCCTAGAGGGATAGATTTCTAGGTCCCTAGAGGGATTTCAATGTGCCTAGAGGGATTTCTAGGTCCCTAGAGGGATTTCTATGTCCCTAGAGGGATTTCTAGGTCCCAAGAGGGATTTCTATGTCCCTAGAGGGATAGATTTCTATGTCCCTAGAGGGATTTCTATGTTTCTAGAGGGATAGATTTCTATGTCCCTAGAGGGATTTCTATGTCCCTAGAGGGATTTCTAGGTCCCTAGAGGGATTTCTAGGTCCCTAGAGGGATTTCTAGGTCCCTAGAGGGATTTCTAGGTTCCTAGAGGGATTTCTAGGTCCCTAGAGAGAGAGATATCTATGTCCCTAGAGGGATTTCTATGTCGCTAGAGGGATTTCTATGTCGCTAGAGAGATTTCTAGGTCCCTAGAGGGATTTCTATGTCGCTAGAGGGATTTCTAGGTCCCTAGAGGGATAGATTTCTAGGTCCCTAGAGGGATAGATTTCTATGTCCCTAGAGGGATTTCTATGTCCCTAGAGGGATTTCTGGGTCCCTAGAGGGATAGATTTCTATGTCCCTAGAGGGATTTCTAGGTCCCTAGAGGGATAGATTTCTAGGTCCCTAGAGGGATTTCAATGTCCCTAGAGGGATTTCTAGGTCCCTAGAGGGATTTCTAGGTCCCTAGAGGGATAGATTTCTATGTCCCTAGAGGGATAGATTTCTATGTCGCTAGAGGGATTTCTATGTCGCTAGAGAGATTTCTAGGTCCCTAGAGGGATTTCTATGTCGCTAGAGGGATTTCTAGGTCCCTAGAGGGATAGATTTCTAGGTCCCTAGAGGGATAGATTTCTATGTCCCTAGAGGGATTTCTATGTCCCTAGAGGTATTTCAATGTGCCTAGAGGGATTTCTAGGTCCCTAGAGGGATTTCTAGGTCCCTAGAGGGATAGATTTCTAGGTCCCTAGAGGGATTTCAATGTCCCTAGAGGGATTTCTAGGTCCCTAGAGGGATTTCTATGTCCCTAGAGGGATAGATTTCTATGTCCCTAGAGGGATTTCTAGGTCCCTAGAGGGATTTCTATGTCCCTAGAGGGATAGATTTCTATGTCCCTAGAGGGATTTCTATGTCCCTAGAGGGATTTCTAGGTCCCAAGAGGGATTTCTATGTCCCTAGAGGGATAGATTTCTATGTCCCTAGAGGGATTTCTATGTCCCTAGAGGGATAGATTTCTATGTCCCTAGAGGGATTTCTATGTCCCTAGAGGGATTTCTAGGTCCCTAGAGGGATTTCTATGTCCCTAGAGGGATTTCTAGGTCCCTAGAGGGATTTCTATGTCCCTAGAGGGATTTCTAGGTCCCTAGAGAGAGAGATTTCTATGTCCCTAGAGGGATTTCTATGTCGCTAGAGGGATTTCTATGTCGCTAGAGAGATTTCTAGGTCCCTAGAGGGATTTCAATGTCCCTAGAGGGATTTCTAGGTCCCTAGAGGGATTTCTATGTCCCTAGAGGGATAGATTTGTATGTCCCTAGAGGGATTTCTAGGTCCCTAGAGAGAGAGATTTCTATGTCCCTAGAGGGATTTCTATGTCGCTAGAGGGATTTCTATGTCGCTAGAGAGATTTCTAGGTCCCTAGAGGGATTTCTATGTCGCTAGAGGGATTTCTAGGTCCCTAGAGGGATAGATTTCTATGTCCCTAGAGGGATTTCTATGTCCCTAGAGAGATTTCTAGGTCCCTAGAGGGATTTCTATGTCGCTAGAGGGATTTCTAGGTCCCTAGAGGGATAGATTTCTAGGTCCCTAGAGGGATTTCAATGTGCCTAGAGGGATTTCTAGGTCCCTAGAGGGATTTCTATGTCCCTAGAGGGATTTCTAGGTTCCAAGAGGGATTTCTATGTCCCTAGAGGGATAGATTTCTATGTCCCTAGAGGGATAGATTTCTATGTCCCTAGAGGGATTTCTATGTCCCTAGAGGGATAGATTTCTATGTCCCTAGAGGGATTTCTATGTCCCTAGAGGGATTTCTAGGTCCCTAGAGGGATTTCTAGGTCCCTAGAGGGATTTCTAGGTCCCTAGAGGGATTTCTAGGTCCCTAGAGGGATTTCTAGGTCCCTAGAGAGAGAGATATCTATGTCCCTAGAGGGATTTCTATGTCGCTAGAGGGATTTCTATGTCGCTAGAGAGATTTCTAGGTCCCTAGAGGGATTTCTATGTCGCTAGAGGGATTTCTAGGTCCCTAGAGGGATAGATTTCTAGGTCCCTAGAGGGATAGATTTCTATGTCCCTAGAGGGATTTCTATGTCCCTAGAGGGATTTCTAGGTCCCTAGAGGGATAGATTTCTATGTCCCTAGAGGGATTTCTAGGTCCCTAGAGGGATAGATTTCTAGGTCCCTAGAGGGATTTCAATGTCCCTAGAGGGATTTCTAGGTCCCTAGAGGGATTTCTATGTCGCTAGAGGGATTTCTAGGTCCCTAGAGGGATAGATTTCTAGGTCCCTAGAGGGATTTCAATGTCCCTAGAGGGATTTCTAGGTCCCTAGAGGGATTTCTATGTCCCTAGAGGGATAGATTTGTATGTCCCTAGAGGGATTTCTATGTCCCTAGAGGGATTTCTATGTCCCTAGAGGGATAGATTTCTATGTCGCTAGAGGGATTTCTATGTCGCTAGAGAGATTTCTAGGTCCCTAGAGGGATTTCTATGTCGCTAGAGGGATTTCTAGGTCCCTAGAGGGATAGATTTCTAGGTCCCTAGAGGGATAGATTTCTATGTCCCTAGAGGCATTTCTATGTCCCTAGAGGGATTTCAATGTGCCTAGAGGGATTTCTATGTCCCAAGAGGGATTTCTATGTCCCTAGAGGGATAGATTTCTATGTCCCTAGAGGGATTTCTATGTCCCTAGAGGGATTTCTATGTCCCTAGAGGGATTTCTAGGTTCCTAGAGGGATTTCTAGGTCCCTAGAGGGATTTCTAGGTCCCTAGAGAGAGAGATTTCTATGTCCCTAGAGGGATTTCTATGTCGCTAGAGGGATTTCTATGTCGCTAGAGAGATTTCTAGGTCCCTAGAGGGATTTCTATGTCGCTAGAGGGATTTCTAGGTCCCTAGAGGGATAGATTTCTATGTCCCTAGAGGGATTTCTATGTCCCTAGAGAGATTTCTAGGTCCCTAGAGGGATTTCTATGTCGCTAGAGGGATTTCTAGGTCCCTAGAGGGATAGATTTCTAGGTCCCTAGAGGGATTTCAATGTGCCTAGAGGGATTTCTAGGTCCCTAGAGGGATTTCTATGTCCCTAGAGGGATTTCTAGGTCCCAAGAGGGATTTCTATGTCCCTAGAGGGATAGATTTCTATGTCCCTAGAGGGATTTCTATGTCCCTAGAGGGATAGATTTCTATGTCCCTAGAGGGATTTCTATGTCCCTAGAGGGATTTCTAGGTCCCTAGAGGGATTTCTAGGTCCCTAGAGGGATTTCTAGGTCCCTAGAGGGATTTCTAGGTCCCTAGAGGGATTTCTAGGTCCCTAGAGAGAGAGATATCTATGTCCCTAGAGGGATTTCTATGTCGCTAGAGGGATTTCTATGTCGCTAGAGAGATTTCTAGGTCCCTAGAGGGATTTCTATGTCGCTAGAGGGATTTCTAGGTCCCTAGAGGGATAGATTTCTAGGTCCCTAGAGGGATAGATTTCTATGTCCCTAGAGGGATTTCTATGTCCCTAGAGGGATTTCTAGGTCCCTAGAGGGATAGATTTCTATGTCCCTAGAGGGATTTCTAGGTCCCTAGAGGGATAGATTTCTAGGTCCCTAGAGGGATTTCAATGTCCCTAGAGGGATTTCTAGGTCCCTAGAGGGATTTCTATGTCCCTAGAGGTATAGATTTCTATGTCCCTAGAGGGATTTCTATGTCCCTAGAGGGATTTCTAGGTCCCTAGAGGGATTTCTAGGTCCCTAGAGGGATAGATTTCTATGTCCCTAGAGGGATTTCTATGTCCCTAGAGAGATTTCTAGGTCCCTAGAGGGATTTCTATGTCGCTAGAGGGATTTCTAGGTCCCTAGAGGGATAGATTTCTAGGTCCCTAGAGGGATTTCAATGTCCCTAGAGGGATTTCTAGGTCCCTAGAGGGATTTCTATGTCCCTAGAGGGATAGATTTGTATGTCCCTAGAGGGATTTCTATGTCCCTAGAGGGATTTCTATGTCCCTAGAGGGATAGATTTCTATGTCGCTAGAGGGATTTCTATGTCGCTAGAGAGATTTCTAGGTCCCTAGAGGGATTTCTATGTCGCTAGAGGGATTTCTAGGTCCCTAGAGGGATAGATTTCTAGGTCCCTAGAGGGATAGATTTCTACGTCCCTAGAGGGATTTCTATGTCCCTAGAGGGATTTCAATGTGCCTAGAGGGATTTCTAGGTCCCTAGAGGGATTTCTAGGTCCCTAGAGGGATTTCTATGTCCCTAGAGGGATAGATTTCTATGTCCCTAGAGGGATTTCTATGTCCCTAGAGGGATTTCTATGTCCCTAGAGGGATAGATTTCTAGGTCCCTAGAGGGATTTCTATGTCCCTAGAGGGATAGATTTCTATGTCCCTAGAGGGATTTCTATGTCCCTAGAGGGATTTCTATGTCCCTAGAGGGATAGATTTCTATGTCCCTAGAGGGATTTCTATGTCCCTAGAGGGATTTCTATGTCGCTAGAGGGATTTCTATGTCGCTAGAGGGATTTCTAGGTCCCTAGAGGGATAGATTTCTATGTCCCTAGAGGGATTTCTATGTCCCTAGAGAGATTTCTAGGTCCCTAGAGGGATTTCTATGTCGCAAGAGGGATTTCTAGGTCCCTAGAGGGATAGATTTCTAGGTCCCTAGAGGGATTTCAATGTCCCTAGAGGGATTTCTATGTCCCTAGAGGGATTTCTATGTCCCTAGAGGGAAAGATTTCTATGTCCCTAGAGGGATTTCTAGGTCCCTAGAGGGATTTCTATGTCCCTAGAGGGATAGATTTCTATGTCCCTAGAGGGATTTCTATGTCCCTAGAGGGATTTCTAGGTCCCAAGAGGGATTTCTATGTCCCTAGAGGGATAGATTTCTATGTCCCTAGAGGGATTTCTATGTCCCTAGAGGGATAGATTTCTATGTCCCTAGAGGGATTTCTATGTCCCTAGAGGGATTTCTAGGTCCCTAGAGGGATTTCTATGTCCCTAGAGGGATAGATTTCTATGTCGCTAGAGGGATTTCTAGGTCCCTAGAGGGATTTCTATGTCCCTAGAGGGATTTCTATGTCCCTAGAGGGATTTCTAGGTCCCTAGAGGGATTTCTAGGTCCCTAGAGAGAGAGATTTCTATGTCCCTAGAGGGATTTCTATGTCGCTAGAGGGATTTCTATGTCGCTAGAGGGATTTCTAGGTCCCTAGAGGGATTTCTAGGTCCCTAGAGAGAGAGATTTCTATGTCCCTAGAGGGATTTCTATGTCCCTAGAGGGATAGATTTCTATGTCCCTAGAGGGATTTCTATGTCGCTAGAGGGATTTCTATGTCGCTAGAGGGATTTCTAGGTCCCTAGAGGGATTTCTAGGTCCCTAGAGAGAGAGATTTCTATGTCCCTAGAGGGATTTCTAGGTCCCTAGAGGGATTTCTATGTCCCTAGAGGGATTTCAATGTCCCTAGAGGGATTTCTAGGTCCCTAGAGGGATTTCTATGTCCCTAGAGGTATAGATTTCTATGTCCCTAGAGGGATTTCTATGTCCCTAGAGGGATTTCTAGGTCCCTAGAGGGATTTCTAGGTCCCTAGAGGGATAGATTTCTATGTCCCTAGAGGGATTTCTATGTCCCTAGAGAGATTTCTAGGTCCCTAGAGGGATTTCTATGTCGCTAGAGGGATTTCTAGGTCCCTAGAGGGATAGATTTCTAGGTCCCTAGAGGGATAGATTTCTATGTCCCTAGAGGGATTTCTATGTCCCTAGAGGGATTTCTAGGTCCCTAGAGGGATTTCTATGTCCCTAGAGGGATAGATTTCTATGTCGCTAGAGGGATTTCTATGTCGCTAGAGAGATTTCTAGGTCCCTAGAGGGATTTCTATGTCGCTAGAGGGATTTCTAGGTCCCTAGAGGGATAGATTTCTAGGTCCCTAGAGGGATAGATTTCTATGTCCCTAGAGGGATTTCTATGTCCCTAGAGGGATTTCTATGTCGCTAGAGGGATTTCTAGGTCCCTAGAGGGATAGATTTCTAGGTCCCTAGAGGGATTTCAATGTCCCTAGAGGGATTTCTAGGTCCCTAGAGGGATTTCTATGTCATTAGAGGGATAGATTTCTATGTCCCTAGAGGGATTTCTATGTCCCTAGAGGGATTTCTAGGTCCCTAGAGGGATTTCTAGGTCCCTAGAGGGATAGATTTCTATGTCCCTAGAGGGATTTCTATGTCCCTAGAGAGATTTCTAGGTCCCTAGAGGGATTTCTATGTCGCTAGAGGGATTTCTAGGTCCCTAGAGGGATTTCTATGTCCCTAGAGGGATAGATTTCTATGTCCCTAGAGGGATTTCTATGTCCCTAGAGGGATTTCTATGTCCCTAGAGGTATTTCTATGTCCCTAGAGGGATTTCTATGTCCCTAGAGGGATTTCTAGGTCCCTAGAGGGATTTCTAGGTCCCTAGAGGGATTTCTATGTCGCTAGAGGGATTTCTATGTCCCTAGAGGGATAGATTTCTATGTCCCTAGAGGGATTTCTATGTCCCTAGAGGGATTTCTAGGTCCCTAGAGAGAGAGATTTCTATGTCCCTAGAGGGATTTCTATGTCCCTAGAGAGATTTCTATGTCGCTAGAGGGATTTCTAGGTCCCTAGAGGGATTTCTAGGTCCCTAGAGGGATAGATTTCTATGTCCCTAGAGGGATTTCTATGTCCCTAGAGAGATTTCTAGGTCCCTAGAGGGATTTCTATGTCGCTAGAGGGATTTCTAGGTCCCTAGAGGGATAGATTTCTAGGTCCCTAAAGGGATTTCAATGTCCCTAGAGGGATTTCTAGGTCCCTAGAGGGATTTCTATGTCCCTAGAAGGATAGATTTCTATGTCCCTAGAGGGATTTCTATGTCCCTAGAGGGATTTCTATGTCCCAAGAGGGATTTCTATGTCCCTAGAGGGATAGATTTCTATGTCCCTAGAGGGATTTCTATGTCCCTAGAGGGATTTCTAGGTCCCTAGAGGGATTTCTAGGTCCCTAGAGGGATTTCTAGGTCCCTAGAGAGAGAGATTTCTATGTCCCTAGAGGGATTTCTATGTCGCTAGAGGGATTTCTATGTCGCTAGAGAGATTTCTAGGTCCCTAGAGGGATTTCTATGTCGCTAGAGAGATTTCTAGGTCCCTAGAGGGATTTCTAGGTCCCTAGAGGGATTTCTATGTCCCTAGAGGGATTTCTATGTCGCTAGAGGGATTTCTAGGTCCCTAGAGGGATAGATTTCTAGGTCCCTAGAGGGATTTCAATGTGCCTAGAGGGATTTCTATGTCCCAAGAGGGATTTCTATGTCCCTAGAGGGATAGATTTCTATGTCCCTAGAGGGATTTCTATGTCCCTAGAGGGATTTCTAGGTCCCTAGAGGGATTTCTAGGTCCCTAGAGAGAGAGATTTCTATGTCCCTAGAGGGATTTCTATGTCGCTAGAGGGATTTCTATGTCGCTAGAGAGATTTCTAGGTCCCTAGAGGGATTTCTATGTCGCTAGAGGGATTTCTAGGTCCCTAGAGGGATAGATTTCTATGTCCCTAGAGGGATTTCTATGTCCCTAGAGAGATTTCTAGGTCCCTAGAGGGATTTCTATGTCGCTAGAGGGATTTCTAGGTCCCTAGAGGGATAGATTTCTAGGTCCCTAGAGGGATTTCAATGTGCCTAGAGGGATTTCTAGGTCCCTAGAGGGATTTCTATGTCCCTAGAGGGATTTCTAGGTCCCAAGAGGGATTTCTATGTCCCTAGAGGGATAGATTTCTATGTCCCTAGAGGGATTTCTATGTCCCTAGAGGGATAGATTTCTATGTCCCTAGAGGGATTTCTATGTCCCTAGAGGGATTTCTAGGTCCCTAGAGGGATTTCTAGGTCCCTAGAGGGATTTCTAGGTCCCTAGAGGGATTTCTAGGTCCCTAGAGGGATTTCTAGGTCCCTAGAGAGAGAGATATCTATGTCCCTAGAGGGATTTCTATGTCGCTAGAGGGATTTCTATGTCGCTAGAGAGATTTCTAGGTCCCTAGAGGGATTTCTATGTCGCTAGAGGGATTTCTAGGTCCCTAGAGGGATAGATTTCTAGGTCCCTAGAGGGATAGATTTCTATGTCCCTAGAGGGATTTCTATGTCCCTAGAGGGATTTCTAGGTCCCTAGAGGGATAGATTTCTATGTCGCTAGAGGGATTTCTAGGTCCCTAGAGGGATAGATTTCTAGGTCCCTAGAGGGATAGATTTCTATGTCCCTAGAGGGATTTCTATGTCCCTAGAGGTATTTCAATGTGCCTAGAGGGATTTCTAGGTCCCTAGAGGGATTTCTAGGTCCCTAGAGGGATAGATTTCTAGGTCCCTAGAGGGATTTCAATGTCCCTAGAGGGATTTCTAGGTCCCTAGAGGGATTTCTATGTCCCTAGAGGGATAGATTTCTATGTCCCTAGAGGGATTTCTAGGTCCCTAGAGGGATTTCTATGTCCCTAGAGGGATAGATTTCTATGTCCCTAGAGGGATTTCTATGTCCCTAGAGGGATTTCTAGGTCCCAAGAGGGATTTCTATGTCCCTAGAGGGATAGATTTCTATGTCCCTAGAGGGATTTCTATGTCCCTAGAGGGATAGATTTCTATGTCCCTAGAGGGATTTCTATGTCCCTAGAGGGATTTCTAGGTCCCTAGAGGGATTTCTATGTCCCTAGAGGGATTTCTAGGTCCCTAGAGGGATTTCTATGTCCCTAGAGGGATTTCTAGGTCCCTAGAGAGAGAGATTTCTATGTCCCTAGAGGGATTTCTATGTCGCTAGAGGGATTTCTATGTCGCTAGAGGGATTTCTAGGTCCCTAGAGGGATTTCAATGTCCCTAGAGGGATTTCTAGGTCCCTAGAGGGATTTCTATGTCCCTAGAGGGATAGATTTGTATGTCCCTAGAGGGATTTCTAGGTCCCTAGAGAGAGAGATTTCTATGTCCCTAGAGGGATTTCTATGTCGCTAGAGGGATTTCTATGTCGCTAGAGAGATTTCTAGGTCCCTAGAGGGATTTCTATGTCGCTAGAGGGATTTCTAGGTCCCTAGAGGGATAGATTTCTAGGTCCCTAGAGGGATTTCAATGTGCCTAGAGGGATTTCTAGGTCCCTAGAGGGATTTCTATGTCCCTAGAGGGATTTCTAGGTTCCAAGAGGGATTTCTATGTCCCTAGAGGGATAGATTTCTATGTCCCTAGAGGGATAGATTTCTATGTCCCTAGAGGGATTTCTATGTCCCTAGAGGGATAGATTTCTATGTCCCTAGAGGGATTTCTATGTCCCTAGAGGGATTTCTAGGTCCCTAGAGGGATTTCTAGGTCCCTAGAGGGATTTCTAGGTCCCTAGAGGGATTTCTAGGTCCCTAGAGAGAGAGATATCTATGTCCCTAGAGGGATTTCTATGTCGCTAGAGGGATTTCTATGTCGCTAGAGAGATTTCTAGGTCCCTAGAGGGATTTCTATGTCGCTAGAGGGATTTCTAGGTCCCTAGAGGGATAGATTTCTAGGTCCCTAGAGGGATAGATTTCTATGTCCCTAGAGGGATTTCTATGTCCCTAGAGGGATTTCTAGGTCCCTAGAGGGATAGATTTCTATGTCCCTAGAGGGATTTCTAGGTCCCTAGAGGGATAGATTTCTAGGTCCCTAGAGGGATTTCAATGTCCCTAGAGGGATTTCTAGGTCCCTAGAGGGATTTCTATGTCGCTAGAGGGATTTCTAGGTCCCTAGAGGGATAGATTTCTAGGTCCCTAGAGGGATTTCAATGTCCCTAGAGGGATTTCTAGGTCCCTAGAGGGATTTCTATGTCCCTAGAGGGATAGATTTGTATGTCCCTAGAGGGATTTCTATGTCCCTAGAGGGATTTCTATGTCCCTAGAGGGATAGATTTCTATGTCGCTAGAGGGATTTCTATGTCGCTAGAGAGATTTCTAGGTCCCTAGAGGGATTTCTATGTCGCTAGAGGGATTTCTAGGTCCCTAGAGGGATAGATTTCTAGGTCCCTAGAGGGATAGATTTCTATGTCCCTAGAGGGATTTCTATGTCCCTAGAGGGATTTCAATGTGCCTAGAGGGATTTCTATGTCCCAAGAGGGATTTCTATGTCCCTAGAGGGATAGATTTCTATGTCCCTAGAGGGATTTCTATGTCCCTAGAGGGATTTCTATGTCCCTAGAGGGATTTCTAGGTTCCTAGAGGGATTTCTAGGTCCATAGAGGGATTTCTAGGTCCCTAGAGAGAGAGATTTCTATGTCCCTAGAGGGATTTCTATGTCGCTAGAGGGATTTCTATGTCGCTAGAGAGATTTCTAGGTCCCTAGAGGGATTTCTATGTCGCTAGAGGGATTTCTAGGTCCCTAGAGGGATAGATTTCTATGTCCCTAGAGGGATTTCTATGTCCCTAGAGAGATTTCTAGGTCCCTAGAGGGATTTCTATGTCGCTAGAGGGATTTCTAGGTCCCTAGAGGGATAGATTTCTAGGTCCCTAGAGGGATTTCAATGTGCCTAGAGGGATTTCTAGGTCCCTAGAGGGATTTCTATGTCCCTAGAGGGATTTCTAGGTCCCTAGAGGGATAGATTTCTAGGTCCCTAGAGGGATAGATTTCTATGTCCCTAGAGGGATTTCTATGTCCCTAGAGGGATTTCTAGGTCCCTAGAGGGATAGATTTCTATGTCCCTAGAGGGATTTCTAGGTCCCTAGAGGGATAGATTTCTAGGTCCCTAGAGGGATTTCAATGTCCCTAGAGGGATTTCTAGGTCCCTAGAGGGATTTCTATGTCCCTAGAGGTATAGATTTCTATGTCCCTAGAGGGATTTCTATGTCCCTAGAGGGATTTCTAGGTCCCTAGAGGGATTTCTAGGTCCCTAGAGGGATAGATTTCTATGTCCCTAGAGGGATTTCTATGTCCCTAGAGAGATTTCTAGGTCCCTAGAGGGATTTCTATGTCGCTAGAGGGATTTCTAGGTCCCTAGAGGGATAGATTTCTAGGTCCCTAGAGGGATTTCAATGTCCCTAAAGGGATTTCTAGGTCCCTAGAGGGATTTCTATGTCCCTAGAGGGATAGATTTGTATGTCCCTAGAGGGATTTCTATGTCCCTAGAGGGATTTCTATGTCCCTAGAGGGATAGATTTCTATGTCGCTAGAGGGATTTCTATGTCGCTAGAGAGATTTCTAGGTCCCTAGAGGGATTTCTATGTCGCTAGAGGGATTTCTAGGTCCCTAGAGGGATAGATTTCTAGGTCCCTAGAGGGATAGATTTCTATGTCCCTAGAGGGATTTCTATGTCCCTAGAGGGATTTCAATGTGCCTAGAGGGATTTCTAGGTCCCTAGAGGGATTTCTAGGTCCCTAGAGGGATTTCTATGTCCCTAGAGGGATAGATTTCTATGTCCCTAGAGGGATTTCTATGTCCCTAGAGGGATTTCTATGTCCCTAGAGGGATAGATTTCTAGGTCCCTAGAGGGATTTCTATGTCCCTAGAGGGATAGATTTCTATGTCCCTAGAGGGATTTCTATGTCCCTAGAGGGATTTCTATGTCCCTAGAGGGATAGATTTCTATGTCCCTAGAGGGATTTCTATGTCCCTAGAGGGATTTCTATGTCGCTAGAGGGATTTCTATGTCGCTAGAGGGATTTCTAGGTCCCTAGGGGGATAGATTTCTATGTCCCTAGAGGGATTTCTATGTCCCTAGAGAGATTTCTAGGTCCCTAGAGGGATTTCTATGTCGCTAGAGGGATTTCTAGGTCCCTAGAGGGATAGATTTCTAGGTCCCTAGAGGGATTTCAATGTCCCTAGAGGGATTTCTAGGTCCCTAGAGGGATTTCTATGTCCCTAGAGGGAAAGATTTCTATGTCCCTAGAGGGATTTCTAGGTCCCTAGAGGGATTTCTATGTCCCTAGAGGGATAGATTTCTATGTCCCTAGAGGGATTTCTATGTCCCTAGGGGGATTTCTAGGTCCCAAGAGGGATTTCTATGTCCCTAGAGGGATAGATTTCTATGTCCCTAGAGGGATTTCTATGTCCCTAGAGGGATAGATTTCTATGTCCCTAGAGGGATTTCTATGTCCCTAGAGGGATTTCTAGGTCCCTAGAGGGATTTCTATGTCCCTAGAGGGATTTCTAGGTCCCTAGAGGGATTTCTATGTCCCTAGAGGGATAGATTTCTATGTCGCTAGAGGGATTTCTAGGTCCCTAGAGGGATTTCTATGTCCCTAGAGGGATTTCTATGTCCCTAGAGGGATTTCTAGGTCCCTAGAGGGATTTCTAGGTCCCTAGAGAGAGAGATTTCTATGTCCCTAGAGGGATTTCTATGTCGCTAGAGGGATTTCTATGTCGCTAGAGGGATTTCTAGGTCCCTAGAGGGATTTCTAGGTCCCTAGAGAGAGAGATTTCTATGTCCCTAGAGGGATTTCTATGTCCCTAGAGGGATAGATTTCTATGTCCCTAGAGGGATTTCTATGTCGCTAGAGGGATTTCTATGTCGCTAGAGGGATTTCTAGGTCCCTAGAGGGATTTCTAGGTCCCTAGAGAGAGAGATTTCTATGTCCCTAGAGGGATTTCTAGGTCCCTAGAGGGATTTCTATGTCCCTAGAGGGATTTCAATGTCCCTAGAGGGATTTCTAGGTCCCTAGAGGGATTTCTATGTCCCTAGAGGTATAGATTTCTATGTCCCTAGAGGGATTTCTATGTCCCTAGAGGGATTTCTAGGTCCCTAGAGGGATTTCTAGGTCCCTAGAGGGATAGATTTCTATGTCCCTAGAGGGATTTCTATGTCCCTAGAGAGATTTCTAGGTCCCTAGAGGGATTTCTATGTCGCTAGAGGGATTTCTAGGTCCCTAGAGGGATAGATTTCTAGGTCCCTAGAGGGATAGATTTCTATGTCCCTAGAGGGATTTCTATGTCCCTAGAGGGATTTCTAGGTCCCTAGAGGGATTTCTAGAGCCCTAAAGGGATTTCTAGGTCCCTAGAGGGATTTCTAGGTCCCTAGAGGGATTTCTAGGTCCCTAGAGAGAGAGATATCTATGTCCCTAGATTGATTTCTATGTCGCTAGAGGGATTTCTATGTCGCTAGAGAGATTTCTAGGTCCCTAGAGGGATTTCTATGTCGCTAGAGGGATTTCTAGGTCCCTAGAGGGATAGATTTCTAGGTCCCTAGAGGGATAGATTTCTATGTCCCTAGAGGGATTTCTAGGTCCCTAGAGGGATAGATTTCTAGGTCCCTAGACGGATTTCAATGTCCCTAGAGGGATTTCTAGGTCCCTAGAGGGATTTCTATGTCCCTAGAGGTATAGATTTCTATGTCCCTAGAGGGATTTCTATGTCCCTAGAGGGATTTCTAGGTCCCTAGAGGGATTTCTAGGTCCCTAGAGAGAGAGATTTCTATGTCCCTAGAGGGATTTCTATGTCGCTAGAGGGATTTCTATGTCGCTAGAGGGATTTCTAGGTCCCTAGAGGGATTTCTAGGTCCCTAGAGAGAGAGATTTCTATGTCCCTAGAGGGATTTCTATGTCCCTAGAGGGATAGATTTCTATGTCCCTAGAGGGATTTCTATGTCGCTAGAGGGATTTCTATGTCGCTAGAGGGATTTCTAGGTCCCTAGAGGGATTTCTAGGTCCCTAGAGAGAGAGATTTCTATGTCCCTAGAGGGATTTCTAGGTCCCTAGAGGGATTTCTATGTCCCTAGAGGGATTTCAATGTCCCTAGAGGGATTTCTATGTCCCTAGAGGGATTTCTATGTCCCTAGAGAGATTTCTAGGTCCCTAGAGGGATTTCTATGTCGCTAGAGGGATTTCTAGGTCCCTAGAGGGATAGATTTCTAGGTCCCTAGAGGGATTTCAATGTCCCTAGAGGGATTTCTAGGTCCCTAGAGGGATTTCTATGTCCCTAGAGGGATAGATTTCTATGTCCCTAGAGGGATTTCTATGTCCCTAGAGGGATTTCTATGTCCCTAGAGGGATAGATTTCTAGGTCCCTAGAGGGATTTCTATGTCCCTAGAGGGATAGATTTCTATGTCCCTAGAGGGATTTCTATGTCCCTAGAGGGATTTCTATGTCCCTAGAGGGATAGATTTCTATGTCCCTAGAGGGATTTCTATGTCCCTAGAGGGATTTCTATGTCGCTAGAGGGATTTCTATGTCGCTAGAGGGATTTCTAGGTCCCTAGGGGGATAGATTTCTATGTCCCTAGAGGGATTTCTATGTCCCTAGAGAGATTTCTAGGTCCCTAGAGGGATTTCTATGTCGCTAGAGGGATTTCTAGGTCCCTAGAGGGATAGATTTCTAGGTCCCTAGAGGGATTTCAATGTCCCTAGAGGGATTTCTAGGTCCCTAGAGGGATTTCTATGTCCCTAGAGGGAAAGATTTCTATGTCCCTAGAGGGATTTCTAGGTCCCTAGAGGGATTTCTATGTCCCTAGAGGGATAGATTTCTATGTCCCTAGAGGGATTTCTATGTCCCTAGAGGGATTTCTAGGTCCCAAGAGGGATTTCTATGTCCCTAGAGGGATAGATTTCTATGTCCCTAGAGGGATTTCTATGTCCCTAGAGGGATAGATTTCTATGTCCCTAGAGGGATTTCTATGTCCCTAGAGGGATTTCTAGGTCCCTAGAGGGATTTCTATGTCCCTAGAGGGATTTCTAGGTCCCTAGAGGGATTTCTATGTCCCTAGAGGGATAGATTTCTATGTCGCTAGAGGGATTTCTAGGTCCCTAGAGGGATTTCTATGTCCCTAGAGGGATTTCTATGTCCCTAGAGGGATTTCTAGGTCCCTAGAGGGATTTCTAGGTCCCTAGAGAGAGAGATTTCTATGTCCCTAGAGGGATTTCTATGTCGCTAGAGGGATTTCTATGTCGCTAGAGGGATTTCTAGGTCCCTAGAGGGATTTCTAGGTCCCTAGAGAGAGAGATTTCTATGTCCCTAGAGGGATTTCTATGTCCCTAGAGGGATAGATTTCTATGTCCCTAGAGGGATTTCTATGTCGCTAGAGGGATTTCTATGTCGCTAGAGGGATTTCTAGGTCCCTAGAGGGATTTCTAGGTCCCTAGAGAGAGAGATTTCTATGTCCCTAGAGGGATTTCTAGGTCCCTAGAGGGATTTCTATGTCCCTAGAGGGATTTCAATGTCCCTAGAGGGATTTCTAGGTCCCTAGAGGGATTTCTATGTCCCTAGAGGTATAGATTTCTATGTCCCTAGAGGGATTTCTATGTCCCTAGAGGGATTTCTAGGTCCCTAGAGGGATTTCTAGGTCCCTAGAGGGATAGATTTCTATGTCCCTAGAGGGATTTCTATGTCCCTAGAGAGATTTCTAGGTCCCTAGAGGGATTTCTATGTCGCTAGAGGGATTTCTAGGTCCCTAGAGGGATAGATTTCTAGGTCCCTAGAGGGATAGATTTCTATGTCCCTAGAGGGATTTCTATGTCCCTAGAGGGATTTCTAGGTCCCTAGAGGGATTTCTAGAGCCCTAAAGGGATTTCTAGGTCCCTAGAGGGATTTCTAGGTCCCTAGAGGGATTTCTAGGTCCCTAGAGAGAGAGATATCTATGTCCCTAGATTGATTTCTATGTCGCTAGAGGGATTTCTATGTCGCTAGAGAGATTTCTAGGTCCCTAGAGGGATTTCAATGTCCCTAGAGGGATTTCTAGGTCCCTAGAGGGATTTCTATGTCCCTAGAGGGATAGATTTGTATGTCCCTAGAGGGATTTCTATGTCCCTAGAGGGATTTCTATGTCCCTAGAGGGATAGATTTCTATGTCGCTAGAGGGATTTCTTTGTCGCTAGAGAGATTTCTAGGTCCCTAGAGGGATTTCTATGTCGCTAGAGGGATTTCTAGGTCCCTAGAGGGATAGATTTCTAGGTCCCTAGAGGGATAGATTTCTATGTCCCTAGAGGGATTTCTATGTCCCTAGAGGGATTTCAATGTGCCTAGAGGGATTTCTAGGTCCCTAGAGGGATTTCTAGGTCCCTAGAGGGATTTCTATGTCCCTAGAGGGATAGATTTCTATGTCCCTAGAGGGATTTCTATGTCCCTAGAGGGATTTCTATGTCCCTAGAGGAATAGATTTCTAGGTCCCTAGAGGGATTTCTATGTCCCTAGAGGGATAGATTTCTATGTCCCTAGAGGGATTTCTATGTCCCTAGAGGGATTTCTATGTCCCTAGAGGGATAGATTTCTATGTCCCTAGAGGGATTTCTATGTCCCTAGAGGGATTTCTATGTCGCTAGAGGAATTTCTATGTCGCTAGAGGGATTTCTAGGTCCCTAGAGGGATAGATTTCTATGTCCCTAGAGGGATTTCTATGTCCCTAGAGAGATTTCTAGGTCCCTAGAGGGATTTCTATGTCGCTAGAGGGATTTCTAGGTCCCTAGAGGGATAGATTTCTAGGTCCCTAGAGGGATTTCAATGTCCCTAGAGGGATTTCTAGGTCCCTAGAGGGATTTCTATGTCCCTAGAGGGATAGATTTCTATGTCCCTAGAGGGATTTCTAGGTCCCTAGAGGGATTTCTATGTCCCTAGAGGGATAGATTTCTATGTCCCTAGAGGGATTTCTATGTCCCTAGAGGGATTTCTAGGTCCCAAGAGGGATTTCTATGTCCCTAGAGGGATAGATTTCTATGTCCCTAGAGGGATTTCTATGTCCCTAGAGGGATAGATTTCTATGTCCCTAGAGGGATTTCTATGTCCCTAGAGGGATTTCTAGGTCCCTAGAGGGATTTCTATGTCCCTAGAGGGATTTCTAGGTCCCTAGAGAGAGAGATTTCTATGTCCCTAGAGGGATTTCTATGTCGCTAGAGGGATTTCTATGTCGCTAGAGGGATTTCTAGGTCCCTAGAGGGATTTCTAGGTCCCTAGAGAGAGAGATTTCTATGTCCCTAGAGGGATTTCTATGTCCCTAGAGGGATTTCTAGGTCCCTAGAGGGATTTCTATGTCCCTAGAGGGATTTCTAGGTCCCTAGAGAGAGAGATTTCTATGTCCCTAGAGGGATTTCTATGTCGCTAGAGGGATTTCTATGTCGCTAGAGGGATTTCTAGGTCCCTAGAGGGATTTCTATGTCGCTAGAGGGATTTCTATGTCGCTAGAGGGATTTCTAGGTCCCTAGAGGGATTTCTATGTCCCTAGAGGGATAGATTTCTATGTCGCTAGAGGGATTTCTAGGTCCCTAGAGGGATTTCTATGTCCCTAGAGGGATTTCTATGTCCCTAGAGGGATTTCTAGGTCCCTAGAGGGATTTCTAGGTCCCTAGAGAGAGAGATTTCTATGTCCCTAGAGGGATTTCTATGTCGCTAGAGGGATTTCTATGTCGCTAGAGGGATTTCTAGGTCCCTAGAGGGATTTCTAGGTCCCTAGAGAGAGAGATTTCTATGTCCCTAGAGGGATTTCTATGTCCCTAGAGGGATAGATTTCTATGTCCCTAGAGGGATTTCTATGTCGCTAGAGGGATTTCTATGTCGCTAGAGGGATTTCTAGGTCCCTAGAGGGATTTCTAGGTCCCTAGAGAGAGAGATTTCTATGTCCCTAGAGGGATTTCTAGGTCCCTAGAGGGATTTCTATGTCCCTAGAGGGATTTCAATGTCCCTAGAGGGATTTCTAGGTCCCTAGAGGGATTTCTATGTCCCTAGAGGTATAGATTTCTATGTCCCTAGAGGGATTTCTATGTCCCTAGAGGGATTTCTAGGTCCCTAGAGGGATTTCTAGGTCCCTAGAGGGATAGATTTCTATGTCCCTAGAGGGATTTCTATGTCCCTAGAGAGATTTCTAGGTCCCTAGAGGGATTTCTATGTCGCTAGAGGGATTTCTAGGTCCCTAGAGGGATAGATTTCTAGGTCCCTAGAGGGATTTCAATGTCCCTAGAGGGATTTCTAGGTCCCTAGAGGGATTTCTATGTCCCTAGAGGGATAGATTTGTATGTCCCTAGAGGGATTTCTATGTCCCTAGAGGGATTTCTATGTCCCTAGAGGGATAGTTTTCTATGTCGCTAGAGGGATAGATTTCTAGGTCCCTAGAGGGATTTCAATGTCCCTAGAGGGATTTCTAGGTCCCTAGAGGGATTTCTATGTCCCTAGAGGGATAGATTTGTATGTCCCTAGAGGGATTTCTATGTCCCTAGAGGGATTTCTATGTCCCTAGAGGGATAGATTTCTATGTCCCTAGAGGGATTTCTATGTCCCTAGAGGGATTTCTAGGTCCCTAGAGGGATTTCTAGGTCCCTAGAGGGATTTCTAGGTCGCTAGAGAGATTTCTAGGTCCCTAGAGGGATTTCTATGTCGCTAGAGGGATTTCTAGGTCCCTAGAGGGATAGATTTCTATGTCCCTAGAGGGATTTCTATGTCCCTAGAGAGATTTCTAGGTCCCTAGAGGGATTTCTATGTCGCTAGAGGGATTTCTAGGTCCCTAGAGGGATAGATTTCTAGGTCCCTAGAGGGATTTCAATGTCCCTAGAGGGATTTCTAGGTCTCTAGAGGGATTTCTATGTCCCTAGAGGGATAGATTTCTATGTCCCTAGAGGGATTTCTATGTCCCTAGAGAGATTTCTAGGTCCCTAGAGGGATTTCTATGTCGCTAGAGGGATTTCTAGGTCCCTAGAGGGATAGATTTCTAGGTCCCTAGAGGGATTTCAATGTCCCTAGAGGGATTTCTAGGTCCCTAGAGGGATTTCTATGTCCCTAGAGGTATAGATTTCTATGTCCCTAGAGGGATTTCTATGTCCCTAGAGGGATTTCTAGGTCCCTAGAGGGATTTCTAGGTCCCTAGAGGGATAGATTTCTATGTCCCTAGAGGGATTTCTATGTCCCTAGAGAGATTTCTAGGTCCCTAGAGGGATTTCTATGTCGCTAGAGGGATTTCTAGGTCCCTAGAGGGATAGATTTCTAGGTCCCTAGAGGGATTTCAATGTCCCTAGAGGGATTTCTAGGTCCCTAGAGGGATTTCTATGTCCCTAGAGGGATAGATTTGTATGTCCCTAGAGGGATTTCTATGTCCCTAGAGGGATTTCTATGTCCCTAGAGGGATAGATTTCTATGTCGCTAGAGGGATTTCTATGTCGCTAGAGAGATTTCTAGGTCCCTAGAGGGATTTCTATGTCGCTAGAGGGATTTCTAGGTCCCTAGAGGGATAGATTTCTAGGTCCCTAGAGGGATAGATTTCTATGTCCCTAGAGGGATTTCTATGTCCCTAGAGGGATTTCAATGTGCCTAGAGGGATTTCTAGGTCCCTAGAGGGATTTCTAGGTCCCTAGAGGGATTTCTATGTCCCTAGAGGGATAGATTTCTATGTCCCTAGAGGGATTTCTATGTCCCTAGAGGGATTTCTATGTCCCTAGAGGAATAGATTTCTAGGTCCCTAGAGGGATTTCTATGTCCCTAGAGGGATAGATTTCTATGTCCCTAGAGGGATAGATTTCTATGTCCCTAGAGGGATTTCTATGTCCCTAGAGGGATTTCTATGTCGCTAGAGGGATTTCTATGTCGCTAGAGGGATTTCTAGGTCCCTAGAGGGATAGATTTCTATGTCCCTAGAGGGATTTCTATGTCCCTAGAGAGATTTCTAGGTCCCTAGAGGGATTTCTATGTCGCTAGAGGGATTTCTAGGTCCCTAGAGGGATAGATTTCTAGGTCCCTAGAGGGATTTCAATGTCCCTAGAGGGATTTCTAGGTCCCTAGAGGGATTTCTATGTCCCTAGAGGGATAGATTTCTATGTCCCTAGAGGGATTTCTAGGTCCCTAGAGGGATTTCTATGTCCCTAGAGGGATAGATTTCTATGTCCCTAGAGGGATTTCTATGTCCCTAGAGGGATTTCTAGGTCCCAAGAGGGATTTCTATGTCCCTAGAGGGATAGATTTCTATGTCCCTAGAGGGATTTCTATGTCCCTAGAGGGATAGATTTCTATGTCCCTAGAGGGATTTCTATGTCCCTAGAGGGATTTCTAGGTCCCTAGAGGGATTTCTATGTCCCTAGAGGGATTTCTAGGTCCCTAAAGAGAGAGATTTCTATGTCCCTAGAGGGATTTCTATGTCGCTAGAGGGATTTCTATGTCGCTAGAGGGATTTCTAGGTCCCTAGAGGGATTTCTAGGTCCCTAGAGAGAGAGATTTCTATGTCCCTAGAGGGATTTCTATGTCCCTAGAGGGATTTCTAGGTCCCTAGAGGGATTTCTATGTCCCTAGAGGGATTTCTAGGTCCCTAGAGAGAGAGATTTCTATGTCCCTAGAGGGATTTCTATGTCGCTAGAGGGATTTCTATGTCGCTAGAGGGATTTCTAGGTCCCTAGAGGGATTTCTATGTCGCTAGAGGGATTTCTATGTCGCTAGAGGGATTTCTAGGTCCCTAGAGGGATTTCTATGTCCCTAGAGGGATAGATTTCTATGTCGCTAGAGGGATTTCTAGGTCCCTAGAGGGATTTCTATGTCCCTAGAGGGATTTCTATGTCCCTAGAGGGATTTCTATGTCGCTAGAGGGATTTCTATGTCGCTAGAGGGATTTCTAGGTCCCTAGAGGGATTTCTAGGTCCCTAGAGAGAGAGATTTCTATGTCCCTAGAGGGATTTCTATGTCCCTAGAGGGATTTCTAGGTCCCTAGAGGGATTTCTATGTCCCTAGAGGGATTTCTAGGTCCCTAGAGGGATTTCTATGTCCCTAGAGGGATAGATTTCTATGTCGCTAGAGGGATTTCTAGGTCCCTAGAGGGATTTCTATGTCCCTAGAGGGATTTCTATGTCCCTAGAGGGATTTCTAGGTCCCTAGAGGGATTTCTAGGTCCCTAGAGAGAGAGATTTCTATGTCCCTAGAGGGATTTCTATGTCGCTAGAGGGATTTCTATGTCGCTAGAGGGATTTCTAGGTCCCTAGAGGGATTTCTAGGTCCCTAGAGAGAGAGATTTCTATGTCCCTAGAGGGATTTCTATGTCCCTAGAGGGATAGATTTCTATGTCCCTAGAGGGATTTCTATGTCGCTAGAGGGATTTCTATGTCGCTAGAGGGATTTCTATGTCGCTAGAGGGATTTCTAGGTCCCTAGAGGGATTTCTAGGTCCCTAGAGAGAGAGATTTCTATGTCCCTAGAGGGATTTCTAGGTCCCTAGAGGTATAGATTTCTATGTCCCTAGAGGGATTTCTATGTCCCTAGAGGGATTTCTAGGTCCCTAGAGGGATTTCTAGGTCCCTAGAGGGATAGATTTCTATGTCCCTAGAGGGATTTCTATGTCCCTAGAGAGATTTCTAGGTCCCTAGAGGGATTTCTATGTCCCTAGAGGGATTTCTATGTCCCTAGAGGGATAGATTTGTATGTCCCTAGAGGGATTTCTATGTCCCTAGAGGGATTTCTATGTCCCTAGTGGGATAGATTTCTATGTCGCTAGAGGGATAGATTTCTAGGTCCCTAGAGGGATTTCAATGTCCCTAGAGGGATTTCTAGGTCCCTAGAGGGATTTCTATGTCCCTAGAAGGATAGATTTGTATGTCCCTAGAGGGATTTCTATGTCCCTAGAGGGATTTCTATGTCCCTAGAGGGATAGATTTCTATGTCCCTAGAGGGATTTCTATGTCCCTAGAGGGATTTCTAGGTCCCTAGAGGGATTTCTAGGTCCCTAGAGGGATTTCTAGGTCGCTAGAGAGATTTCTAGGTCCCTAGAGGGATTTCTATGTCGCTAGAGGGATTTCTAGGTCCCTAGAGGGATAGATTTCTATGTCCCTAGAGGGATTTCTATGTCCCTAGAGAGATTTCTAGGTCCCTAGAGGGATTTCTATGTCGCTAGAGGGATTTCTAGGTCCCTAGAGGGATAGATTTCTAGGTCCCTAGAGGGATTTCAATGTCCCTAGAGGGATTTCTAGGTCCCTAGAGGGATTTCTATGTCCCTAGAGGGATAGATTTCTATGTCCCTAGAGGGATTTCTATGTCCCTAGAGAGATTTCTAGGTCCCTAGAGGGATTTCTATGTCGCTAGAGGGATTTCTAGGTCCCTAGAGGGATAGATTTCTAGGTCCCTAGAGGGATTTCAATGTCCCTAGAGGGATTTCTATGTCCCTAGAGGGATAGATTTCTATGTCCCTAGAGGGATTTCTATGTCCCTAGAGAGATTTCTAGGTCCCTAGAGGGATTTCTATGTCGCTAGAGGGATTTCTAGGTCCCTAGAGGGATAGATTTCTAGGTCCCTAGAGGGATTTCAATGTCCCTAGAGGGATTTCTAGGTCCCTAGAGGGATTTCTATGTCCCTAGAGGGATAGATTTGTATGTCCCTAGAGGGATTTCTATGTCCCTAGAGGGATTTCTATGTCCCTAGAGGGATAGATTTCTATGTCGCTAGAGGGATTTCTATGTCGCTAGAGAGATTTCTAGGTCCCTAGAGGGATTTCTATGTCGCTAGAGGGATTTCTAGGTCCCTAGAGGGATAGATTTCTAGGTCCCTAGAGGGATAGATTTCTATGTCCCTAGAGGGATTTCTATGTCCCTAGAGGGATTTCTAGGTCCCTAGAGGGATTTCTAGAGCCCTAAAGGGATTTCTAGGTCCCTAGAGGGATTTCTAGGTCCCTAGAGGGATTTCTAGGTCCCTAGAGAGAGAGATATCTATGTCCCTAGATTGATTTCTATGTCGCTAGAGGGATTTCTATGTCGCTAGAGAGATTTCTAGGTCCCTAGAGGGATTTCTATGTCGCTAGAGGGATTTCTAGGTCCCTAGAGGGATAGATTTCTAGGTCCCTAGAGGGATAGATTTCTATGTCCCTAGAGGGATTTCTAGGTCCCTAGAGGGATAGATTTCTAGGTCCCTAGACGGATTTCAATGTCCCTAGAGGGATTTCTAGGTCCCTAGAGGGATTTCTATGTCCCTAGAGGTATAGATTTCTATGTCCCTAGAGGGATTTCTATGTCCCTAGAGGGATTTCTAGGTCCCTAGAGGGATTTCTAGGTCCCTAGAGAGAGAGATTTCTATGTCCCTAGAGGGATTTCTATGTCGCTAGAGGGATTTCTATGTCGCTAGAGGGATTTCTAGGTCCCTAGAGGGATTTCTAGGTCCCTAGAGAGAGAGATTTCTATGTCCCTAGAGGGATTTCTATGTCCCTAGAGGGATAGATTTCTATGTCCCTAGAGGGATTTCTATGTCGCTAGAGGGATTTCTATGTCGCTAGAGGGATTTCTAGGTCCCTAGAGGGATTTCTAGGTCCCTAGAGAGAGAGATTTCTATGTCCCTAGAGGGATTTCTAGGTCCCTAGAGGGATTTCTATGTCCCTAGAGGGATTTCAATGTCCCTAGAGGGATTTCTATGTCCCTAGAGGGATTTCTATGTCCCTAGAGAGATTTCTAGGTCCCTAGAGGGATTTCTATGTCGCTAGAGGGATTTCTAGGTCCCTAGAGGGATAGATTTCTAGGTCCCTAGAGGGATTTCAATGTCCCTAGAGGGATTTCTAGGTCCCTAGAGGGATTTCTATGTCCCTAGAGGGATAGATTTCTATGTCCCTAGAGGGATTTCTATGTCCCTAGAGGGATTTCTATGTCCCTAGAGGGATAGATTTCTAGGTCCCTAGAGGGATTTCTATGTCCCTAGAGGGATAGATTTCTATGTCCCTAGAGGGATTTCTATGTCCCTAGAGGGATTTCTATGTCCCTAGAGGGATAGATTTCTATGTCCCTAGAGGGATTTCTATGTCCCTAGAGGGATTTCTATGTCGCTAGAGGGATTTCTATGTCGCTAGAGGGATTTCTAGGTCCCTAGGGGGATAGATTTCTATGTCCCTAGAGGGATTTCTATGTCCCTAGAGAGATTTCTAGGTCCCTAGAGGGATTTCTATGTCGCTAGAGGGATTTCTAGGTCCCTAGAGGGATAGATTTCTAGGTCCCTAGAGGGATTTCAATGTCCCTAGAGGGATTTCTAGGTCCCTAGAGGGATTTCTATGTCCCTAGAGGGAAAGATTTCTATGTCCCTAGAGGGATTTCTAGGTCCCTAGAGGGATTTCTATGTCCCTAGAGGGATAGATTTCTATGTCCCTAGAGGGATTTCTATGTCCCTAGAGGGATTTCTAGGTCCCAAGAGGGATTTCTATGTCCCTAGAGGGATAGATTTCTATGTCCCTAGAGGGATTTCTATGTCCCTAGAGGGATAGATTTCTATGTCCCTAGAGGGATTTCTATGTCCCTAGAGGGATTTCTAGGTCCCTAGAGGGATTTCTATGTCCCTAGAGGGATTTCTAGGTCCCTAGAGGGATTTCTATGTCCCTAGAGGGATAGATTTCTATGTCGCTAGAGGGATTTCTAGGTCCCTAGAGGGATTTCTATGTCCCTAGAGGGATTTCTATGTCCCTAGAGGGATTTCTAGGTCCCTAGAGGGATTTCTAGGTCCCTAGAGAGAGAGATTTCTATGTCCCTAGAGGGATTTCTATGTCGCTAGAGGGATTTCTATGTCGCTAGAGGGATTTCTAGGTCCCTAGAGGGATTTCTAGGTCCCTAGAGAGAGAGATTTCTATGTCCCTAGAGGGATTTCTATGTCCCTAGAGGGATAGATTTCTATGTCCCTAGAGGGATTTCTATGTCGCTAGAGGGATTTCTATGTCGCTAGAGGGATTTCTAGGTCCCTAGAGGGATTTCTAGGTCCCTAGAGAGAGAGATTTCTATGTCCCTAGAGGGATTTCTAGGTCCCTAGAGGGATTTCTATGTCCCTAGAGGGATTTCAATGTCCCTAGAGGGATTTCTAGGTCCCTAGAGGGATTTCTATGTCCCTAGAGGTATAGATTTCTATGTCCCTAGAGGGATTTCTATGTCCCTAGAGGGATTTCTAGGTCCCTAGAGGGATTTCTAGGTCCCTAGAGGGATAGATTTCTATGTCCCTAGAGGGATTTCTATGTCCCTAGAGAGATTTCTAGGTCCCTAGAGGGATTTCTATGTCGCTAGAGGGATTTCTAGGTCCCTAGAGGGATAGATTTCTAGGTCCCTAGAGGGATAGATTTCTATGTCCCTAGAGGGATTTCTATGTCCCTAGAGGGATTTCTAGGTCCCTAGAGGGATTTCTAGAGCCCTAAAGGGATTTCTAGGTCCCTAGAGGGATTTCTAGGTCCCTAGAGGGATTTCTAGGTCCCTAGAGAGAGAGATATCTATGTCCCTAGATTGATTTCTATGTCGCTAGAGGGATTTCTATGTCGCTAGAGAGATTTCTAGGTCCCTAGAGGGATTTCAATGTCCCTAGAGGGATTTCTAGGTCCCTAGAGGGATTTCTATGTCCCTAGAGGGATAGATTTGTATGTCCCTAGAGGGATTTCTATGTCCCTAGAGGGATTTCTATGTCCCTAGAGGGATAGATTTCTATGTCGCTAGAGGGATTTCTTTGTCGCTAGAGAGATTTCTAGGTCCCTAGAGGGATTTCTATGTCGCTAGAGGGATTTCTAGGTCCCTAGAGGGATAGATTTCTAGGTCCCTAGAGGGATAGATTTCTATGTCCCTAGAGGGATTTCTATGTCCCTAGAGGGATTTCAATGTGCCTAGAGGGATTTCTAGGTCCCTAGAGGGATTTCTAGGTCCCTAGAGGGATTTCTATGTCCCTAGAGGGATAGATTTCTATGTCCCTAGAGGGATTTCTATGTCCCTAGAGGGATTTCTATGTCCCTAGAGGAATAGATTTCTAGGTCCCTAGAGGGATTTCTATGTCCCTAGAGGGATAGATTTCTATGTCCCTAGAGGGATTTCTATGTCCCTAGAGGGATTTCTATGTCCCTAGAGGGATAGATTTCTATGTCCCTAGAGGGATTTCTATGTCCCTAGAGGGATTTCTATGTCGCTAGAGGAATTTCTATGTCGCTAGAGGGATTTCTAGGTCCCTAGAGGGATAGATTTCTATGTCCCTAGAGGGATTTCTATGTCCCTAGAGAGATTTCTAGGTCCCTAGAGGGATTTCTATGTCGCTAGAGGGATTTCTAGGTCCCTAGAGGGATAGATTTCTAGGTCCCTAGAGGGATTTCAATGTCCCTAGAGGGATTTCTAGGTCCCTAGAGGGATTTCTATGTCCCTAGAGGGATAGATTTCTATGTCCCTAGAGGGATTTCTAGGTCCCTAGAGGGATTTCTATGTCCCTAGAGGGATAGATTTCTATGTCCCTAGAGGGATTTCTATGTCCCTAGAGGGATTTCTAGGTCCCAAGAGGGATTTCTATGTCCCTAGAGGGATAGATTTCTATGTCCCTAGAGGGATTTCTATGTCCCTAGAGGGATAGATTTCTATGTCCCTAGAGGGATTTCTATGTCCCTAGAGGGATTTCTAGGTCCCTAGAGGGATTTCTATGTCCCTAGAGGGATTTCTAGGTCCCTAGAGAGAGAGATTTCTATGTCCCTAGAGGGATTTCTATGTCGCTAGAGGGATTTCTATGTCGCTAGAGGGATTTCTAGGTCCCTAGAGGGATTTCTAGGTCCCTAGAGAGAGAGATTTCTATGTCCCTAGAGGGATTTCTATGTCCCTAGAGGGATTTCTAGGTCCCTAGAGGGATTTCTATGTCCCTAGAGGGATTTCTAGGTCCCTAGAGAGAGAGATTTCTATGTCCCTAGAGGGATTTCTATGTCGCTAGAGGGATTTCTATGTCGCTAGAGGGATTTCTAGGTCCCTAGAGGGATTTCTATGTCGCTAGAGGGATTTCTATGTCGCTAGAGGGATTTCTAGGTCCCTAGAGGGATTTCTATGTCCCTAGAGGGATAGATTTCTATGTC
This sequence comes from Troilus luridus, assembly GCA_964056705.1. Classification (NCBI taxonomy): domain Eukaryota; kingdom Metazoa; phylum Arthropoda; class Insecta; order Hemiptera; family Pentatomidae; genus Troilus; species Troilus luridus. Next base: position 100,202,827 of record OZ057415.1, read on the forward strand.
GCTAGAGGGATTTCTAGGTCCCTAGAGGGATTTCTATGTCCCTAGAGGGATTTCTATGTCCCTAGAGGGATTTCTAGGTCCCTAGAGGGATTTCTAGGTCCCTAGAGAGAGAGATTTCTATGTCCCTAGAGGGATTTCTATGTCGCTAGAGGGATTTCTATGTCGCTAGAGGGATTTCTAGGTCCCTAGAGGGATTTCTAGGTCCCTAGAGAGAGAGATTTCTATGTCCCTAGAGGGATTTCTATGTCCCTAGAGGGATAGATTTCTATGTCCCTAGAGGGATTTCTATGTCGCTAGAGGGATTTCTATGTCGCTAGAGGGATTTCTAGGTCCCTAGAGGGATTTCTAGGTCCCTAGAGAGAGAGATTTCTATGTCCCTAGAGGGATTTCTAGGTCCCTAGAGGGATTTCTATGTCCCTAGAGGGATTTCAATGTCCCTAGAGGGATTTCTAGGTCCCTAGAGGGATTTCTATGTCCCTAGAGGTATAGATTTCTATGTCCCTAGAGGGATTTCTATGTCCCTAGAGGGATTTCTAGGTCCCTAGAGGGATTTCTAGGTCCCTAGAGGGATAGATTTCTATGTCCCTAGAGGGATTTCTATGTCCCTAGAGAGATTTCTAGGTCCCTAGAGGGATTTCTATGTCGCTAGAGGGATTTCTAGGTCCCTAGAGGGATAGATTTCTAGGTCCCTAGAGGGATTTCAATGTCCCTAGAGGGATTTCTAGGTCCCTAGAGGGATTTCTATGTCCCTAGAGGGATAGATTTGTATGTCCCTAGAGGGATTTCTATGTCCCTAGAGGGATTTCTATGTCCCTAGAGGGATAGTTTTCTATGTCGCTAGAGGGATAGATTTCTAGGTCCCTAGAGGGATTTCAATGTCCCTAGAGGGATTTCTAGGTCCCTAGAGGGATTTCTATGTCCCTAGAGGGATAGATTTGTATGTCCCTAGAGGGATTTCTATGTCCCTAGAGGGATTTCTATGTCCCTAGAGGGATAGATTTCTATGTCCCTAGAGGGATTTCTATGTCCCTAGAGGGATTTCTAGGTCCCTAGAGGGATTTCTAGGTCCCTAGAGGGATTTCTAGGTCGCTAGAGAGATTTCTAGGTCCCTAGAGGGATTTCTATGTCGCTAGAGGGATTTCTAGGTCCCTAGAGGGATAGATTTCTATGTCCCTAGAGGGATTTCTATGTCCCTAGAGAGATTTCTAGGTCCCTAGAGGGATTTCTATGTCGCTAGAGGGATTTCTAGGTCCCTAGAGGGATAGATTTCTAGGTCCCTAGAGGGATTTCAATGTCCCTAGAGGGATTTCTAGGTCTCTAGAGGGATTTCTATGTCCCTAGAGGGATAGATTTCTATGTCCCTAGAGGGATTTCTATGTCCCTAGAGAGATTTCTAGGTCCCTAGAGGGATTTCTATGTCGCTAGAGGGATTTCTAGGTCCCTAGAGGGATAGATTTCTAGGTCCCTAGAGGGATTTCAATGTCCCTAGAGGGATTTCTAGGTCCCTAGAGGGATTTCTATGTCCCTAGAGGTATAGATTTCTATGTCCCTAGAGGGATTTCTATGTCCCTAGAGGGATTTCTAGGTCCCTAGAGGGATTTCTAGGTCCCTAGAGGGATAGATTTCTATGTCCCTAGAGGGATTTCTATGTCCCTAGAGAGATTTCTAGGTCCCTAGAGGGATTTCTATGTCGCTAGAGGGATTTCTAGGTCCCTAGAGGGATAGATTTCTAGGTCCCTAGAGGGATTTCAATGTCCCTAGAGGGATTTCTAGGTCCCTAGAGGGATTTCTATGTCCCTAGAGGGATAGATTTGTATGTCCCTAGAGGGATTTCTATGTCCCTAGAGGGATTTCTATGTCCCTAGAGGGATAGATTTCTATGTCGCTAGAGGGATTTCTATGTCGCTAGAGAGATTTCTAGGTCCCTAGAGGGATTTCTATGTCGCTAGAGGGATTTCTAGGTCCCTAGAGGGATAGATTTCTAGGTCCCTAGAGGGATAGATTTCTATGTCCCTAGAGGGATTTCTATGTCCCTAGAGGGATTTCAATGTGCCTAGAGGGATTTCTAGGTCCCTAGAGGGATTTCTAGGTCCCTAGAGGGATTTCTATGTCCCTAGAGGGATAGATTTCTATGTCCCTAGAGGGATTTCTATGTCCCTAGAGGGATTTCTATGTCCCTAGAGGAATAGATTTCTAGGTCCCTAGAGGGATTTCTATGTCCCTAGAGGGATAGATTTCTATGTCCCTAGAGGGATAGATTTCTATGTCCCTAGAGGGATTTCTATGTCCCTAGAGGGATTTCTATGTCGCTAGAGGGATTTCTATGTCGCTAGAGGGATTTCTAGGTCCCTAGAGGGATAGATTTCTATGTCCCTAGAGGGATTTCTATGTCCCTAGAGAGATTTCTAGGTCCCTAGAGGGATTTCTATGTCGCTAGAGGGATTTCTAGGTCCCTAGAGGGATAGATTTCTAGGTCCCTAGAGGGATTTCAATGTCCCTAGAGGGATTTCTAGGTCCCTAGAGGGATTTCTATGTCCCTAGAGGGATAGATTTCTATGTCCCTAGAGGGATTTCTAGGTCCCTAGAGGGATTTCTATGTCCCTAGAGGGATAGATTTCTATGTCCCTAGAGGGATTTCTATGTCCCTAGAGGGATTTCTAGGTCCCAAGAGGGATTTCTATGTCCCTAGAGGGATAGATTTCTATGTCCCTAGAGGGATTTCTATGTCCCTAGAGGGATAGATTTCTATGTCCCTAGAGGGATTTCTATGTCCCTAGAGGGATTTCTAGGTCCCTAGAGGGATTTCTATGTCCCTAGAGGGATTTCTAGGTCCCTAAAGAGAGAGATTTCTATGTCCCTAGAGGGATTTCTATGTCGCTAGAGGGATTTCTATGTCGCTAGAGGGATTTCTAGGTCCCTAGAGGGATTTCTAGGTCCCTAGAGAGAGAGATTTCTATGTCCCTAGAGGGATTTCTATGTCCCTAGAGGGATTTCTAGGTCCCTAGAGGGATTTCTATGTCCCTAGAGGGATTTCTAGGTCCCTAGAGAGAGAGATTTCTATGTCCCTAGAGGGATTTCTATGTCGCTAGAGGGATTTCTATGTCGCTAGAGGGATTTCTAGGTCCCTAGAGGGATTTCTATGTCGCTAGAGGGATTTCTATGTCGCTAGAGGGATTTCTAGGTCCCTAGAGGGATTTCTATGTCCCTAGAGGGATAGATTTCTATGTCGCTAGAGGGATTTCTAGGTCCCTAGAGGGATTTCTATGTCCCTAGAGGGATTTCTATGTCCCTAGAGGGATTTCTATGTCGCTAGAGGGATTTCTATGTCGCTAGAGGGATTTCTAGGTCCCTAGAGGGATTTCTAGGTCCCTAGAGAGAGAGATTTCTATGTCCCTAGAGGGATTTCTATGTCCCTAGAGGGATTTCTAGGTCCCTAGAGGGATTTCTATGTCCCTAGAGGGATTTCTAGGTCCCTAGAGGGATTTCTATGTCCCTAGAGGGATAGATTTCTATGTCGCTAGAGGGATTTCTAGGTCCCTAGAGGGATTTCTATGTCCCTAGAGGGATTTCTATGTCCCTAGAGGGATTTCTAGGTCCCTAGAGGGATTTCTAGGTCCCTAGAGAGAGAGATTTCTATGTCCCTAGAGGGATTTCTATGTCGCTAGAGGGATTTCTATGTCGCTAGAGGGATTTCTAGGTCCCTAGAGGGATTTCTAGGTCCCTAGAGAGAGAGATTTCTATGTCCCTAGAGGGATTTCTATGTCCCTAGAGGGATAGATTTCTATGTCCCTAGAGGGATTTCTATGTCGCTAGAGGGATTTCTATGTCGCTAGAGGGATTTCTATGTCGCTAGAGGGATTTCTAGGTCCCTAGAGGGATTTCTAGGTCCCTAGAGAGAGAGATTTCTATGTCCCTAGAGGGATTTCTAGGTCCCTAGAGGTATAGATTTCTATGTCCCTAGAGGGATTTCTATGTCCCTAGAGGGATTTCTAGGTCCCTAGAGGGATTTCTAGGTCCCTAGAGGGATAGATTTCTATGTCCCTAGAGGGATTTCTATGTCCCTAGAGAGATTTCTAGGTCCCTAGAGGGATTTCTATGTCCCTAGAGGGATTTCTATGTCCCTAGAGGGATAGATTTGTATGTCCCTAGAGGGATTTCTATGTCCCTAGAGGGATTTCTATGTCCCTAGTGGGATAGATTTCTATGTCGCTAGAGGGATAGATTTCTAGGTCCCTAGAGGGATTTCAATGTCCCTAGAGGGATTTCTAGGTCCCTAGAGGGATTTCTATGTCCCTAGAAGGATAGATTTGTATGTCCCTAGAGGGATTTCTATGTCCCTAGAGGGATTTCTATGTCCCTAGAGGGATAGATTTCTATGTCCCTAGAGGGATTTCTATGTCCCTAGAGGGATTTCTAGGTCCCTAGAGGGATTTCTAGGTCCCTAGAGGGATTTCTAGGTCGCTAGAGAGATTTCTAGGTCCCTAGAGGGATTTCTATGTCGCTAGAGGGATTTCTAGGTCCCTAGAGGGATAGATTTCTATGTCCCTAGAGGGATTTCTATGTCCCTAGAGAGATTTCTAGGTCCCTAGAGGGATTTCTATGTCGCTAGAGGGATTTCTAGGTCCCTAGAGGGATAGATTTCTAGGTCCCTAGAGGGATTTCAATGTCCCTAGAGGGATTTCTAGGTCCCTAGAGGGATTTCTATGTCCCTAGAGGGATAGATTTCTATGTCCCTAGAGGGATTTCTATGTCCCTAGAGAGATTTCTAGGTCCCTAGAGGGATTTCTATGTCGCTAGAGGGATTTCTAGGTCCCTAGAGGGATAGATTTCTAGGTCCCTAGAGGGATTTCAATGTCCCTAGAGGGATTTCTATGTCCCTAGAGGGATAGATTTCTATGTCCCTAGAGGGATTTCTATGTCCCTAGAGAGATTTCTAGGTCCCTAGAGGGATTTCTATGTCGCTAGAGGGATTTCTAGGTCCCTAGAGGGATAGATTTCTAGGTCCCTAGAGGGATTTCAATGTCCCTAGAGGGATTTCTAGGTCCCTAGAGGGATTTCTATGTCCCTAGAGGGATAGATTTGTATGTCCCTAGAGGGATTTCTATGTCCCTAGAGGGATTTCTATGTCCCTAGAGGGATAGATTTCTATGTCGCTAGAGGGATTTCTATGTCGCTAGAGAGATTTCTAGGTCCCTAGAGGGATTTCTATGTCGCTAGAGGGATTTCTAGGTCCCTAGAGGGATAGATTTCTAGGTCCCTAGAGGGATAGATTTCTATGTCCCTAGAGGGATTTCTAGGTCCCTAGAGGGATTTCTAGGTCCCTAGAGGGATAGATTTCTATGTCCCTAGAGGGATTTCTATGTCCCTAGAGAGATTTCTAGGTCCCTAGAGGGATTTCTATGTCGCTAGAGGGATTTCTAGGTCCCTAGAGGGATAGATTTCTAGGTCCCTAGAGGGATAGATTTCTATGTCCCTAGAGGGATTTCTATGTCCCTAGAGGGATTTCTAGGTCCCTAGAGGGATTTCTAGAGCCCTAAAGGGATTTCTAGGTCCCTAGAGGGATTTCTAGGTCCCTAGAGGGATTTCTAGGTCCCTAGAGAGAGAGATATCTATGTCCCTAGATTGATTTCTATGTCGCTAGAGGGATTTCTATGTCGCTAGAGAGATTTCTAGGTCCCTAGAGGGATTTCTATGTCGCTAGAGGGATTTCTAGGTCCCTAGAGGGATAGATTTCTAGGTCCCTAGAGGGATAGATTTCTATGTCCCTAGAGGGATTTCTAGGTCCCTAGAGGGATAGATTTCTAGGTCCCTAGAGGGATTTCAATGTCCCTAGAGGGATTTCTAGGTCCCTAGAGGGATTTCTATGTCCCTAGAGGTATAGATTTCTATGTCCCTAGAGGGATTTCTATGTCCCTAGAGGGATTTCTAGGTCCCTAGAGGGATTTCTAGGTCCCTAGAGAGAGAGATTTCTATGTCCCTAGAGGGATTTCTATGTCGCTAGAGGGATTTCTATGTCGCTAGAGGGATTTCTAGGTCCCTAGAGGGATTTCTAGGTCCCTAGAGAGAGAGATTTCTATGTCCCTAGAGGGATTTCTATGTCCCTAGAGGGATAGATTTCTATGTCCCTAGAGGGATTTCTATGTCGCTAGAGGGATTTCTATGTCGCTAGAGGGATTTCTAGGTCCCTAGAGGGATTTCTAGGTCCCTAGAGAGAGAGATTTCTATGTCCCTAGAGGGATTTCTAGGTCCCTAGAGGGATTTCTATGTCCCTAGAGGGATTTCAATGTCCCTAGAGGGATTTCTATGTCCCTAGAGGGATTTCTATGTCCCTAGAGAGATTTCTAGGTCCCTAGAGGGATTTCTATGTCGCTAGAGGGATTTCTAGGTCCCTAGAGGGATAGATTTCTAGGTCCCTAGAGGGATTTCAATGTCCCTAGAGGGATTTCTAGGTCCCTAGAGGGATTTCTATGTCCCTAGAGGGATAGATTTGTATGTCCCTAGAGGGATTTCTATGTCCCTAGAGGGATTTCTATGTCCCTAGAGGGATAGATTTCTATGTCGCTAGAGGGATTTCTATGTCGCTAGAGAGATTTCTAGGTCCCTAGAGGGATTTCTATGTCGCTAGAGGGATTTCTAGGTCCCTAGAGGGATAGATTTCTAGGTCCCTAGAGGGATAGATTTCTATGTCCCTAGAGGGATTTCTATGTCCCTAGAGGGATTTCAATGTGCCTAGAGGGATTTCTAGGTCCCTAGAGGGATTTCTAGGTCCCTAGAGGGATTTCTATGTCCCTAGAGGGATAGATTTCTATGTCCCTAGAGGGATTTCTATGTCCCTAGAGGGATTTCTATGTCCCTAGAGGAATAGATTTCTAGGTCCCTAGAGGGATTTCTATGTCCCTAGAGGGATAGATTTCTATGTCCCTAGAGGGATTTCTATGTCCCTAGAGGGATTTCTATGTCCCTAGAGGGATTTCTATGTCCCTAGAGGGATAGATTTCTATGTCCCTAGAGGGATTTCTATGTCCCTAGAGGGATTTCTATGTCGCTAGAGGGATTTCTATGTCGCTAGAGGGATTTCTAGGTCCCTAGAGGGATAGATTTCTATGTCCCTAGAGGGATTTCTATGTCCCTAGAGAGATTTCTAGGTCCCTAGAGGGATTTCTATGTCGCTAGAGGGATTTCTAGGTCCCTAGAGGGATAGATTTCTAGGTCCCTAGAGGGATTTCAATGCCCCTAGAGGGATTTCTAGGTCCCTAGAGGGATTTCTATGTCCCTAGAGGGATAGATTTCTATGTCCCTAGAGGGATTTCTAGGTCCCTAGAGGGATTTCTATGTCCCTAGAGGGATAGATTTCTATGTCCCTAGAGGGATTTCTATGTCCCTAGAGGGATTTCTAGGTCCCAAGAGGGATTTCTATGTCCCTAGAGGGATAGATTTCTATGTCCCTAGAGGGATTTCTATGTCCCTAGAGGGATAGATTTCTATGTCCCTAGAGGGATTTCTATGTCCCTAGAGGGATTTCTAGGTCCCTAGAGGGATTTCTATGTCCCTAGAGGGATTTCTAGGTCCCTAGAGAGAGAGATTTCTATGTCCCTAGAGAGATTTCTATGTCGCTAGAGGGATTTCTATGTCGCTAGAGGGATTTCTAGGTCCCTAGAGGGATTTCTAGGTCCCTAGAGAGAGAGATTTCTATGTCCCTAGAGGGATTTCTATGTCCCTAGAGGGATTTCTATGTCCCTAGAGGGATTTCTAGGTCCCTAGAGAGAGAGATTTCTATGTCCCTAGAGGGATTTCTATGTCGCTAGAGGGATTTCTATGTCGCTAGAGGGATTTCTAGGTCCCTAGAGGGATTTCTATGTCGCTAGAGGGATTTCTATGTCGCTAGAGGGATTTCTAGGTCCCTAGAGGGATTTCTATGTCCCTAGAGGGATAGATTTCTATGTCGCTAGAGGGATTTCTAGGTCCCTAGAGGGATTTCTATGTCCCTAGAGGGATTTCTATGTCCCTAGAGGGATTTCTAGGTCCCTAGAGGGATTTCTAGGTCCCTAGAGAGAGAGATTTCTATGTCCCTAGAGGGATTTCTATGTCGCTAGAGGGATTTCTATGTCGCTAGAGGGATTTCTAGGTCCCTAGAGGGATTTCTAGGTCCCTAGAGAGAGAGATTTCTATGTCCCTAGAGGGATTTCTATGTCCCTAGAGGGATAGATTTCTATGTCCCTAGAGGGATTTCTATGTCGCTAGAGGGATTTCTAGGTCCCTAGAGGGATTTCTATGTCGCTAGAGGGATTTCTAGGTCCCTAGAGGGATAGATTTCTAGGTCCCTAGAGGGATAGATTTCTATGTCCCTAGAGGGATTTCTATGTCCCTAGAGGGATTTCTAGGTCCCTAGAGGGATTTCTAGGTCCCTAGAGGGATTTCTAGGTCCCTAGAGGCATTTCTAGGTCCCTAGAGGGATTTCTAGGTCCCTAGAGAGAGAGATATCTATGTCCCTAGATTGATTTCTATGTCGCTAGAGGGATTTCTATGTCGCTAGAGAGATTTCTAGGTCCCTAGAGGGATTTCTATGTCGCTAGAGGGATTTCTAGGTCCCTAGAGGGATAGATTTCTAGGTCCCTAGAGGGATAGATTTCTATGTCCCTAGAGGGATTTCTAGGTCCCTAGAGGGATAGATTTCTAGGTCCCTAGAGGGATTTCAATGTCCCTAGAGGGATTTCTAGGTCCCTAGAGGGATTTCTATGTCCCTAGAGGTATAGATTTCTATGTCCCTAGAGGGATTTCTATGTCCCTAGAGGGATTTCTAGGTCCCTAGAGGGATTTCTAGGTCCCTAGAGGGATAGATTTCTATGTCCCTAGAGGGATTTCTATGTCCCTAGAGAGATTTCTAGGTCCCTAGAGGGATTTCTATGTCGCTAGAGGGATTTCTAGGTCCCTAGAGGGATAGATTTCTAGGTCCCTAGAGGGATTTCAATGTCCCTAGAGGGATTTCTAGGTCCCTAGAGGGATTTCTATGTCCCTAGAGGGATAGATTTGTATGTCCCTAGAGGGATTTCTATGTCCCTAGAGGGATTTCTATGTCCCTAGAGGGATAGATTTCTATGTCGCTAGAGGGATTTCTTTGTCGCTAGAGAGATTTCTAGGTCCCTAGAGGGATTTCTATGTCGCTAGAGGGATTTCTAGGTCCCTAGAGGGATAGATTTCTAGGTCCCTAGAGGGATAGATTTCTATGTCCCTAGAGGGATTTCTATGTCCCTAGAGGGATTTCAATGTGCCTAGAGGGATTTCTAGGTCCCTAGAGGGATTTCTAGGTCCCTAGAGGGATTTCTATGTCCCTAGAGGGATAGATTTCTATGTCCCTAGAGGGATTTCTATGTCCCTAGAGGGATTTCTATGTCCCTAGAGGAATAGATTTCTAGGTCCCTAGAGGGATTTCTATGTCCCTAGAGGGATAGATTTCTATGTCCCTAGAGGGATTTCTATGTCCCTAGAGGGATTTCTATGTCCCTAGAGGGATAGATTTCTATGTCCCTAGAGGGATTTCTATGTCCCTAGAGGGATTTCTATGTCGCTAGAGGAATTTCTATGTCGCTAGAGGGATTTCTAGGTCCCTAGAGGGATAGATTTCTATGTCCCTAGAGGGATTTCTATGTCCCTAGAGAGATTTCTAGGTCCCTAGAGGGATTTCTATGTCGCTAGAGGGATTTCTAGGTCCCTAGAGGGATAGATTTCTAGGTCCCTAGAGGGATTTCAATGTCCCTAGAGGGATTTCTAGGTCCCTAGAGGGATTTCTATGTCCCTAGAGGGATAGATTTCTATGTCCCTAGAGGGATTTCTAGGTCCCTAGAGGGATTTCTATGTCCCTAGAGGGATAGATTTCTATGTCCCTAGAGGGATTTCTATGTCCCTAGAGGGATTTCTAGGTCCCAAGAGGGATTTCTATGTCCCTAGAGGGATAGATTTCTATGTCCCTAGAGGGATTTCTATGTCCCTAGAGGGATAGATTTCTATGTCCCTAGAGGGATTTCTATGTCCCTAGAGGGATTTCTAGGTCCCTAGAGGGATTTCTATGTCCCTAGAGGGATTTCTAGGTCCCTAGAGAGAGAGATTTCTATGTCCCTAGAGGGATTTCTATGTCGCTAGAGGGATTTCTATGTCGCTAGAGGGATTTCTAGGTCCCTAGAGGGATTTCTAGGTCCCTAGAGAGAGAGATTTCTATGTCCCTAGAGGGATTTCTATGTCCCTAGAGGGATTTCTAGGTCCCTAGAGGGATTTCTATGTCCCTAGAGGGATTTCTAGGTCCCTAGAGAGAGAGATTTCTATGTCCCTAGAGGGATTTCTATGTCGCTAGAGGGATTTCTATGTCGCTAGAGGGATTTCTAGGTCCCTAGAGGGATTTCTATGTCGCTAGAGGGATTTCTATGTCGCTAGAGGGATTTCTAGGTCCCTAGAGGGATTTCTATGTCCCTAGAGGGATAGATTTCTATGTCGCTAGAGGGATTTCTAGGTCCCTAGAGGGATTTCTATGTCCCTAGAGGGATTTCTATGTCCCTAGAGGGATTTCTAGGTCCCTAGAGGGATTTCTAGGTCCCTAGAGAGAGAGATTTCTATGTCCCTAGAGGGATTTCTATGTCGCTAGAGGGATTTCTATGTCGCTAGAGGGATTTCTAGGTCCCTAGAGGGATTTCTAGGTCCCTAGAGAGAGAGATTTCTATGTCCCTAGAGGGATTTCTATGTCCCTAGAGGGATAGATTTCTATGTCCCTAGAGGGATTTCTATGTCGCTAGAGGGATTTCTATGTCGCTAGAGGGATTTCTAGGTCCCTAGAGGGATTTCTAGGTCCCTAGAGAGAGAGATTTCTATGTCCCTAGAGGGATTTCTAGGTCCCTAGAGGGATTTCTATGTCCCTAGAGGGATTTCAATGTCCCTAGAGGGATTTCTAGGTCCCTAGAGGGATTTCTATGTCCCTAGAGGTATAGATTTCTATGTCCCTAGAGGGATTTCTATGTCCCTAGAGGGATTTCTAGGTCCCTAGAGGGATTTCTAGGTCCCTAGAGGGATAGATTTCTATGTCCCTAGAGGGATTTCTATGTCCCTAGAGAGATTTCTAGGTCCCTAGAGGGATTTCTATGTCGCTAGAGGGATTTCTAGGTCCCTAGAGGGATAGATTTCTAGGTCCCTAGAGGGATTTCAATGTCCCTAGAGGGATTTCTAGGTCCCTAGAGGGATTTCTATGTCCCTAGAGGGATAGATTTGTATGTCCCTAGAGGGATTTCTATGTCCCTAGAGGGATTTCTATGTCCCTAGAGGGATAGTTTTCTATGTCGCTAGAGGGATAGATTTCTAGGTCCCTAGAGGGATTTCAATGTCCCTAGAGGGATTTCTAGGTCCCTAGAGGGATTTCTATGTCCCTAGAGGGATAGATTTGTATGTCCCTAGAGGGATTTCTATGTCCCTAGAGGGATTTCTATGTCCCTAGAGGGATAGATTTCTATGTCCCTAGAGGGATTTCTATGTCCCTAGAGGGATTTCTAGGTCCCTAGAGGGATTTCTAGGTCCCTAGAGGGATTTCTAGGTCGCTAGAGAGATTTCTAGGTCCCTAGAGGGATTTCTATGTCGCTAGAGGGATTTCTAGGTCCCTAGAGGGATAGATTTCTATGTCCCTAGAGGGATTTCTATGTCCCTAGAGAGATTTCTAGGTCCCTAGAGGGATTTCTATGTCGCTAGAGGGATTTCTAGGTCCCTAGAGGGATAGATTTCTAGGTCCCTAGAGGGATTTCAATGTCCCTAGAGGGATTTCTAGGTCTCTAGAGGGATTTCTATGTCCCTAGAGGGATAGATTTCTATGTCCCTAGAGGGATTTCTATGTCCCTAGAGAGATTTCTAGGTCCCTAGAGGGATTTCTATGTCGCTAGAGGGATTTCTAGGTCCCTAGAGGGATAGATTTCTAGGTCCCTAGAGGGATTTCAATGTCCCTAGAGGGATTTCTAGGTCCCTAGAGGGATTTCTATGTCCCTAGAGGTATAGATTTCTATGTCCCTAGAGGGATTTCTATGTCCCTAGAGGGATTTCTAGGTCCCTAGAGGGATTTCTAGGTCCCTAGAGGGATAGATTTCTATGTCCCTAGAGGGATTTCTATGTCCCTAGAGAGATTTCTAGGTCCCTAGAGGGATTTCTATGTCGCTAGAGGGATTTCTAGGTCCCTAGAGGGATAGATTTCTAGGTCCCTAGAGGGATTTCAATGTCCCTAGAGGGATTTCTAGGTCCCTAGAGGGATTTCTATGTCCCTAGAGGGATAGATTTGTATGTCCCTAGAGGGATTTCTATGTCCCTAGAGGGATTTCTATGTCCCTAGAGGGATAGATTTCTATGTCGCTAGAGGGATTTCTATGTCGCTAGAGAGATTTCTAGGTCCCTAGAGGGATTTCTATGTCGCTAGAGGGATTTCTAGGTCCCTAGAGGGATAGATTTCTAGGTCCCTAGAGGGATAGATTTCTATGTCCCTAGAGGGATTTCTATGTCCCTAGAGGGATTTCAATGTGCCTAGAGGGATTTCTAGGTCCCTAGAGGGATTTCTAGGTCCCTAGAGGGATTTCTATGTCCCTAGAGGGATAGATTTCTATGTCCCTAGAGGGATTTCTATGTCCCTAGAGGGATTTCTATGTCCCTAGAGGAATAGATTTCTAGGTCCCTAGAGGGATTTCTATGTCCCTAGAGGGATAGATTTCTATGTCCCTAGAGGGATAGATTTCTATGTCCCTAGAGGGATTTCTATGTCCCTAGAGGGATTTCTATGTCGCTAGAGGGATTTCTATGTCGCTAGAGGGATTTCTAGGTCCCTAGAGGGATAGATTTCTATGTCCCTAGAGGGATTTCTATGTCCCTAGAGAGATTTCTAGGTCCCTAGAGGGATTTCTATGTCGCTAGAGGGATTTCTAGGTCCCTAGAGGGATAGATTTCTAGGTCCCTAGAGGGATTTCAATGTCCCTAGAGGGATTTCTAGGTCCCTAGAGGGATTTCTATGTCCCTAGAGGGATAGATTTCTATGTCCCTAGAGGGATTTCTAGGTCCCTAGAGGGATTTCTATGTCCCTAGAGGGATAGATTTCTATGTCCCTAGAGGGATTTCTATGTCCCTAGAGGGATTTCTAGGTCCCAAGAGGGATTTCTATGTCCCTAGAGGGATAGATTTCTATGTCCCTAGAGGGATTTCTATGTCCCTAGAGGGATAGATTTCTATGTCCCTAGAGGGATTTCTATGTCCCTAGAGGGATTTCTAGGTCCCTAGAGGGATTTCTATGTCCCTAGAGGGATTTCTAGGTCCCTAAAGAGAGAGATGTCTATGTCCCTAGAGGGATTTCTATGTCGCTAGAGGGATTTCTATGTCGCTAGAGGGATTTCTAGGTCCCTAGAGGGATTTCTAGGTCCCTAGAGAGAGAGATTTCTATGTCCCTAGAGGGATTTCTATGTCCCTAGAGGGATTTCTAGGTCCCTAGAGGGATTTCTATGTCCCTAGAGGGATTTCTAGGTCCCTAGAGAGAGAGATTTCTATGTCCCTAGAGGGATTTCTATGTCGCTAGAGGGATTTCTATGTCGCTAGAGGGATTTCTAGGTCCCTAGAGGGATTTCTATGTCGCTAGAGGGATTTCTATGTCGCTAGAGGGATTTCTAGGTCCCTAGAGGGATTTCTATGTCCCTAGAGGGATAGATTTCTATGTCGCTAGAGGGATTTCTAGGTCCCTAGAGGGATTTCTATGTCCCTAGAGGGATTTCTATGTCCCTAGAGGGATTTCTATGTCGCTAGAGGGATTTCTATGTCGCTAGAGGGATTTCTAGGTCCCTAGAGGGATTTCTAGGTCCCTAGAGAGAGAGATTTCTATGTCCCTAGAGGGATTTCTATGTCCCTAGAGGGATTTCTAGGTCCCTAGAGGGATTTCTATGTCCCTAGAGGGATTTCTAGGTCCCTAGAGGGATTTCTATGTCCCTAGAGGGATAGATTTCTATGTCGCTAGAGGGATTTCTAGGTCCCTAGAGGGATTTCTATGTCCCTAGAGGGATTTCTATGTCCCTAGAGGGATTTCTAGGTCCCTAGAGGGATTTCTAGGTCCCTAGAGAGAGAGATTTCTATGTCCCTAGAGGGATTTCTATGTCGCTAGAGGGATTTCTATGTCGCTAGAGGGATTTCTAGGTCCCTAGAGGGATTTCTAGGTCCCTAGAGAGAGAGATTTCTATGTCCCTAGAGGGATTTCTATGTCCCTAGAGGGATAGATTTCTATGTCCCTAGAGGGATTTCTATGTCGCTAGAGGGATTTCTATGTCGCTAGAGGGATTTCTATGTCGCTAGAGGGATTTCTAGGTCCCTAGAGGGATTTCTAGGTCCCTAGAGAGAGAGATTTCTATGTCCCTAGAGGGATTTCTAGGTCCCTAGAGGTATAGATTTCTATGTCCCTAGAGGGATTTCTATGTCCCTAGAGGGATTTCTAGGTCCCTAGAGGGATTTCTAGGTCCCTAGAGGGATAGATTTCTATGTCCCTAGAGGGATTTCTATGTCCCTAGAGAGATTTCTAGGTCCCTAGAGGGATTTCTATGTCCCTAGAGGGATTTCTATGTCCCTAGAGGGATAGATTTGTATGTCCCTAGAGGGATTTCTATGTCCCTAGAGGGATTTCTATGTCCCTAGTGGGATTTTTTATATGTCGCTAGAGGGATAGATTTCTAGGTCCCTAGAGGGATTTCAATGTCCCTAGAGGGATTTCTAGGTCCCTAGAGGGATTTCTATGTCCCTAGAAGGATAGATTTGTATGTCCCTAGAGGGATTTCTATGTCCCTAGAGGGATTTCTATGTCCCTAGAGGGATAGATTTCTATGTCCCTAGAGGGATTTCTATGTCCCTAGAGGGATTTCTAGGTCCCTAGAGGGATTTCTAGGTCCCTAGAGGGATTTCTAGGTCGCTAGAGAGATTTCTAGGTCCCTAGAGGGATTTCTATGTCGCTAGAGGGATTTCTAGGTCCCTAGAGGGATAGATTTCTATGTCCCTAGAGGGATTTCTATGTCCCTAGAGAGATTTCTAGGTCCCTAGAGGGATTTCTATGTCGCTAGAGGGATTTCTAGGTCCCTAGAGGGATAGATTTCTAGGTCCCTAGAGGGATTTCAATGTCCCTAGAGGGATTTCTAGGTCCCTAGAGGGATTTCTATGTCCCTAGAGGGATAGATTTCTATGTCCCTAGAGGGATTTCTATGTCCCTAGAGAGATTTCTAGGTCCCTAGAGGGATTTCTATGTCGCTAGAGGGATTTCTAGGTCCCTAGAGGGATAGATTTCTAGGTCCCTAGAGGGATTTCAATGTCCCTAGAGGGATTTCTATGTCCCTAGAGGGATAGATTTCTATGTCCCTAGAGGGATTTCTATGTCCCTAGAGAGATTTCTAGGTCCCTAGAGGGATTTCTATGTCGCTAGAGGGATTTCTAGGTCCCTAGAGGGATAGATTTCTAGGTCCCTAGAGGGATTTCAATGTCCCTAGAGGGATTTCTAGGTCCCTAGAGGGATTTCTATGTCCCTAGAGGGATAGATTTGTATGTCCCTAGAGGGATTTCTATGTC
Source organism: Troilus luridus (assembly GCA_964056705.1). Taxonomy (NCBI): domain Eukaryota; kingdom Metazoa; phylum Arthropoda; class Insecta; order Hemiptera; family Pentatomidae; genus Troilus; species Troilus luridus. Next base: position 100,218,418 of record OZ057415.1, read on the forward strand.
CCTAGAGGGATTTCTATGTCCCTAGAGGGATAGATTTCTATGTCGCTAGAGGGATTTCTATGTCGCTAGAGAGATTTCTAGGTCCCTAGAGGGATTTCTATGTCGCTAGAGGGATTTCTAGGTCCCTAGAGGGATAGATTTCTAGGTCCCTAGAGGGATAGATTTCTATGTCCCTAGAGGGATTTCTATGTCCCTAGAGGGATTTCAATGTGCCTAGAGGGATTTCTAGGTCCCTAGAGGGATTTCTAGGTCCCTAGAGGGATTTCTATGTCCCTAGAGGGATAGATTTCTATGTCCCTAGAGGGATAGATTTCTATGTCCCTAGAGGGATTTCTATGTCCCTAGAGGGATTTCTATGTCCCTAGAGAGATTTCTAGGTCCCTAGAGGGATTTCTATGTCGCTAGAGGGATTTCTAGGTCCCTAGAGGGATAGATTTCTAGGTCCCTAGAGGGATTTCAATGTCCCTAGAGGGATTTCTAGGTCCCTAGAGGGATTTCTATGTCCCTAGAGGGATAGATTTCTATGTCCCTAGAGGGATTTCTAGGTCCCTAGAGGGATTTCTATGTCCCTAGAGGGATAGATTTCTATGTCCCTAGAGGGATTTCTATGTCCCTAGAGGGATTTCTAGGTCCCAAGAGGGATTTCTATGTCCCTAGAGGGATAGATTTCTATGTCCCTAGAGGGATTTCTATGTCCCTAGAGGGATAGATTTCTATGTCCCTAGAGGGATTTCTATGTCCCTAGAGGGATTTCTAGGTCCCTAGAGGGATTTCTATGTCCCTAGAGGGATTTCTAGGTCCCTAGAGAGAGAGATTTCTATGTCCCTAGAGGGATTTCTATGTCGCTAGAGGGATTTCTATGTCGCTAGAGGGATTTCTAGGTCCCTAGAGGGATTTCTAGGTCCCTAGAGAGAGAGATTTCTATGTCCCTAGAGGGATTTCTATGTCCCTAGAGGGATTTCTAGGTCCCTAGAGGGATTTCTATGTCCCTAGAGGGATTTCTAGGTCCCTAGAGAGAGAGATTTCTATGTCCCTAGAGGGATTTCTATGTCGCTAGAGGGATTTCTATGTCGCTAGAGGGATTTCTAGGTCCCTAGAGGGATTTCTATGTCGCTAGAGGGATTTCTATGTCGCTAGAGGGATTTCTAGGTCCCTAGAGGGATTTCTATGTCCCTAGAGGGATAGATTTCTATGTCGCTAGAGGGATTTCTAGGTCCCTAGAGGGATTTCTATGTCCCTAGAGGGATTTCTATGTCCCTAGAGGGATTTCTAGGTCCCTAGAGGGATTTCTAGGTCCCTAGAGAGAGAGATTTCTATGTCCCTAGAGGGATTTCTATGTCGCTAGAGGGATTTCTATGTCGCTAGAGGGATTTCTAGGTCCCTAGAGGGATTTCTTGGTCCCTAGAGAGAGAGATTTCTATGTCCCTAGAGGGATTTCTTTGTCCCTAGAGGGATAGATTTCTATGTCCCTAGAGGGATTTCTATGTCGCTAGAGGGATTTCTATGTCGCTAGAGGGATTTCTAGGTCCCTAGAGGGATTTCTAGGTCCCTAGAGAGAGAGATTTCTATGTCCCTAGAGGGATTTCTAGGTCCCTAGAGGGATTTCTATGTCCCTAGAGGGATTTCAATGTCCCTAGAGGGATTTCTAGGTCCCTAGAGGGATTTCTATGTCCCTAGAGGTATAGATTTCTATGTCCCTAGAGGGATTTCTATGTCCCTAGAGGGATTTCTAGGTCCCTAGAGGGATTTCTAGGTCCCTAGAGGGATAGATTTCTATGTCCCTAGAGGGATTTCTATGTCCCTAGAGAGATTTCTAGGTCCCTAGAGGGATTTCTATGTCGCTAGAGGGATTTCTAGGTCCCTAGAGGGATAGATTTCTAGGTCCCTAGAGGGATTTCAATGTCCCTAGAGGGATTTCTAGGTCCCTAGAGGGATTTCTATGTCCCTAGAGGGATAGATTTGTATGTCCCTAGAGGGATTTCTATGTCCCTAGAGGGATTTCTATGTCCCTAGAGGGATAGATTTCTATGTCGCTAGAGGGATAGATTTCTAGGTCCCTAGAGGGATTTCAATGTCCCTAGAGGGATTTCTAGGTCCCTAGAGGGATTTCTAGGTCCCTAGAGGGATTTCCATGTCCCTAGAGGGATAGATTTGTATGTCCCTAGAGGGATTTCTATGTCCCTAGAGGGATTTCTATGTCCCTAGAGGGATAGATTTCTATGTCCCTAGAGGTATTTCTATGTCCCTAGAGGGGTTTCTAGGTCCCTAGAGGGATTTCTAGGTCCCTAGAGGGATTTCTAGGTCGCTAGAGAGATTTCTAGGTCCCTAGAGGGATTTCTATGTCGCTAGAGGGATTTCTAGGTCCCTAGAGGGATAGATTTCTATGTCCCTAGAGGGATTTCTATGTCCCTAGAGAGATTTCTAGGTCCCTAGAGGGATTTCTATGTCGCTAGAGGGATTTCTAGGTCCCTAGAGGGATAGATTTCTAGGTCCCTAGAGGGATTTCAATGTCCCTAGAGGGATTTCTATGTCCCTAGAGGGATAGATTTCTATGTCCCTAGAGGGATTTCTATGTCCCTAGAGAGATTTCTAGGTCCCTAGAGGGATTTCTATGTCGCTAGAGGGATTTCTAGGTCCCTAGAGGGATAGATTTCTAGGTCCCTAGAGGGATTTCAATGTCCCTAGAGGGATTTCTAGGTCCCTAGAGGGATTTCTAGGTCCCTAGAGGGATAGATTTCTATGTCCCTAGAGGGATTTCTATGTCCCTAGAGAGATTTCTAGGTCCCTAGAGGGATTTCTATGTCGCTAGAGGGATTTCTAGGTCCCTAGAGGGATAGATTTCTAGGTCCCTAGAGGGATTTCTATGTCCCTAGAGGGATAGATTTCTATGTCCCTAGAGGGATTTCTATGTCCCTAGAGGGATTTCTATGTCCCAAGAGGGATTTCTATGTTACTAGAGGGATAGATTTCTATGTCCCTAGAGGGATTTCTATGTCCCTAGAGGGATTTCTATGTCCCTAGAGGGATAGATTTCTATGTCCCTAGAGGGATTTCTATGTCCCTAGAGAGATTTCTAGGTCCCTAGAGGGATTTCTATGTCGCTAGAGGGATTTCTATGTCCCTAGAGGGATAGATTTGTATGTCCCTAGAGGGATTTCTATGTCCCTAGAGGGATTTCTATGTCCCTAGTGGGATAGATTTCTATGTCGCTAGAGGGATAGATTTCTAGGTCCCTAGAGGGATTTCAATGTCCCTAGAGGGATTTCTAGGTCCCTAGAGGGATTTCTATGTCCCTAGAAGGATAGATTTGTATGTCCCTAGAGGGATTTCTATGTCCCTAGAGGGATTTCTATGTCCCTAGAGGGATAGATTTCTATGTCCCTAGAGGGATTTCTATGTCCCTAGAGGGATTTCTAGGTCCCTAGAGGGATTTCTAGGTCCCTAGAGGGATTTCTAGGTCGCTAGAGAGATTTCTAGGTCCCTAGAGGGATTTCTATGTCGCTAGAGGGATTTCTAGGTCCCTAGAGGGATAGATTTCTATGTCCCTAGAGGGATTTCTATGTCCCTAGAGAGATTTCTAGGTCCCTAGAGGGATTTCTATGTCGCTAGAGGGATTTCTAGGTCCCTAGAGGGATAGATTTCTAGGTCCCTAGAGGGATTTCAATGTCCCTAGAGGGATTTCTAGGTCCCTAGAGGGATTTCTATGTCCCTAGAGGGATAGATTTCTATGTCCCTAGAGGGATTTCTATGTCCCTAGAGAGATTTCTAGGTCCCTAGAGGGATTTCTATGTCGCTAGAGGGATTTCTAGGTCCCTAGAGGGATAGATTTCTAGGTCCCTAGAGGGATTTCAATGTCCCTAGAGGGATTTCTATGTCCCTAGAGGGATAGATTTCTATGTCCCTAGAGGGATTTCTATGTCCCTAGAGAGATTTCTAGGTCCCTAGAGGGATTTCTATGTCGCTAGAGGGATTTCTAGGTCCCTAGAGGGATAGATTTCTAGGTCCCTAGAGGGATTTCAATGTCCCTAGAGGGATTTCTAGGTCCCTAGAGGGATTTCTATGTCCCTAGAGGGATAGATTTGTATGTCCCTAGAGGGATTTCTATGTCCCTAGAGGGATTTCTATGTCCCTAGAGGGATAGATTTCTATGTCGCTAGAGGGATTTCTATGTCGCTAGAGAGATTTCTAGGTCCCTAGAGGGATTTCTATGTCGCTAGAGGGATTTCTAGGTCCCTAGAGGGATAGATTTCTAGGTCCCTAGAGGGATAGATTTCTATGTCCCTAGAGGGATTTCTATGTCCCTAGAGGGATTTCAATGTGCCTAGAGGGATTTCTAGGTCCCTAGAGGGATTTCTAGGTCCCTAGAGGGATTTCTATGTCCCTAGAGGGATAGATTTCTATGTCCCTAGAGGGATAGATTTCTATGTCCCTAGAGGGATTTCTATGTCCCTAGAGGGATTTCTATGTCCCTAGAGAGATTTCTAGGTCCCTAGAGGGATTTCTATGTCGCTAGAGGGATTTCTAGGTCCCTAGAGGGATAGATTTCTAGGTCCCTAGAGGGATTTCAATGTCCCTAGAGGGATTTCTAGGTCCCTAGAGGGATTTCTATGTCCCTAGAGGGATAGATTTCTATGTCCCTAGAGGGATTTCTAGGTCCCTAGAGGGATTTCTATGTCCCTAGAGGGATAGATTTCTATGTCCCTAGAGGGATTTCTATGTCCCTAGAGGGATTTCTAGGTCCCAAGAGGGATTTCTATGTCCCTAGAGGGATAGATTTCTATGTCCCTAGAGGGATTTCTATGTCCCTAGAGGGATAGATTTCTATGTCCCTAGAGGGATTTCTATGTCCCTAGAGGGATTTCTAGGTCCCTAGAGGGATTTCTATGTCCCTAGAGGGATTTCTAGGTCCCTAGAGAGAGAGATTTCTATGTCCCTAGAGGGATTTCTATGTCGCTAGAGGGATTTCTATGTCGCTAGAGGGATTTCTAGGTCCCTAGAGGGATTTCTAGGTCCCTAGAGAGAGAGATTTCTATGTCCCTAGAGGGATTTCTATGTCCCTAGAGGGATTTCTAGGTCCCTAGAGGGATTTCTATGTCCCTAGAGGGATTTCTAGGTCCCTAGAGAGAGAGATTTCTATGTCCCTAGAGGGATTTCTATGTCGCTAGAGGGATTTCTATGTCGCTAGAGGGATTTCTAGGTCCCTAGAGGGATTTCTATGTCGCTAGAGGGATTTCTATGTCGCTAGAGGGATTTCTAGGTCCCTAGAGAGATTTCTATGTCCCTAGAGGGATAGATTTCTATGTCGCTAGAGGGATTTCTAGGTCCCTAGAGGGATTTCTATGTCCCTAGAGGGATTTCTATGTCCCTAGAGGGATTTCTAGGTCCCTAGAGGGATTTCTAGGTCCCTAGAGAGAGAGATTTCTATGTCCCTAGAGGGATTTCTATGTCGCTAGAGGGATTTCTATGTCGCTAGAGGGATTTCTAGGTCCCTAGAGGGATTTCTTGGTCCCTAGAGAGAGAGATTTCTATGTCCCTAGAGGGATTTCTTTGTCCCTAGAGGGATAGATTTCTATGTCCCTAGAGGGATTTCTATGTCGCTAGAGGGATTTCTATGTCGCTAGAGGGATTTCTAGGTCCCTAGAGGGATTTCTAGGTCCCTAGAGAGAGAGATTTCTATGTCCCTAGAGGGATTTCTAGGTCCCTAGAGGGATTTCTATGTCCCTAGAGGGATTTCAATGTCCCTAGAGGGATTTCTAGGTCCCTAGAGGGATTTCTATGTCCCTAGAGGTATAGATTTCTATGTCCCTAGAGGGATTTCTATGTCCCTAGAGGGATTTCTAGGTCCCTAGAGGGATTTCTAGGTCCCTAGAGGGATAGATTTCTATGTCCCTAGAGGGATTTCTATGTCCCTAGAGAGATTTCTAGGTCCCTAGAGGGATTTCTATGTCGCTAGAGGGATTTCTAGGTCCCTAGAGGGATAGATTTCTAGGTCCCTAGAGGGATTTCAATGTCCCTAGAGGGATTTCTAGGTCCCTAGAGGGATTTCTATGTCCCTAGAGGGATAGATTTGTATGTCCCTAGAGGGATTTCTATGTCCCTAGAGGGATTTCTATGTCCCTAGAGGGATAGATTTCTATGTCGCTAGAGGGATAGATTTCTAGGTCCCTAGAGGGATTTCAATGTCCCTAGAGGGATTTCTAGGTCCCTAGAGGGATTTCTAGGTCCCTAGAGGGATTTCTATGTCCCTAGAGGGATAGATTTGTATGTCCCTAGAGGGATTTCTATGTCCCTAGAGGGATTTCTATGTCCCTAGAGGGATAGATTTCTATGTCCCTAGAGGTATTTCTATGTCCCTAGAGGGGTTTCTAGGTCCCTAGAGGGATTTCTAGGTCCCTAGAGGGATTTCTAGGTCGCTAGAGAGATTTCTAGGTCCCTAGAGGGATTTCTATGTCGCTAGAGGGATTTCTAGGTCCCTAGAGGGATAGATTTCTATGTCCCTAGAGGGATTTCTATGTCCCTAGAGAGATTTCTAGGTCCCTAGAGGGATTTCTATGTCGCTAGAGGGATTTCTAGGTCCCTAGAGGGATAGATTTCTAGGTCCCTAGAGGGATTTCAATGTCCCTAGAGGGATTTCTATGTCCCTAGAGGGATAGATTTCTATGTCCCTAGAGGGATTTCTATGTCCCTAGAGAGATTTCTAGGTCCCTAGAGGGATTTCTATGTCGCTAGAGGGATTTCTAGGTCCCTAGAGGGATAGATTTCTAGGTCCCTAGAGGGATTTCAATGTCCCTAGAGGGATTTCTAGGTCCCTAGAGGGATTTCTAGGTCCCTAGAGGGATAGATTTCTATGTCCCTAGAGGGATTTCTATGTCCCTAGAGAGATTTCTAGGTCCCTAGAGGGATTTCTATGTCGCTAGAGGGATTTCTAGGTCCCTAGAGGGATAGATTTCTAGGTCCCTAGAGGGATTTCTATGTCCCTAGAGGGATAGATTTCTATGTCCCTAGAGGGATTTCTATGTCCCTAGAGGGATTTCTATGTCCCAAGAGGGATTTCTATGTTACTAGAGGGATAGATTTCTATGTCCCTAGAGGGATTTCTATGTCCCTAGAGGGATTTCTATGTCCCTAGAGGGATAGATTTCTATGTCCCTAGAGGGATTTCTATGTCCCTAGAGAGATTTCTAGGTCCCTAGAGGGATTTCTATGTCGCTAGAGGGATTTCTATGTCCCTAGAGGGATAGATTTCTATGTCCCTAGAGGGATTTCAATGTCCCTAGAGGGATTTCTAGGTCCCTAGAGGGATAGATTTCTATGTCCCTAGAGGGATTTCTATGTCCCTAGAGGGATTTATGTCCCTAGAGGGATTTCTAGGTCCCAAGAGGGATTTCTATGTCCCTAGAGGGATAGATTTCTATGTCCCTAGAGGGATTTCTATGTCCCTAGAGGGATTTCTAGGTCCCTAGAGGGATTTCTAGGTCCCTAGAGGGATAGATTTCTAGGTCCCTAGAGGGATTTCAATGTCCCTAGAGGGATTTCTAGGTCCCTAGAGGGATTTCTAGGTCCCTAGAGGGATAGATTTCTATGTCCCTAGAGGGATTTCTATGTCCCTAGAGAGATTTCTAGGTCCCTAGAGGGATTTCTATGTCGCTAGAGGGATTTCTAGGTCCCTAGAGGGATAGATTTCTAGGTCCCTAGAGGGATTTCTATGTCCCTAGAGGGATAGATTTCTATGTCCCTAGAGGGATTTCTATGTCCCTAGAGGGATTTCTATGTCCCAAGAGGGATTTCTATGTTACTAGAGGGATAGATTTCTATGTCCCTAGAGGGATTTCTATGTCCCTAGAGGGATTTCTATGTCCCTAGAGGGATAGATTTCTATGTCCCTAGAGGGATTTCTATGTCCCTAGAGAGATTTCTAGGTCCCTAGAGGGATTTCTATGTCGCTAGAGGGATTTCTATGTCCCTAGAGGGATAGATTTCTATGTCCCTAGAGGGATTTCAATGTCCCTAGAGGGATTTCTAGGTCCCTAGAGGGATAGATTTCTATGTCCCTAGAGGGATTTCTATGTCCCTAGAGGGATTTATGTCCCTAGAGGGATTTCTAGGTCCCAAGAGGGATTTCTATGTCCCTAGAGGGATAGATTTCTATGTCCCTAGAGGGATTTCTATGTCCCTAGAGGGATTTCTAGGTCCCTAGAGGGATTTCTAGGTCCCTAGAGGGATTTCTAGGTCCCTAGAGGGATTTCTAGGTCCCTAGAGGGATTTCTAGTTCCCTAGAGGGATTTCTAGGTCCCTAGAGGGATTTCTAGGTCCCTAGAGGGATTTCTAGGTCCCTAGAGGGATTTCTATGTCGCTAGAGGGATTTCTATGTCGCTAGAGAGATTTCTAGGTCCCTAGAGGGATTTCTATGTCGCTAGAGAGATTTCTAGGTCCCTAGAGGGATAGATTTCTATGTCCCTAGAGGGATTTCTATGTCCCTAGAGGGATTTCTATGTCCTTAGAGGGATTTCTAGGTCCCAAGAGGGATTTCTATGTCCCTAGAGGGATAGATTTCTATGTCCCTAGAGGGAGAATTTTAGCTGCTATTAGAACTGATATTAGAACTGATATAAGAACTGATATTAGAACTACTATTAGAACTGCTATTAAAACTGCTGTTAGAACTGCTACTAGAACTGATATTAGAATTGCTTATGAACTGCTATTAGAACTGCTATTAGAACTGATATTAGAACTGCTATTAGAACTGGTGTTAGAACTGCTATTAGAACTGTTATTAGAACTGCTACTAGAACTGATATTAGAACTGCTATTAGAACTGATATTAGGACTGCTTTTGAACTGCTATTAGAACTGCTATTAGAACTGATATTAGAACTGCTTTTGAACTGCTATTAGAACTGCTATTAGATCTGCTATTAGAAGTGATATTAGAACTGCTATTAGAACTGCTGTTAGAGCTGCTGTTAGAGTTGCTGTTATAACTGATATTAGAACTGATATTAGAACTGATATTAGAACTGCTATTAGAACCGATATTAGAACTGCTATTAGAACTGCTATTAGAACTGCTATTAGAACTGCTGTTAGAACTGCTACTAGAACTGATATTAGAACTGCTATTAGAACTGATATTAGAACTGCTTTTGAACTGCTATTAGAACCGCGATTAGAACTGATATTAGAACTGCTATTAGAACTGCTATTAGAACTGATATTAGAAGTGCTATTAGAACTGATGTTAGAACTGCTATTAGAACTGCTATTAGAACTGATATTAGAACTGCTTTTGAACTGCTATTAGAACTACTATTAGAACTGCTATTAGAACTGCTATTGAACTGCTATTAGAACTGCTATTAGAACTGATATTAGAACTCATATAAGAACTGATATTAGAACTGCTTTTAGAACTGCTATTAGAACTGGTGTTAGAACTGCTATTAGAACTGTTATTAGAACTGCTACTAGAACTGATATAAGAACTGCTATTAGAACTGATATTAGGACTGCTTTTGAACTGCTATTAGAACTGCTATTAGAAGTGATATTAGAACTGCTATTAGAACTGCTGTTAGAACTGCTGTTAGAGTTGCTGTTAGAACTGATATTAGAACTGCTATTAGAACTGCTATTAGAACCGATATTAGAACTGCTATTAGAGCTGCTATTAGAACTGCTATTAGAACTGCTGTTAGAACTGCTACTAGAACTGATATTAGAACTGCTATTAGAACAGATATTAGAACTGTATTAATTTTTGTTAGTTGCAGTCGATTGCTATAAATTCGCGATAAAATTTCTTTGTCGCAGTCAACTTAATAATTCCGTTTAGTCGCAGTCGATTGTAATAATTTCGGTTATTTGCAGTTGATCGTAATAATTTTCAATAATAATAATTTCGGTTAGTTGCAGGCGATTGTAATAATTTCGCGATAAAAAAAAATTTCGGTTAGTTGCAGTCGATTGCAACTATTTTGGTTAGTTGCAGTCGATTGCAATAAATTCGCGATAAAAATAATTTGGCCTACCTGCAGTCGATTGTAATAATTTCGGTCAGTCGTAGTCAATTGTAATAATTCCGGTTAGTCGCAGTCACGTGTAACAATTTCGGTTAGTTGCAGCCGATCATAACAATTTCGTTTAGTTGTAGTCAATTGTAATAATTTCGCAATAAAAAAAATTTCGGTTAGTTGCAGTCGATTGTAAAAAATTTTAGTTAGTCGCAGTCAATAAAAACAATTTCGTTTAGTTGCAGTCGATCGTGGCAATTTTAATTAGTTGCAGTCGATTGAATAATTTCCCGATAAAAATAATTTCGGGTAGTTGCAGTCGATTATAATAATTTCGGTTTGTCGCAGTCAACTTAATAATTCCGTTTAGTCGCAGTCGATTGTAATAATTTCGGTTAGTGGCAGTAGATTGTAATAATTTTCAATAATAATAATTTCGGTTAGTTGCAGGCGGTTGTAATAATTTCGCGATAAAAAAAAATTTCGGTTAGTTGCAGTCGATTGTAAGAATTTTGGTTAGTTTCAGTCGATCGTAAGAATTCCGGTTAGTTGCAGGCGATTGTAATAAATTCGCGATAAAAATAATTTTGGTTAGTTGCAGTCGATTGCAATAAATTCGCGATATCAATAATTTGGACTACCTGCAGTCGATTCTACTAATTTCGGTCATTCGAAGTCAATGGTAACATGATCAATATATCCATCAAACATAGACCCAGACTCGCACGCTTCAATAACAGAATAAGCTTAAGAATAAGGGATTTCTATGTCCCTAGAGGGATAGATTTCTATGTCCCTAGAGGGATTTCTATGTCCCTAGAGGGATTTCTATGTCCCTAGAGGGATTTCTAGGTCCCTAGAGGGATAGATTTCTATGTCCCTAGAGGGATTTCTAGGTCCCTAGAGGGATAGATTTCTAGGTCCCTAGAGGGATTTCAATGTCCCTAGAGGGATTTCTAGGTCCCTAGAGGGATTTCTATGTCCCTAGAGGTATAGATTTCTATGTCCCTAGAGGGATTTCTATGTCCCTAGAGGGATTTCTAGGTCCCTAGAGGGATTTCTAGGTCCCTAGAGGGATAGATTTCTATGTCCCTAGAGGGATTTCTATGTCCCTAGAGAGATTTCTAGGTCCCTAGAGGGATTTCTATGTCGCTAGAGGGATTTCTAGGTCCCTAGAGGGATAGATTTCTAGGTCCCTAGAGGGATTTCAATGTCCCTAGAGGGATTTCTAGGTCCCTAGAGGGATAGATTTGTATGTCCCTAGAGGGATTTCTATGTCCCTAGAGGGATTTCTATGTCCCTAGAGGGATAGATTTCTATGTCGCTAGAGGGATTTCTATGTCGCTAGAGAGATTTCTAGGTCCCTAGAGGGATTTCTATGTCGCTAGAGGGATTTCTAGGTCCCTAGAGGGATAGATTTCTAGGTCCCTAGAGGGATAGATTTCTATGTCCCTAGAGGGATTTCTATGTCCCTAGAGGGATTTCAATGTGCCTAGAGGGATTTCTATGTCCCAAGAGGGATTTCTATGTCCCTAGAGGGATAGATTTCTATGTCCCTAGAGGGATTTCTATGTCCCTAGAGGGATTTCTATGTCCCTAGAGGGATTTCTAGGTCCCTAGAGGGATTTCTAGGTCCCTAGAGGGATTTCTAGGTCCCTAGAGAGAGAGATTTCTATGTCCCTAGAGGGATTTCTATGTCGCTAGAGGGATTTCTATGTCGCTAGAGAGATTTCTAGGTCCCTAGAGGGATTTCTATGTCGCTAGAGGGATTTCTAGGTCCCTAGAGGGATAGATTTCTATGTCCCTAGAGGGATTTCTATGTCCCTAGAGAGATTTCTAGGTCCCTAGAGGGATTTCTATGTCGCTAGAGGGATTTCTAGGTCCCTAGAGGGATAGATTTCTAGGTCCCTAGAGGGATTTCAATGTGCCTAGAGGGATTTCTAGGTCCCTAGAGGGATTTCTATGTCCCTAGAGGGATTTCTAGGTCCCAAGAGGGATTTCTATGTCCCTAGAGGGATAGATTTCTATGTCCCTAGAGGGATTTCTATGTCCCTAGAGGGATAGATTTCTATGTCCCTAGAGGGATTTCTATGTCCCTAGAGGGATTTCTAGGTCCCTAGAGGGATTTCTAGGTCCCTAGAGGGATTTCTAGGTCCCTAGAGGGATTTCTAGGTCCCTAGAGAGAGAGATATCTATGTCCCTAGAGGGATTTCTATGTCGCTAGAGGGATTTCTATGTCGCTAGAGAGATTTCTAGGTCCCTAGAGGGATTTCTATGTCGCTAGAGGGATTTCTAGGTCCCTAGAGGGATAGATTTCTATGTCCCTAGAGGGATTTCTATGTCCCTAGAGAGATTTCTAGGTCCCTAGAGGGATTTCTATGTCGCTAGAGGGATTTCTAGGTCCCTAGAGGGATAGATTTCTAGGTCCCTAGAGGGATTTCAATGTCCCTAGAGGGATTTCTAGGTCCCTAGAGGGATTTCTATGTCCCTAGAGGGATAGATTTGTATGTCCCTAGAGGGATTTCTATGTCCCTAGAGGGATTTCTATGTCCCTAGAGGGATAGATTTCTATGTCGCTAGAGGGATTTCTATGTCGCTAGAGAGATTTCTAGGTCCCTAGAGGGATTTCTATGTCGCTAGAGGGATTTCTAGGTCCCTAGAGGGATAGATTTCTAGGTCCCTAGAGGGATAGATTTCTATGTCCCTAGAGGGATTTCTATGTCCCTAGAGGGATTTCAATGTGCCTAGAGGGATTTCTATGTCCCAACAGGGATTTCTATGTCCCTAGAGGGATAGATTTCTATGTCCCTAGAGGGATTTCTATGTCCCTAGAGGGATTTCTATGTCCCTAGAGGGATTTCTAGGTCCCTAGAGGGATTTCTAGGTCCCTAGAGGGATTTCTAGGTCCCTAGAGAGAGAGATTTCTATGTCCCTAGAGGGATTTCTATGTCGCTGAAGGGATTTCTATGTCGCTAGAGAGATTTCTAGGTCCTTAGAGGGATTTCTATGTCGCTAGAGGGATTTCTAGGTCCCTAGAGGGATAGATTTCTATGTCCCTAGAGGGATTTCTATGTCCCTAGTGAGATTTCTAGGTCCCTAGAGGGATTTCTATGTCGCTAGAGGGATTTCTAGGTCCCTAGAGGGATAGATTTCTAGGTCCCTAGAGGGATTTCAATGTGCCTAGAGGGATTTCTAGGTCCCTAGAGGGATTTCTATGTCCCTAGAGGGATTTCTAGGTCCCAAGAGGGATAGATTTCTATGTCCCTAGAGGGATTTCTATGTCCCTAGAGGGATAGATTTCTATGTCCCTAGAGGGATTTCTATGTCCCTAGAGGGATTTCTAGGTCCCTAGAGGGATTTCTAGGTCCCTAGAGGGATTTCTAGGCCCCTAGAGGGATTTCTAGGTCCCTAGAGAGAGAGATATCTATGTCCCTAGAGGGATTTCTATGTCGCTAGAGGGATTTCTATGTCGCTAGAGAGATTTCTAGGTCCCTAGAGGGATTTCTATGTCGCTAGAGGGATTTCTAGGTCCCTAGAGGGATAGATTTCTAGGTCCCTAGAGGGATAGATTTCTATGTCCCTAGAGGGATTTCTATGTCCCTAGAGGGATAGATTTCTATGTCCCTAGAGGGATTTCTATGTCCCTAGAGGGATTTCTAGGTCCCTAGAGGGATTTCTAGGTCCCTAGAGGGATTTCTAGGTCCCTAGAGGGATTTCTAGGTCCCTAGAGAGAGAGATATCTATGTCCCTAGAGGGATTTCTATGTCGCTAGAGGGATTTCTATGTCGCTAGAGAGATTTCTAGGTCCCTAGAGGGATTTCTATGTCGCTAGAGGGATTTCTAGGTCCCTAGAGGGATAGATTTCTAGGTCCCTAGAGGGATAGATTTCTATGTCCCTAGAGGGATTTCTATGTCCCTAGAGGGATTTCTAGGTCCCTAGAGGGATAGATTTCTATGTCCCTAGAGGGATTTCTAGGTCCCTAGAGGGATAGATTTCTAGGTCCCTAGAGGGATTTCAATGTCCCAAGAGGGATTTCTAGGTCCCTAGAGGGATTTCTATGTCCCTAGAGGTATAGATTTCTATGTCCCTAGAGGGATTTCTATGTCGCTAGAGGGATTTCTATGTCGCTAGAGAGATTTCTAGGTCCCTAGAGGGATTTCTATGTCGCTAGAGAGATTTCTAGGTCCCTAGAGGGATTTCTAGGTCCCTAGAGGGATTTCTATGTCCCTAGAGGGATAGATTTCTATGTCCCTAAAGGGATTTCTATGTCCCTAGAGGGATTTCTATGTCCCAAGAGGGATTTCTATGTCCCTAGAGGGATAGATTTCTATGTCCCTAGAGGGATTTCTATGTCCCTAGAGGGATTTCTATGTCCCTAGAGGGATTTCTAGGTCCCTAGAGGGATTTCTAGGTCCCTAGAGGGATTTCTAGGTCCCTAGAGAGAGAGATTTCTATGTCCCTAGAGGGATTTCTATGTCGCTAGAGGGATTTCTATGTCGCTAGAGAGATTTCTAGGTCCCTAGAGGGATTTCTATGTCGCTAGAGGGATTTCTAGGTCCCTAGAGGGATAGATTTCTATGTCCCTAGAGGGATTTCTATGTCCCTAGAGAGATTTCTAGGTCCCTAGAGGGATTTCTATGTCGCTAGAGGGATTTCTAGGTCCCTAGAGGGATAGATTTCTAGGTCCCTAGAGGGATTTCAATGTGCCTAGAGGGATTTCTAGGTCCCTAGAGGGATTTCTATGTCCCTAGAGGGATTTCTATGTCGCTAGAGGGATTTCTAGGTCCCTAGAGGGATAGATTTCTAGGTCCCTAGAGGGATTTCAATGTGCCTAGAGGGATTTCTATGTCCCAAGAGGGATTTCTATGTCCCTAGAGGGATAGATTTCTATGTCCCTAGAGGGATTTCTATGTCCCTAGAGGGATTTCTATGTCCCTAGAGGGATTTCTAGGTCCCTAGAGGGATTTCTAGGTCCCTAGAGAGAGAGATTTCTATGTCCCTAGAGGGATTTCTATGTCGCTAGAGGGATTTCTATGTCGCTAGAGAGATTTCTAGGTCCCTAGAGGGATTTCTATGTCGCTAGAGGGATTTCTAGGTCCCTAGAGGGATAGATTTCTATGTCCCTAGAGGGATTTCTATGTCCCTAGAGAGATTTCTAGGTCCCTAGAGGGATTTCTATGTCGCTAGAGGGATTTCTAGGTCCCTAGAGGGATAGATTTCTAGGTCCCTAGAGGGATTTCAATGTGCCTAGAGGGATTTCTAGGTCCCTAGAGGGATTTCTATGTCCCTAGAGGGATTTCTAGGTCCCAAGAGGGATTTCTATGTCCCTAGAGGGATAGATTTCTATATCCCTAGAGGGATTTCTATGTCCCTAGAGGGATAGATTTCTATGTCCCTAGAGGGATTTCTATGTCCCTAGAGGGATTTCTAGGTCCCTAGAGGGATTTCTAGGTCCCTGGAGGGATTTCTAGGTCCCTAGAGGGATTTCTAGGTCCCTAGAGGGATTTCTAGGTCCCTAGAGAGAGAGATATCTATGTCCCTAGAGGGATTTCTATGTCGCTAGAGGGATTTCTATGTCGCTAGAGAGATTTCTAGGTCCCTAGAGGGATTTCTATGTCGCTAGAGGGATTTCTAGGTCCCTAGAGGGATAGATTTCTAGGTCCCTAGAGGGATAGATTTCTATGTCCCTAGAGGGATTTCTATGTCCCTAGAGGGATTTCTAGGTCCCTAGAGGGATAGATTTCTATGTCCCTAGAGGGATTTCTAGGTCCCTAGAGGGATAGATTTCTAGGTCCCTAGAGGGATTTCAATGTCCCTAGAGGGATTTCTAGGTCCCTAGAGGGATTTCTAGGTCCCTAGAGGGATAGATTTCTATGTCCCTAGAGGGATAGATTTCTATGTCGCTAGAGGGATTTCTATGTCGCTAGAGAGATTTCTAGGTCCCTAGAGGGATTTCTATGTCGCTAGAGGGATTTCTAGGTCCCTAGAGGGATTTCTAGGTCCCTAGAGGGATAGATTTCTAGGTCCCTAGAGGGATAGATTTCTATGTCCCTAGAGGGATTTCTATGTCCCTAGAGGTATTTCAATGTGCCTAGAGGGATTTCTAGGTCCCTAGAGGGATTTCTAGGTCCCTAGAGGGATAGATTTCTAGGTCCCTAGAGGGATTTCAATGTCCCTAGAGGGATTTCTAGGTCCCTAGAGGGATTTCTATGTCCTTAGAGGGATAGATTTCTATGTCCCTAGAGGGATTTCTAGGTCCCTAGAGGGATTTCTATGTCCCTAGAGGGATAGATTTCTATGTCCCTAGAGGGATTTCTAGGTCCCAAGAGGGATTTCTATGTCCCTAGAGGGATAGATTTCTATGTCCCTAGAGGGATTTCTATGTCCCTAGAGGGATAGATTTCTATGTCCCTAGAGGGATTTCTATGTCCCTAGAGGGATTTCTAGGTCCCTAGAGGGATTTCTATGTCCCTAGAGGGATTTCTAGGTCCCTAGAGGGATTTCTATGTCCCTAGAGGGATTTCTAGGTCCCTAGAGAGAGAGATTTCTATGTCCCTAGAGGGATTTCTATGTCGCTAGAGGGATTTCTATGTCGCTAGAGGGATTTCTAGGTCCCTAGAGGGATTTCAATGTCCCTAGAGGGATTTCTAGGTCCCTAGAGGGATTTCTATGTCCCTAGAGGGATAGATTTGTATGTCCCTAGAGGGATTTCTAGGTCCCTAGAGAGAGAGATTTCTATGTCCCTAGAGGGATTTCTATGTCGCTAGAGGGATTTCTATGTCGCTAGAGAGATTTCTAGGTCCCTAGAGGGATTTCTATGTCGCTAGAGGGATTTCTAGGTCCCTAGAGGGATAGATTTCTATGTCCCTAGAGGGATTTCTATGTCCCTAGAGAGATTTCTAGGTCCCTAGAGGGATTTCTATGTCGCTAGAGGGATTTCTAGGTCCCTAGAGGGATAGATTTCTAGGTCCCTAGAGGGATTTCAATGTGCCTAGAGGGATTTCTAGGTCCCTAGAGGGATTTCTATGTCCCTAGAGGGATTTCTAGGTTCCAAGAGGGATTTCTATGTCCCTAGAGGGATAGATTTCTATGTCCCTAGAGGGATAGATTTCTATGTCCCTAGAGGGATTTCTATGTCCCTAGAGGGATAGATTTCTATGTCCCTAGAGGGATTTCTATGTCCCTAGAGGGATTTCTAGGTCCCTAGAGGGATTTCTAGGTCCCTAGAGGGATTTCTAGGTCCCTAGAGGGATTTCTAGGTCCCTAGAGGGATTTCTAGGTCCCTAGAGAGAGAGATATCTATGTCCCTAGAGGGATTTCTATGTCGCTAGAGGGATTTCTATGTCGCTAGAGAGATTTCTAGGTCCCTAGAGGGATTTCTATGTCGCTAGAGGGATTTCTAGGTCCCTAGAGGGATAGATTTCTAGGTCCCTAGAGGGATAGATTTCTATGTCCCTAGAGGGATTTCTATGTCCCTAGAGGGATTTCTAGGTCCCTAGAGGGATAGATTTCTATGTCCCTAGAGGGATTTCTAGGTCCCTAGAGGGATAGATTTCTAGGTCCCTAGAGGGATTTCAATGTCCCTAGAGGGATTTCTAGGTCCCTAGAGGGATTTCTATGTCGCTAGAGGGTTTTCTAGGTCCCTAGAGGGATAGATTTCTAGGTCCCTAGAGGGATTTCAATGTCCCTAGAGGGATTTCTAGGTCCCTAGAGGGATTTCTATGTCCCTAGAGGGATAGATTTGTATGTCCCTAGAGGGATTTCTATGTCCCTAGAGGGATTTCTATGTCCCTAGAGGGATAGATTTCTATGTCGCTAGAGGGATTTCTATGTCGCTAGAGAGATTTCTAGGTCCCTAGAGGGATTTCTATGTCGCTAGAGGGATTTCTAGGTCCCTAGAGGGATAGATTTCTAGGTCCCTAGAGGGATAGATTTCTATGTCCCTAGAGGGATTTCTATGTCCCTAGAGGGATTTCAATGTGCCTAGAGGGATTTCTATGTCCCAAGAGGGATTTCTATGTCCCTAGAGGGATAGATTTCTATGTCCCTAGAGGGATTTCTATGTCCCTAGAGGGATTTCTATGTCCCTAGAGGGATTTCTAGGTTCCTAGAGGGATTTCTAGGTCCCTAGAGGGATTTCTAGGTCCCTAGAGAGAGAGATTTCTATGTCCCTAGAGGGATTTCTATGTCGCTAGAGGGATTTCTATGTCGCTAGAGAGATTTCTAGGTCCCTAGAGGGATTTCTATGTCGCTAGAGGGATTTCTAGGTCCCTAGAGGGATAGATTTCTATGTCCCTAGAGGGATTTCTATGTCCCTAGAGAGATTTCTAGGTCCCTAGAGGGATTTCTATGTCGCTAGAGGGATTTCTAGGTCCCTAGAGGGATAGATTTCTAGGTCCCTAGAGGGATTTCAATGTGCCTAGAGGGATTTCTAGGTCCCTAGAGGGATTTCTATGTCCCTAGAGGGATTTCTAGGTCCCAAGAGGGATTTCTATGTCCCTAGAGGGATAGATTTCTATGTCCCTAGAGGGATTTCTATGTCCCTAGAGGGATAGATTTCTATGTCCCTAGAGGGATTTCTATGTCCCTAGAGGGATTTCTAGGTCCCTAGAGGGATTTCTAGGTCCCTAGAGGGATTTCTAGGTCCCTAGAGGGATTTCTAGGTCCCTAGAGGGATTTCTAGGTCCCTAGAGAGAGAGATATCTATGTCCCTAGAGGGATTTCTATGTCGCTAGAGGGATTTCTATGTCGCTAGAGAGATTTCTAGGTCCCTAGAGGGATTTCTATGTCGCTAGAGGGATTTCTAGGTCCCTAGAGGGATAGATTTCTAGGTCCCTAGAGGGATAGATTTCTATGTCCCTAGAGGGATTTCTATGTCCCTAGAGGGATTTCTAGGTCCCTAGAGGGATAGATTTCTATGTCCCTAGAGGGATTTCTAGGTCCCTAGAGGGATAGATTTCTAGGTCCCTAGAGGGATTTCAATGTCCCTAGAGGGATTTCTAGGTCCCTAGAGGGATTTCTATGTCCCTAGAGGTATAGATTTCTATGTCCCTAGAGGGATTTCTATGTCCCTAGAGGGATTTCTAGGTCCCTAGAGGGATTTCTAGGTCCCTAGAGGGATAGATTTCTATGTCCCTAGAGGGATTTCTATGTCCCTAGAGAGATTTCTAGGTCCCTAGAGGGATTTCTATGTCGCTAGAGGGATTTCTAGGTCCCTAGAGGGATAGATTTCTAGGTCCCTAGAGGGATTTCAATGTCCCTAGAGGGATTTCTAGGTCCCTAGAGGGATTTCTATGTCCCTAGAGGGATAGATTTGTATGTCCCTAGAGGGATTTCTATGTCCCTAGAGGGATTTCTATGTCCCTAGAGGGATAGATTTCTATGTCGCTAGAGGGATTTCTATGTCGCTAGAGAGATTTCTAGGTCCCTAGAGGGATTTCTATGTCGCTAGAGGGATTTCTAGGTCCCTAGAGGGATAGATTTCTAGGTCCCGAGAGGGATAGATTTCTATGTCCCTAGAGGGATTTCTATGTCCCTAGAGGGATTTCAATGTGCCTAGAGGGATTTCTAGGTCCCTAGAGGGATTTCTAGGTCCCTAGAGGGATTTCTATGTCCCTAGAGGGATTTCTAGGTCCCTAGAGGGATAGATTTCTATGTCCCTAGAGGGATTTCTAGGTCCCTAGAGGGATAGATTTCTATGTCCCTAGAGGGATTTCTATGTCGCTAGAGGGATTTCTATGTCGCTAGAGAGATTTCTAGGTCCCTAGAGGGATTTCTATGTCGCTAGAGGGATTTCTAGGTCCCTAGAGGGATAGATTTCTATGTCCCTAGAGGGATTTCTATGTCCCTAGAGAGATTTCTAGGTCCCTAGAGGGATTTCTATGTCGCTAGAGGGATTTCTAGGTCCCTAGAGGGATAGATTTCTAGGTCCCTAGAGGGATTTCAATGTGCCTAGAGGGATTTCTAGGTCCCTAGAGGGATTTCTATGTCCCTAGAGGGATTTCTAGGTTCCAAGAGGGATTTCTATGTCCCTAGAGGGATAGATTTCTATGTCCCTAGAGGGATAGATTTCTATGTCCCTAGAGGGATTTCTATGTCCCTAGAGGGATAGATTTCTATGTCCCTAGAGGGATTTCTATGTCCCTAGAGGGATTTCTAGGTCCCTAGAGGGATTTCTAGGTCCCTAGAGGGATTTCTAGGTCCCTAGAGAGAGAGATATCTATGTCCCTAGAGGGATTTCTATGTCGCTAGAGGGATTTCTATGTCGCTAGAGAGATTTCTAGGTCCCTAGAGGGATTTCTATGTCGCTAGAGGGATTTCTAGGTCCCTAGAGGGATAGATTTCTAGGTCCCTAGAGGGATAGATTTCTATGTCCCTAGAGGGATTTCTATGTCCCTAGAGGGATTTCTAGGTCCCTAGAGGGATAGATTTCTATGTCCCTAGAGGGATTTCTAGGTCCCTAGAGGGATAGATTTCTAGGTCCCTAGAGGGATTTCAATGTCCCTAGAGGGATTTCTAGGTCCCTAGAGGGATTTCTATGTCGCTAGAGGGTTTTCTAGGTCCCTAGAGGGATAGATTTCTAGGTCCCTAGAGGGATTTCAATGTCCCTAGAGGGATTTCTAGGTCCCTAGAGGGATTTCTATGTCCCTAGAGGGATAGATTTGTATGTCCCTAGAGGGATTTCTATGTCCCTAGAGGGATTTCTATGTCCCTAGAGGGATAGATTTCTATGTCGCTAGAGGGATTTCTATGTCGCTAGAGAGATTTCTAGGTCCCTAGAGGGATTTCTATGTCGCTAGAGGGATTTCTAGGTCCCTAGAGGGATAGATTTCTAGGTCCCTAGAGGGATAGATTTCTATGTCCCTAGAGGGATTTCTATGTCCCTAGAGGGATTTCAATGTGCCTAGAGGGATTTCTATGTCCCAA
Organism: Troilus luridus; assembly: GCA_964056705.1. Classification (NCBI taxonomy): domain Eukaryota; kingdom Metazoa; phylum Arthropoda; class Insecta; order Hemiptera; family Pentatomidae; genus Troilus; species Troilus luridus. Next base: position 100,239,358 of record OZ057415.1, read on the forward strand.
GAGGGATTTCTATGTCCCTAGAGGGATAGATTTCTATGTCCCTAGAGGGATTTCTATGTCCCTAGAGGGATTTCTATGTCCCTAGAGGGATTTCTAGGTTCCTAGAGGGATTTCTAGGTCCCTAGAGGGATTTCTAGGTCCCTAGAGAGAGAGATTTCTATGTCCCTAGAGGGATTTCTATGTCGGTAGAGGGATTTCTATGTCGCTAGAGAGATTTCTAGGTCCCTAGAGGGATTTCTATGTCGCTAGAGGGATTTCTAGGTCCCTAGAGGGATAGATTTCTATGTCCCTAGAGGGATTTCTATGTCCCTAGAGAGATTTCTAGGTCCCTAGAGGGATTTCTATGTCGCTAGAGGGATTTCTAGGTCCCTAGAGGGATAGATTTCTAGGTCCCTAGAGGGATTTCAATGTGCCTAGAGGGATTTCTAGGTCCCTAGAGGGATTTCTATGTCCCTAGAGGGATTTCTAGGTCCCAAGAGGGATTTCTATGTCCCTAGAGGGATAGATTTCTATGTCCCTAGAGGGATTTCTATGTCCCTAGAGGGATAGATTTCTATGTCCCTAGAGGGATTTCTATGTCCCTAGAGGGATTTCTAGGTCCCTAGAGGGATTTCTAGGTCCCTAGAGGGATTTCTAGGTCCCTAGAGGGATTTCTAGGTCCCTAGAGGGATTTCTAGGTCCCTAGAGAGAGAGATATCTATGTCCCTAGAGGGATTTCTATGTCGCTAGAGGGATTTCTATGTCGCTAGAGAGATTTCTAGGTCCCTAGAGGGATTTCTATGTCGCTAGAGGGATTTCTAGGTCCCTAGAGGGATAGATTTCTAGGTCCCTAGAGGGATAGATTTCTATGTCCCTAGAGGGATTTCTATGTCCCTAGAGGGATTTCTAGGTCCCTAGAGGGATAGATTTCTATGTCCCTAGAGGGATTTCTAGGTCCCTAGAGGGATAGATTTCTAGGTCCCTAGAGGGATTTCAATGTCCCTAGAGGGATTTCTAGGTCCCTAGAGGGATTTCTATGTCCCTAGAGGTATAGATTTCTATGTCCCTAGAGGGATTTCTATGTCCCTAGAGGGATTTCTAGGTCCCTAGAGGGATTTCTAGGTCCCTAGAGGGATAGATTTCTATGTCCCTAGAGGGATTTCTATGTCCCTAGAGAGATTTCTAGGTCCCTAGAGGGATTTCTATGTCGCTAGAGGGATTTCTAGGTCCCTAGAGGGATAGATTTCTAGGTCCCTAGAGGGATTTCAATGTCCCTAGAGGGATTTCTAGGTCCCTAGAGGGATTTCTATGTCCCTAGAGGGATAGATTTGTATGTCCCTAGAGGGATTTCTATGTCCCTAGAGGGATTTCTATGTCCCTAGAGGGATAGATTTCTATGTCGCTAGAGGGATTTCTATGTCGCTAGAGAGATTTCTAGGTCCCTAGAGGGATTTCTATGTCGCTAGAGGGATTTCTAGGTCCCTAGAGGGATAGATTTCTAGGTCCCTAGAGGGATAGATTTCTATGTCCCTAGAGGGATTTCTATGTCCCTAGAGGGATTTCAATGTGCCTAGAGGGATTTCTAGGTCCCTAGAGGGATTTCTAGGTCCCTAGAGGGATTTCTATGTCCCTAGAGGGATAGATTTCTATGTCCCTAGAGGGATTTCTATGTCCCTAGAGGGATTTCTATGTCCCTAGAGGGATAGATTTCTAGGTCCCTAGAGGGATTTCTATGTCCCTAGAGGGATAGATTTCTATGTCCCTAGAGGGATTTCTATGTCCCTAGAGGGATTTCTATGTCCCTAGAGGGATAGATTTCTATGTCCCTAGAGGGATTTCTATGTCCCTAGAGGGATTTCTATGTCGCTAGAGGGATTTCTATGTCGCTAGAGGGATTTCTAGGTCCCTAGAGGGATAGATTTCTATGTCCCTAGAGGGATTTCTATGTCCCTAGAGAGATTTCTAGGTCCCTAGAGGGATTTCTATGTCGCTAGAGGGATTTCTAGGTCCCTAGAGGGATAGATTTCTAGGTCCCTAGAGGGATTTCAATGTCCCTAGAGGGATTTCTAGGTCCCTAGAGGGATTTCTATGTCCCTAGAGGGAAAGATTTCTATGTCCCTAGAGGGATTTCTAGGTCCCTAGAGGGATTTCTATGTCCCTAGAGGGATAGATTTCTATGTCCCTAGAGGGATTTCTATGTCCCTAGAGGGATTTCTAGGTCCCAAGAGGGATTTCTATGTCCCTAGAGGGATAGATTTCTATGTCCCTAGAGGGATTTCTATGTCCCTAGAGGGATAGATTTCTATGTCCCTAGAGGGATTTCTATGTCCCTAGAGGGATTTCTAGGTCCCTAGAGGGATTTCTATGTCCCTAGAGGGATAGATTTCTATGTCGCTAGAGGGATTTCTAGGTCCCTAGAGGGATTTCTATGTCCCTAGAGGGATTTCTATGTCCCTAGAGGGATTTCTAGGTCCCTAGAGGGATTTCTAGGTCCCTAGAGAGAGAGATTTCTATGTCCCTAGAGGGATTTCTATGTCGCTAGAGGGATTTCTATGTCGCTAGAGGGATTTCTAGGTCCCTAGAGGGATTTCTAGGTCCCTAGAGAGAGAGATTTCTATGTCCCTAGAGGGATTTCTATGTCCCTAGAGGGATAGATTTCTATGTCCCTAGAGGGATTTCTATGTCGCTAGAGGGATTTCTATGTCGCTAGAGGGATTTCTAGGTCCCTAGAGGGATTTCTAGGTCCCTAGAGAGAGAGATTTCTATGTCCCTAGAGGGATTTCTAGGTCCCTAGAGGGATTTCTATGTCCCTAGAGGGATTTCTATGTTCCTAGAGGGATTTCTAGGTCCCTAGAGGGATTTCTAGGTCCCTAGAGGGATAGATTTCTATGTCCCTAGAGGGATTTCTATGTCCCTAGAGAGATTTCTAGGTCCCTAGAGGGATTTCTATGTCGCTAGAGGGATTTCTAGGTCCCTAGAGGGATAGATTTCTAGGTCCCTAGAGGGATAGATTTCTATGTCCCTAGAGGGATTTCTATGTCCCTAGAGGGATTTCTAGGTCCCTAGAGGGATTTCTAGAGCCCTAAAGGGATTTCTAGGTCCCTAGAGGGATTTCTAGGTCCCTAGAGGGATTTCTAGGTCCCTAGAGAAAGAGATATCTATGTCCCTAGATTGATTTCTATGTCGCTAGAGGGATTTCTATGTCGCTAGAGAGATTTCTAGGTCCCTAGAGGGATTTCTATGTCGCTAGAGGGATTTCTAGGTCCCTAGAGGGATAGATTTCTAGGTCCCTAGAGGGATAGATTTCTATGTCCCTAGAGGGATTTCTAGGTCCCTAGAGGGATAGATTTCTAGGTCCCTAGAGGGATTTCAATGTCCCTAGAGGGATTTCTAGGTCCCTAGAGGGATTTCTATGTCCCTAGAGGTATAGATTTCTATGTCCCTAGAGGGATTTCTATGTCCCTAGAGGGATTTCTAGGTCCCTAGAGGGATTTCTAGGTCCCTAGAGAGAGAGATTTCTATGTCCCTAGAGGGATTTCTATGTCGCTAGAGGGATTTCTAGGTCCCTAGAGGGATTTCTAGGTCCCTAGAGAGAGAGATTTCTATGTCCCTAGAGGGATTTCTATGTCCCTAGAGGGATAGATTTCTATGTCCCTAGAGGGATTTCTATGTCGCTAGAGGGATTTCTATGTCGCTAGAGGGATTTCTAGGTCCCTAGAGGGATTTCTAGGTCCCTAGAGAGAGAGATTTCTATGTCCCTAGAGGGATTTCTAGGTCCCTAGAGGGATTTCTATGTCCCTAGAGGGATTTCAATGTCCCTAGAGGGATTTCTATGTCCCTAGAGGGATTTCTATGTCCCTAGAGAGATTTCTAGGTCCCTAGAGGGATTTCTATGTCGCTAGAGGGATTTCTAGGTCCCTAGAGGGATAGATTTCTAGGTCCCTAGAGGGATTTCAATGTCCCTAGAGGGATTTCTAGGTCCCTAGAGGGATTTCTATGTCGCTAGAGGGATTTCTAGGTCCCTAGAGGGATAGATTTCTATGTCCCTAGAGGGATTTCTATGTCCCTAGAGAGATTTCTAGGTCCCTAGAGGGATTTCTATGTCGCTAGAGGGATTTCTAGGTCCCTAGAGGGATAGATTTCTAGGTCCCTAGAGGGATTTCAATGTCCCTAGAGGGATTTCTAGGTCCCTAGAGGGATTTCTATGTCCCTAGAGGGAAAGATTTCTATGTCCCTAGAGGGATTTCTAGGTCCCTAGAGGGATTTCTATGTCCCTAGAGGGATAGATTTCTATGTCCCTAGAGGGATTTCTATGTCCCTAGAGGGATTTCTAGGTCCCAAGAGGGATTTCTATGTCCCTAGAGGGATAGATTTCTATGTCCCTAGAGGGATTTCTATGTCCCTAGAGGGATAGATTTCTATGTCCCTAGAGGGATTTCTATGTCCCTAGAGGGATTTCTAGGTCCCTAGAGGGATTTCTATGTCCCTAGAGGGATAGATTTCTATGTCGCTAGAGGGATTTCTAGGTCCCTAGAGGGATTTCTATGTCCCTAGAGGGATTTCTATGTCCCTAGAGGGATTTCTAGGTCCCTAGAGGGATTTCTAGGTCCCTAGAGAGAGAGATTTCTATGTCCCTAGAGGGATTTCTATGTCGCTAGAGGGATTTCTATGTCGCTAGAGGGATTTCTAGGTCCCTAGAGGGATTTCTAGGTCCCTAGAGAGAGAGATTTCTATGTCCCTAGAGGGATTTCTATGTCCCTAGAGGGATAGATTTCTATGTCCCTAGAGGGATTTCTATGTCGCTAGAGGGATTTCTATGTCGCTAGAGGGATTTCTAGGTCCCTAGAGGGATTTCTAGGTCCCTAGAGAGAGAGATTTCTATGTCCCTAGAGGGATTTCTAGGTCCCTAGAGGGATTTCTATGTCCCTAGAGGGATTTCTATGTTCCTAGAGGGATTTCTAGGTCCCTAGAGGGATTTCTAGGTCCCTAGAGGGATAGATTTCTATGTCCCTAGAGGGATTTCTATGTCCCTAGAGAGATTTCTAGGTCCCTAGAGGGATTTCTATGTCGCTAGAGGGATTTCTAGGTCCCTAGAGGGATAGATTTCTAGGTCCCTAGAGGGATAGATTTCTATGTCCCTAGAGGGATTTCTATGTCCCTAGAGGGATTTCTAGGTCCCTAGAGGGATTTCTAGAGCCCTAAAGGGATTTCTAGGTCCCTAGAGGGATTTCTAGGTCCCTAGAGGGATTTCTAGGTCCCTAGAGAAAGAGATATCTATGTCCCTAGATTGATTTCTATGTCGCTAGAGGGATTTCTATGTCGCTAGAGAGATTTCTAGGTCCCTAGAGGGATTTCTATGTCGCTAGAGGGATTTCTAGGTCCCTAGAGGGATAGATTTCTAGGTCCCTAGAGGGATAGATTTCTATGTCCCTAGAGGGATTTCTAGGTCCCTAGAGGGATAGATTTCTAGGTCCCTAGAGGGATTTCAATGTCCCTAGAGGGATTTCTAGGTCCCTAGAGGGATTTCTATGTCCCTAGAGGTATAGATTTCTATGTCCCTAGAGGGATTTCTATGTCCCTAGAGGGATTTCTAGGTCCCTAGAGGGATTTCTAGGTCCCTAGAGAGAGAGATTTCTATGTCCCTAGAGGGATTTCTATGTCGCTAGAGGGATTTCTAGGTCCCTAGAGGGATTTCTAGGTCCCTAGAGAGAGAGATTTCTATGTCCCTAGAGGGATTTCTATGTCCCTAGAGGGATAGATTTCTATGTCCCTAGAGGGATTTCTATGTCGCTAGAGGGATTTCTATGTCGCTAGAGGGATTTCTAGGTCCCTAGAGGGATTTCTAGGTCCCTAGAGAGAGAGATTTCTATGTCCCTAGAGGGATTTCTAGGTCCCTAGAGGGATTTCTATGTCCCTAGAGGGATTTCAATGTCCCTAGAGGGATTTCTATGTCCCTAGAGGGATTTCTATGTCCCTAGAGAGATTTCTAGGTCCCTAGAGGGATTTCTATGTCGCTAGAGGGATTTCTAGGTCCCTAGAGGGATAGATTTCTAGGTCCCTAGAGGGATTTCAATGTCCCTAGAGGGATTTCTAGGTCCCTAGAGGGATTTCTATGTCCCTAGAGGGATAGATTTGTATGTCCCTAGAGGGATTTCTATGTCCCTAGAGGGATTTCTATGTCCCTAGAGGGATAGATTTCTATGTCGCTAGAGGGATTTCTATGTCGCTAGAGAGATTTCTAGGTCCCTAGAGGGATTTCTATGTCGCTAGAGGGATTTCTAGGTCCCTAGAGGGATAGATTTCTAGGTCCCTAGAGGGATAGATTTCTATGTCCCTAGAGGGATTTCTATGTCCCTAGAGGGATTTCAATGTGCCTAGAGGGATTTCTAGGTCCCTAGAGGGATTTCTAGGTCCCTAGAGGGATTTCTATGTCCCTAGAGGGATAGATTTCTATGTCCCTAGAGGGATTTCTATGTCCCTAGAGGGATTTCTATGTCCCTAGAGGAATAGATTTCTAGGTCCCTAGAGGGATTTCTATGTCCCTAGAGGGATAGATTTCTATGTCCCTAGAGGGATTTCTATGTCCCTAGAGGGATTTCTATGTCCCTAGAGGGATTTCTATGTCCCTAGAGGGATAGATTTCTATGTCCCTAGAGGGATTTCTATGTCCCTAGAGGGATTTCTATGTCGCTAGAGGGATTTCTATGTCGCTAGAGGGATTTCTAGGTCCCTAGAGGGATTTCTATGTCCCTAGAGGGATAGATTTCTATGTCCCTAGAGGGATTTCTATGTCCCTAGAGGGATTTCTATGTCGCTAGAGGGATTTCTATGTCGCTAGAGGGATTTCTAGGTCCCTAGAGGGATAGATTTCTATGTCCCTAGAGGGATTTCTATGTCCCTAGAGAGATTTCTAGGTCCCTAGAGGGATTTCTATGTCGCTAGAGGGATTTCTAGGTCCCTAGAGGGATAGATTTCTAGGTCCCTAGAGGGATTTCAATGTCCCTAGAGGGATTTCTAGGTCCCTAGAGGGATTTCTATGTCCCTAGAGGGAAAGATTTCTATGTCCCTAGAGGGATTTCTAGGTCCCTAGAGGGATTTCTATGTCCCTAGAGGGATAGATTTCTATGTCCCTAGAGGGATTTCTATGTCCCTAGAGGGATTTCTAGGTCCCAAGAGGGATTTCTATGTCCCTAGAGGGATAGATTTCTATGTCCCTAGAGGGATTTCTATGTCCCTAGAGGGATAGATTTCTATGTCCCTAGAGGGATTTCTATGTCCCTAGAGGGATTTCTAGGTCCCTAGAGGGATTTCTATGTCCCTAGAGGGATAGATTTCTATGTCGCTAGAGGGATTTCTAGGTCCCTAGAGGGATTTCTATGTCCCTAGAGGGATTTCTATGTCGCTAGAGGGATTTCTAGGTCCCTAGAGGGATAGATTTCTAGGTCCCTAGAGGGATTTCAATGCCCCTAGAGGGATTTCTAGGTCCCTAGAGGGATTTCTATGTCCCTAGAGGGATAGATTTCTATGTCCCTAGAGGGATTTCTAGGTCCCTAGAGGGATTTCTATGTCCCTAGAGGGATAGATTTCTATGTCCCTAGAGGGATTTCTATGTCCCTAGAGGGATTTCTAGGTCCCAAGAGGGATTTCTATGTCCCTAGAGGGATAGATTTCTATGTCCCTAGAGGGATTTCTATGTCCCTAGAGGGATAGATTTCTATGTCCCTAGAGGGATTTCTATGTCCCTAGAGGGATTTCTAGGTCCCTAGAGGGATTTCTATGTCCCTAGAGGGATTTCTAGGTCCCTAGAGAGAGAGATTTCTATGTCCCTAGAGGGATTTCTATGTCGCTAGAGGGATTTCTATGTCGCTAGAGGGATTTCTAGGTCCCTAGAGGGATTTCTAGGTCCCTAGAGAGAGAGATTTCTATGTCCCTAGAGGGATTTCTATGTCCCTAGAGGGATTTCTAGGTCCCTAGAGGGATTTCTATGTCCCTAGAGGGATTTCTAGGTCCCTAGAGAGAGAGATTTCTATGTCCCTAGAGGGATTTCTATGTCGCTAGAGGGATTTCTATGTCGCTAGAGGGATTTCTAGGTCCCTAGAGGGATTTCTATGTCGCTAGAGGGATTTCTATGTCGCTAGAGGGATTTCTAGGTCCCTAGAGGGATTTCTATGTCCCTAGAGGGATAGATTTCTATGTCGCTAGAGGGATTTCTAGGTCCCTAGAGGGATTTCTATGTCCCTAGAGGGATTTCTATGTCCCTAGAGGGATTTCTAGGTCCCTAGAGGGATTTCTAGGTCCCTAGAGAGAGAGATTTCTATGTCCCTAGAGGGATTTCTATGTCGCTAGAGGGATTTCTATGTCGCTAGAGGGATTTCTAGGTCCCTAGAGGGATTTCTAGGTCCCTAGAGAGAGAGATTTCTATGTCCCTAGAGGGATTTCTATGTCCCTAGAGGGATAGATTTCTATGTCCCTAGAGGGATTTCTATGTCGCTAGAGGGATTTCTATGTCGCTAGAGGGATTTCTAGGTCCCTAGAGGGATTTCTAGGTCCCTAGAGAGAGAGATTTCTATGTCCCTAGAGGGATTTCTAGGTCCCTAGAGGGATTTCTATGTCCCTAGAGGGATTTCAATGTCCCTAGAGGGATTTCTAGGTCCCTAGAGGGATTTCTATGTCCCTAGAGGTATAGATTTCTATGTCCCTAGAGGGATTTCTATGTCCCTAGAGGGATTTCTAGGTCCCTAGAGGGATTTCTAGGTCCCTAGAGGGATAGATTTCTATGTCCCTAGAGGGATTTCTATGTCCCTAGAGAGATTTCTAGGTCCCTAGAGGGATTTCTATGTCGCTAGAGGGATTTCTAGGTCCCTAGAGGGATAGATTTCTAGGTCCCTAGAGGGATTTCAATGTCCCTAGAGGGATTTCTAGGTCCCTAGAGGGATTTCTATGTCCCTAGAGGGATAGATTTGTATGTCCCTAGAGGGATTTCTATGTCCCTAGAGGGATTTCTATGTCCCTAGAGGGATAGATTTCTATGTCGCTAGAGGGATAGATTTCTAGGTCCCTAGAGGGATTTCTATGTCGCTAGAGGGATTTCTAGGTCCCTAGAGGGATAGATTTCTAGGTCCCTAGAGGGATAGATTTCTATGTCCCTAGAGGGATTTCTATGTCCCTAGAGGGATTTCTAGGTCCCTAGAGGGATTTCTAGGTCCCTAGAGGGATTTCTAGGTCCCTAGAGGCATTTCTAGGTCCCTAGAGGGATTTCTAGGTCCCTAGAGAGAGAGATATCTATGTCCCTAGATTGATTTCTATGTCGCTAGAGGGATTTCTATGTCGCTAGAGAGATTTCTAGGTCCCTAGAGGGATTTCTATGTCGCTAGAGGGATTTCTAGGTCCCTAGAGGGATAGATTTCTAGGTCCCTAGAGGGATAGATTTCTATGTCCCTAGAGGGATTTCTAGGTCCCTAGAGGGATAGATTTCTAGGTCCCTAGAGGGATTTCAATGTCCCTAGAGGGATTTCTAGGTCCCTAGAGGGATTTCTATGTCCCTAGAGGTATAGATTTCTATGTCCCTAGAGGGATTTCTATGTCCCTAGAGGGATTTCTAGGTCCCTAGAGGGATTTCTAGGTCCCTAGAGGGATAGATTTCTATGTCCCTAGAGGGATTTCTATGTCCCTAGAGAGATTTCTAGGTCCCTAGAGGGATTTCTATGTCGCTAGAGGGATTTCTAGGTCCCTAGAGGGATAGATTTCTAGGTCCCTAGAGGGATTTCAATGTCCCTAGAGGGATTTCTAGGTCCCTAGAGGGATTTCTATGTCCCTAGAGGGATAGATTTGTATGTCCCTAGTGGGATTTCTATGTCCCTAGAGGGATTTCTATGTCCCTAGAGGGATAGATTTCTATGTCGCTAGAGGGATTTCTTTGTCGCTAGAGAGATTTCTAGGTCCCTAGAGGGATTTCTATGTCGCTAGAGGGATTTCTAGGTCCCTAGAGGGATAGATTTCTAGGTCCCTAGAGGGATAGATTTCTATGTCCCTAGAGGGATTTCTATGTCCCTAGAGGGATTTCAATGTGCCTAGAGGGATTTCTAGGTCCCTAGAGGGATTTCTAGGTCCCTAGAGGGATTTCTATGTCCCTAGAGGGATAGATTTCTATGTCCCTAGAGGGATTTCTATGTCCCTAGAGGGATTTCTATGTCCCTAGAGGAATAGATTTCTAGGTCCCTAGAGGGATTTCTATGTCCCTAGAGGGATAGATTTCTATGTCCCTAGAGGGATTTCTATGTCCCTAGAGGGATTTCTATGTCCCTAGAGGGATAGATTTCTATGTCCCTAGAGGGATTTCTATGTCCCTAGAGGGATTTCTATGTCGCTAGAGGGATTTCTATGTCGCTAGAGGGATTTCTAGGTCCCTAGAGGGATAGATTTCTATGTCCCTAGAGGGATTTCTATGTCCCTAGAGAGATTTCTAGGTCCCTAGAGGGATTTCTATGTCGCTAGAGGGATTTCTAGGTCCCTAGAGGGATAGATTTCTAGGTCCCTAGAGGGATTTCAATGTCCCTAGAGGGATTTCTAGGTCCCTAGAGGGATTTCTATGTCCCTAGAGGGATAGATTTCTATGTCCCTAGAGGGATTTCTAGGTCCCTAGAGGGATTTCTATGTCCCTAGAGGGATAGATTTCTATGTCCCTAGAGGGATTTCTATGTCCCTAGAGGGATTTCTAGGTCCCAAGAGGGATTTCTATGTCCCTAGAGGGATAGATTTCTATGTCCCTAGAGGGATTTCTATGTCCCTAGAGGGATAGATTTCTATGTCCCTAGAGGGATTTCTATGTCCCTAGAGGGATTTCTAGGTCCCTAGAGGGATTTCTATGTCCCTAGAGGGATTTCTAGGTCCCTAGAGAGAGAGATTTCTATGTCCCTAGAGGGATTTCTATGTCGCTAGAGGGATTTCTATGTCGCTAGAGGGATTTCTAGGTCCCTAGAGGGATTTCTATGTCGCTAGAGGGATTTCTAGGTCCCTAGAGGGATAGATTTCTAGGTCCCTAGAGGGATAGATTTCTATGTCCCTAGAGGGATTTCTAGGTCCCTAGAGGGATAGATTTCTAGGTCCCTAGAGGGATTTCAATGTCCCTAGAGGGATTTCTAGGTCCCTAGAGAGAGAGATTTCTATGTCCCTAGAGGGATTTCTATGTCCCTAGAGGGATTTCTAGGTCCCTAGAGGGATTTCTATGTCCCTAGAGGGATTTCTAGGTCCCTAGAGAGAGAGATTTCTATGTCCCTAGAGGGATTTCTATGTCGCTAGAGGGATTTCTATGTCGCTAGAGGGATTTCTAGGTCCCTAGAGGGATTTCTATGTCGCTAGAGGGATTTCTATGTCGCTAGAGGGATTTCTAGGTCCCTAGAGGGATTTCTATGTCCCTAGAGGGATAGATTTCTATGTCGCTAGAGGGATTTCTAGGTCCCTAGAGGGATTTCTATGTCCCTAGAGGGATTTCTATGTCCCTAGAGGGATTTCTAGGTCCCTAGAGGGATTTCTAGGTCCCTAGAGAGAGAGATTTCTATGTCCCTAGAGGGATTTCTATGTCGCTAGAGGGATTTCTATGTCGCTAGAGGGATTTCTAGGTCCCTAGAGGGATTTCTAGGTCCCTAGAGGGATTTCTAGGTCCCTAGAGAGAGAGATTTCTATGTCCCTAGAGGGATTTCTATGTCCCTAGAGGGATAGATTTCTATGTCCCTAGAGGGATTTCTATGTCGCTAGAGGGATTTCTATGTCGCTAGAGGGATTTCTAGGTCCCTAGAGGGATTTCTAGGTCCCTAGAGAGAGAGATTTCTATGTCCCTAGAGGGATTTCTAGGTCCCTAGAGGGATTTCTATGTCCCTAGAGGGATTTCAATGTCCCTAGAGGGATTTCTAGGTCCCTAGAGGGATTTCTATGTCCCTAGAGGTATAGATTTCTATGTCCCTAGAGGGATTTCTATGTCCCTAGAGGGATTTCTAGGTCCCTAGAGGGATTTCTAGGTCCCTAGAGGGATAGATTTCTATGTCCCTAGAGGGATTTCTATGTCCCTAGAGAGATTTCTAGGTCCCTAGAGGGATTTCTATGTCGCTAGAGGGATTTCTAGGTCCCTAGAGGGATAGATTTCTAGGTCCCTAGAGGGATTTCAATGTCCCTAGAGGGATTTCTAGGTCCCTAGAGGGATTTCTATGTCCCTAGAGGGATAGATTTGTATGTCCCTAGAGGGATTTCTATGTCCCTAGAGGGATTTCTATGTCCCTAGAGGGATAGTTTTCTATGTCGCTAGAGGGATAGATTTCTAGGTCCCTAGAGGGATTTCAATGTCCCTAGAGGGATTTCTAGGTCCCTAGAGGGATTTCTATGTCCCTAGAGGGATAGATTTGTATGTCCCTAGAGGGATTTCTATGTCCCTAGAGGGATTTCTATGTCCCTAGAGGGATAGATTTCTATGTCCCTAGAGGGATTTCTATGTCCCTAGAGGGATTTCTAGGTCCCTAGAGGGATTTCTAGGTCCCTAGAGGGATTTCTAGGTCGCTAGAGAGATTTCTAGGTCCCTAGAGGGATTTCTATGTCGCTAGAGGGATTTCTAGGTCCCTAGAGGGATAGATTTCTATGTCCCTAGAGGGATTTCTATGTCCCTAGAGAGATTTCTAGGTCCCTAGAGGGATTTCTATGTCGCTAGAGGGATTTCTAGGTCCCTAGAGGGATAGATTTCTAGGTCCCTAGAGGGATTTCAATGTCCCTAGAGGGATTTCTAGGTCTCTAGAGGGATTTCTATGTCCCTAGAGGGATAGATTTCTATGTCCCTAGAGGGATTTCTATGTCCCTAGAGAGATTTCTAGGTCCCTAGAGGGATTTCTATGTCGCTAGAGGGATTTCTAGGTCCCTAGAGGGATAGATTTCTAGGTCCCTAGAGGGATTTCAATGTCCCTAGAGGGATTTCTAGGTCCCTAGAGGGATTTCTATGTCCCTAGAGGTATAGATTTCTATGTCCCTAGAGGGATTTCTATGTCCCTAGAGGGATTTCTAGGTCCCTAGAGGGATTTCTAGGTCCCTAGAGGGATAGATTTCTATGTCCCTAGAGGGATTTCTATGTCCCTAGAGAGATTTCTAGGTCCCTAGAGGGATTTCTATGTCGCTAGAGGGATTTCTAGGTCCCTAGAGGGATAGATTTCTAGGTCCCTAGAGGGATTTCAATGTCCCTAGAGGGATTTCTAGGTCCCTAGAGGGATTTCTATGTCCCTAGAGGGATAGATTTGTATGTCCCTAGAGGGATTTCTATGTCCCTAGAGGGATTTCTATGTCCCTAGAGGGATAGATTTCTATGTCGCTAGAGGGATTTCTATGTCGCTAGAGAGATTTCTAGGTCCCTAGAGGGATTTCTATGTCGCTAGAGGGATTTCTAGGTCCCTAGAGGGATAGATTTCTAGGTCCCTAGAGGGATAGATTTCTATGTCCCTAGAGGGATTTCTATGTCCCTAGAGGGATTTCAATGTGCCTAGAGGGATTTCTAGGTCCCTAGAGGGATTTCTAGGTCCCTAGAGGGATTTCTATGTCCCTAGAGGGATAGATTTCTATGTCCCTAGAGGGATTTCTATGTCCCTAGAGGGATTTCTATGTCCCTAGAGGGATAGATTTCTATGTCCCTAGAGGGATTTCTATGTCCCTAGAGGGATTTCTAGGTCCCTAGAGGGATTTCTAGGTCCCTAGAGGGATTTCTAGGTCGCTAGAGAGATTTCTAGGTCCCTAGAGGGATTTCTATGTCGCTAGAGGGATTTCTAGGTCCCTAGAGGGATAGATTTCTATGTCCCTAGAGGGATTTCTATGTCCCTAGAGAGATTTCTAGGTCCCTAGAGGGATTTCTATGTCGCTAGAGGGATTTCTAGGTCCCTAGAGGGATAGATTTCTAGGTCCCTAGAGGGATTTCAATGTCCCTAGAGGGATTTCTATGTCGCTAGAGGGATTTCTAGGTCCCTAGAGGGATTTCTATGTCCCTAGAGGGATAGATTTCTATGTCCCTAGAGGGATTTCTAGGTCCCTAGAGGGATTTCTATGTCCCTAGAGGGATAGATTTCTATGTCCCTAGAGGGATTTCTATGTCCCTAGAGGGATTTCTAGGTCCCAAGAGGGATTTCTATGTCCCTAGAGGGATAGATTTCTATGTCCCTAGAGGGATTTCTATGTCCCTAGAGGGATAGATTTCTATGTCCCTAGAGGGATTTCTATGTCCCTAGAGGGATTTCTAGGTCCCTAGAGGGATTTCTATGTCCCTAGAGGGATTTCTAGGTCCCTAAAGAGAGAGATTTCTATGTCCCTAGAGGGATTTCTATGTCGCTAGAGGGATTTCTATGTCGCTAGAGGGATTTCTAGGTCCCTAGAGGGATTTCTAGGTCCCTAGAGAGAGAGATTTCTATGTCCCTAGAGGGATTTCTATGTCCCTAGAGGGATTTCTAGGTCCCTAGAGGGATTTCTATGTCCCTAGAGGGATTTCTAGGTCCCTAGAGAGAGAGATTTCTATGTCCCTAGAGGGATTTCTATGTCGCTAGAGGGATTTCTATGTCGCTAGAGGGATTTCTAGGTCCCTAGAGGGATTTCTATGTCGCTAGAGGGATTTCTATGTCGCTAGAGGGATTTCTAGGTCCCTAGAGGGATTTCTATGTCCCTAGAGGGATAGATTTCTATGTCGCTAGAGGGATTTCTAGGTCCCTAGAGGGATTTCTATGTCCCTAGAGGGATTTCTATGTCCCTAGAGGGATTTCTATGTCGCTAGAGGGATTTCTATGTCGCTAGAGGGATTTCTAGGTCCCTAGAGGGATTTCTAGGTCCCTAGAGAGAGAGATTTCTATGTCCCTAGAGGGATTTCTATGTCCCTAGAGGGATTTCTAGGTCCCTAGAGGGATTTCTATGTCCCTAGAGGGATTTCTAGGTCCCTAGAGGGATTTCTATGTCCCTAGAGGGATAGATTTCTATGTCGCTAGAGGGATTTCTAGGTCCCTAGAGGGATTTCTATGTCCCTAGAGGGATTTCTATGTCCCTAGAGGGATTTCTAGGTCCCTAGAGGGATTTCTAGGTCCCTAGAGAGAGAGATTTCTATGTCCCTAGAGGGATTTCTATGTCGCTAGAGGGATTTCTATGTCGCTAGAGGGATTTCTAGGTCCCTAGAGGGATTTCTAGGTCCCTAGAGAGAGAGATTTCTATGTCCCTAGAGGGATTTCTATGTCCCTAGAGGGATAGATTTCTATGTCCCTAGAGGGATTTCTATGTCGCTAGAGGGATTTCTATGTCGCTAGAGGGATTTCTATGTCGCTAGAGGGATTTCTAGGTCCCTAGAGGGATTTCTAGGTCCCTAGAGAGAGAGATTTCTATGTCCCTAGAGGGATTTCTAGGTCCCTAGAGGTATAGATTTCTATGTCCCTAGAGGGATTTCTATGTCCCTAGAGGGATTTCTAGGTCCCTAGAGGGATTTCTAGGTCCCTAGAGGGATAGATTTCTATGTCCCTAGAGGGATTTCTATGTCCCTAGAGAGATTTCTAGGTCCCTAGAGGGATTTCTATGTCCCTAGAGGGATTTCTATGTCCCTAGAGGGATAGATTTGTATGTCCCTAGAGGGATTTCTATGTCCCTAGAGGGATTTCTATGTCCCTAGTGGGATAGATTTCTATGTCGCTAGAGGGATAGATTTCTAGGTCCCTAGAGGGATTTCAATGTCCCTAGAGGGATTTCTAGGTCCCTAGAGGGATTTCTATGTCCCTAGAAGGATAGATTTGTATGTCCCTAGAGGGATTTCTATGTCCCTAGAGGGATTTCTATGTCCCTAGAGGGATAGATTTCTATGTCCCTAGAGGGATTTCTATGTCCCTAGAGGGATTTCTAGGTCCCTAGAGGGATTTCTAGGTCCCTAGAGGGATTTCTAGGTCGCTAGAGGGATAGATTTCTATGTCCCTAGAGGGATTTCTATGTCCCTAGAGGGATTTCTAGGTTCCTAGAGGGATTTCTAGGTCCCTAGAGGGATTTCTAGGTCCCTAGAGGGATTTCTAGGTCCCTAGAGGGATTTCTAGTTCCCTAGAGGGATTTCTAGGTCCCTAGAGGGATTTCTAGGTCCCTAGAGGGATTTCTAGGTCCCTAGAGGGATTTCTATGTCGCTAGAGGGATTTCTATGTCGCTAGAGAGATTTCTAGGTCCCTAGAGGGATTTCTATGTCGCTAGAGAGATTTCTAGGTCCCTAGAGGGATAGATTTCTATGTCCCTAGAGGGATTTCTATGTCCCTAGAGGGATTTCTATGTCCTTAGAGGGATTTCTAGGTCCCAAGAGGGATTTCTATGTCCCTAGAGGGATAGATTTCTATGTCCCTAGAGGGAGAATTTTAGCTGCTATTAGAACTGATATTAGAACTGATATAAGAACTGATATTAGAACTACTATTAGAACTGCTATTAAAACTGCTGTTAGAACTGCTACTAGAACTGATATTAGAATTGCTTATGAACTGCTATTAGAACTGCTATTAGAACTGATATTAGAACTGCTATTAGAACTGGTGTTAGAACTGCTATTAGAACTGTTATTAGAACTGCTACTAGAACTGATATTAGAACTGCTATTAGAACTGATATTAGGACTGCTTTTGAACTGCTATTAGAACTGCTATTAGAACTGATATTAGAACTGCTTTTGAACTGCTATTAGAACTGCTATTAGATCTGCTATTAGAAGTGATATTAGAACTGCTATTAGAACTGCTGTTAGAGCTGCTGTTAGAGTTGCTGTTATAACTGATATTAGAACTGATATTAGAACTGATATTAGAACTGCTATTAGAACCGATATTAGAACTGCTATTAGAACTGCTATTAGAACTGCTATTAGAACTGCTGTTAGAACTGCTACTAGAACTGATATTAGAACTGCTATTAGAACTGATATTAGAACTGCTTTTGAACTGCTATTAGAACCGCGATTAGAACTGCTATAAGAACTGCTATTAGAACTGATATTAGAACTGCTATTAGAACTGCTATTAGAACTGATATTAGAAGTGCTATTAGAACTGATGTTAGAACTGCTATTAGAACTGCTATTAGAACTGATATTAGAACTGCTTTTGAACTGCTATTAGAACTACTATTAGAACTGCTATTAGAACTGCTATTGAACTGCTATTAGAACTGCTATTAGAACTGATATTAGAACTCATATAAGAACTGATATTAGAACTGCTTTTAGAACTGCTATTAGAACTGCTATTAGAACTGGTGTTAGAACTGCTATTAGAACTGTTATTAGAACTGCTACTAGAACTGATATAAGAACTGCTATTAGAACTGATATTAGGACTGCTTTTGAACTGCTATTAGAACTGCTATTAGAAGTGATATTAGAACTGCTATTAGAACTGCTGTTAGAACTGCTGTTAGAGTTGCTGTTAGAACTGATATTAGAACTGCTATTAGAACTGCTATTAGAACCGATATTAGAACTGCTATTAGAGCTGCTATTAGAACTGCTATTAGAACTGCTGTTAGAACTGCTACTAGAACTGATATTAGAACTGCTATTAGAACAGATATTAGAACTGTATTAATTTTTGTTAGTTGCAGTCGATTGCTATAAATTCGCGATAAAATTTCTTTGTCGCAGTCAACTTAATAATTCCGTTTAGTCGCAGTCGATTGTAATAATTTCGGTTATTTGCAGTTGATCGTAATAATTTTCAATAATAATAATTTCGGTTAGTTGCAGGCGATTGTAATAATTTCGCGATAAAAAAAAATTTCGGTTAGTTGCAGTCGATTGCAACTATTTTGGTTAGTTGCAGTCGATTGCAATAAATTCGCGATAAAAATAATTTGGCCTACCTGCAGTCGATTGTAATAATTTCGGTCAGTCGTAGTCAATTGTAATAATTCCGGTTAGTCGCAGTCACGTGTAACAATTTCGGTTAGTTGCAGCCGATCATAACAATTTCGTTTAGTTGTAGTCAATTGTAATAATTTCGCAATAAAAAAAATTTCGGTTAGTTGCAGTCGATTGTAAAAAATTTTAGTTAGTCGCAGTCAATAAAAACAATTTCGTTTAGTTGCAGTCGATCGTGGATATTTTAATTAGTGGGATTTCTATGTCCCTAGAGGGATTTCTATGTCCCTAGAGGGATTTCTATGTCCCTAGAGGGATTTCTAGGTCCCTAGAGGGATTTCTAGGTCCCTAGAGGGATTTCTAGGTCCCTAGAGGGATTTCTAGGTCCCTAGAGAGAGAGATTTCTATGTCCCTAGAGGGATTTCTATGTCGCTAGAGGGATTTCTATGTCGCTAGAGAGATTTCTAGGTCCCTAGAGGGATTTCTATGTCGCTAGAGGGATTTCTAGGTCCCTAGAGGGATAGATTTCTATGTCCCTAGAGGGATTTCTATGTCCCTAGAGAGATTTCTAGGTCCCTAGAGGGATTTCTATGTCGCTAGAGGGATTTCTATGTCCCTAGAGGGATTTCTATGTCCCTAGAGGGATAGATTTCTATGTCCCTAGAGGGATTTCTATGTCCCTAGAGGGATTTCTATGTCGCTAGAGGGATTTCTATGTCGCTAGAGGGATTTCTAGGTCCCTAGAGGGATAGATTTCTATGTCCCTAGAGGGATTTCTATGTCCCTAGAGAGATTTCTAGGTCCCTAGAGGGATTTCTATGTCGCTAGAGGGATTTCTAGGTCCCTAGAGGGATAGATTTCTAGGTCCCTAGAGGGATTTCAATGTCCCTAGAGGGATTTCTAGGTCCCTAGAGGGATTTCTATGTCCCTAGAGGGATAGATTTCTATGTCCCTAGAGGGATTTCTAGGTCCCTAGAGAGATTTCTATGTCCCTAGAGGGATAGATTTCTATGTCCCTAGAGGGATTTCTATGTCCCTAGAGGGATTTCTAGGTCCCAAGAGGGATTTCTATGTCCCTAGAGGGATAGATTTCTATGTCCCTAGAGGGATTTCTATGTCCCTAGAGGGATAGATTTCTATGTCCCTAGAGGGATTTCTATGTCCCTAGAGGGATTTCTAGGTCCCTAGAGGGATTTCTAGGTCCCTAGAGGGATTTCTAGGTCCCTAGAGGGATTTCTAGGTCCCTAGAGAGAGAGATATCTATGTCCCTAGAGGGATTTCTATGTCGCTAGAGGGATTTCTATGTCGCTAGAGAGATTTCTAGGTCCCTAGAGGGATTTCTATGTCGCTAGAGGGATTTCTAGGTCCCTAGAGGGATAGATTTCTAGGTCCCTAGAGGGATAGATTTCTATGTCCCTAGAGGGATTTCTATGTCCCTAGAGGGATTTCTAGGTCCCTAGAGGGATAGATTTCTATGTCCCTAGAGGGATTTCTAGGTCCCTAGAGGGATAGATTTCTAGGTCCCTAGAGGGATTTCAATGTCCCTAGAGGGATTTCTAGGTCCCTAGAGGGATTTCTATGTCCCTAGAGGTATAGATTTCTATGTCCCTAGAGGGATTTCTATGTCCCTAGAGGGATTTCTAGGTCCCTAGAGGGATTTCTAGGTCCCTAGAGGGATAGATTTCTATGTCCCTAGAGGGATTTCTATGTCCCTAGAGAGATTTCTAGGTCCCTAGAGGGATTTCTATGTCGCTAGAGGGATTTCTAGGTCCCTAGAGGGATAGATTTCTAGGTCCCTAGAGGGATTTCAATGTCCCTAGAGGGATTTCTAGGTCCCTAGAGGGGTTTCTATGTCCCTAGAGGGATAGATTTGTATGTCCCTAGAGGGATTTCTATGTCCCTAGAGGGATTTCTATGTCCCTAGAGGGATAGATTTCTATGTCGCTAGAGGGATTTCTATGTCGCTAGAGAGATTTCTAGGTCCCAAGAGGGATTTCTATGTCCCTAGAGAGATTTCTAGGTCCCTAGAGGGATTTCTATGTCGCTAGAGGGATTTCTAGGTCCCTAGAGGGATTTCTATGTCCCTAGAGGGATAGATTTCTATGTCCCTAGAGGGATTTCTATGTCCCTAGAGGGATTTCTATGTCCCTAGAGGGATAGATTTCTATGTCCCTAGAGGGATTTCTATGTCCCTAGAGGGATTTCTATGTCCCTAGAGGGATTTCTAGGTCCCTAGAGGGATAGATTTCTAGGTCCCTAGAGGGATTTCAATGTCCCTAGAGGGATTTCTATGTCCCTAGAGAGATTTCTAGGTCCCTAGAGGGATTTCTATGTCGCTAGAGGGATTTCTAGGTCCCTAGAGGGATAGATTTCTAGGTCCCTAGAGGGATTTCAATGTCCCTAGAGGGATTTCTAGGTCCCTAGAGGGATTTCTATGTCCCTAGAGGGATAGATTTGTATGTCCCTAGAGGGATTTCTATGTCCCTAGAGGGATTTCTATGTCCCTAGAGGGATTTCTAGGTCCCTAGAGGGATTTCTAGGTCGCTAGAGAGATTTCTAGGTCCCTAGAGGGATTTCTATGTCGCTAGAGGGATTTCTAGGTCCCTAGAGGGATAGATTAGTATGTCCCTAGAGGGATTTCTATGTCCCTAGAGAGATTTCTAGGTCCCTAGAGAGATTTCTATGTCGCTAGTGGGATTTCTAGGTCCCTAGAGGGATAGATTTCTAGGTCCCTAGAGGGATTTCAATGTCCCTAGAGGGATTTCTATGTCCCTAGAGGGATAGATTTCTATGTCCCTAGAGGGATTTCTATGTCCCTAGAGAGATTTCTAGGTCCCTAGAGGGATTTCTATGTCGCTAGAGGGATTTCTAGGTCCCTAGAGGGATAGATTTCTAGGTCCCTAGAGGGATTTCAATGTCCCTAGAGGGATTTCTAGGTCCCTAGAGGGATTTCTAGGTCCCTAGAGAGAGCGATATCTATGTCCCTAGAGGGATAGATTTCTATGTCCCTAGAGGGATTTCTATGTCCCTAGAGGGATTTCTAGGTCCCTAGAGGGATTTCTAGGTCCCTAGAGGGATTTCTAGGTCGCTAGAGAGATTTCTATGTCGCTAGAGGGATTTCTAGGTCCCTAGAGGGATAGATTTCTATGTCCCTAGAGGGATTTCTATGTCCCTAGAGAGATTTCTAGGTCCCTAGAGGGATTTCTATGTCGCTAGAGGGATTTCTAGGTCCCTAGAGGGATAGATTTCTAGGTCCCTAGAGGGATTTCTATGTCCCTAGAGGGATAGATTTCTATGTCCCTAGAGGGATTTCTATGTCCCTAGAGGGATAGATTTCTATGTCCCTAGAGGGATTTCTATGTCCCTAGAGGAATTTCTATGTCCCTAGAGGGATAGATTTCTATGTCCCTAGAGGGATTTCTATGTCCCTAGAGAGATTTCTAGGTCCCTAGAGGGATTTCTATGTCGCTAGAGGGATTTCTAGGTCCCTAGAGGGATAGATTTCTAGGTCCCTAGAGGGATTTCAATGTCCCTAGAGGGATTTCTAGGTCCCTAGAGGGATTTCTAGGTCCCTAGAGGGATTTCTATGTCCCTAGAGGGATAGATTTCTATGTCCCTAGAGGGATTTCTAGGTCCCTAGAGGGATTTCTATGTCCCTAGAGGGATAGATTTCTATGTCCCTAGAGGGATTTCTATGTCCCTAGAGGGATTTCTATGTCCCTAGAGGGATTTCTAGGTCCCAAGAGGGATTTCTATGTCCCTAGAGGGATAGATTTCTATGTCCCTAGAGGGATTTCTATGTCCCTAGAGGGATAGATTTCTATGTCCCTAGAGGGATTTCAATGTCCCTAGAGGGATTTCTAGGTCCCTAGAGGGATAGATTTCTATGTCCCTAGAGGGATTTCTATGTCCCTAGAGGGATTTCTAGGTCCCAAGAGGGATTTCTATGTCCCTAGAGGGATAGATTTCTATGTCCCTAGAGGGATTTCTATGTCCCTAGAGGGATTTCTAGGTCCCTAGAGGGATTTCTAGGTCCCTAGAGGGATAGATTTCTATGTCCCTAGAGGGATTTCTATGTTCCTAGAGAGATTTCAAGGTCCCTAGAGAGATTTCTATGTCGCTAGAGGGATTTCTAGGTCCCTAGAGGGATAGATTTCTAGGTCCCTAGAGGGATTTCAATGTCCCTAGAGGGATTTCTATGTCCCTAGAGGGATAGATTTCTATGTCCCTAGAGGGATTTCTATGTCCCTAGAGAGATTTCTAGGTCCCTAGAGGGATTTCTATGTCGCTAGAGGGATTTCTAGGTCCCTAGAGGGATAGATTTCTAGGTCCCTAGAGGGATTTCAATGTCCCTAGAGGGATTTCTAGGTCCCTAGAGGGATTTCTAGGTCCCTAGAGAGAGAGATATCTATGTCCCTAGAGGGATAGATTTCTATGTCCCTAGAGGGATTTCTATGTCCCTAGAGGGATTTCTATGTCCCTAGAGGGATTTCTAGGTCCCAAGAGGGATTTCTATGTCCCTAGAGGGATAGATTTCTATGTCCCTAGAGGGATTTCTATGTCCCTAGAGGGATAGATTTCTATGTCCCTAGAGGGATTTCAATGTCCCTAGAGGGATTTCTAGGTCCCTAGAGGGATTTCTATGTCCCTAGAGGGATAGATTTGTATGTCCCTAGAGGGATTTCTATGTCCCTAGAGGGATTTCTATGTCCCTAGAGGGATTTCTATGTCCCTAGAGGGATTTCTAGGTCCCTAGAGGGATTTCTAGGTCGCTAGAGAGATTTCTAGGTCCCTAGAGGGATTTGTATGTCCCTAGAGAGATTTCTAGGTCCCTAGAGGGATAGATTTCTATGTCCCTAGAGGGATTTCTAGGTCCCTAGAGGGATAGATTTCTATGTCCCTAGAGGGATTTCTATGTCCCTAGAGAGATTTCTAGGTCCCTAGAGGGATTTCTATGTCGCTAGAGGGATTTCTAGGTCCCTAGAGGGATAGATTTCTAGGTCCCTAGAGGGATTTCAATGTCCCTAGAGGGATTTCTAGGTCCCTAGAGGGATTTCTATGTCCCTAGAGGGATAGATTTCTATGTCCCTAGAGGGATTTCTATGTCCCTAGAGAGATTTCTAGGTCCCTAGAGAGATTTCTATGTCGCTAGAGGGATTTCTAGGTCCCTAGAGGGATAGATTTCTAGGTCCCTAGAGGGATTTCAATGTCCCTAGAGGGATTTCTATGTCCCTAGAGGGATAGATTTCTATGTCCCTAGAGGGATTTCTATGTCCCTAGAGAGATTTCTAGGTCCCTAGAGGGATTTCTATGT
The DNA here is from genome assembly GCA_964056705.1 of Troilus luridus. Lineage (NCBI taxonomy): Eukaryota > Metazoa > Arthropoda > Insecta > Hemiptera > Pentatomidae > Troilus > Troilus luridus. The sequence continues at coordinate 100,262,517 of OZ057415.1, forward strand.
CGCTAGAGGGATTTCTAGGTCCCTAGAGGGATAGATTTCTAGGTCCCTAGAGGGATTTCAATGTCCCTAGAGGGATTTCTAGGTCCCTAGAGGGATTTCTAGGTCCCTAGAGAGAGAGATATCTATGTCCCTAGAGGGATAGATTTCTATGTCCCTAGAGGGATTTCTATGTCCCTAGAGGGATTTCTAGGTCCCTAGAGGGATTTCTAGGTCCCTAGAGGGATTTCTAGGTCGCTAGAGAGATTTCTATGTCGCTAGAGGGATTTCTAGGTCCCTAGAGGGATAGATTTCTATGTCCCTAGAGGGATTTCTATGTCCCTAGAGAGATTTCTAGGTCCCTAGAGGGATTTCTATGTCGCTAGAGGGATTTCTAGGTCCCTAGAGGTATAGATTTCTAGGTCCCTAGAGGGATTTCTATGTCCCTAGAGGGATAGATTTCTATGTCCCTAGAGGGATTTCTATGTCCCTAGAGGGATAGATTTCTATGTCCCTAGAGGGATTTCTAGGTCCCTAGAGGGATTTCTATGTCCCTAGAGGGATAGATTTCTATGTCCCTAGAGGGATTTCTATGTCCCTAGAGGGATTTCTATGTCCCTAGAGGGATTTCTAGGTCCCAAGAGGGATTTCTATGTCCCTAGAGGGATAGATTTCTATGTCCCTAGAGGGATTTCTATGTCCCTAGAGGGATAGATTTCTATGTCCCTAGAGGGATTTCAATGTCCCTTGAGGGATTTCTAGGTCCCTAGAGGGATAGATTTCTATGTCCCTAGAGGGATTTCTATGTCCCTAGAGGGATTTCTAGGTCCCAAGAGGGATTTCTATGTCCCTAGAGGGATAGATTTCTATGTCCCTAGAGGGATTTCTATGTCCCTAGAGGGATTTCTAGGTCCCTAGAGGGATTTCTAGGTCCCTAGAGGGATTTCTAGGTCCCTAGAGGGATAGATTTCTATGTCCCTAGAGGGATTTCTATGTCCCTAGAGGGATTTCTAGGTCCCTAGAGGGATTTCTATGTCCCTAGAGGGATAGATTTGTATGTCCCTAGAGGGATTTCTATGTCCCTAGAGGGATTTCTATGTCCCTAGAGGGATAGATTTCTATGTCGCTAGAGGGATTTCTATGTCGCTAGAGAGATTTCTAGGTCCCTAGAGGGATAGATTTCTATGTCCCTAGAGGGATTTCTAGGTCCCTAGAGGGATAGATTTCTAGGTCCCTAGAGGGATAGATTTCTATGTCCCTAGAGGGATTTCTATATCCCTAGAGGGATTTCTATGTCCCTAGAGGGATTTCTATGTCCCTAGAGGGATTTCTAGGTCCCTAGAGGGATTTCTAGGTCCCTAGAGGGATTTCTAGGTCCCTAGAGAGAGAGATTTCTATGTCCCTAGAGGGATTTCTATGTCGCTAGAGGGATTTCTATGTCGCTAGAGAGATTTCTAGGTCCCTAGAGGGATTTCTATGTCGCTAGAGGGATTTCTAGGTCCCTAGAGGGATAGATTTCTATGTCCCTAGAGGGATTTCTATGTCCCTAGAGAGATTTCTAGGTCCCTAGAGGGATTTCTATGTCGCTAGAGGGATTTCTAGGTCCCTAGAGGGATAGATTTCTAGGTCCCTAGAGGGATTTCAATGTGCCTAGAGGGATTTCTAGGTCCCTAGAGGGATTTCTAGGTCCCTAGAGGGATTTCTATGTCCCTAGAGGGATAGATTTCTATGTCCCTAGAGGGATTTCTATGTCCCTAGAGGGATAGATTTCTAGGTCCCTAGAGGGATTTCTATGTCCCTAGAGGGATAGATTTCTATGTCCCTAGAGGGATTTCTATGTCCCTAGAGGGATTTCTATGTCCCTAGAGGGATATATTTCTATGTCCCTAGAGGGATTTCTATGTCCCTAGAGGGATAGATTTCTATGTCCCTAGAGGGATTTCAATGTCCCTAGAGGGATTTCTAGGTCCCTAGAGGGATTTCTATGTCCCTAGAGGGATAGATTTCTATGTCCCTAGAGGGATTTCTAGGTCCCTAGAGGGATTTCTATGTCCCTAGAGGGATAGATTTCTATGTCCCTAGAGGGATTTCTATGTCCCTAGAGGGATTTCTAGGTCCCAAGAGGGATTTCTATGTCCCTAGAGGGATAGATTTCTATGTCCCTAGAGGGATTTCTATGTCCCTAGAGGGATAGATTTCTATGTCCCTAGAGGGATTTCTATGTCCCTAGAGGGATTTCTAGGTCCCTAGAGGGATTTCTATGTCCCTAGAGGGATTTCTAGGTCCCTAGAGGGATTTCTATGTCCCTAGAGGGATTTCTAGGTCCCTAGAGAGAGAGATTTCTATGTCCCTAGAGGGATTTCTATGTCGCTAGAGGGATTTCTATGTCGCTAGAGGGATTTCTAGGTCCCTAGAGGGATTTCAATGTCCCTAGAGGGATTTATAGGTCCCTAGAGGGATTTCTATGTCCCTAGAGGGATAGATTTGTATGTCCCTAGAGGGATTTCTAGGTCCCTAGAGGGATTTCTATGTCCCTAGAGGGATTTCTAGGTCCCTAGAGGGATTTCTAGGTCCCTAGAGGGATTTCTAGGTCGCTAGAGAGATTTCTATGTCGCTAGAGGGATTTCTAGGTCCCTAGAGGGATAGATTTCTATGTCCCTAGAGGGATTTCTATGTCCCTAGAGAGATTTCTAGGTCCCTAGAGGGATTTCTATGTCGCTAGAGGGATTTCTAGGTCCCTAGAGGGATAGATTTCTAGGTCCCTAGAGGGATTTCTATGTCCCTAGAGGGATAGATTTCTATGTCCCTAGAGGGATTTCTATGTCCCTAGAGGGATAGATTTCTATGTCCCTAGAGGGATTTCTATGTCCCTAGAGGAATTTCTATGTCCCTAGAGGGATAGATTTCTATGTCCCTAGAGGGATTTCTATGTCCCTAGAGAGATTTCTAGGTCCCTAGAGGGATTTCTATGTCGCTAGAGGGATTTCTAGGTCCCTAGAGGGATAGATTTCTAGGTCCCTAGAGGGATTTCAATGTCCCTAGAGGGATTTCTAGGTCCCTAGAGGGATTTCTAGGTCCCTAGAGGGATTTCTATGTCCCTAGAGGGATAGATTTCTATGTCCCTAGAGGGATTTCTAGGTCCCTAGAGGGATTTCTATGTCCCTAGAGGGATAGATTTCTATGTCCCTAGAGGGATTTCTATGTCCCTAGAGGGATTTCTATGTCCCTAGAGGGATTTCTAGGTCCCAAGAGGGATTTCTATGTCCCTAGAGGGATAGATTTCTATGTCCCTAGAGGGATTTCTATGTCCCTAGAGGGATAGATTTCTATGTCCCTAGAGGGATTTCAATGTCCCTAGAGGGATTTCTAGGTCCCTAGAGGGATAGATTTCTATGTCCCTAGAGGGATTTCTATGTCCCTAGAGGGATTTCTAGGTCCCAAGAGGGATTTCTATGTCCCTAGAGGGATAGATTTCTATGTCCCTAGAGGGATTTCTATGTCCCTAGAGGGATTTCTAGGTCCCTAGAGGGATTTCTAGGTCCCTAGAGGGATAGATTTCTATGTCCCTAGAGGGATTTCTATGTTCCTAGAGAGATTTCAAGGTCCCTAGAGAGATTTCTATGTCGCTAGAGGGATTTCTAGGTCCCTAGAGGGATAGATTTCTAGGTCCCTAGAGGGATTTCAATGTCCCTAGAGGGATTTCTATGTCCCTAGAGGGATAGATTTCTATGTCCCTAGAGGGATTTCTATGTCCCTAGAGAGATTTCTAGGTCCCTAGAGGGATTTCTATGTCGCTAGAGGGATTTCTAGGTCCCTAGAGGGATAGATTTCTAGGTCCCTAGAGGGATTTCAATGTCCCTAGAGGGATTTCTAGGTCCCTAGAGGGATTTCTAGGTCCCTAGAGAGAGAGATATCTATGTCCCTAGAGGGATAGATTTCTATGTCCCTAGAGGGATTTCTATGTCCCTAGAGGGATTTCTATGTCCCTAGAGGGATTTCTAGGTCCCAAGAGGGATTTCTATGTCCCTAGAGGGATAGATTTCTATGTCCCTAGAGGGATTTCTATGTCCCTAGAGGGATAGATTTCTATGTCCCTAGAGGGATTTCAATGTCCCTAGAGGGATTTCTAGGTCCCTAGAGGGATTTCTATGTCCCTAGAGGGATAGATTTGTATGTCCCTAGAGGGATTTCTATGTCCCTAGAGGGATTTCTATGTCCCTAGAGGGATTTCTATGTCCCTAGAGGGATTTCTAGGTCCCTAGAGGGATTTCTAGGTCGCTAGAGAGATTTCTAGGTCCCTAGAGGGATTTGTATGTCCCTAGAGAGATTTCTAGGTCCCTAGAGGGATAGATTTCTATGTCCCTAGAGGGATTTCTAGGTCCCTAGAGGGATAGATTTCTATGTCCCTAGAGGGATTTCTATGTCCCTAGAGAGATTTCTAGGTCCCTAGAGGGATTTCTATGTCGCTAGAGGGATTTCTAGGTCCCTAGAGGGATAGATTTCTAGGTCCCTAGAGGGATTTCAATGTCCCTAGAGGGATTTCTAGGTCCCTAGAGGGATTTCTATGTCCCTAGAGGGATAGATTTCTATGTCCCTAGAGGGATTTCTATGTCCCTAGAGAGATTTCTAGGTCCCTAGAGAGATTTCTATGTCGCTAGAGGGATTTCTAGGTCCCTAGAGGGATAGATTTCTAGGTCCCTAGAGGGATTTCAATGTCCCTAGAGGGATTTCTATGTCCCTAGAGGGATAGATTTCTATGTCCCTAGAGGGATTTCTATGTCCCTAGAGAGATTTCTAGGTCCCTAGAGGGATTTCTATGTCGCTAGAGGGATTTCTAGGTCCCTAGAGGGATAGATTTCTAGGTCCCTAGAGGGATTTCAATGTCCCTAGAGGGATTTCTAGGTCCCTAGAGGGATTTCTAGGTCCCTAGAGAGAGAGATATCTATGTCCCTAGAGGGATAGATTTCTATGTCCCTAGAGGGATTTCTATGTCCCTAGAGGGATTTCTAGGTCCCTAGAGGGATTTCTAGGTCCCTAGAGGGATTTCTAGGTCGCTAGAGAGATTTCTATGTCGCTAGAGGGATTTCTAGGTCCCTAGAGGGATAGATTTCTATGTCCCTAGAGGGATTTCTATGTCCCTAGAGAGATTTCTAGGTCCCTAGAGGGATTTCTATGTCGCTAGAGGGATTTCTAGGTCCCTAGAGGTATAGATTTCTAGGTCCCTAGAGGGATTTCTATGTCCCTAGAGGGATAGATTTCTATGTCCCTAGAGGGATTTCTATGTCCCTAGAGGGATAGATTTCTATGTCCCTAGAGGGATTTCTAGGTCCCTAGAGGGATTTCTATGTCCCTAGAGGGATAGATTTCTATGTCCCTAGAGGGATTTCTATGTCCCTAGAGGGATTTCTATGTCCCTAGAGGGATTTCTAGGTCCCAAGAGGGATTTCTATGTCCCTAGAGGGATAGATTTCTATGTCCCTAGAGGGATTTCTATGTCCCTAGAGGGATAGATTTCTATGTCCCTAGAGGGATTTCAATGTCCCTTGAGGGATTTCTAGGTCCCTAGAGGGATAGATTTCTATGTCCCTAGAGGGATTTCTATGTCCCTAGAGGGATTTCTAGGTCCCAAGAGGGATTTCTATGTCCCTAGAGGGATAGATTTCTATGTCCCTAGAGGGATTTCTATGTCCCTAGAGGGATTTCTAGGTCCCTAGAGGGATTTCTAGGTCCCTAGAGGGATTTCTAGGTCCCTAGAGGGATAGATTTCTATGTCCCTAGAGGGATTTCTATGTCCCTAGAGGGATTTCTAGGTCCCTAGAGGGATTTCTATGTCCCTAGAGGGATAGATTTGTATGTCCCTAGAGGGATTTCTATGTCCCTAGAGGGATTTCTATGTCCCTAGAGGGATAGATTTCTATGTCGCTAGAGGGATTTCTATGTCGCTAGAGAGATTTCTAGGTCCCTAGAGGGATAGATTTCTATGTCCCTAGAGGGATTTCTAGGTCCCTAGAGGGATAGATTTCTAGGTCCCTAGAGGGATAGATTTCTATGTCCCTAGAGGGATTTCTATATCCCTAGAGGGATTTCTATGTCCCTAGAGGGATTTCTATGTCCCTAGAGGGATTTCTAGGTCCCTAGAGGGATTTCTAGGTCCCTAGAGGGATTTCTAGGTCCCTAGAGAGAGAGATTTCTATGTCCCTAGAGGGATTTCTATGTCGCTAGAGGGATTTCTATGTCGCTAGAGAGATTTCTAGGTCCCTAGAGGGATTTCTATGTCGCTAGAGGGATTTCTAGGTCCCTAGAGGGATAGATTTCTATGTCCCTAGAGGGATTTCTATGTCCCTAGAGAGATTTCTAGGTCCCTAGAGGGATTTCTATGTCGCTAGAGGGATTTCTAGGTCCCTAGAGGGATAGATTTCTAGGTCCCTAGAGGGATTTCAATGTGCCTAGAGGGATTTCTAGGTCCCTAGAGGGATTTCTAGGTCCCTAGAGGGATTTCTATGTCCCTAGAGGGATAGATTTCTATGTCCCTAGAGGGATTTCTATGTCCCTAGAGGGATAGATTTCTAGGTCCCTAGAGGGATTTCTATGTCCCTAGAGGGATAGATTTCTATGTCCCTAGAGGGATTTCTATGTCCCTAGAGGGATTTCTATGTCCCTAGAGGGATATATTTCTATGTCCCTAGAGGGATTTCTATGTCCCTAGAGGGATAGATTTCTATGTCCCTAGAGGGATTTCAATGTCCCTAGAGGGATTTCTAGGTCCCTAGAGGGATTTCTATGTCCCTAGAGGGATAGATTTCTATGTCCCTAGAGGGATTTCTAGGTCCCTAGAGGGATTTCTATGTCCCTAGAGGGATAGATTTCTATGTCCCTAGAGGGATTTCTATGTCCCTAGAGGGATTTCTAGGTCCCAAGAGGGATTTCTATGTCCCTAGAGGGATAGATTTCTATGTCCCTAGAGGGATTTCTATGTCCCTAGAGGGATAGATTTCTATGTCCCTAGAGGGATTTCTATGTCCCTAGAGGGATTTCTAGGTCCCTAGAGGGATTTCTATGTCCCTAGAGGGATTTCTAGGTCCCTAGAGGGATTTCTATGTCCCTAGAGGGATTTCTAGGTCCCTAGAGAGAGAGATTTCTATGTCCCTAGAGGGATTTCTATGTCGCTAGAGGGATTTCTATGTCCCTAGAGGGATTTCTATGTCCCTAGAGAGATTTCTAGGTCCCTAGAGGGATTTCTATGTCGCTAGAGGGATTTCTAGGTCCCTAGAGGGATAGATTTCTAGGTCCCTAGAGGGATTTCAATGTCCCTAGAGGGATTTCTAGGTCCCTAGAGGGATTTCTATGTCCCTAGAGGGATAGATTTCTATGTCCCTAGAGGGATTTCTATGTCCCTAGAGAGATTTCTAGGTCCCTAGAGAGATTTCTATGTCGCTAGAGGGATTTCTAGGTCCCTAGAGGGATAGATTTCTAGGTCCCTAGAGGGATTTCAATGTCCCTAGAGGGATTTCTATGTCCCTAGAGGGATAGATTTCTATGTCCCTAGAGGGATTTCTATGTCCCTAGAGAGATTTCTAGGTCCCTAGAGGGATTTCTATGTCGCTAGAGGGATTTCTAGGTCCCTAGAGGGATAGATTTCTAGGTCCCTAGAGGGATTTCAATGTCCCTAGAGGGATTTCTAGGTCCCTAGAGGGATTTCTAGGTCCCTAGAGAGAGAGATATCTATGTCCCTAGAGGGATAGATTTCTATGTCCCTAGAGGGATTTCTATGTCCCTAGAGGGATAGATTTCTATGTCCCTAGAGGGATTTCAATGTCCCTTGAGGGATTTCTAGGTCCCTAGAGGGATAGATTTCTAGGTCCCTAGAGAGAGAGATTTCTATGTCCCTAGAGGGATTTCTATGTCGCTAGAGGGATTTCTATGTCGCTAGAGAGATTTCTAGGTCCCTAGAGGGATTTCTATGTCGCTAGAGGGATTTCTAGGTCCCTAGAGGGATAGATTTCTATGTCCCTAGAGGGATTTCTATGTCCCTAGAGAGATTTCTAGGTCCCTAGAGGGATTTCTATGTCGCTAGAGGGATTTCTAGGTCCCTAGAGGGATAGATTTCTAGGTCCCTAGAGGGATTTCAATGTGCCTAGAGGGATTTCTAGGTCCCTAGAGGGATTTCTAGGTCCCTAGAGGGATTTCTATGTCCCTAGAGGGATAGATTTCTATGTCCCTAGAGGGATTTCTATGTCCCTAGAGGGATAGATTTCTAGGTCCCTAGAGGGATTTCTATGTCCCTAGAGGGATAGATTTCTATGTCCCTAGAGGGATTTCTATGTCCCTAGAGGGATTTCTATGTCCCTAGAGGGATATATTTCTATGTCCCTAGAGGGATTTCTATGTCCCTAGAGGGATAGATTTCTATGTCCCTAGAGGGATTTCAATGTCCCTAGAGGGATTTCTAGGTCCCTAGAGGGATTTCTATGTCCCTAGAGGGATAGATTTCTATGTCCCTAGAGGGATTTCTAGGTCCCTAGAGGGATTTCTATGTCCCTAGAGGGATAGATTTCTATGTCCCTAGAGGGATTTCTATGTCCCTAGAGGGATTTCTAGGTCCCAAGAGGGATTTCTATGTCCCTAGAGGGATAGATTTCTATGTCCCTAGAGGGATTTCTATGTCCCTAGAGGGATAGATTTCTATGTCCCTAGAGGGATTTCTATGTCCCTAGAGGGATTTCTAGGTCCCTAGAGGGATTTCTATGTCCCTAGAGGGATTTCTAGGTCCCTAGAGGGATTTCTATGTCCCTAGAGGGATTTCTAGGTCCCTAGAGAGAGAGATTTCTATGTCCCTAGAGGGATTTCAATGTCCCTAGAGGGATTTATAGGTCCCTAGAGGGATTTCTATGTCCCTAGAGGGATAGATTTGTATGTCCCTAGAGGGATTTCTAGGTCCCTAGAGAGAGAGATTTCTATGTCCCTAGAGGGATTTCTATGTCGCTAGAGGGATTTCTATGTCGCTAGAGAGATTTCTAGGTCCCTAGAGGGATTTCTATGTCGCTAGAGGGATTTCTAGGTCCCTAGAGGGATAGATTTCTATGTCCCTAGAGGGATTTCTATGTCCCTAGAGAGATTTCTAGGTCCCTAGAGGGATTTCTATGTCGCTAGAGGGATTTCTAGGTCCCTAGAGGGATAGATTTCTAGGTCCCTAGAGGGATTTCAATGTGCCTAGAGGGATTTCTAGGTCCCTAGAGGGATTTCTATGTCCCTAGAGGGATTTCTAGGTTCCAAGAGGGATTTCTATGTCCCTAGAGGGATAGATTTCTATGTCCCTAGAGGGATAGATTTCTATGTCCCTAGAGGGATTTCTATGTCCCTAGAGGGATAGATTTCTATGTCCCTAGAGGGATTTCTATGTCCCTAGAGGGATTTCTAGGTCCCTAGAGGGATTTCTAGGTCCCTAGAGGGATTTCTAGGTCCCTAGAGGGATTTCTAAGTCCCTAGAGAGAGAGATATCTATGTCCCTAGAGGGATTTCTATGTCGCTAGAGGGATTTCTATGTCGCTAGAGAGATTTCTAGGTCCCTAGAGGGATTTCTATGTCGCTAGAGGGATTTCTAGGTCCCTAGAGGGATAGATTTCTAGGTCCCTAGAGGGATAGATTTCTATGTCCCTAGAGGGATTTCTATGTCCCTAGAGGGATTTCTAGGTCCCTAGAGGGATAGATTTCTATGTCCCTAGAGGGATTTCTAGGTCCCTAGAGGGATAGATTTCTAGGTCCCTAGAGGGATTTCAATGTCCCTAGAGGGATTTCTAGGTCCCTAGAGGGATTTCTATGTCGCTAGAGGGATTTCTATGTCGCTAGAGGGATTTCTAGGTCCCTAGAGGGATTTCTATGTCGCTAGAGGGATTTCTATGTCGCTAGAGAGATTTCTAGGTCCCTAGAGGGATTTCTATGTCGCTAGAGGGATTTCTAGGTCCCTAGAGGGATAGATTTCTATGTCCCTAGAGGGATTTCTATGTCCCTAGAGAGATTTCTAGGTCCCTAGAGGGATTTCTATGTCGCTAGAGGGATTTCTAGGTCCCTAGAGGGATAGATTTCTAGGTCCCTAGAGGGATTTCAATGTGCCTAGAGGGATTTCTAGGTCCCTAGAGGGATTTCTAGGTCCCTAGAGGGATTTCTATGTCCCTAGAGGGATAGATTTCTATGTCCCTAGAGGGATTTCTATGTCCCTAGAGGGATAGATTTCTAGGTCCCTAGAGGGATTTCTATGTCCCTAGAGGGATAGATTTCTATGTCCCTAGAGGGATTTCTATGTCCCTAGAGGGATTTCTATGTCCCTAGAGGGATATATTTCTATGTCCCTAGAGGGATTTCTATGTCCCTAGAGGGATAGATTTCTATGTCCCTAGAGGGATTTCAATGTCCCTAGAGGGATTTCTAGGTCCCTAGAGGGATTTCTATGTCCCTAGAGGGATAGATTTCTATGTCCCTAGAGGGATTTCTAGGTCCCTAGAGGGATTTCTATGTCCCTAGAGGGATAGATTTCTATGTCCCTAGAGGGATTTCTATGTCCCTAGAGGGATTTCTAGGTCCCAAGAGGGATTTCTATGTCCCTAGAGGGATAGATTTCTATGTCCCTAGAGGGATTTCTATGTCCCTAGAGGGATAGATTTCTATGTCCCTAGAGGGATTTCTATGTCCCTAGAGGGATTTCTAGGTCCCTAGAGGGATTTCTATGTCCCTAGAGGGATTTCTAGGTCCCTAGAGGGATTTCTATGTCCCTAGAGGGATTTCTAGGTCCCTAGAGAGAGAGATTTCTATGTCCCTAGAGGGATTTCTATGTCGCTAGAGGGATTTCTATGTCGCTAGAGGGATTTCTAGGTCCCTAGAGGGATTTCAATGTCCCTAGAGGGATTTCTAGGTCCCTAGAGGGATTTCTATGTCCCTAGAGGGATAGATTTGTATGTCCCTAGAGGGATTTCTAGGTCCCTAGAGAGAGAGATTTCTATGTCCCTAGAGGGATTTCTATGTCGCTAGAGGGATTTCTATGTCGCTAGAGAGATTTCTAGGTCCCTAGAGGGATTTCTATGTCGCTAGAGGGATTTCTAGGTCCCTAGAGGGATAGATTTCTATGTCCCTAGAGGGATTTCTATGTCCCTAGAGAGATTTCTAGGTCCCTAGAGGGATTTCTATGTCGCTAGAGGGATTTCTAGGTCCCTAGAGGGATAGATTTCTAGGTCCCTAGAGGGATTTCAATGTGCCTAGAGGGATTTCTAGGTCCCTAGAGGGATTTCTATGTCCCTAGAGGGATTTCTAGGTTCCAAGAGGGATTTCTATGTCCCTAGAGGGATAGATTTCTATGTCCCTAGAGGGATAGATTTCTATGTCCCTAGAGGGATTTCTATGTCCCTAGAGGGATAGATTTCTATGTCCCTAGAGGGATTTCTATGTCCCTAGAGGGATTTCTAGGTCCCTAGAGGGATTTCTAGGTCCCTAGAGGGATTTCTAGGTCCCTAGAGGGATTTCTAGGTCCCTAGAGGGATTTCTAGGTCCCTAGAGAGAGAGATATCTATGTCCCTAGAGGGATTTCTATGTCGCTAGAGGGATTTCTATGTCGCTAGAGAGATTTCTAGGTCCCTAGAGGGATTTCTATGTCGCTAGAGGGATTTCTAGGTCCCTAGAGGGATAGATTTCTAGGTCCCTAGAGGGATAGATTTCTATGTCCCTAGAGGGATTTCTATGTCCCTAGAGGGATTTCTAGGTCCCTAGAGGGATAGATTTCTATGTCCCTAGAGGGATTTCTAGGTCCCTAGAGGGATAGATTTCTAGGTCCCTAGAGGGATTTCAATGTCCCTAGAGGGATTTCTAGGTCCCTAGAGGGATTTCTATGTCGCTAGAGGGATTTCTAGGTCCCTAGAGGGATAGATTTCTAGGTCCCTAGAGGGATTTCAATGTCCCTAGAGGGATTTCTAGGTCCCTAGAGGGATTTCTATGTCCCTAGAGGGATAGATTTGTATGTCCCTAGAGGGATTTCTATGTCCCTAGAGGGATTTCTATGTCCCTAGAGGGATAGATTTCTATGTCGCTAGAGGGATTTCTATGTCGCTAGAGAGATTTCTAGGTCCCTAGAGGGATTTCTATGTCGCTAGAGGGATTTCTAGGTCCCTAGAGGGATAGATTTCTAGGTCCCTAGAGGGATAGATTTCTATGTCCCTAGAGGGATTTCTATGTCCCTAGAGGGATTTCAATGTGCCTAGAGGGATTTCTATGTCCCAAGAGGGATTTCTATGTCCCTAGAGGGATAGATTTCTATGTCCCTAGAGGGATTTCTATGTCCCTAGAGGGATTTCTATGTCCCTAGAGGGATTTCTAGGTTCCTAGAGGGATTTCTAGGTCCCTAGAGGGATTTCTAGGTCCCTAGAGAGAGAGATTTCTATGTCCCTAGAGGGATTTCTATGTCGCTAGAGGGATTTCTATGTCGCTAGAGAGATTTCAAGGTCCCTAGAGGGATTTCTATGTCGCTAGAGGGATTTCTAGGTCCCTAGAGGGATAGATTTCTATGTCCCTAGAGGGATTTCTATGTCCCTAGAGAGATTTCTAGGTCCCTAGAGGGATTTCTATGTCGCTAGAGGGATTTCTAGGTCCCTAGAGGGATAGATTTCTAGGTCCCTAGAGGGATTTCAATGTGCCTAGAGGGATTTCTAGGTCCCTAGAGGGATTTCTATGTCCCTAGAGGGATTTCTAGGTCCCAAGAGGGATTTCTATGTCCCTAGAGGGATAGATTTCTATGTCCCTAGAGGGATTTCTATGTCCCTAGAGGGATAGATTTCTATGTCCCTAGAGGGATTTCTATGTCCCTAGAGGGATTTCTAGGTCCCTAGAGGGATTTCTAGGTCCCTAGAGGGATTTCTAGGTCCCTAGAGGGATTTCTAGGTCCCTAGAGGGATTTCTAGGTCCCTAGAGAGAGAGATATCTATGTCCCTAGAGGGATTTCTATGTCGCTAGAGGGATTTCTATGTCGCTAGAGAGATTTCTAGGTCCCTAGAGGGATTTCTATGTCGCTAGAGGGATTTCTAGGTCCCTAGAGGGATAGATTTCTAGGTCCCTAGAGGGATAGATTTCTATGTCCCTAGAGGGATTTCTATGTCCCTAGAGGGATTTCTAGGTCCCTAGAGGGATAGATTTCTATGTCCCTAGAGGGATTTCTAGGTCCCTAGAGGGATAGATTTCTAGGTCCCTAGAGGGATTTCAATGTCCCTAGAGGGATTTCTAGGTCCCTAGAGGGATTTCTATGTCCCTAGAGGTATAGATTTCTATGTCCCTAGAGGGATTTCTATGTCCCTAGAGGGATTTCTAGGTCCCTAGAGGGATTTCTAGGTCCCTAGAGGGATAGATTTCTATGTCCCTAGAGGGATTTCTATGTCCCTAGAGAGATTTCTAGGTCCCTAGAGGGATTTCTATGTCGCTAGAGGGATTTCTAGGTCCCTAGAGGGATAGATTTCTAGGTCCCTAGAGGGATTTCAATGTCCCTAGAGGGATTTCTAGGTCCCTAGAGGGATTTCTATGTCCCTAGAGGGATAGATTTGTATGTCCCTAGAGGGATTTCTATGTCCCTAGAGGGATTTCTATGTCCCTAGAGGGATAGATTTCTATGTCGCTAGAGGGATTTCTATGTCGCTAGAGAGATTTCTAGGTCCCTAGAGGGATTTCTATGTCGCTAGAGGGATTTCTAGGTCCCTAGAGGGATAGATTTCTAGGTCCCTAGAGGGATAGATTTCTATGTCCCTAGAGGGATTTCTATGTCCCTAGAGGGATTTCAATGTGCCTAGAGGGATTTCTAGGTCCCTAGAGGGATTTCTAGGTCCCTAGAGGGATTTCTATGTCCCTAGAGGGATAGATTTCTATGTCCCTAGAGGGATTTCTATGTCCCTAGAGGGATTTCTATGTCCCTAGAGGGATTTCTATGTCCCTAGAGGGATAGATTTCTAGGTCCCTAGAGGGATTTCTATGTCCCTAGAGGGATAGATTTCTATGTCCCTAGAGGGATTTCTATGTCCCTAGAGGGATTTCTATGTCCCTAGAGGGATAGATTTCTATGTCCCTAGAGGGATTTCTATGTCCCTAGAGGGATTTCTAGGTCCCTAGAGGGATAGATTTCTATGTCCCTAGAGGGATTTCTATGTCCCTAGAGAGATTTCTAGGTCCCTAGAGGGATTTCTATGTCGCTAGAGGGATTTCTAGGTCCCTAGAGGGATAGATTTCTAGGTCCCTAGAGGGATTTCAATGTCCCTAGAGGGATTTCTAGGTCCCTAGAGGGATTTCTATGTCCCTAGAGGGAAAGATTTCTATGTCCCTAGAGGGATTTCTAGGTCCCTAGAGGGATTTCTATGTCCCTAGAGGGATAGATTTCTATGTCCCTAGAGGGATTTCTATGTCCCTAGAGGGATTTCTAGGTCCCAAGAGGGATTTCTATGTCCCTAGAGGGATAGATTTCTATGTCCCTAGAGGGATTTCTATGTCCCTAGAGGGATAGATTTCTATGTCCCTAGAGGGATTTCTATGTCCCTAGAGGGATTTCTAGGTCCCTAGAGGGATTTCTATGTCCCTAGAGGGATAGATTTCTATGTCGCTAGAGGGATTTCTAGGTCCCTAGAGGGATTTCTATGTCCCTAGAGGGATTTCTATGTCCCTAGAGGGATTTCTAGGTCCCTAGAGGGATTTCTAGGTCCCTAGAGAGAGAGATTTCTATGTCCCTAGAGGGATTTCTATGTCGCTAGAGGGATTTCTATGTCGCTAGAGGGATTTCTAGGTCCCTAGAGGGATTTCTAGGTCCCTAGAGAGAGAGATTTCTATGTCCCTAGAGGGATTTCTATGTCCCTAGAGGGATAGATTTCTATGTCCCTAGAGGGATTTCTATGTCGCTAGAGGGATTTCTATGTCGCTAGAGGGATTTCTAGGTCCCTAGAGGGATTTCTAGGTCCCTAGAGAGAGAGATTTCTATGTCCCTAGAGGGATTTCTAGGTCCCTAGAGGGATTTCTATGTCCCTAGAGGGATTTCAATGTCCCTAGAGGGATTTCTAGGTCCCTAGAGGGATTTCTATGTCCCTAGAGGTATAGATTTCTATGTCCCTAGAGGGATTTCTATGTCCCTAGAGGGATTTCTAGGTCCCTAGAGGGATTTCTAGGTCCCTAGAGGGATAGATTTCTATGTCCCTAGAGGGATTTCTATGTCCCTAGAGAGATTTCTAGGTCCCTAGAGGGATTTCTATGTCGCTAGAGGGATTTCTAGGTCCCTAGAGGGATAGATTTCTAGGTCCCTAGAGGGATAGATTTCTATGTCCCTAGAGGGATTTCTATGTCCCTAGAGGGATTTCTAGGTCCCTAGAGGGATTTCTATGTCCCTAGAGGGATAGATTTCTATGTCGCTAGAGGGATTTCTATGTCGCTAGAGAGATTTCTAGGTCCCTAGAGGGATTTCTATGTCGCTAGAGGGATTTCTAGGTCCCTAGAGGGATAGATTTCTAGGTCCCTAGAGGGATAGATTTCTATGTCCCTAGAGGGATTTCTATGTCCCTAGAGAGATTTCTATGTCGCTAGAGGGATTTCTAGGTCCCTAGAGGGATAGATTTCTAGGTCCCTAGAGGGATTTCAATGTCCCTAGAGGGATTTCTAGGTCCCTAGAGGGATTTCTATGTCCCTAGAGGGATAGATTTCTATGTCCCTAGAGGGATTTCTATGTCCCTAGAGGGATTTCTAGGTCCCTAGAGGGATTTCTAGGTCCCTAGAGGGATAGATTTCTATGTCCCTAGAGGGATTTCTATGTCCCTAGAGAGATTTCTAGGTCCCTAGAGGGATTTCTATGTCGCTAGAGGGATTTCTAGGTCCCTAGAGGGATTTCTATGTCCCTAGAGGGATAGATTTCTATGTCCCTAGAGGGATTTCTATGTCCCTAGAGGGATTTCTATGTCCCTAGAGGGATTTCTATGTCCCTAGAGGGATTTCTATGTCCCTAGAGGGATTTCTAGGTCCCTAGAGGGATTTCTAGGTCCCTAGAGGGATTTCTATGTCGCTAGAGGGATTTCTATGTCCCTAGAGGGATAGATTTCTATGTCCCTAGAGGGATTTCTATGTCCCTAGAGGGATTTCTAGGTCCCTAGAGAGAGAGATTTCTATGTCCCTAGAGGGATTTCTATGTCCCTAGAGAGATTTCTATGTCGCTAGAGGGATTTCTAGGTCCCTAGAGGGATTTCTAGGTCCCTAGAGGGATAGATTTCTATGTCCCTAGAGGGATTTCTATGTCCCTAGAGAGATTTCTAGGTCCCTAGAGGGATTTCTATGTCGCTAGAGGGATTTCTAGGTCCCTAGAGGGATAGATTTCTAGGTCCCTAAAGGGATTTCAATGTCCCTAGAGGGATTTCTAGGTCCCTAGAGGGATTTCTATGTCCCTAGAAGGATAGATTTCTATGTCCCTAGAGGGATTTCTATGTCCCTAGAGGGATTTCTATGTCCCAAGAGGGATTTCTATGTCCCTAGAGGGATAGATTTCTATGTCCCTAGAGGGATTTCTATGTCCCTAGAGGGATTTCTAGGTCCCTAGAGGGATTTCTAGGTCCCTAGAGGGATTTCTAGGTCCCTAGAGAGAGAGATTTCTATGTCCCTAGAGGGATTTCTATGTCGCTAGAGGGATTTCTATGTCGCTAGAGAGATTTCTAGGTCCCTAGAGGGATTTCTATGTCGCTAGAGAGATTTCTAGGTCCCTAGAGGGATTTCTAGGTCCCTAGAGGGATTTCTATGTCCCTAGAGGGATAGATTTCTATGTCCCTAAAGGGATTTCTATGTCCCTAGAGGGATTTCTATGTCCCAAGAGGGATTTCTATGTCCCTAGAGGGATAGATTTCTATGTCCCTAGAGGGATTTCTATGTCCCTAGAGGGATTTCTATGTCCCTAGAGGGATTTCTAGGTCCCTAGAGGGATTTCTAGGTCCCTAGAGGGATTTCTAGGTCCCTAGAGAGAGAGATTTCTATGTCTCTAGAGGGATTTCTATGTCGCTAGAGGGATTTCTATGTCGCTAGAGAGATTTCTAGGTCCCTAGAGGGATTTCTATGTCGCTAGAGGGATTTCTAGGTCCCTAGAGGGATAGATTTCTATGTCCCTAGAGGGATTTCTATGTCCCTAGAGAGATTTCTAGGTCCCTAGAGGGATTTCTATGTCGCTAGAGGGATTTCTAGGTCCCTAGAGGGATAGATTTCTAGGTCCCTAGAGGGATTTCAATGTGCCTAGAGGGATTTCTAGGTCCCTAGAGGGATTTCTATGTCCCTAGAGGGATTTCTATGTCGCTAGAGGGATTTCTAGGTCCCTAGAGGGATAGATTTCTAGGTCCCTAGAGGGATTTTAATGTGCCTAGAGGGATTTCTATGTCCCAAGAGGGATTTCTATGTCCCTAGAGGGATAGATTTCTATGTCCCTAGAGGGATTTCTATGTCCCTAGAGGGATTTCTATGTCCCTAGAGGGATTTCTAGGTCCCTAGAGGGATTTCTAGGTCCCTAGAGAGAGAGATTTCTATGTCCCTAGAGGGATTTCTATGTCGCTAGAGGGATTTCTATGTCGCTAGAGAGATTTCTAGGTCCCTAGAGGGATTTCTATGTCGCTAGAGGGATTTCTAGGTCCCTAGAGGGATAGATTTCTATGTCCCTAGAGGGATTTCTATGTCCCTAGAGAGATTTCTAGGTCCCTAGAGGGATTTCTATGTCGCTAGAGGGATTTCTAGGTCCCTAGAGGGATAGATTTCTAGGTCCCTAGAGGGATTTCAATGTGCCTAGAGGGATTTCTAGGTCCCTAGAGGGATTTCTATGTCCCTAGAGGGATTTCTAGGTCCCAAGAGGGATTTCTATGTCCCTAGAGGGATAGATTTCTATGTCCCTAGAGGGATTTCTATGTCCCTAGAGGGATAGATTTCTATGTCCCTAGAGGGATTTCTATGTCCCTAGAGGGATTTCTAGGTCCCTAGAGGGATTTCTAGGTCCCTAGAGGGATTTCTAGGTCCCTAGAGGGATTTCTAGGTCCCTAGAGGGATTTCTAGGTCCCTAGAGAGAGAGATATCTATGTCCCTAGAGGGATTTCTATGTCGCTAGAGGGATTTCTATGTCGCTAGAGAGATTTCTAGGTCCCTAGAGGGATTTCTATGTCGCTAGAGGGATTTCTAGGTCCCTAGAGGGATAGATTTCTAGGTCCCTAGAGGGATAGATTTCTATGTCCCTAGAGGGATTTCTATGTCCCTAGAGGGATTTCTAGGTCCCTAGAGGGATAGATTTCTATGTCCCTAGAGGGATTTCTAGGTCCCTAGAGGGATAGATTTCTAGGTCCCTAGAGGGATTTCAATGTCCCTAGAGGGATTTCTAGGTCCCTAGAGGGATTTCTAGGTCCCTAGAGGGATAGATTTCTATGTCCCTAGAGGGATAGATTTCTATGTCGCTAGAGGGATTTCTATGTCGCTAGAGAGATTTCTAGGTCCCTAGAGGGATTTCTATGTCGCTAGAGGGATTTCTAGGTCCCTAGAGGGATAGATTTCTAGGTCCCTAGAGGGATAGATTTCTATGTCCCTAGAGGGATTTCTATGTCCCTAGAGGTATTTCAATGTGCCTAGAGGGATTTCTAGGTCCCTAGAGGGATTTCTAGGTCCCTAGAGGGATAGATTTCTAGGTCCCTAGAGGGATTTCAATGTCCCTAGAGGGATTTCTAGGTCCCTAGAGGGATTTCTATGTCCCTAGAGGGATAGATTTCTATGTCCCTAGAGGGATTTCTATGTCCCTAGAGGGATAGATTTCTATGTCCCTAGAGGGATTTCTATGTCCCTAGAGGGATTTCTAGGTCCCTAGAGGGATTTCTATGTCCCTAGAGGGATTTCTAGGTCCCTAGAGGGATTTCTATGTCCCTAGAGGGATTTCTAGGTCCCTAGAGAGAGAGATTTCTATGTCCCTAGAGGGATTTCTATGTCGCTAGAGGGATTTCTATGTCGCTAGAGGGATTTCTAGGTCCCTAGAGGGATTTCAATGTCCCTAGAGGGATTTCTAGGTCCCTAGAGGGATTTCTATGTCCCTAGAGGGATAGATTTGTATGTCCCTAGAGGGATTTCTAGGTCCCTAGAGAGAGAGATTTCTATATCCCTAGAGGGATTTCTATGTCGCTAGAGGGATTTCTATGTCGCTAGAGAGATTTCTAGGTCCCTAGAGGGATTTCTATGTCGCTAGAGGGATTTCTAGGTCCCTAGAGGGATAGATTTCTATGTCCCTAGAGGGATTTCTATGTCCCTAGAGAGATTTCTAGGTCCCTAGAGGGATTTCTATGTCGCTAGAGGGATTTCTAGGTCCCTAGAGGGATAGATTTCTAGGTCCCTAGAGGGATTTCAATGTACCTAGAGGGATTTCTAGGTCCCTAGAGGGATTTCTATGTCCCTAGAGGGATTTCTAGGTTCCAAGAGGGATTTCTATGTCCCTAGAGGGATAGATTTCTATGTCCCTAGAGGGATAGATTTCTATGTCCCTAGAGGGATTTCTATGTCCCTAGAGGGATAGATTTCTATGTCCCTAGAGGGATTTCTATGTCCCTAGAGGGATTTCTAGGTCCCTAGAGGGATTTCTAGGTCCCTAGAGGGATTTCTAGGTCCCTAGAGGGATTTCTAGGTCCCTAGAGAGAGAGATTTCTAGGTCCCTAGAGGGATTTCAATGTGCCTAGAGGGATTTCTAGGTCCCTAGAGGGATTTCTATGTCCCTAGAGGGATTTCTAGGTCCCAAGAGGGATTTCTATGTCCCTAGAGGGATAGATTTCTATGTCCCTAGAGGGATTTCTATGTCCCTAGAGGGATAGATTTCTATGTCCCTAGAGGGATTTCTATGTCCCTAGAGGGATTTCTAGGTCCCTAGAGGGATTTCTAGGTCCCTAGAGGGATTTCTAGGTCCCTAGAGGGATTTCTAGGTCCCTAGAGGGATTTCTAGGTCCCTAGAGAGAGAGATATCTATGTCCCTAGAGGGATTTCTATGTCGCTAGAGGGATTTCTATGTCGCTAGAGAGATTTCTAGGTCCCTAGAGGGATTTCTATGTCGCTAGAGGGATTTCTAGGTCCCTAGAGGGATAGATTTCTAGGTCCCTAGAGGGATAGATTTCTATGTCCCTAGAGGGATTTCTATGTCCCTAGAGGGATTTCTAGGTCCCTAGAGGGATAGATTTCTATGTCCCTAGAGGGATTTCTAGGTCCCTAGAGGGATAGATTTCTAGGTCCCTAGAGGGATTTCAATGTCCCTAGAGGGATTTCTAGGTCCCTAGAGGGATTTCTAGGTCCCTAGAGGGATAGATTTCTATGTCCCTAGAGGGATAGATTTCTATGTCGCTAGAGGGATTTCTATGTCGCTAGAGAGATTTCTAGGTCCCTAGAGGGATTTCTATGTCGCTAGAGGGATTTCTAGGTCCCTAGAGGGATAGATTTCTAGGTCCCTAGAGGGATAGATTTCTATGTCCCTAGAGGGATTTCTATGTCCCTAGAGGTATTTCAATGTGCCTAGAGGGATTTCTAGGTCCCTAGAGGGATTTCTAGGTCCCTAGAGGGATAGATTTCTAGGTCCCTAGAGGGATTTCAATGTCCCTAGAGGGATTTCTAGGTCCCTAGAGGGATTTCTATGTCCCTAGAGGGATAGATTTCTATGTCCCTAGAGGGATTTCTATGTCCCTAGAGGGATAGATTTCTATGTCCCTAGAGGGATTTCTATGTCCCTAGAGGGATTTCTAGGTCCCTAGAGGGATTTCTATGTCCCTAGAGGGATTTCTAGGTCCCTAGAGGGATTTCTATGTCCCTAGAGGGATTTCTAGGTCCCTAGAGAGAGAGATTTCTATGTCCCTAGAGGGATTTCTATGTCGCTAGAGGGATTTCTATGTCGCTAGAGGGATTTCTAGGTCCCTAGAGGGATTTCAATGTCCCTAGAGGGATTTCTAGGTCCCTAGAGGGATTTCTATGTCCCTAGAGGGATAGATTTGTATGTCCCTAGAGGGATTTCTAGGTCCCTAGAGAGAGAGATTTCTATGTCCCTAGAGGGATTTCTATGTCGCTAGAGGGATTTCTATGTCGCTAGAGAGATTTCTAGGTCCCTAGAGGGATTTCTATGTCGCTAGAGGGATTTCTAGGTCCCTAGAGGGATAGATTTCTATGTCCCTAGAGGGATTTCTATGTCCCTAGAGAGATTTCTAGGTCCCTAGAGGGATTTCTATGTCGCTAGAGGGATTTCTAGGTCCCTAGAGGGATAGATTTCTAGGTCCCTAGAGGGATTTCAATGTACCTAGAGGGATTTCTAGGTCCCTAGAGGGATTTCTATGTCCCTAGAGGGATTTCTAGGTTCCAAGAGGGATTTCTATGTCCCTAGAGGGATAGATTTCTATGTCCCTAGAGGGATAGATTTCTATGTCCCTAGAGGGATTTCTATGTCCCTAGAGGGATAGATTTCTATGTCCCTAGAGGGATTTCTATGTCCCTAGAGGGATTTCTAGGTCCCTAGAGGGATTTCTAGGTCCCTAGAGGGATTTCTAGGTCCCTAGAGGGATTTCTAGGTCCCTAGAGAGAGAGATATCTATGTCCCTAGA
Organism: Troilus luridus; assembly: GCA_964056705.1. Lineage (NCBI taxonomy): Eukaryota > Metazoa > Arthropoda > Insecta > Hemiptera > Pentatomidae > Troilus > Troilus luridus. The sequence continues at coordinate 100,284,104 of OZ057415.1, forward strand.
GGGATTTCTATGTCGCTAGAGGGATTTCTATGTCGCTAGAGAGATTTCTAGGTCCCTAGAGGGATTTCTATGTCGCTAGAGGGATTTCTAGGTCCCTAGAGGGATAGATTTCTAGGTCCCTAGAGGGATAGATTTCTATGTCCCTAGAGGGATTTCTATGTCCCTAGAGGGATTTCTAGGTCCCTAGAGGGATAGATTTCTATGTCCCTAGAGGGATTTCTAGGTCCCTAGAGGGATAGATTTCTAGGTCCCTAGAGGGATTTCAATGTCCCTAGAGGGATTTCTAGGTCCCTAGAGGGATTTCTATGTCGCTAGAGGGATTTCTAGGTCCCTAGAGGGATAGATTTCTAGGTCCCTAGAGGGATTTCTAGGTCCCTAGAGGGATAGATTTCTATGTCCCTAGAGGGATTTCTATGTCCCTAGAGGGATTTCAATGTGCCTAGAGGGATTTCTATGTCCCAAGAGGGATTTCTATGTCCCTAGAGGGATAGATTTCTATGTCCCTAGAGGGATTTCTATGTCCCTAGAGGGATTTCTATGTCCCTAGAGGGATTTCTAGGTTCCTAGAGGGATTTCTAGGTCCCTAGAGGGATTTCTAGGTCCCTAGAGAGAGAGATTTCTATGTCCCTAGAGGGATTTCTATGTCGCTAGAGGGATTTCTATGTCGCTAGAGAGATTTCTAGGTCCCTAGAGGGATTTCTATGTCGCTAGAGGGATTTCTAGGTCCCTAGAGGGATAGATTTCTATGTCCCTAGAGGGATTTCTATGTCCCTAGAGAGATTTCTAGGTCCCTAGAGGGATTTCTATGTCGCTAGAGGGATTTCTAGGTCCCTAGAGGGATAGATTTCTAGGTCCCTAGAGGGATTTCAATGTGCCTAGAGGGATTTCTAGGTCCCTAGAGGGATTTCTATGTCCCTAGAGGGATTTCTAGGTCCCAAGAGGGATTTCTATGTCCCTAGAGGGATAGATTTCTATGTCCCTAGAGGGATTTCTATGTCCCTAGAGGGATAGATTTCTATGTCCCTAGAGGGATTTCTATGTCCCTAGAGGGATTTCTAGGTCCCTAGAGGGATTTCTAGGTCCCTAGAGGGATTTCTAGGTCCCTAGAGGGATTTCTAGGTCCCTAGAGGGATTTCTAGGTCCCTAGAGAGAGAGATATCTATGTCCCTAGAGGGATTTCTATGTCGCTAGAGGGATTTCTATGTCGCTAGAGAGATTTCTAGGTCCCTAGAGGGATTTCTATGTCGCTAGAGGGATTTCTAGGTCCCTAGAGGGATAGATTTCTAGGTCCCTAGAGGGATAGATTTCTATGTCCCTAGAGGGATTTCAATGTCCCTAGAGGGATTTCTAGGTCCCTAGAGGGATAGATTTCTATGTCCCTAGAGGGATTTCTAGGTCCCTAGAGGGATAGATTTCTAGGTCCCTAGAGGGATTTCAATGTCCCTAGAGGGATTTCTAGGTCCCTAGAGGGATTTCTATGTCCCTAGAGGTATAGATTTCTATGTCCCTAGAGGGATTTCTATGTCCCTAGAGGGATTTCTAGGTCCCTAGAGGGATTTCTAGGTCCCTAGAGGGATAGATTTCTATGTCGCTAGAGGGATTTCTATGTCGCTAGAGAGATTTCTAGGTCCCTAGAGGGATTTCTATGTCGCTAGAGGGATTTCTAGGTCCCTAGAGGGATAGATTTCTAGGTCCCTAGAGGGATAGATTTCTATGTCCCTAGAGGGATTTCTATGTCCCTAGAGGGATTTCAATGTGCCTAGAGGGATTTCTAGGTCCCTAGAGGGATTTCTAGGTCCCTAGAGGGATTTCTATGTCCCTAGAGGGATAGATTTCTATGTCCCTAGAGGGATTTCTATGTCCCTAGAGGGATTTCTATGTCCCTAGAGGGATAGATTTCTAGGTCCCTAGAGGGATTTCTATGTCCCTAGAGGGATAGATTTCTATGTCCCTAGAGGGATTTCTATGTCCCTAGAGGGATTTCTATGTCCCTAGAGGGATAGATTTCTATGTCCCTAGAGGGATTTCTATGTCCCTAGAGGGATTTCTATGTCGCTAGAGGGATTTCTATGTCGCTAGAGGGATTTCTAGGTCCCTAGAGGGATAGATTTCTATGTCCCTAGAGGGATTTCTATGTCCCTAGAGAGATTTCTAGGTCCCTAGAGGGATTTCTATGTCGCTAGAGGGATTTCTAGGTCCCTAGAGGGATAGATTTCTAGGTCCCTAGAGGGATTTCAATGTCCCTAGAGGGATTTCTAGGTCCCTAGAGGGATTTCTATGTCCCTAGAGGGAAAGATTTCTATGTCCCTAGAGGGATTTCTAGGTCCCTAGAGGGATTTCTATGTCCCTAGAGGGATAGATTTCTATGTCCCTAGAGGGATTTCTATGTCCCTAGAGGGATTTCTAGGTCCCAAGAGGGATTTCTATGTCCCTAGAGGGATAGATTTCTATGTCCCTAGAGGGATTTCTATGTCCCTAGAGGGATAGATTTCTATGTCCCTAGAGGGATTTCTATGTCCCTAGAGGGATTTCTAGGTCCCTAGAGGGATTTCTATGTCCCTAGAGGGATAGATTTCTATGTCGCTAGAGGGATTTCTAGGTCCCTAGAGGGATTTCTATGTCCCTAGAGGGATTTCTATGTCCCTAGAGGGATTTCTAGGTCCCTAGAGGGATTTCTAGGTCCCTAGAGAGAGAGATTTCTATGTCCCTAGAGGGATTTCTATGTCGCTAGAGGGATTTCTATGTCGCTAGAGGGATTTCTAGGTCCCTAGAGGGATTTCTAGGTCCCTAGAGAGAGAGATTTCTATGTCCGTAGAGGGATTTCTATGTCCCTAGAGGGATAGATTTCTATGTCCCTAGAGGGATTTCTATGTCGCTAGAGGGATTTCTATGTCGCTAGAGGGATTTCTAGGTCCCTAGAGGGATTTCTAGGTCCCTAGAGAGAGAGATTTCTATGTCCCTAGAGGGATTTCTAGGTCCCTAGAGGGATTTCTATGTCCCTAGAGGGATTTCAATGTCCCTAGAGGGATTTCTAGGTCCCTAGAGGGATTTCTATGTCCCTAGAGGTATAGATTTCTATGTCCCTAGAGGGATTTCTATGTCCCTAGAGGGATTTCTAGGTCCCTAGAGGGATTTCTAGGTCCCTAGAGGGATAGATTTCTATGTCCCTAGAGGGATTTCTATGTCCCTAGAGAGATTTCTAGGTCCCTAGAGGGATTTCTATGTCGCTAGAGGGATTTCTAGGTCCCTAGAGGGATAGATTTCTAGGTCCCTAGAGGGATAGATTTCTATGTCCCTAGAGGGATTTCTATGTCCCTAGAGGGATTTCTAGGTCCCTAGAGGGATTTCTAGAGCCCTAAAGGGATTTCTAGGTCCCTAGAGGGATTTCTAGGTCCCTAGAGGGATTTCTAGGTCCCTAGAGAGAGAGATATCTATGTCCCTAGATTGATTTCTATGTCGCTAGAGGGATTTCTATGTCGCTAGAGAGATTTCTAGGTCCCTAGAGGGATTTCTATGTCGCTAGAGGGATTTCTAGGTCCCTAGAGGGATAGATTTCTAGGTCCCTAGAGGGATAGATTTCTATGTCCCTAGAGGGATTTCTAGGTCCCTAGAGGGATAGATTTCTAGGTCCCTAGAGGGATTTCAATGTCCCTAGAGGGATTTCTAGGTCCCTAGAGGGATTTCTATGTCCCTAGAGGTATAGATTTCTATGTCCCTAGAGGGATTTCTATGTCCCTAGAGGGATTTCTAGGTCCCTAGAGGGATTTCTAGGTCCCTAGAGAGAGAGATTTCTATGTCCCTAGAGGGATTTCTATGTCGCTAGAGGGATTTCTATGTCGCTAGAGGGATTTCTTGGTCCCTAGAGGGATTTCTAGGTCCCTAGAGAGAGAGATTTCTATGTCCCTAGAGGGATTTCTATGTCCCTAGAGGGATAGATTTCTATGTCCCTAGAGGGATTTCTATGTCGCTAGAGGGATTTCTATGTCGCTAGAGGGATTTCTAGGTCCCTAGAGGGATTTCTAGGTCCCTAGAGAGAGAGATTTCTATGTCCCTAGAGGGATTTCTAGGTCCCTAGAGGGATTTCTATGTCCCTAGAGGGATTTCAATGTCCCTAGAGGGATTTCTATGTCCCTAGAGGGATTTCTATGTCCCTAGAGAGATTTCTAGGTCCCTAGAGGGATTTCTATGTCGCTAGAGGGATTTCTAGGTCCCTAGAGGGATAGATTTCTAGGTCCCTAGAGGGATTTCAATGTCCCTAGAGGGATTTCTAGGTCCCTAGAGGGATTTCTATGTCCCTAGAGGGATAGATTTGTATGTCCCTAGAGGGATTTCTATGTCCCTAGAGGGATTTCTATGTCCCTAGAGGGATAGATTTCTATGTCGCTAGAGGGATTTCTATGTCGCTAGAGAGATTTCTAGGTCCCTAGAGGGATTTCTATGTCGCTAGAGGGATTTCTAGGTCCCTAGAGGGATAGATTTCTAGGTCCCTAGAGGGATAGATTTCTATGTCCCTAGAGGGATTTCTATGTCCCTAGAGGGATTTCAATGTGCCTAGAGGGATTTCTAGGTCCCTAGAGGGATTTCTAGGTCCCTAGAGGGATTTCTATGTCCCTAGAGGGATAGATTTCTATGTCCCTAGAGGGATTTCTATGTCCCTAGAGGGATTTCTATGTCCCTAGAGGAATAGATTTCTAGGTCCCTAGAGGGATTTCTATGTCCCTAGAGGGATAGATTTCTATGTCCCTAGAGGGATTTCTATGTCCCTAGAGGGATTTCTATGTCCCTAGAGGGATTTCTATGTCCCTAGAGGGATAGATTTCTATGTCCCTAGAGGGATTTCTATGTCCCTAGAGGGATTTCTATGTCGCTAGAGGGATTTCTATGTCGCTAGAGGGATTTCTAGGTCCCTAGAGGGATAGATTTCTATGTCCCTAGAGGGATTTCTATGTCCCTAGAGAGATTTCTAGGTCCCTAGAGGGATAGCTTTCTAGGTCCCTAGAGGGATTTCAATGCCCCTAGAGGGATTTCTAGGTCCCTAGAGGGATTTCTATGTCCCTAGAGGGATAGATTTCTATGTCCCTAGAGGGATTTCTAGGTCCCTAGAGGGATTTCTATGTCCCTAGAGGGATAGATTTCTATGTCCCTAGAGGGATTTCTATGTCCCTAGAGGGATTTCTAGGTCCCAAGAGGGATTTCTATGTCCCTAGAGGGATAGATTTCTATGTCCCTAGAGGGATTTCTATGTCCCTAGAGGGATAGATTTCTATGTCCCTAGAGGGATTTCTATGTCCCTAGAGGGATTTCTAGGTCCCTAGAGGGATTTCTATGTCCCTAGAGGGATTTCTAGGTCCCTAGAGAGAGAGATTTCTATGTCCCTAGAGGGATTTCTATGTCGCTAGAGGGATTTCTATGTCGCTAGAGGGATTTCTAGGTCCCTAGAGGGATTTCTAGGTCCCTAGAGAGAGAGATTTCTATGTCCCTAGAGGGATTTCTATGTCCCTAGAGGGATTTCTAGGTCCCTAGAGGGATTTCTATGTCCCTAGAGGGATTTCTAGGTCCCTAGAGAGAGAGATTTCTATGTCCCTAGAGGGATTTCTATGTCGCTAGAGGGATTTCTATGTCGCTAGAGGGATTTCTAGGTCCCTAGAGGGATTTCTATGTCGCTAGAGGGATTTCTATGTCGCTAGAGGGATTTCTAGGTCCCTAGAGGGATTTCTATGTCCCTAGAGGGATAGATTTCTATGTCGCTAGAGGGATTTCTAGGTCCCTAGAGGGATTTCTATGTCCCTAGAGGGATTTCTATGTCCCTAGAGGGATTTCTAGGTCCCTAGAGGGATTTCTAGGTCCCTAGAGAGAGAGATTTCTATGTCCCTAGAGGGATTTCTATGTCGCTAGAGGGATTTCTATGTCGCTAGAGGGATTTCTAGGTCCCTAGAGGGATTTCTAGGTCCCTAGAGAGAGAGATTTCTATGTCCCTAGAGGGATTTCTATGTCCCTAGAGGGATAGATTTCTATGTCCCTAGAGGGATTTCTATGTCGCTAGAGGGATTTCTATGTCGCTAGAGGGATTTCTAGGTCCCTAGAGGGATTTCTAGGTCCCTAGAGAGAGAGATTTCTATGTCCCTAGAGGGATTTCTAGGTCCCTAGAGGGATTTCTATGTCCCTAGAGGGATTTCAATGTCCCTAGAGGGATTTCTAGGTCCCTAGAGGGATTTCTATGTCCCTAGAGGTATAGATTTCTATGTCCCTAGAGGGATTTCTATGTCCCTAGAGGGATTTCTAGGTCCCTAGAGGGATTTCTAGGTCCCTAGAGGGATAGATTTCTATGTCCCTAGAGGGATTTCTATGTCCCTAGAGAGATTTCTAGGTCCCTAGAGGGATTTCTATGTCGCTAGAGGGATTTCTAGGTCCCTAGAGGGATAGATTTCTAGGTCCCTAGAGGGATTTCAATGTCCCTAGAGGGATTTCTAGGTCCCTAGAGGGATTTCTATGTCCCTAGAGGGATAGATTTGTATGTCCCTAGAGGGATTTCTATGTCCCTAGAGGGATTTCTATGTCCCTAGAGGGATAGATTTCTATGTCGCTAGAGGGATAGATTTCTAGGTCCCTAGAGGGATTTCTATGTCGCTAGAGGGATTTCTAGGTCCCTAGAGGGATAGATTTCTAGGTCCCTAGAGGGATAGATTTCTATGTCCCTAGAGGGATTTCTATGTCCCTAGAGGGATTTCTAGGTCCCTAGAGGGATTTCTAGGTCCCTAGAGGCATTTCTAGGTCCCTAGAGGGATTTCTAGGTCCCTAGAGGGATTTCTAGGTCCCTAGAGGGATAGATTTCTATGTCCCTAGAGGGATTTCTATGTCCCTAGAGAGATTTCTAGGTCCCTAGAGGGATTTCTATGTCGCTAGAGGGATTTCTAGGTCCCTAGAGGGATAGATTTCTAGGTCCCTAGAGGGATTTCAATGTCCCTAGAGGGATTTCTAGGTCCCTAGAGGGATTTCTATGTCCCTAGAGGGATAGATTTGTATGTCCCTAGAGGGATTTCTATGTCCCTAGAGGGATTTCTATGTCCCTAGAGGGATAGATTTCTATGTCGCTAGAGGGATTTTTTTGTCGCTAGAGAGATTTCTAGGTCCCTAGAGGGATTTCTATGTCGCTAGAGGGATTTCTAGGTCCCTAGAGGGATAGATTTCTAGGTCCCTAGAGGGATAGATTTCTATGTCCCTAGAGGGATTTCTATGTCCCTAGAGGGATTTCAATGTGCCTAGAGGGATTTCTAGGTCCCTAGAGGGATTTCTAGGTCCCTAGAGGGATTTCTATGTCCCTAGAGGGATAGATTTCTATGTCCCTAGAGGGATTTCTATGTCCCTAGAGGGATTTCTATGTCCCTAGAGGAATAGATTTCTAGGTCCCTAGAGGGATTTCTATGTCCCTAGAGGGATAGATTTCTATGTCCCTAGAGGGATTTCTATGTCCCTAGAGGGATTTCTATGTCCCTAGAGGGATAGATTTCTATGTCCCTAGAGGGATTTCTATGTCCCTAGAGGGATTTCTATGTCGCTAGAGGGATTTCTATGTCGCTAGAGGGATTTCTAGGTCCCTAGAGGGATAGATTTCTATGTCCCTAGAGGGATTTCTATGTCCCTAGAGAGATTTCTAGGTCCCTAGAGGGATTTCTATGTCGCTAGAGGGATTTCTAGGTCCCTAGAGGGATAGATTTCTAGGTCCCTAGAGGGATTTCAATGTCCCTAGAGGGATTTCTAGGTCCCTAGAGGGATTTCTATGTCCCTAGAGGGATAGATTTCTATGTCCCTAGAGGGATTTCTAGGTCCCTAGAGGGATTTCTATGTCCCTAGAGGGATAGATTTCTATGTCCCTAGAGGGATTTCTATGTCCCTAGAGGGATTTCTAGGTCCCAAGAGGGATTTCTATGTCCCTAGAGGGATAGATTTCTATGTCCCTAGAGGGATTTCTATGTCCCTAGAGGGATAGATTTCTATGTCCCTAGAGGGATTTCTATGTCCCTAGAGGGATTTCTAGGTCCCTAGAGGGATTTCTATGTCCCTAGAGGGATTTCTAGGTCCCTAGAGAGAGAGATTTCTATGTCCCTAGAGGGATTTCTATGTCGCTAGAGGGATTTCTATGTCGCTAGAGGGATTTCTAGGTCCCTAGAGGGATTTCTAGGTCCCTAGAGAGAGAGATTTCTATGTCCCTAGAGGGATTTCTATGTCCCTAGAGGGATTTCTAGGTCCCTAGAGGGATTTCTATGTCCCTAGAGGGATTTCTAGGTCCCTAGAGAGAGAGATTTCTATGTCCCTAGAGGGATTTCTATGTCGCTAGAGGGATTTCTATGTCGCTAGAGGGATTTCTAGGTCCCTAGAGGGATTTCTATGTCGCTAGAGGGATTTCTATGTCGCTAGAGGGATTTCTAGGTCCCTAGAGGGATTTCTATGTCCCTAGAGGGATAGATTTCTATGTCGCTAGAGGGATTTCTAGGTCCCTAGAGGGATTTCTATGTCCCTAGAGGGATTTCTATGTCCCTAGAGGGATTTCTAGGTCCCTAGAGGGATTTCTAGGTCCCTAGAGAGAGAGATTTCTATGTCCCTAGAGGGATTTCTATGTCGCTAGAGGGATTTCTATGTCGCTAGAGGGATTTCTAGGTCCCTAGAGGGATTTCTTGGTCCCTAGAGAGAGAGATTTCTATGTCCCTAGAGGGATTTCTATGTCCCTAGAGGGATAGATTTCTATGTCCCTAGAGGGATTTCTATGTCGCTAGAGGGATTTCTATGTCGCTAGAGGGATTTCTAGGTCCCTAGAGGGATTTCTAGGTCCCTAGAGAGAGAGATTTCTATGTCCCTAGAGGGATTTCTAGGTCCCTAGAGGGATTTCTATGTCCCTAGAGGGATTTCAATGTCCCTAGAGGGATTTCTAGGTCCCTAGAGGGATTTCTATGTCCCTAGAGGTATAGATTTCTATGTCCCTAGAGGGATTTCTATGTCCCTAGAGGGATTTCTAGGTCCCTAGAGGGATTTCTAGGTCCCTAGAGGGATAGATTTCTATGTCCCTAGAGGGATTTCTATGTCCCTAGAGAGATTTCTAGGTCCCTAGAGGGATTTCTATGTCGCTAGAGGGATTTCTAGGTCCCTAGAGGGATAGATTTCTAGGTCCCTAGAGGGATTTCAATGTCCCTAGAGGGATTTCTAGGTCCCTAGAGGGATTTCTATGTCCCTAGAGGGATAGATTTGTATGTCCCTAGAGGGATTTCTATGTCCCTAGAGGGATTTCTATGTCCCTAGAGGGATAGTTTTCTATGTCGCTAGAGGGATAGATTTCTAGGTCCCTAGAGGGATTTCAATGTCCCTAGAGGGATTTCTAGGTCCCTAGAGGGATTTCTATGTCCCTAGAGGGATAGATTTGTATGTCCCTAGAGGGATTTCTATGTCCCTAGAGGGATTTCTATGTCCCTAGAGGGATAGATTTCTATGTCCCTAGAGGGATTTCTATGTCCCTAGAGGGATTTCTAGGTCCCTAGAGGGATTTCTAGGTCCCTAGAGGGATTTCTAGGTCGCTAGAGAGATTTCTAGGTCCCTAGAGGGATTTCTATGTCGCTAGAGGGATTTCTAGGTCCCTAGAGGGATAGCTTTCTATGTCCCTAGAGGGATTTCTATGTCCCTAGAGAGATTTCTAGGTCCCTAGAGGGATTTCTATGTCGCTAGAGGGATTTCTAGGTCCCTAGAGGGATAGATTTCTAGGTCCCTAGAGGGATTTCAATGTCCCAAGAGGGATTTCTAGGTCTCTAGAGGGATTTCTATGTCCCTAGAGGGATAGATTTCTATGTCCCTAGAGGGATTTCTATGTCCCTAGAGAGATTTCTAGGTCCCTAGAGGGATTTCTATGTCGCTAGAGGGATTTCTAGGTCCCTAGAGGGATAGATTTCTAGGTCCCTAGAGGGATTTCAATGTCCCTAGAGGGATTTCTAGGTCCCTAGAGGGATTTCTATGTCCCTAGAGGTATAGATTTCTATGTCCCTAGAGGGATTTCTATGTCCCTAGAGGGATTTCTAGGTCCCTAGAGGGATTTCTAGGTCCCTAGAGGGATAGATTTCTATGTCCCTAGAGGGATTTCTATGTCCCTAGAGAGATTTCTAGGTCCCTAGAGGGATTTCTATGTCGCTAGAGGGATTTCTAGGTCCCTAGAGGGATAGATTTCTAGGTCCCTAGAGGGATTTCAATGTCCCTAGAGGGATTTCTAGGTCCCTAGAGGGATTTCTATGTCCCTAGAGGGATAGATTTGTATGTCCCTAGAGGGATTTCTATGTCCCTAGAGGGATTTCTATGTCCCTAGAGGGATAGATTTCTATGTCGCTAGAGGGATTTCTATGTCGCTAGAGAGATTTCTAGGTCCCTAGAGGGATTTCTATGTCGCTAGAGGGATTTCTAGGTCCCTAGAGAGAGAGATTTCTATGTCCCTAGAGGGATTTCTATGTCGCTAGAGGGATTTCTATGTCGCTAGAGGGATTTCTAGGTCCCTAGAGGGATTTCTATGTCGCTAGAGGGATTTCTAGGTCCCTAGAGGGATTTCTATGTCCCTAGAGGGATTTCTATGTCCCTAGAGGGATAGATTTCTATGTCCCTAGAGGGATTTCTATGTCCCTAGAGGGATTTCAATGTGCCTAGAGGGATTTCTAGGTCCCTAGAGGGATTTCTAGGTCCCTAGAGGGATTTCTATGTCCCTAGAGGGATAGATTTCTATGTCCCTAGAGGGATTTCTATGTCCCTAGAGGGATTTCTATGTCCCTAGAGGAATAGATTTCTAGGTCCCTAGAGGGATTTCTATGTCCCTAGAGGGATAGATTTCTATGTCCCTAGAGGGATAGATTTCTATGTCCCTAGAGGGATTTCTATGTCCCTAGAGGGATTTCTATGTCGCTAGAGGGATTTCTATGTCGCTAGAGGGATTTCTAGGTCCCTAGAGGGATAGATTTCTATGTCCCTAGAGGGATTTCTATGTCCCTAGAGAGATTTCTAGGTCCCTAGAGGGATTTCTATGTCGCTAGAGGGATTTCTAGGTCCCTAGAGGGATAGATTTCTAGGTCCCTAGAGGGATTTCAATGTCCCTAGAGGGATTTCTAGGTCCCTAGAGGGATTTCTATGTCCCTAGAGGGATAGATTTCTATGTCCCTAGAGGGATTTCTAGGTCCCTAGAGGGATTTCTATGTCCCTAGAGGGATAGATTTCTATGTCCCTAGAGAGATTTCTATGTCCCTAGAGGGATTTCTAGGTCCCTAGAGGGATTTCTATGTCCCTAGAGGGATTTCAATGTCCCTAGAGGGATTTCTAGGTCCCTAGAGGGATTTCTATGTCCCTAGAGGTATAGATTTCTATGTCCCTAGAGGGATTTCTATGTCCCTAGAGGGATTTCTAGGTCCCTAGAGGGATTTCTAGGTCCCTAGAGGGATAGATTTCTATGTCCCTAGAGGGATTTCTATGTCCCTAGAGAGATTTCTAGGTCCCTAGAGGGATTTCTATGTCGCTAGAGGGATTTCTAGGTCCCTAGAGGGATAGATTTCTAGGTCCCTAGAGGGATTTCAATGTCCCTAGAGGGATTTCTAGGTCCCTAGAGGGATTTCTATGTCCCTAGAGGGATAGATTTGTATGTCCCTAGAGGGATTTCTATGTCCCTAGAGGGATTTCTATGTCCCTAGAGGGATAGTTTTCTATGTCGCTAGAGGGATAGATTTCTAGGTCCCTAGAGGGATTTCAATGTCCCTAGAGGGATTTCTAGGTCCCTAGAGGGATTTCTATGTCCCTAGAGGGATAGATTTGTATGTCCCTAGAGGGATTTCTATGTCCCTAGAGGGATTTCTATGTCCCTAGAGGGATAGATTTCTATGTCCCTAGAGGGATTTCTATGTCCCTAGAGGGATTTCTAGGTCCCTAGAGGGATTTCTAGGTCCCTAGAGGGATTTCTAGGTCGCTAGAGAGATTTCTAGGTCCCTAGAGGGATTTCTATGTCGCTAGAGGGATTTCTAGGTCCCTAGAGGGATAGATTTCTATGTCCCTAGAGGGATTTCTATGTCCCTAGAGAGATTTCTAGGTCCCTAGAGGGATTTCTATGTCGCTAGAGGGATTTCTAGGTCCCTAGAGGGATAGATTTCTAGGTCCCTAGAGGGATTTCAATGTCCCTAGAGGGATTTCTAGGTCCCTAGAGGGATTTCTATGTCCCTAGAGGGATAGATTTGTATGTCCCTAGAGGGATTTCTATGTCCCTAGAGGGATTTCTATGTCCCTAGAGGGATAGTTTTCTATGTCGCTAGAGGGATAGATTTCTAGGTCCCTAGAGGGATTTCAATGTCCCTAGAGGGATTTCTAGGTCCCTAGAGGGATTTCTATGTCCCTAGAGGGATAGATTTGTATGTCCCTAGAGGGATTTCTATGTCCCTAGAGGGATTTCTATGTCCCTAGAGGGATAGATTTCTATGTCCCTAGAGGGATTTCTATGTCCCTAGAGGGATTTCTAGGTCCCTAGAGGGATTTCTAGGTCCCTAGAGGGATTTCTAGGTCGCTAGAGAGATTTCTAGGTCCCTAGAGGGATTTCTATGTCGCTAGAGGGATTTCTAGGTCCCTAGAGGGATAGATTTCTATGTCCCTAGAGGGATTTCTATGTCCCTAGAGAGATTTCTAGGTCCCTAGAGGGATTTCTATGTCGCTAGAGGGATTTCTAGGTCCCTAGAGGGATAGATTTCTAGGTCCCTAGAGGGATTTCAATGTCCCAAGAGGGATTTCTAGGTCTCTAGAGGGATTTCTATGTCCCTAGAGGGATAGATTTCTATGTCCCTAGAGGGATTTCTATGTCCCTAGAGAGATTTCTAGGTCCCTAGAGGGATTTCTATGTCGCTAGAGGGATTTCTAGGTCCCTAGAGGGATAGATTTCTAGGTCCCTAGAGGGATTTCAATGTCCCTAGAGGGATTTCTAGGTCCCTAGAGGGATTTCTATGTCCCTAGAGGTATAGATTTCTATGTCCCTAGAGGGATTTCTATGTCCCTAGAGGGATTTCTAGGTCCCTAGAGGGATTTCTAGGTCCCTAGAGGGATAGATTTCTATGTCCCTAGAGGGATTTCTATGTCCCTAGAGAGATTTCTAGGTCCCTAGAGGGATTTCTATGTCGCTAGAGGGATTTCTAGGTCCCTAGAGGGATAGATTTCTAGGTCCCTAGAGGGATTTCAATGTCCCTAGAGGGATTTCTAGGTCCCTAGAGGGATTTCTATGTCCCTAGAGGGATAGATTTGTATGTCCCTAGAGGGATTTCTATGTCCCTAGAGGGATTTCTATGTCCCTAGAGGGATAGATTTCTATGTCGCTAGAGGGATTTCTATGTCGCTAGAGAGATTTCTAGGTCCCTAGAGGGATTTCTATGTCGCTAGAGGGATTTCTAGGTCCCTAGAGAGAGAGATTTCTATGTCCCTAGAGGGATTTCTATGTCGCTAGAGGGATTTCTATGTCGCTAGAGGGATTTCTAGGTCCCTAGAGGGATTTCTATGTCGCTAGAGGGATTTCTAGGTCCCTAGAGGGATTTCTATGTCCCTAGAGGGATTTCTATGTCCCTAGAGGGATAGATTTCTATGTCCCTAGAGGGATTTCAATGTGCCTAGAGGGATTTCTAGGTCCCTAGAGGGATTTCTAGGTCCCTAGAGGGATTTCTATGTCCCTAGAGGGATAGATTTCTATGTCCCTAGAGGGATTTCTATGTCCCTAGAGGGATTTCTATGTCCCTAGAGGAATAGATTTCTAGGTCCCTAGAGGGATTTCTATGTCCCTAGAGGGATAGATTTCTATGTCCCTAGAGGGATAGATTTCTATGTCCCTAGAGGGATTTCTATGTCCCTAGAGGGATTTCTATGTCGCTAGAGGGATTTCTATGTCGCTAGAGGGATTTCTAGGTCCCTAGAGGGATAGATTTCTATGTCCCTAGAGGGATTTCTATGTCCCTAGAGAGATTTCTAGGTCCCTAGAGGGATTTCTATGTCGCTAGAGGGATTTCTAGGTCCCTAGAGGGATAGATTTCTAGGTCCCTAGAGGGATTTCAATGTCCCTAGAGGGATTTCTAGGTCCCTAGAGGGATTTCTATGTCCCTAGAGGGATAGATTTCTATGTCCCTAGAGGGATTTCTAGGTCCCTAGAGGGATTTCTATGTCCCTAGAGGGATAGATTTCTATGTCCCTAGAGGGATTTCTATGTCCCTAGAGGGATTTCTAGGTCCCAAGAGGGATTTCTATGTCCCTAGAGGGATAGATTTCTATGTCCCTAGAGGGATTTCTATGTCCCTAGAGGGATAGATTTCTATGTCCCTAGAGGGATTTCTATGTCCCTAGAGGGATTTCTAGGTCCCTAGAGGGATTTCTATGTCCCTAGAGGGATTTCTAGGTCCCTAAAGAGAGAGATTTCTATGTCCCTAGAGGGATTTCTATGTCGCTAGAGGGATTTCTATGTCGCTTGAGGGATTTCTAGGTCCCTAGAGGGATTTCTAGGTCCCTAGAGAGAGAGATTTCTATGTCCCTAGAGGGATTTCTATGTCCCTAGAGGGATTTCTAGGTCCCTAGAGGGATTTCTATGTCCCTAGAGGGATTTCTAGGTCCCTAGAGAGAGAGATTTCTATGTCCCTAGAGGGATTTCTATGTCGCTAGAGGGATTTCTATGTCGCTAGAGGGATTTCTAGGTCCCTAGAGGGATTTCTATGTCGCTAGAGGGATTTCTATGTCGCTAGAGGGATTTCTAGGTCCCTAGAGGGATTTCTATGTCCCTAGAGGGATAGATTTCTATGTCGCTAGAGGGATTTCTAGGTCCCTAGAGGGATTTCTATGTCCCTAGAGGGATTTCTATGTCCCTAGAGGGATTTCTATGTCGCTAGAGGGATTTCTATGTCGCTAGAGGGATTTCTAGGTCCCTAGAGGGATTTCTAGGTCCCTAGAGAGAGAGATTTCTATGTCCCTAGAGGGATTTCTATGTCCCTAGAGGGATTTCTAGGTCCCTAGAGGGATTTCTATGTCCCTAGAGGGATTTCTAGGTCCCTAGAGGGATTTCTATGTCCCTAGAGGGATAGATTTCTATGTCGCTAGAGGGATTTCTAGGTCCCTAGAGGGATTTCTATGTCCCTAGAGGGATTTCTATGTCCCTAGAGGGATTTCTAGGTCCCTAGAGGGATTTCTAGGTCCCTAGAGAGAGAGATTTCTATGTCCCTAGAGGGATTTCTATGTCGCTAGAGGGATTTCTATGTCGCTAGAGGGATTTCTAGGTCCCTAGAGGGATTTCTAGGTCCCTAGAGAGAGAGATTTCTATGTCCCTAGAGGGATTTCTATGTCCCTAGAGGGATAGATTTCTATGTCCCTAGAGGGATTTCTATGTCGCTAGAGGGATTTCTATGTCGCTAGAGGGATTTCTAGGTCCCTAGAGGGATTTCTAGGTCCCTAGAGAGAGAGATTTCTATGTCCCTAGAGGGATTTCTAGGTCCCTAGAGGGATTTCTATGTCCCTAGAGGGATTTCAATGTCCCTAGAGGGATTTCTAGGTCGCTAGAGGGATTTCTATGTCCCTAGAGGTATAGATTTCTATGTCCCTAGAGGGATTTCTATGTCCCTAGAGGGATTTCTAGGTCCCTAGAGGGATTTCTAGGTCCCTAGAGGGATAGATTTCTATGTCCCTAGAGGGATTTCTATGTCCCTAGAGAGATTTCTAGGTCCCTAGAGGGATTTCTATGTCCCTAGAGGGATTTCTATGTCCCTAGAGGGATAGATTTGTATGTCCCTAGAGGGATTTCTATGTCCCTAGAGGGATTTCTATGTCCCTAGTGGGATAGATTTCTATGTCGCTAGAGGGATAGATTTCTAGGTCCCTAGAGGGATTTCAATGTCCCTAGAGGGATTTCTAGGTCCCTAGAGGGATTTCTATGTCCCTAGAAGGATAGATTTGTATGTCCCTAGAGGGATTTCTATGTCCCTAGAGGGATTTCTATGTCCCTAGAGGGATAGATTTCTATGTCCCTAGAGGGATTTCTATGTCCCTAGAGGGATTTCTAGGTCCCTAGAGGGATTTCTAGGTCCCTAGAGGGATTTCTAGGTCGCTAGAGAGATTTCTAGGTCCCTAGAGGGATTTCTATGTCGCTAGAGGGATTTCTAGGTCCCTAGAGGGATAGATTTCTATGTCCCTAGAGGGATTTCTATGTCCCTAGAGAGATTTCTAGGTCCCTAGAGGGATTTCTATGTCGCTAGAGGGATTTCTAGGTCCCTAGAGGGATAGATTTCTAGGTCCCTAGAGGGATTTCAATGTCCCTAGAGGGATTTCTAGGTCCCTAGAGGGATTTCTATGTCCCTAGAGGGATAGATTTCTATGTCCCTAGAGGGATTTCTATGTCCCTAGAGAGATTTCTAGGTCCCTAGAGGGATTTCTATGTCGCTAGAGGGATTTCTAGGTCCCTAGAGGGATAGATTTCTAGGTCCCTAGAGGGATTTCAATGTCCCTAGAGGGATTTCTATGTCCCTAGAGGGATAGATTTCTATGTCCCTAGAGGGATTTCTATGTCCCTAGAGAGATTTCTAGGTCCCTAGAGGGATTTCTATGTCGCTAGAGGGATTTCTAGGTCCCTAGAGGGATAGATTTCTAGGTCCCTAGAGGGATTTCAATGTCCCTAGAGGGATTTCTAGGTCCCTAGAGGGATTTCTATGTCCCTAGAGGGATTTCTATGTCCCTAGAGGGATTTCTATGTCCCTAGAGGGATAGATTTCTATGTCGCTAGAGGGATTTCTATGTCGCTAGAGAGATTTCTAGGTCCCTAGAGGGATTTCTATGTCGCTAGAGGGATTTCTAGGTCCCTAGAGGGATAGATTTCTAGGTCCCTAGAGGGATAGATTTCTATGTCCCTAGAGGGATTTCTATGTCCCTAGAGGGATTTCAATGTGCCTAGAGGGATTTCTAGGTCCCTAGAGGGATTTCTAGGTCCCTAGAGGGATTTCTATGTCCCTAGAGGGATAGATTTCTATGTCCCTAGAGGGATAGATTTCTATGTCCCTAGAGGGATTTCTATGTCCCTAGAGGGATTTCTATGTCCCTAGAGAGATTTCTAGGTCCCTAGAGGGATTTCTATGTCGCTAGAGGGATTTCTAGGTCCCTAGAGGGATAGATTTCTAGGTCCCTAGAGGGATTTCAATGTCCCTAGAGGGATTTCTAGGTCCCTAGAGGGATTTCTATGTCCCTAGAGGGATAGATTTCTATGTCCCTAGAGGGATTTCTAGGTCCCTAGAGGGATTTCTATGTCCCTAGAGGGATAGATTTCTATGTCCCTAGAGGGATTTCTATGTCCCTAGAGGGATTTCTAGGTCCCAAGAGGGATTTCTATGTCCCTAGAGGGATAGATTTCTATGTCCCTAGAGGGATTTCTATGTCCCTAGAGGGATAGATTTCTATGTCCCTAGAGGGATTTCTATGTCCCTAGAGGGATTTCTAGGTCCCTAGAGGGATTTCTATGTCCCTAGAGGGATTTCTAGGTCCCTAGAGAGAGAGATTTCTATGTCCCTAGAGGGATTTCTATGTCGCTAGAGGGATTTCTATGTCGCTAGAGGGATTTCTAGGTCCCTAGAGGGATTTCTAGGTCCCTAGAGAGAGAGATTTCTATGTCCCTAGAGGGATTTCTATGTCCCTAGAGGGATTTCTAGGTCCCTAGAGGGATTTCTATGTCCCTAGAGGGATTTCTAGGTCCCTAGAGAGAGAGATTTCTATGTCCCTAGAGGGATTTCTATGTCGCTAGAGGGATTTCTATGTCGCTAGAGGGATTTCTAGGTCCCTAGAGGGATTTCTATGTCGCTAGAGGGATTTCTATGTCGCTAGAGGGATTTCTAGGTCCCTAGAGGGATTTCTATGTCCCTAGAGGGATAGATTTCTATGTCGCTAGAGGGATTTCTAGGTCCCTAGAGGGATTTCTATGTCCCTAGAGGGATTTCTATGTCCCTAGAGGGATTTCTAGGTCCCTAGAGGGATTTCTAGGTCCCTAGAGAGAGAGATTTCTATGTCCCTAGAGGGATTTCTATGTCGCTAGAGGGATTTCTATGTCGCTAGAGGGATTTCTAGGTCCCTAGAGGGATTTCTAGGTCCCTAGAGAGAGAGATTTCTATGTCCCTAGAGGGATTTCTTTGTCCCTAGAGGGATAGATTTCTATGTCCCTAGAGGGATTTCTATGTCGCTAGAGGGATTTCTATGTCCCTAGAGGGATTTCTAGGTCCCTAGAGGGATTTCTAGGTCCCTAGAGAGAGAGATTTCTATGTCCCTAGAGGGATTTCTAGGTCCCTAGAGGGATTTCTATGTCCCTAGAGGGATTTCAATGTCCCTAGAGGGATTTCTAGGTCCCTAGAGGGATTTCTATGTCCCTAGAGGTATAGATTTCTATGTCCCTAGAGGGATTTCTATGTCCCTAGAGGGATTTCTAGGTCCCTAGAGGGATTTCTAGGTCCCTAGAGGGATAGATTTCTATGTCCCTAGAGGGATTTCTATGTCCCTAGAGAGATTTCTAGGTCCCTAGAGGGATTTCTATGTCGCTAGAGGGATTTCTAGGTCCCTAGAGGGATAGATTTCTAGGTCCCTAGAGGGATTTCAATGTCCCTAGAGGGATTTCTAGGTCCCTAGAGGGATTTCTATGTCCCTAGAGGGATAGATTTGTATGTCCCTAGAGGGATTTCTATGTCCCTAGAGGGATTTCTATGTCCCTAGAGGGATAGATTTCTATGTCGCTAGAGGGATAGATTTCTAGGTCCCTAGAGGGATTTCAATGTCCCTAGAGGGATTTCTAGGTCCCTAGAGGGATTTCTATGTCCCTACAGGGATAGATTTGTATGTCCCTAGAGGGATTTCTATGTCCCTAGAGGGATTTCTATGTCCCTAGAGGGATAGATTTCTATGTCCCTAGAGGTATTTCTATGTCCCTAGAGGGGTTTCTAGGTCCCTAGAGGGATTTCTAGGTCCCTAGAGGGATTTCTAGGTCGCTAGAGAGATTTCTAGGTCCCTAGAGGGATTTCTATGTCGCTAGAGGGATTTCTAGGTCCCTAGAGGGATAGATTTCTATGTCCCTAGAGGGATTTCTATGTCCCTAGAGAGATTTCTAGGTCCCTAGAGGGATTTCTTTGTCGCTAGAGGGATTTCTAGGTCCCTAGAGGGATAGATTTCTAGGTCCCTAGAGGGATTTCAATGTCCCTAGAGGGATTTCTAGGTCCCTAGAGGGATTTCTATGTCCCTACAGGGATAGATTTCTATGTCCCTAGAGGGATTTCTATGTCCCTAGAGAGATTTCTAGGTCCCTAGAGGGATTTCTATGTCGCTAGAGGGATTTCTAGGTCCCTAGAGGGATAGATTTCTAGGTCCCTAGAGGGATTTCAATGTCCCTAGAGGGATTTCTATGTCCCTAGAGGGATAGATTTCTATGTCCCTAGAGGGATTTCTATGTCCCTAGAGAGATTTCTAGGTCCCTAGAGGGATTTCTATGTCGCTAGAGGGATTTCTAGGTCCCTAGAGGGATAGATTTCTAGGTCCCTAGAGGGATTTCAATGTCCCTAGAGGGATTTCTAGGTCCCTAGAGGGATTTCTAGGTCCCTAGAGGGATAGATTTCTATGTCCCTAGAGGGATTTCTATGTCCCTAGAGAGATTTCTAGGTCCCTAGAGGGATTTCTATGTCGCTAGAGGGATTTCTAGGTCCCTAGAGGGATAGATTTCTAGGTCCCTAGAGGGATTTCTATGTCCCTAGAGGGATAGATTTCTATGTCCCTAGAGGGATTTCTATGTCCCTAGAGGGATTTCTATGTCCCAAGAGGGATTTCTATGTTACTAGAGGGATAGATTTCTATGTCCCTAGAGGGATTTCTATGTCCCTAGAGGGATTTCTATGTCCCTAGAGGGATAGATTTCTATGTCCCTAGAGGGATTTCTATGTCCCTAGAGAGATTTCTAGGTCCCTAGAGGGATTTCTATGTCGCTAGAGGGATTTCTAGGTCCCTAGAGGGATAGATTTCTAGGTCCCTAGAGGGATTTCTATGTCCCTAGAGGGATAGATTTCTATGTCCCTAGAGGGATTTCAATGTCCCTAGAGGGATTTCTAGGTCCCTAGAGGGATAGATTTCTATGTCCCTAGAGGGATTTCTATGTCCCTAGAGGGATTTATGTCCCTAGAGGGATTTCTAGGTCCCAAGAGGGATTTCTATGTCCCTAGAGGGATAGATTTCTATGTCCCTAGAGGGATTTCTATGTCCCTAGAGGGATTTCTAGGTCCCTAGAGGGATTTCTAGGTCCCTAGAGGGATTTCTAGGTCCCTAGAGGGATTTCTAGGTCCCTAGAGGGATTTCTAGTTCCCTAGAGGGATTTCTAGGTCCCTAGAGGGATTTCTAGGTCCCTAGAGGGATAGATTTCTATGTCCCTAGAGGGATTTCTATGTCCCTAGAGGGATTTCTATGTCCTTAGAGGGATTTCTAGGTCCCAAGAGGGATTTCTATGTCCCTAGAGGGATAGATTTCTATGTCCCTAGAGGGAGAATTTTAGCTGCTATTAGAACTGATATTAGAACTGATATAAGAACTGATATTAGAACTACTATTAGAACTGCTATTAAAACTGCTGTTAGAACTGCTACTAGAACTGATATTAGAATTGCTTATGAACTGCTATTAGAACTGCTATTAGAACTGATATTAGAACTGCTATTAGAACTGGTGTTAGAACTGCTATTAGAACTGTTATTAGAACTGCTACTAGAACTGATATTAGAACTGCTATTAGAACTGATATTAGGACTGCTTTTGAACTGCTATTAGAACTGCTATTAGAACTGATATTAGAACTGCTTTTGAACTGCTATTAGAACTGCTATTAGATCTGCTATTAGAAGTGATATTAGAACTGCTATTAGAACTGCTGTTAGAGCTGCTGTTAGAGTTGCTGTTATAACTGATATTAGAACTGATATTAGAACTGATATTAGAACTGCTATTAGAACCGATATTAGAACTGCTATTAGAACTGCTATTAGAACTGCTATTAGAACTGCTGTTAGAACTGCTACTAGAACTGATATTAGAACTGCTATTAGAACTGATATTAGAACTGCTTTTGAACTGCTATTAGAACCGCGATTAGAACTGATATTAGAACTGCTATTAGAACTGCTATTAGAACTGATATTAGAAGTGCTATTAGAACTGATGTTAGAACTGCTATTAGAACTGCTATTAGAACTGATATTAGAACTGCTTTTGAACTGCTATTAGAACTACTATTAGAACTGCTATTAGAACTGCTATTGAACTGCTATTAGAACTGCTATTAGAACTGATATTAGAACTCATATAAGAACTGATATTAGAACTGCTTTTAGAACTGCTATTAGAACTGGTGTTAGAACTGCTATTAGAACTGTTATTAGAACTGCTACTAGAACTGATATAAGAACTGCTATTAGAACTGATATTAGGACTGCTTTTGAACTGCTATTAGAACTGCTATTAGAAGTGATATTAGAACTGCTATTAGAACTGCTGTTAGAACTGCTGTTAGAGTTGCTGTTAGAACTGATATTAGAACTGCTATTAGAACTGCTATTAGAACCGATATTAGAACTGCTATTAGAGCTGCTATTAGAACTGCTATTAGAACTGCTGTTAGAACTGCTACTAGAACTGATATTAGAACTGCTATTAGAACAGATATTAGAACTGTATTAATTTTTGTCAGTTGCAGTCGATTGCTATAAATTCGCGATAAAATTTCTTTGTCGCAGTCAACTTAATAATTCCGTTTAGTCGCAGTCGATTGTAATAATTTCGGTTATTTGCAGTTGATCGTAATAATTTTCAATAATAATAATTTCGGTTAGTTGCAGGCGATTGTAATAATTTCGCGATAAAAAAAAATTTCGGTTAGTTGCAGTCGATTGCAACTATTTTGGTTAGTTGCAGTCGATTGCAATAAATTCGCGATAAAAATAATTTGGCCTACCTGCAGTCGATTGTAATAATTTCGGTCAGTCGTAGTCAATTGTAATAATTCCGGTTAGTCGCAGTCACGTGTAACAATTTCGGTTAGTTGCAGCCGATCATAACAATTTCGTTTAGTTGTAGTCAATTGTAATAATTTCGCAATAAAAAAAATTTCGGTTAGTTGCAGTCGATTGTAAAAAATTTTAGTTAGTCGCAGTCAATAAAAACAATTTCGTTTAGTTGCAGTCGATCGTGGCAATTTTAATTAGTTGCAGTCGATTGAATAATTTCCCGATAAAAATAATTTCGGGTAGTTGCAGTCGATTATAATAATTTCGGTTTGTCGCAGTCAACTTAATAATTCCGTTTAGTCGCAGTCGATTGTAATAATTTCGGTTAGTGGCAGTAGATTGTAATAATTTTCAATAATAATAATTTCGGTTAGTTGCAGGCGGTTGTAATAATTTCGCGATAAAAAAAAATTTCGGTTAGTTGCAGTCGATTGTAAGAATTTTGGTTAGTTTCAGTCGATCGTAAGAATTCCGGTTAGTTGCAGGCGATTGTAATAAATTCGCGATAAAAATAATTTTGGTTAGTTGCAGTCGATTGCAATAAATTCGCGATATCAATAATTTGGACTACCTGCAGTCGATTCTACTAATTTCGGTCATTCGAAGTCAATGGTAACATGATCAATATATCCATCAAACATAGACCCAGACTCGCACGCTTCAATAACAGAATAAGCTTAAGAATAAGGGATTTCTATGTCCCTAGAGGGATAGATTTCTATGTCCCTAGAGGGATTTCTATGTCCCTAGAGGGATTTCTATGTCCCTAGAGGGATTTCTAGGTCCCTAGAGGGATAGATTTCTATGTCCCTAGAGGGATTTCTAGGTCCCTAGAGGGATAGATTTCTAGGTCCCTAGAGGGATTTCAATGTCCCTAGAGGGATTTCTAGGTCCCTAGAGGGATTTCTATGTCCCTAGAGGTATAGATTTCTATGTCCCTAGAGGGATTTCTATGTCCCTAGAGGGATTTCTAGGTCCCTAGAGGGATTTCTAGGTCCCTAGAGGGATAGATTTCTATGTCCCTAGAGGGATTTCTATGTCCCTAGAGAGATTTCTAGGTCCCTAGAGGGATTTCTATGTCGCTAGAGGGATTTCTAGGTCCCTAGAGGGATAGATTTCTAGGTCCCTAGAGGGATTTCAATGTCCCTAGAGGGATTTCTAGGTCCCTAGAGGGATTTCTATGTCCCTAGAGGGATAGATTTGTATGTCCCTAGAGGGATTTCTATGTCCCTAGAGGGATTTCTATGTCCCTAGAGGGATAGATTTCTATGTCGCTAGAGGGATTTCTATGTCGCTAGAGAGATTTCTAGGTCCCTAGAGGGATTTCTATGTCGCTAGAGGGATTTCTAGGTCCCTAGAGGGATAGATTTCTAGGTCCCTAGAGGGATAGATT
Source organism: Troilus luridus (assembly GCA_964056705.1). Classification (NCBI taxonomy): domain Eukaryota; kingdom Metazoa; phylum Arthropoda; class Insecta; order Hemiptera; family Pentatomidae; genus Troilus; species Troilus luridus. The sequence goes on from OZ057415.1 coordinate 100,307,564, forward strand.
TCTATGTCCCTAGAGGGATTTCTATGTCCCTAGAGGGATTTCAATGTGCCTAGAGGGATTTCTATGTCCCAAGAGGGATTTCTATGTCCCTAGAGGGATAGATTTCTATGTCCCTAGAGGGATTTCTATGTCCCTAGAGGGATTTCTATGTCCCTAGAGGGATTTCTAGGTCCCTAGAGGGATTTCTAGGTCCCTAGAGGGATTTCTAGGTCCCTAGAGAGAGAGATTTCTATGTCCCTAGAGGGATTTCTATGTCGCTAGAGGGATTTCTATGTCGCTAGAGAGATTTCTAGGTCCCTAGAGAGATTTCTATGTCGCTAGAGGGATTTCTAGGTCCCTAGAGGGATAGATTTCTATGTCCCTAGAGGGATTTCTATGTCCCTAGAGAGATTTCTAGGTCCCTAGAGGGATTTCTATGTCGCTAGAGGGATTTCTAGGTCCCTAGAGGGATAGATTTCTAGGTCCCTAGAGGGATTTCAATGTGCCTAGAGGGATTTCTAGGTCCCTAGAGGGATTTCTATGTCCCTAGAGGGATTTCTAGGTCCCAAGAGGGATTTCTATGTCCCTAGAGGGATAGATTTCTATGTCCCTAGAGGGATTTCTATGTCCCTAGAGGGATAGATTTCTATGTCCCTAGAGGGATTTCTATGTCCCTAGAGGGATTTCTAGGTCCCTAGAGGGATTTCTAGGTCCCTAGAGGGATTTCTAGGTCCCTAGAGGGATTTCTAGGTCCCTAGAGAGAGAGATATCTATGTCCCTAGAGGGATTTCTATGTCGCTAGAGGGATTTCTATGTCGCTAGAGAGATTTCTAGGTCCCTAGAGGGATTTCTATGTCGCTAGAGGGATTTCTAGGTCCCTAGAGGGATAGATTTCTATGTCCCTAGAGGGATTTCTATGTCCCTAGAGAGATTTCTAGGTCCCTAGAGGGATTTCTATGTCGCTAGAGGGATTTCTAGGTCCCTAGAGGGATAGATTTCTAGGTCCCTAGAGGGATTTCAATGTCCCTAGAGGGATTTCTAGGTCCCTAGAGGGATTTCTATGTCCCTAGAGGGATAGATTTGTATGTCCCTAGAGGGATTTCTATGTCCCTAGAGGGATAGATTTCTATGTCGCTAGAGGGATTTCTATGTCGCTAGAGAGATTTCTAGGTCCCTAGAGGGATTTCTATGTCGCTAGAGGGATTTCTAGGTCCCTAGAGGGATAGATTTCTAGGTCCCTAGAGGGATAGATTTCTATGTCCCTAGAGGGATTTCTATGTCCCTAGAGGGATTTCAATGTGCCTAGAGGGATTTCTATGTCCCAACAGGGATTTCTATGTCCCTAGAGGGATAGATTTCTATGTCCCTAGAGGGATTTCTATGTCCCTAGAGGGATTTCTATGTCCCTAGAGGGATTTCTAGGTCCCTAGAGGGATTTCTAGGTCCCTAGAGGGATTTCTAGGTCCCTAGAGAGAGAGATTTCTATGTCCCTAGAGGGATTTCTATGTCGCTAGAGGGATTTCTATGTCGCTAGAGAGATTTCTAGGTCCCTAGAGGGATTTCTATGTCGCTAGAGGGATTTCTAGGTCCCTAGAGGGATAGATTTCTATGTCCCTAGAGGGATTTCTATGTCCCTAGAGAGATTTCTAGGTCCCTAGAGGGATTTCTATGTCGCTAGAGGGATTTCTAGGTCCCTAGAGGGATAGATTTCTAGGTCCCTAGAGGGATTTCAATGTGCCTAGAGGGATTTCTAGGTCCCTAGAGGGATTTCTATGTCCCTAGAGGGATTTCTAGGTCCCAAGAGGGATTTCTATGTCCCTAGAGGGATAGATTTCTATGTCCCTAGAGGGATTTCTATGTCCCTAGAGGGATAGATTTCTATGTCCCTAGAGGGATTTCTATGTCCCTAGAGGGATTTCTAGGTCCCTAGAGGGATTTCTAGGTCCCTAGAGGGATTTCTAGGCCCCTAGAGGGATTTCTAGGTCCCTAGAGAGAGAGATATCTATGTCCCTAGAGGGATTTCTATGTCGCTAGAGGGATTTCTATGTCGCTAGAGAGATTTCTAGGTCCCTAGAGGGATTTCTATGTCGCTAGAGGGATTTCTAGGTCCCTAGAGGGATAGATTTCTAGGTCCCTAGAGGGATAGATTTCTATGTCCCTAGAGGGATTTCTATGTCCCTAGAGGGATAGATTTCTATGTCCCTAGAGGGATTTCTATGTCCCTAGAGGGATTTCTAGGTCCCTAGAGGGATTTCTAGGTCCCTAGAGGGATTTCTAGGTCCCTAGAGGGATTTCTAGGTCCCTAGAGAGAGAGATATCTATGTCCCTAGAGGGATTTCTATGTCGCTAGAGGGATTTCTATGTCGCTAGAGAGATTTCTAGGTCCCTAGAGGGATTTCTATGTCGCTAGAGGGATTTCTAGGTCCCTAGAGGGATAGATTTCTAGGTCCCTAGAGGGATAGATTTCTATGTCCCTAGAGGGATTTCTATGTCCCTAGAGGGATTTCTAGGTCCCTAGAGGGATAGATTTCTATGTCCCTAGAGGGATTTCTAGGTCCCTAGAGGGATAGATTTCTAGGTCCCTAGAGGGATTTCAATGTCCCTAGAGGGATTTCTAGGTCCCTAGAGGGATTTCTATGTCCCTAGAGGTATAGATTTCTATGTCCCTAGAGGGATTTCTATGTCCCTAGAGGGATTTCTAGGTCCCTAGAGGGATTTCTAGGTCCCTAGAGGGATAGATTTCTATGTCCCTAGAGGGATTTCTATGTCCCTAGAGAGATTTCTAGGTCCCTAGAGGGATTTCTATGTCGCTAGAGGGATTTCTAGGTCCCTAGAGGGATAGATTTCTAGGTCCCTAGAGGGATTTCAATGTCCCTAGAGGGATTTCTAGGTCCCTAGAGGGATTTCTATGTCCCTAGAGAGATTTCTAGGTCCCTAGAGGGATTTCTATGTCGCTAGAGGGATTTCTAGGTCCCTAGAGGGATAGATTTCTAGGTCCCTAGAGGGATTTCAATGTCCCTAGAGGGATTTCTAGGTCCCTAGAGGGATTTCTATGTCCCTAGAGGGATAGATTTCTATGTCCCTAGAGGGATTTCTATGTCCCTAGAGAGATTTCTAGGTCCCTAGAGGGATTTCAATGTCCCTAGAGGGATTTCTAGGTCCCTAGAGGGATTTCTAGGTCCCTAGAGGGATTTCTAGGTCCCTAGAGGGATAGATTTCTATGTCCCTAGAGGGATTTCTATGTCCCTAGAGAGATTTCTAGGTCCCTAGAGGGATTTCTATGTCGCTAGAGGGATTTCTAGGTCCCTAGAGGGATAGATTTCTAGGTCCCTAGAGGGATTTCTATGTCCCTAGAGGGATAGATTTCTATGTCCCTAGAGGGATTTCTATGTCCCTAGAGGGATTTCTATGTCCCAAGAGGGATTTCTATGTTCCTAGAGGGATAGATTTCTATGTCCCTAGAGGGATTTCTATGTCCCTAGAGGGATTTCTATGTCCCTAGAGGGATAGATTTCTATGTCCCTAGAGGGATTTCTATGTCCCTAGAGAGATTTCTAGGTCCCTAGAGGGATTTCTATGTCGCTAGAGGGATTTCTAGGTCCCTAGAGGGATAGATTTCTAGGTCCCTAGAGGGATTTCTATGTCCCTAGAGGGATAGATTTCTATGTCCCTAGAGGGATTTCAATGTCCCTAGAGGGATTTCTAGGTCCCTAGAGGGATAGATTTCTATGTCCCTAGAGGGATTTCTATGTCCCTAGAGGGATTTCTATGTCGCTAGAGGGATTTCTATGTCCCTAGAGGGATAGATTTCTATGTCCCTAGAGGGATTTCTATGTCCCTAGAGGGATTTCTAGGTCCCTAGAGGGATTTCTAGGTCCCTAGAGGGATTTCTAGGTCCCTAGAGGGATTTCTAGGTCCCTAGAGGGATTTCTAGTTCCCTAGAGGGATTTCTAGGTCCCTAGAGGGATTTCTAGGTCCCTAGAGGGATTTCTATGTCGCTAGAGGGATTTCTATGTCGCTAGAGAGATTTCTAGGTCCCTAGAGGGATTTCTATGTCGCTAGAGAGATTTCTAGGTCCCTAGAGGGATAGATTTCTATGTCCCTAGAGGGATTTCTATGTCCCTAGAGGGATTTCTATGTCCTTAGAGGGATTTCTAGGTCCCAAGAGGGATTTCTATGTCCCTAGAGGGATAGATTTCTATGTCCCTAGAGGGAGAATTTTAGCTGCTATTAGAACTGATATTAGAACTGATATAAGAACTGATATTAGAACTACTATTAGAACTGCTATTAAAACTGCTGTTAGAACTGCTACTAGAACTGATATTAGAATTGCTTATGAACTGCTATTAGAACTGCTATTAGAACTGATATTAGAACTGCTATTAGAACTGGTGTTAGAACTGCTATTAGAACTGTTATTAGAACTGCTACTAGAACTGATATTAGAACTGCTATTAGAACTGATATTAGGACTGCTTTTGAACTGCTATTAGAACTGCTATTAGAACTGATATTAGAACTGCTTTTGAACTGCTATTAGAACTGCTATTAGATCTGCTATTAGAAGTGATATTAGAACTGCTATTAGAACTGCTGTTAGAGCTGCTGTTAGAGTTGCTGTTATAACTGATATTAGAACTGATATTAGAACTGATATTAGAACTGCTATTAGAACTGCTATTAGAACTGCTATTAGAACTGCTGTTAGAACTGCTACTAGAACTGATATTAGAACTGCTATTAGAACTGATATTAGAACTGCTTTTGAACTGCTATTAGAACCGCGATTAGAACTGCTATAAGAACTGCCATTAGAACTGATATTAGAACTGCTATTAGAACTGCTATTAGAACTGATATTAGAAGTGCTATTAGAACTGATGTTAGAACTGCTATTAGAACTGCTATTAGAACTGATATTAGAACTGCTTTTGAACTGCTATTAGAACTACTATTAGAACTGCTATTAGAACTGCTATTGAACTGCTATTAGAACTGCTATTAGAACTGATATTAGAACTCATATAAGAACTGATATTAGAACTGCTTTTAGAACTGCTATTAGAACTGCTATTAGAACTGGTGTTAGAACTGCTATTAGAACTGTTATTAGAACTGCTACTAGAACTGATATAAGAACTGCTATTAGAACTGATATTAGGACTGCTTTTGAACTGCTATTAGAACTGCTATTAGAAGTGATATTAGAACTGCTATTAGAACTGCTGTTAGAACTGCTGTTAGAGTTGCTGTTAGAACTGATATTAGAACTGCTATTAGAACTGCTATTAGAACCGATATTAGAACTGCTATTAGAGCTGCTATTAGAACTGCTATTAGAACTGCTGTTAGAACTGCTACTAGAACTGATATTAGAACTGCTATTAGAACAGATATTAGAACTGTATTAATTTTTGTTAGTTGCAGTCGATTGCTATAAATTCGCGATAAAATTTCTTTGTCGCAGTCAACTTAATAATTCCGTTTAGTCGCAGTCGATTGTAATAATTTCGGTTATTTGCAGTTGATCGTAATAATTTTCAATAATAATAATTTCGGTTAGTTGCAGGCGATTGTAATAATTTCGCGATAAAAAAAAATTTCGGTTAGTTGCAGTCGATTGCAACTATTTTGGTTAGTTGCAGTCGATTGCAATAAATTCGCGATAAAAATAATTTGGCCTACCTGCAGTCGATTGTAATAATTTCGGTCAGTCGTAGTCAATTGTAATAATTCCGGTTAGTCGCAGTCACGTGTAACAATTTCGGTTAGTTGCAGCCGATCATAACAATTTCGTTTAGTTGTAGTCAATTGTAATAATTTCGCAATAAAAAAAATTTCGGTTAGTTGCAGTCGATTGTAAAAAATTTTAGTTAGTCGCAGTCAATAAAAACAATTTCGTTTAGTTGCAGTCGATCGTGGCAATTTTAATTAGCTGCAGTCGATTGAATAATTTCCCGATAAAAATAATTTCGGGTAGTTGCAGTCGATTATAATAATTTCGGTTTGTCGCAGTCAACTTAATAATTCCGTTTAGTCGCAGTCGATTGTAATAATTTCGGTTAGTGGCAGTAGATTGTAATAATTTTCAATAATAATAATTTCGGTTAGTTGCAGGCGGTTGTAATAATTTCGCGATAAAAAAAAATTTCGGTTAGTTGCAGTCGATTGTAAGAATTTTGGTTAGTTTCAGTCGATCGTAAGAATTCCGGTTAGTTGCAGGCGATTGTAATAAATTCGCGATAAAAATAATTTTGGTTAGTTGCAGTCGATTGCAATAAATTCGCGATATCAATAATTTGGCCTACCTGCAGTCGATTCTACTAATTTCGGTCATTCGAAGTCAATGGTAACATGATCAATATATCCATCAAACATAGACCCAGACTCGCACGCTTCAATAACAGAATAAGCTTAAGAATAAGGGATTTCTATGTCCCTAGAGGGATAGATTTCTATGTCCCTAGAGGGATTTCTATGTCCCTAGAGTGATTTCTATGTCCCTAGAGGGATTTCTAGGTCCCTAGAGGGATAGATTTCTATGTCCCTAGAGGGATTTCTAGGTCCCTAGAGGGATAGATTTCTAGGTCCCTAGAGGGATTTCAATGTCCCTAGAGGGATTTCTAGGTCCCTAGAGGGATTTCTATGTCCCTAGAGGTATAGATTTCTATGTCCCTAGAGGGATTTCTATGTCCCTAGAGGGATTTCTAGGTCCCAAGAGGGATTTCTAGGTCCCTAGAGGGATAGATTTCTATGTCCCTAGAGGGATTTCTATGTCCCTAGAGAGATTTCTAGGTCCCTAGAGGGATTTCTATGTCGCTAGAGGGATTTCTAGGTCCCTAGAGGGATAGATTTCTAGGTCCCTAGAGGGATTTCAATGTCCCTAGAGGGATTTCTAGGTCCCTAGAGGGATTTCTATGTCCCTAGAGGGATAGATTTGTATGTCCCTAGAGGGATTTCTATGTCCCTAGAGGGATTTCTATGTCCCTAGAGGGATAGATTTCTATGTCGCTAGAGGGATTTCTATGTCGCTAGAGAGATTTCTAGGTCCCTAGAGGGATTTCTATGTCGCTAGAGGGATTTCTAGGTCCCTAGAGGGATAGATTTCTAGGTCCCTAGAGGGATAGATTTCTATGTCCCTAGAGGGATTTCTATGTCCCTAGAGGGATTTCAATGTGCCTAGAGGGATTTCTATGTCCCAAGAGGGATTTCTATGTCCCTAGAGGGATAGATTTCTATGTCCCTAGAGGGATTTCTATGTCCCTAGAGGGATTTCTATGTCCCTAGAGGGATTTCTAGGTCCCTAGAGGGATTTCTAGGTCCCTAGAGGGATTTCTAGGTCCCTAGAGAGAGAGATTTCTATGTCCCTAGAGGGATTTCTATGTCGCTAGAGGGATTTCTATGTCGCTAGAGAGATTTCTAGGTCCCTAGAGGGATTTCTATGTCGCTAGAGGGATTTCTAGGTCCCTAGAGGGATAGATTTCTATGTCCCTAGAGGGATTTCTATGTCCCTAGAGAGATTTCTAGGTCCCTAGAGGGATTTCTATGTCGCTAGAGGGATTTCTAGGTCCCTAGAGGGATAGATTTCTAGGTCCCTAGAGGGATTTCAATGTGCCTAGAGGGATTTCTAGGTCCCTAGAGGGATTTCTATGTCCCTAGAGGGATTTCTAGGTCCCAAGAGGGATTTCTATGTCCCTAGAGGGATAGATTTCTATGTCCCTAGAGGGATTTCTATGTCCCTAGAGGGATAGATTTCTATGTCCCTAGAGGGATTTCTATGTCCCTAGAGGGATTTCTAGGTCCCTAGAGGGATTTCTAGGTCCCTAGAGGGATTTCTAGGTCCCTAGAGGGATTTCTAGGTCCCTAGAGGGATTTCTAGGTCCCTAGAGAGAGAGATATCTATGTCCCTAGAGGGATTTCTATGTCGCTAGAGGGATTTCTATGTCGCTAGAGAGATTTCTAGGTCCCTAGAGGGATTTCTATGTCGCTAGAGGGATTTCTAGGTCCCTAGAGGGATAGATTTCTAGGTCCCTAGAGGGATAGATTTCTATGTCCCTAGAGGGATTTCTATGTCCCTAGAGGGATAGATTTCTATGTCCCTAGAGGGATTTCTATGTCCCTAGAGGGATTTCTAGGTCCCTAGAGGGATTTCTAGGTCCCTAGAGGGATTTCTAGGTCCCTAGAGGGATTTCTAGGTCCCTAGAGAGAGAGATATCTATGTCCCTAGAGGGATTTCTATGTCGCTAGAGGGATTTCTAGGTCCCTAGAGGGATAGATTTCTAGGTCCCTAGAGGGATAGATTTCTATGTCCCTAGAGGGATTTCTATGTCCCTAGAGGGATTTCTAGGTCCCTAGAGGGATAGATTTCTATGTCCCTAGAGGGATTTCTAGGTCCCTAGAGGGATAGATTTCTAGGTCCCTAGAGGGATTTCAATGTCCCTAGAGGGATTTCTAGGTCCCTAGAGGGATTTCTATGTCCCTAGAGGTATAGATTTCTATGTCCCTAGAGGGATTTCTATGTCCCTAGAGGGATTTCTAGGTCCCTAGAGGGATTTCTAGGTCCCTAGAGGGATAGATTTCTATGTCCCTAGAGGGATTTCTATGTCCCTAGAGAGATTTCTAGGTCCCTAGAGGGATTTCTATGTCGCTAGAGGGATTTCTAGGTCCCTAGAGGGATAGATTTCTAGGTCCCTAGAGGGATTTCAATGTCCCTAGAGGGATTTCTAGGTCCCTAGAGGGATTTCTATGTCCCTAGAGGGATAGATTTGTATGTCCCTAGAGGGATTTCTATGTCCCTAGAGGGATTTCTATGTCCCTAGAGGGATAGATTTCTATGTCGCTAGAGGGATTTCTATGTCGCTAGAGAGATTTCTAGGTCCCTAGAGGGATTTCTATGTCGCTAGAGGGATTTCTAGGTCCCTAGAGGGATAGATTTCTAGGTCCCTAGAGGGATAGATTTCTATGTCCCTAGAGGGATTTCTATGTCCCTAGAGGGATTTCAATGTGCCTAGAGGGCTTTCTAGGTCCCTAGAGGGATTTCTAGGTCCCTAGAGGGATTTCTATGTCCCTAGAGGGATAGATTTCTATGTCCCTAGAGGGATTTCTATGTCCCTAGAGGGATTTCTATGTCCCTAGAGGGATAGATTTCTATGTCCCTAGAGGGATTTCTATGTCCCTAGAGGGATTTCTATGTCGCTAGAGGGATTTCTATGTCGCTAGAGGGATTTCTAGGTCCCTAGAGGGATAGATTTCTATGTCCCTAGAGGGATTTCTATGTCCCTAGAGAGATTTCTAGGTCCCTAGAGGGATTTCTATGTCGCTAGAGGGATTTCTAGGTCCCTAGAGGGATAGATTTCTAGGTCCCTAGAGGGATTTCTATGTCCCTAGAGGGATTTCTAGGTCCCTAGAGGGATTTCTATGTCCCTAGAGGGATAGATTTCTATGTCCCTAGAGGGATTTCTATGTCCCTAGAGGGATTTCTAGGTCCCAAGAGGGATTTCTATGTCCCTAGAGGGATAGATTTCTATGTCCCTAGAGGGATTTCTATGTCCCTAGAGAGAGAGATTTCTATGTCCCTAGAGGGATTTCTATGTCGCTAGAGGGATTTCTATGTCGCTAGAGGGATTTCTAGGTCCCTAGAGGGATTTCTAGGTCCCTAGAGAGAGAGATTTCTATGTCCCTAGAGGGATTTCTATGTCCCTAGAGGGATTTCTAGGTCCCTAGAGGGATTTCTATGTCCCTAGAGGGATTTCTAGGCCCCTAGAGAGAGAGATTTCTATGTCCCTAGAGGGATTTCTATGTCGCTAGAGGGATTTCTATGTCGCTAGAGGGATTTCTAGGTCCCTAGAGGGATTTCTATGTCGCTAGAGGGATTTCTAGGTCCCTAGAGGGATTTCTATGTCCCTAGAGGGATTTCTATGTCCCTAGAGGGATTTCTAGGTCCCTAGAGGGATTTCTAGGTCCCTAGAGAGAGAGATTTCTATGTCCCTAGAGGGATTTCTATGTCGCTAGAGGGATTTCTATGTCGCTAGAGGGATTTCTAGGTCCCTAGAGGGATTTCTAGGTCCCTAGAGGGATTTCTAGGTCCCTAGAGAGAGAGATTTCTATGTCCCTAGAGGGATTTCTATGTCCCTAGAGGGATAGATTTCTATGTCCCTAGAGGGATTTCTATGTCGCTAGAGGGATTTCTATGTCGCTAGAGGGATTTCTAGGTCCCTAGAGGGATTTCTAGGTCCCTAGAGAGAGAGATTTCTATGTCCCTAGAGGGATTTCTAGGTCCCTAGAGGGATTTCTATGTCCCTAGAGGGATTTCAATGTCCCTAGAGGGATTTCTAGGTCCCTAGAGGGATTTCTATGTCCCTAGAGGTATAGATTTCTATGTCCCTAGAGGGATTTCTATGTCCCTAGAGGGATTTCTAGGTTCCTAGAGGGATTTCTAGGTTCCTAGAGGGATAGATTTCTATGTCCCTAGAGGGATTTCTATGTCCCTAGAGAGATTTCTAGGTCCCTAGAGGGATTTCTATGTCGCTAGAGGGATTTCTAGGTCCCTAGAGGGATAGATTTCTAGGTCCCTAGAGGGATTTCAATGTCCCTAGAGGGATTTCTAGGTCCCTAGAGGGATTTCTATGTCCCTAGAGGGATAGATTTGTATGTCCCTAGAGGGATTTCTATGTCCCTAGAGGGATTTCTATGTCCCTAGAGGGATAGATTTCTATGTCGCTAGAGGGATTTCTATGTCGCTAGAGGGATAGATTTCTAGGTCCCTAGAGGGATTTCAATGTCCCTAGAGGGATTTCTAGGTCCCTAGAGGGATTTCTATGTCCCTAGAGGGATAGATTTGTATGTCCCTAGAGGGATTTCTATGTCCGTAGAGGGATTTCTATGTCCCTAGAGGGATAGATTTCTATGTCCCTAGAGGGATTTCTATGTCCCTAGAGGGATTTCTAGGTCCCTAGAGGGATTTCTAGGTCCCTAGAGGGATTTCTAGGTCGCTAGAGAGATTTCTAGGTCCCTAGAGGGATTTCTATGTCGCTAGAGGGATTTCTAGGTCCCTAGAGGGATAGATTTCTATGTCCCTAGAGGGATTTCTATGTCCCTAGAGAGATTTCTAGGTCCCTAGAGGGATTTCTATGTCGCTAGAGGGATTTCTAGGTCCCTAGAGGGATAGATTTCTAGGTCCCTAGAGGGATTTCAATGTCCCTAGAGGGATTTCTAGGTCCCTAGAGGGATTTCTATGTCCCTAGAGGGATAGATTTCTATGTCCCTAGAGGGATTTCTATGTCCCTAGAGAGATTTCTAGGTCCCTAGAGGGATTTCTATGTCGCTAGAGGGATTTCTAGGTCCCTAGAGGGATAGATTTCTAGGTCCCTAGAGGGATTTCAATGTCCCTAGAGGGATTTCTATGTCCCTAGAGGGATAGATTTCTATGTCCCTAGAGGGATTTCTATGTCCCTAGAGAGATTTCTAGGTCCCTAGAGGGATTTTTATGTCGCTAGAGGGATTTCTAGGTCCCTAGAGGGATAGATTTCTAGGTCCCTAGAGGGATTTCAATGTGCCTAGAGGGATTTCTAGGTCCCTAGAGGGATTTCTATGTCCCTAGAGGGATTTCTAGGTCCCAAGAGGGATTTCTATGTCCCTAGAGGGATAGATTTCTATGTCCCTAGAGGGATTTCTATGTCCCTAGAGGGATAGATTTCTATGTCCCTAGAGGGATTTCTATGTCCCTAGAGGGATTTCTAGGTCCCTAGAGGGATTTCTAGGTCCCTAGAGGGATTTCTAGGTCCCTAGAGGGATTTCTAGGTCCCTAGAGGGATTTCTAGGTCCCTAGAGAGAGAGATATCTATGTCCCTAGAGGGATTTCTATGTCGCTAGAGGGATTTCTATGTCGCTAGAGAGATTTCTAGGTCCCTAGAGGGATTTCTATGTCGCTAGAGGGATTTCTAGGTCCCTAGAGGGATAGATTTCTAGGTCCCTAGAGGGATAGATTTCTATGTCCCTAGAGGGATTTCTATGTCCCTAGAGGGATAGATTTCTATGTCCCTAGAGGGATTTCTATGTCCCTAGAGGGATTTCTAGGTCCCTAGAGGGATTTCTAGGTCCCTAGAGGGATTTCTAGGTCCCTAGAGGGATTTCTAGGTCCCTAGAGGGATTTCTAGGTCCCTAGAGAGAGAGATATCTATGTCCCTAGAGGGATTTCTATGTCGCTAGAGGGATTTCTATGTCGCTAGAGAGATTTCTAGGTCCCTAGAGGGATTTCTATGTCGCTAGAGGGATTTCTAGGTCCCTAGAGGGATAGATTTCTAGGTCCCTAGAGGGATAGATTTCTATGTCCCTAGAGGGATTTCTATGTCCCTAGAGGGATTTCTAGGTCCCTAGAGGGATAGATTTCTATGTCCCTAGAGGGATTTCTAGGTCCCTAGAGGGATAGATTTCTAGGTCCCTAGAGGGATTTCAATGTCCCTAGAGGGATTTCTAGGTCCCTAGAGGGATTTCTATGTCCCTAGAGGTATAGATTTCTATGTCCCTAGAGGGATTTCTATGTCCCTAGAGGGATTTCTAGGTCCCTAGAGGGATTTCTAGGTCCCTAGAGGGATAGATTTCTATGTCCCTAGAGGGATTTCTATGTCCCTAGAGAGATTTCTAGGTCCCTAGAGGGATTTCTATGTCGCTAGAGGGATTTCTAGGTCCCTAGAGGGATAGATTTCTAGGTCCCTAGAGGGATTTCAATGTCCCTAGAGGGATTTCTAGGTCCCTAGAGGGATTTCTATGTCCCTAGAGGGATAGATTTGTATGTCCCTAGAGGGATTTCTATGTCCCTAGAGGGATTTCTATGTCCCTAGAGGGATAGATTTCTATGTCGCTAGAGGGATTTCTATGTCCCTAGAGGGATAGATTTCTATGTCCCTAGAGGGATTTCTAGGTCCCTAGAGGGATAGATTTCTAGGTCCCTAGAGGGATTTCAATGTCCCTAGAGGGATTTCTAGGTCCCTAGAGGGATTTCTATGTCCCTAGAGGTATAGATTTCTATGTCCCTAGAGGGATTTCTATGTCCCTAGAGGGATTTCTAGGTCCCTAGAGGGATTTCTAGGTCCCTAGAGGGATAGATTTCTATGTCCCTAGGGGGATTTCTATGTCCCTAGAGAGATTTCTAGGTCCCTAGAGGGATTTCTATGTCGCTAGAGGGATTTCTAGGTCCCTAGAGGGATAGATTTCTAGGTCCCTAGAGGGATTTCAATGTCCCTAGAGGGATTTCTAGGTCCCTAGAGGGATTTCTATGTCCCTAGAGGGATAGATTTGTATGTCCCTAGAGGGATTTCTATGTCCCTAGAGGGATTTCTATGTCCCTAGAGGGATAGATTTCTATGTCGCTAGAGGGATTTCTATGTCGCTAGAGAGATTTCTAGGTCCCTAGAGGGATTTCTATGTCGCTAGAGGGATTTCTAGGTCCCTAGAGGGATAGATTTCTAGGTCCCTAGAGGGATAGATTTCTATGTCCCTAGAGGGATTTCTATGTCCCTAGAGGGATTTCAATGTGCCTAGAGGGATTTCTAGGTCCCTAGAGGGATTTCTAGGTCCCTAGAGGGATTTCTATGTCCCTAGAGGGATAGATTTCTATGTCCCTAGAGGGATTTCTATGTCCCTAGAGGGATTTCTATGTCCCTAGAGGGATAGATTTCTATGTCCCTAGAGGGATTTCTATGTCCCTAGAGGGATTTCTATGTCGCTAGAGGGATTTCTATGTCGCTAGAGGGATTTCTAGGTCCCTAGAGGGATAGATTTCTATGTCCCTAGAGGGATTTCTATGTCCCTAGAGAGATTTCTAGGTCCCTAGAGGGATTTCTATGTCGCTAGAGGGATTTCTAGGTCCCTAGAGGGATAGATTTCTAGGTCCCTAGAGGGATTTCTATGTCCCTAGAGGGATTTCTAGGTCCCTAGAGGGATTTCTATGTCCCTAGAGGGATAGATTTCTATGTCCCTAGAGGGATTTCTATGTCCCTAGAGGGATTTCTAGGTCCCAAGAGGGATTTCTATGTCCCTAGAGGGATAGATTTCTATGTCCCTAGAGGGATTTCTATGTCCCTAGAGAGAGAGATTTCTATGTCCCTAGAGGGATTTCTATGTCGCTAGAGGGATTTCTATGTCGCTAGAGGGATTTCTAGGTCCCTAGAGGGATTTCTAGGTCCCTAGAGAGAGAGATTTCTATGTCCCTAGAGGGATTTCTATGTCCCTAGAGGGATTTCTAGGTCCCTAGAGAGAGAGATTTCTATGTCCCTAGAGGGATTTCTAGGTCCCTAGAGAGAGAGGTTTCTATGTCCCTAGAGGGATTTCTATGTCGCTAGAGGGATTTCTATGTCGCTAGAGGGATTTCTAGGTCCCTAGAGGGATTTCTATGTCGCTAGAGGGATTTCTAGGTCCCTAGAGGGATTTCTATGTCCCTAGAGGGATTTCTATGTCCCTAGAGGGATTTCTAGGTCCCTAGAGGGATTTCTAGGTCCCTAGAGAGAGAGATTTCTATGTCCCTAGAGGGATTTCTATGTCGCTAGAGGGATTTCTATGTCGCTAGAGGGATTTCTAGGTCCCTAGAGGGATTTCTAGGTCCCTAGAGGGATTTCTAGGTCCCTAGAGAGAGAGATTTCTATGTCCCTAGAGGGATTTCTATGTCCCTAGAGGGATAGATTTCTATGTCCCTAGAGGGATTTCTATGTCGCTAGAGGGATTTCTATGTCGCTAGAGGGATTTCTAGGTCCCTAGAGGGATTTCTAGGTCCCTAGAGAGAGAGATTTCTATGTCCCTAGAGGGATTTCTAGGTCCCTAGAGGGATTTCTATGTCCCTAGAGGGATTTCAATGTCCCTAGAGGGATTTCTAGGTCCCTAGAGGGATTTCTATGTCCCTAGAGGTATAGATTTCTATGTCCCTAGAGGGATTTCTATGTCCCTAGAGGGATTTCTAGGTCCCTAGAGGGATTTCTAGGTTCCTAGAGGGATAGATTTCTATGTCCCTAGAGGGATTTCTATGTCCCTAGAGAGATTTCTAGGTCCCTAGAGGGATTTCTATGTCGCTAGAGGGATTTCTAGGTCCCTAGAGGGATAGATTTCTAGGTCCCTAGAGGGATTTCAATGTCCCTAGAGGGATTTCTAGGTCCCTAGAGGGATTTCTATGTCCCTAGAGGGATAGATTTGTATGTCCCTAGAGGGATTTCTATGTCCCTAGAGGGATTTCTATGTCCCTAGAGGGATAGATTTCTATGTCGCTAGAGGGATTTCTATGTCGCTTGAGGGATAGATTTCTAGGTCCCTAGAGGGATTTCAATGTCCCTAGAGGGATTTCTAGGTCCCTAGAGGGATTTCTTTGTCCCTAGAGGGATAGATTTGTATGTCCCTAGAGGGATTTCTATGTCCGTAGAGGGATTTCTATGTCCCTAGAGGGATAGATTTCTATGTCCCTAGAGGGATTTCTATGTCCCTAGAGGGATTTCTAGGTCCCTAGAGGGATTTCTAGGTCCCTAGAGGGATTTCTAGGTCGCTAGAGAGATTTCTAGGTCCCTAGAGGGATTTCTATGTCGCTAGAGGGATTTCTAGGTCCCTAGAGGGATAGATTTCTATGTCCCTAGAGGGATTTCTATGTCCCTAGAGAGATTTCTAGGTCCCTAGAGGGATTTCTATGTCGCTAGAGGGATTTCTAGGTCCCTAGAGGGATAGATTTCTAGGTCCCTAGAGGGATTTCAATGTCCCTAGAGGGATTTCTAGGTCCCTAGAGGGATTTCTATGTCCCTAGAGGGATAGATTTCTATGTCCCTAGAGGGATTTCTATGTCCCTAGAGAGATTTCTAGGTCCCTAGAGGGATTTCTATGTCGCTAGAGGGATTTCTAGGTCCCTAGAGGGATAGATTTCTAGGTCCCTAGAGGGATTTCAATGTCCCTAGAGGGATTTCTATGTCCCTAGAGGGATAGATTTCTATGTCCCTAGAGGGATTTCTATGTCCCTAGAGAGATTTCTAGGTCCCTAGAGGGATTTTTATGTCGCTAGAGGGATTTCTAGGTCCCTAGAGGGATAGATTTCTAGGTCCCTAGAGGGATTTCAATGTCCCTAGAGGGATTTCTAGGTCCCTAGAGGGATTTCTAGGTCCCTAGAGGGATTTCTAGGTCCCTAGAGGGATAGATTTCTATGTCCCTAGAGGGATTTCTATGTCCCTAGAGAGATTTCTAGGTCCCTAGAGGGATTTCTATGTCGCTAGAGGGATTTCTAGGTCCCTAGAGGGATAGATTTCTAGGTCCCTAGAGGGATTTCTATGTCCCTAGAGGGATAGATTTCTATGTCCCTAGAGGGATTTCTATGTCCCTAGAGGGATTTCTATGTCCCAAGAGGGATTTCTATGTTCCTAGAGGGATAGATTTCTATGTCCCTAGAGGGATTTCTATGTCCCTAGAGGGATTTCTATGTCCCTAGAGGGATAGATTTCTATGTCCCTAGAGGGATTTCTATGTCCCTAGAGAGATTTTTAGGTCCCTAGAGGGATTTCTATGTCGCTAGAGGGATTTCTAGGTCCCTAGAGGGATAGATTTCTAGGTCCCTAGAGGGATTTCTATGTCCCTAGAGGGATAGATTTCTATGTCCCTAGAGGGATTTCAATGTCCCTAGAGGGATTTCTAGGTCCCTAGAGGGATAGATTTCTATGTCCCTAGAGGGATTTCTATGTCCCTAGAGGGATTTCTATGTCCCTAGAGGGATTTCTAGGTCCCAAGAGGGATTTCTATGTCCCTAGAGGGATAGATTTCTATGTCCCTAGAGGGATTTCTATGTCCCTAGAGGGATTTCTAGGTTCCTAGAGGGATTTCTAGGTCCCTAGAGGGATTTCTAGGTCCCTAGAGGGATTTCTAGGTCCCTAGAGGGATTTCTAGTTCCCTAGAGGGATTTCTAGGTCCCTAGAGGGATTTCTAGGTCCCTAGAGGGATTTCTAGGTCCCTAGAGGGATTTCTATGTCGCTAGAGGGATTTCTATGTCGCTAGAGAGATTTCTAGGTCCCTAGAGGGATTTCTATGTCGCTAGAGAGATTTCTAGGTCCCTAGAGGGATAGATTTCTATGTCCCTAGAGGGATTTCTATGTCCCTAGAGGGATTTCTATGTCCTTAGAGGGATTTCTAGGTCCCAAGAGGGATTTCTATGTCCCTAGAGGGATAGATTTCTATGTCCCTAGAGGGAGAATTTTAGCTGCTATTAGAACTGATATTAGAACTGATATAAGAACTGATATTAGAACTACTATTAGAACTGCTATTAAAACTGCTGTTAGAACTGCTACTAGAACTGATATTAGAATTGCTTATGAACTGCTATTAGAACTGCTATTAGAACTGATATTAGAACTGCTATTAGAACTGGTGTTAGAACTGCTATTAGAACTGTTATTAGAACTGCTACTAGAACTGATATTAGAACTGCTATTAGAACTGATATTAGGACTGCTTTTGAACTGCTATTAGAACTGCTATTAGAACTGATATTAGAACTGCTTTTGAACTGCTATTAGAACTGCTATTAGATCTGCTATTAGAAGTGATATTAGAACTGCTATTAGAACTGCTGTTAGAGCTGCTGTTAGAGTTGCTGTTATAACTGATATTAGAACTGATATTAGAACTGATATTAGAACTGCTATTAGAACCGATATTAGAACTGCTATTAGAACTGCTATTAGAACTGCTATTAGAACTGCTGTTAGAACTGCTACTAGAACTGATATTAGAACTGCTATTAGAACTGATATTAGAACTGCTTTTGAACTGCTATTAGAACCGCGATTAGAACTGCTATAAGAACTGCTATTAGAACTGATATTAGAACTGCTATTAGAACTGCTATTAGAACTGATATTAGAAGTGCTATTAGAACTGATGTTAGAACTGCTATTAGAACTGCTATTAGAACTGATATTAGAACTGCTTTTGAACTGCTATTAGAACTACTATTAGAACTGCTATTAGAACTGCTATTGAACTGCTATTAGAACTGCTATTAGAACTGATATTAGAACTCATATAAGAACTGATATTAGAACTGCTTTTAGAACTGCTATTAGAACTGCTATTAGAACTGGTGTTAGAACTGCTATTAGAACTGTTATTAGAACTGCTACTAGAACTGATATAAGAACTGCTATTAGAACTGATATTAGGACTGCTTTTGAACTGCTATTAGAACTGTTATTAGAAGTGATATTAGAACTGCTATTAGAACTGCTGTTAGAACTGCTGTTAGAGTTGCTGTTAGAACTGATATTAGAACTGCTATTAGAACTGCTATTAGAACCGATATTAGAACTGCTATTAGAGCTGCTATTAGAACTGCTATTAGAACTGCTGTTAGAACTGCTACTAGAACTGATATTAGAACTGCTATTAGAACAGATATTAGAACTGTATTAATTTTTGTTAGTTGCAGTCGATTGCTATAAATTCGCGATAAAATTTCTTTGTCGCAGTCAACTTAATAATTCCGTTTAGTCGCAGTCGATTGTAATAATTTCGGTTATTTGCAGTTGATCGTAATAATTTTCAATAATAATAATTTCGGTTAGTTGCAGGCGATTGTAATAATTTCGCGATAAAAAAAAATTTCGGTTAGTTGCAGTCGATTGCAACTATTTTGGTTAGTTGCAGTCGATTGCAATAAATTCGCGATAAAAATAATTTGGCCTACCTGCAGTCGATTGTAATAATTTCGGTCAGTCGTAGTCAATTGTAATAATTCCGGTTAGTCGCAGTCACGTGTAACAATTTCGGTTAGTTGCAGCCGATCATAACAATTTCGTTTAGTTGTAGTCAATTGTAATAATTTCGCAATAAAAAAAATTTCGGTTAGTTGCAGTCGATTGTAAAAAATTTTAGTTAGTCGCAGTCAATAAAAACAATTTCGTTTAGTTGCAGTCGATCGTGGATATTTTAATTAGTGGGATTTCTATGTCCCTAGAGGGATTTCTATGTCCCTAGAGGGATTTCTATGTCCCTAGAGGGATTTCTAGGTCCCTAGAGGGATTTCTAGGTCCCTAGAGGGATTTCTAGGTCCCTAGAGGGATTTCTAGGTCCCTAGAGAGAGAGATTTCTATGTCCCTAGAGGGATTTCTATGTCGCTAGAGGGATTTCTATGTCGCTAGAGAGATTTCTAGGTCCCTAGAGGGATTTCTATGTCGCTAGAGGGATTTCTAGGTCCCTAGAGGGATAGATTTCTATGTCCCTAGAGGGATTTCTATGTCCCTAGAGAGATTTCTAGGTCCCTAGAGGGATTTCTATGTCGCTAGAGGGATTTCTAGGTCCCTAGAGGGATAGATTTCTAGGTCCCTAGAGGGATTTCAATGTGCCTAGAGGGATTTCTAGGTCCCTAGAGGGATTTCTAGGTCCCTAGAGGGATTTCTATGTCCCTAGAGGGATAGATTTCTATGTCCCTAGAGGGATTTCTATGTCCCTAGAGGGATTTCTATGTCCCTAGAGGGATAGATTTCTAGGTCCCTAGAGGGATTTCTATGTCCCTAGAGGGATAGATTTCTATGTCCCTAGAGGGATTTCTATGTCCCTAGAGGGATTTCTATGTCCCTAGAGGGATAGATTTCTATGTCCCTAGAGGGATTTCTATGTCCCTAGAGGGATTTCTATGTCGCTAGAGGGATTTCTATGTCGCTAGAGGGATTTCTAGGTCCCTAGAGGGATAGATTTCTATGTCCCTAGAGGGATTTCTATGTCCCTAGAGAGATTTCTAGGTCCCTAGAGGGATTTCTAGGTCCCTAGATAGAGAGATATCTATGTCCCTAGAGGGATTTCTATGTCGCTAGAGGGATTTCTATGTCGCTAGAGAGATTTCTAGGTCCCTAGAGGGATTTCTATGTCGCTAGAGGGATTTCTAGGTCCCTAGAGGGATAGATTTCTAGGTCCCTAGAGGGATAGATTTCTATGTCCCTAGAGGGATTTCTATGTCCCTAGAGGGATTTCTAGGTCCCTAGAGGGATAGATTTCTATGTCCCTAGAGGGATTTCTAGGTCCCTAGAGGGATAGATTTCTAGGTCCCTAGAGGGATTTCAATGTCCCTAGAGGGATTTCTAGGTCCCTAGAGGGATTTCTATGTCCCTAGAGGTATAGATTTCTATGTCCCTAGAGGGATTTCTATGTCCCTAGAGGGATTTCTAGGTCCCTAGAGGGATTTCTAGGTCCCTAGAGGGATAGATTTCTATGTCCCTAGAGGGATTTCTATGTCCCTAGAGAGATTTCTAGGTCCCTAGAGGGATTTCTATGTCGCTAGAGGGATTTCTAGGTCCCTAGAGGGATAGATTTCTAGGTCCCTAGAGGGATTTCAATGTCCCTAGAGGGATTTCTAGGTCCCTAGAGGGGTTTCTATGTCCCTAGAGGGATAGATTTGTATGTCAATAGAGGGATTTCTATGTCCCTAGAGGGATTTCTATGTCCCTAGAGGGATAGATTTCTATGTCGCTAGAGGGATTTCTATGTCGCTAGAGAGATTTCTAGGTCCCAAGAGGGATTTCTATGTCCCTAGAGAGATTTCTAGGTCCCTAGAGGGATTTCTATGTCGCTAGAGGGATTTCTAGGTCCCTAGAGGGATTTCTATGTCCCTAGAGGGATAGATTTCTATGTCCCTAGAGGGATTTCTATGTCCCTAGAGGGATTTCTATGTCCCTAGAGGGATAGATTTCTATGTCCCTAGAGGGATTTCTATGTCCCTAGAGGGATTTCTAGGTCCCTAGAGGGATAGATTTCTAGGTCCCTAGAGGGATTTCAATGTCCCTAGAGGGATTTCTATGTCCCTAGAGAGATTTCTAGGTCCCTAGAGGGATTTCTATGTCGCTAGAGGGATTTCTAGGTCCCTAGAGGGATAGATTTCTAGGTCCCTAGAGGGATTTCAATGTCCCTAGAGGGATTTCTAGGTCCCTAGAGGGATTTCTATGTCCCTAGAGGGATAGATTTGTATGTCCCTAGAGGGATTTCTATGTCCCTAGAGGGATTTCTATGTCCCTAGAGGGATTTCTAGGTCCCTAGAGGGATTTCTAGGTCGCTAGAGAGATTTCTAGGTCCCTAGAGGGATTTCTATGTCGCTAGAGGGATTTCTAGGTCCCTAGAGGGATAGATTTCTATGTCCTTAGAGGGATTTCTATGTCCCTAGAGAGATTTCTAGGTCCCTAGAGAGATTTCTATGTCGCTAGTGGGATTTCTAGGTCCCTAGAGGGATAGATTTCTAGGTCCCTAGAGGGATTTCAATGTCCCTAGAGGGATTTCTATGTCCCTAGAGGGATAGATTTCTATGTCCCTAGAGGGATTTCTATGTCCCTAGAGAGATTTCTAGGTCCCTAGAGGGATTTCTATGTCGCTAGAGGGATTTCTAGGTCCCTAGAGGGATAGATTTCTAGGTCCCTAGAGGGATTTCAATGTCCCTAGAGGGATTTCTAGGCCCCTAGAGGGATTTCTAGGTCCCTAGAGAGAGCGATATCTATGTCCCTAGAGGGATAGATTTCTATGTCCCTAGAGGGATTTCTAGGTCCCTAGAGGGATTTCTAGGTCCCTAGAGGGATTTCTAGGTCGCTAGAGAGATTTCTATGTCGCTAGAGGGATTTCTAGGTCCCTAGAGGGATAGATTTCTATGTCCCTAGAGGGATTTCTATGTCCCTAGAGAGATTTCTAGGTCCCTAGAGGGATTTCTATGTCGCTAGAGGGATTTCTAGGTCCCTAGAGGGATAGATTTCTAGGTCCCTAGAGGGATTTCTATGTCCCTAGAGGGATAGATTTCTATGTCCCTAGAGGGATTACTATGTCCCTAGAGGGATAGATTTCTATGTCCCTAGAGGGATTTCTATGTCCCTAGAGGAATTTCTATGTCCCTAGAGGGATAGATTTCTATGTCCCTAGAGGGATTTCTATGTCCCTAGAGAGATTTCTAGGTCCCTAGAGGGATTTCTATGTCGCTAGAGGGATTTCTAGGTCCCTAGAGGGATAGATTTCTAGGTCCCTAGAGGGATTTCAATGTCCCTAGAGGGATTTCTAGGTCCCTAGAGGGATTTCTAGGTCCCTAGAGGGATTTCTATGTCCCTAGAGGGATAGATTTCTATGTCCCTAGAGGGATTTCTAGGTCCCTAGAGGGATAGATTTCTATGTCCCTAGAGGGATTTCTATGTCCCTAGAGGGATTTCTATGTCGCTAGAGGGATTTCTAGGTCCCTAGAGGGATAGATTTCTATGTCCCTAGAGGGATTTCTATGTCCCTAGAGAGATTTCTAGGTCCCTAGAGGGATTTCTATGTCGCTAGAGGGATTTCTAGGTCCCTAGAGGGATAGATTTCTAGGTCCCTAGAGGGATTTCAATGTGCCTAGAGGGATTTCTAGGTCCCTAGAGGGATTTCTAGGTCCCTAGAGGGATTTCTATGTCCCTAGAGGGATAGATTTCTATGTCCCTAGAGGGATTTCTATGTCCCTAGAGGGATTTCTATGTCCCTAGAGGGATAGATTTCTAGGTCCCTAGAGGGATTTCTATGTCCCTAGAGGGATAGATTTCTATGTCCCTAGAGGGATTTCTATGTCCCTAGAGGGATTTCTATGTCCCTAGAGGGATAGATTTCTATGTCCCTAGAGGGATTTCTATGTCCCTAGAGGGATTTCTATATCGCTAGAGGGATTTCTATGTCGCTAGAGGGATTTCTAGGTCCCTAGAGGGATAGATTTCTATGTCCCTAGAGGGATTTCTATGTCCCTAGAGAGATTTCTAGGTCCCTAGAGGGATTTCTAGGTCCCTAGAGAGAGAGATATCTATGTCCCTAGAGGGATTTCTATGTCGCTAGAGGGATTTCTATGTCGCTAGAGAGATTTCTAGGTCCCTAGAGGGATTTCTATGTCGCTAGAGGGATTTCTAGGTCCCTAGAGGGATAGATTTCTAGGTCCCTAGAGGGATAGATTTCTATGTCCCTAGAGGGATTTCTATGTCCCTAGAGGGATTTCTAGGTCCCTAGAGGGATAGATTTCTATGTCCCTAGAGGGATTTCTAGGTCCCTAGAGGGATAGATTTCTAGGTCCCTAGAGGGATTTCAATGTCCCTAGAGGGATTTCTAGGTCCCTAGAGGGATTTCTATGTCCCTAGAGGTATAGATTTCTATGTCCCTAGAGGGATTTCTATGTCCCTAGAGGGATTTCTAGGTCCCTAGAGGGATTTCTAGGTCCCTAGAGGGATAGATTTCTATGTCCCTAGAGGGATTTCTATGTCCCTAGAGAGATTTCTAGGTCCCTAGAGGGATTTCTATGTCGCTAGAGGGATTTCTAGGTCCCTAGAGGGATAGATTTCTAGGTCCCTAGAGGGATTTCAATGTCCCTAGAGGGATTTCTAGGTCCCTAGAGGGGTTTCTATGTCCCTAGAGGGATAGATTTGTATGTCAATAGAGGGATTTCTATGTCCCTAGAGGGATTTCTATGTCCCTAGAGGGATAGATTTCTATGTCGCTAGAGGGATTTCTATGTCGCTAGAGAGATTTCTAGGTCCCAAGAGGGATTTCTATGTCCCTAGAGAGATTTCTAGGTCCCTAGAGGGATTTCTATGTCGCTAGAGGGATTTCTAGGTCCCTAGAGGGATTTCTATGTCCCTAGAGGGATAGATTTCTATGTCCCTAGAGGGATTTCTATGTCCCTAGAGGGATTTCTATGTCCCTAGAGGGATAGATTTCTATGTCCCTAGAGGGATTTCTATGTCCCTAGAGGGATTTCTATGTCCCTAGAGGGATTTCTAGGTCCCTAGAGGGATAGATTTCTAGGTCCCTAGAGGGATTTCAATGTCCCTAGAGGGATTTCTATGTCCCTAGAGAGATTTCTAGGTCCCTAGAGGGATTTCTATGTCGCTAGAGGGATTTCTAGGTCCCTAGAGGGATAGATTTCTAGGTCCCTAGAGGGATTTCAATGTCCCTAGAGGGATTTCTAGGTCCCTAGAGGGATTTCTATGTCCCTAGAGGGATAGATTTGTATGTCCCTAGAGGGATTTCTATGTCCCTAGAGGGATTTCTATGTCCCTAGAGGGATTTCTAGGTCCCTAGAGGGATAGATTTCTAGGTCCCTAGAGGGATTTCAATGTCCCTAGAGGGATTTCTAGGCCCCTAGAGGGATTTCTAGGTCCCTAGAGAGAGCGATATCTATGTCCCTAGAGGGATAGATTTCTATGTCCCTAGAGGGATTTCTAGGTCCCTAGAGGGATTTCTAGGTCCCTAGAGGGATTTCTAGGTCGCTAGAGAGATTTCTATGTCGCTAGAGGGATTTCTAGGTCCCTAGAGGGATAGATTTCTATGTCCCTAGAGGGATTTCTATGTCCCTAGAGAGATTTCTAGGTCCCTAGAGGGATTTCTATGTCGCTAGAGGGATTTCTAGGTCCCTAGAGGGATAGATTTCTAGGTCCCTAGAGGGATTTCTATGTCCCTAGAGGGATAGATTTCTATGTCCCTAGAGGGATTACTATGTCCCTAGAGGGATAGATTTCTATGTCCCTAGAGGGATTTCTATGTCCCTAGAGGAATTTCTATGTCCCTAGAGGGATAGATTTCTATGTCCCTAGAGGGATTTCTATGTCCCTAGAGAGATTTCTAGGTCCCTAGAGGGATTTCTATGTCGCTAGAGGGATTTCTAGGTCCCTAGAGGGATAGATTTCTAGGTCCCTAGAGGGATTTCAATGTCCCTAGAGGGATTTCTAGGTCCCTAGAGGGATTTCTAGGTCCCTAGAGGGATTTCTATGTCCCTAGAGGGATAGATTTCTATGTCCCTAGAGGGATTTCTAGGTCCCTAGAGGGATAGATTTCTATGTCCCTAGAGGGATTTCTATGTCCCTAGAGGGATTTCTATGTCGCTAGAGGGATTTCTAGGTCCCTAGAGGGATAGATTTCTATGTCCCTAGAGGGATTTCTATGTCCCTAGAGAGATTTCTAGGTCCCTAGAGGGATTTCTATGTCGCTAGAGGGATTTCTAGGTCCCTAGAGGGATAGATTTCTAGGTCCCTAGAGGGATTTCAATGTGCCTAGAGGGATTTCTAGGTCCCTAGAGGGATTTCTAGGTCCCTAGAGGGATTTCTATGTCCCTAGAGGGATAGATTTCTATGTCCCTAGAGGGATTTCTATGTCCCTAGAGGGATTTCTATGTCCCTAGAGGGATAGATTTCTAGGTCCCTAGAGGGATTTCTATGTCCCTAGAGGGATAGATTTCTATGTCCCTAGAGGGATTTCTATGTCCCTAGAGGGATTTCTATGTCCCTAGAGGGATAGATTTCTATGTCCCTAGAGGGATTTCTATGTCCCTAGAGGGATTTCTATATCGCTAGAGGGATTTCTATGTCGCTAGAGGGATTTCTAGGTCCCTAGAGGGATAGATTTCTATGTCCCTAGAGGGATTTCTATGTCCCTAGAGAGATTTCTAGGTCCCTAGAGGGATTTCTAGGTCCCTAGAGAGAGAGATATCTATGTCCCTAGAGGGATTTCTATGTCGCTAGAGGGATTTCTATGTCGCTAGAGAGATTTCTAGGTCCCTAGAGGGATTTCTATGTCGCTAGAGGGATTTCTAGGTCCCTAGAGGGATAGATTTCTAGGTCCCTAGAGGGATAGATTTCTATGTCCCTAGAGGGATTTCTATGTCCCTAGAGGGATTTCTAGGTCCCTAGAGGGATAGATTTCTATGTCCCTAGAGGGATTTCTAGGTCCCTAGAGGGATAGATTTCTAGGTCCCTAGAGGGATTTCAATGTCCCTAGAGGGATTTCTAGGTCCCTAGAGGGATTTCTATGTCCCTAGAGGTATAGATTTCTATGTCCCTAGAGGGATTTCTATGTCCCTAGAGGGATTTCTAGGTCCCTAGAGGGATTTCTAGGTCCCTAGAGGGATAGATTTCTATGTCCCTAGAGGGATTTCTATGTCCCTAGAGAGATTTCTAGGTCCCTAGAGGGATTTCTATGTCGCTAGAGGGATTTCTAGGTCCCTAGAGGGATAGATTTCTAGGTCCCTAGAGGGATTTCAATGTCCCTAGAGGGATTTCTAGGTCCCTAGAGGGGTTTCTATGTCCCTAGAGGGATAGATTTGTATGTCAATAGAGGGATTTCTATGTCCCTAGAGGGATTTCTATGTCCCTAGAGGGATAGATTTCTATGTCGCTAGAGGGATTTCTATGTCGCTAGAGAGATTTCTAGGTCCCAAGAGGGATTTCTATGTCCCTAGAGAGATTTCTAGGTCCCTAGAGGGATTTCTATGTCGCTAGAGGGATTTCTAGGTCCCTAGAGGGATTTCTATGTCCCTAGAGGGATAGATTTCTATGTCCCTAGAGGGATTTCTATGTCCCTAGAGGGATTTCTATGTCCCTAGAGGGATAGATTTCTATGTCCCTAGAGGGATTTCTATGTCCCTAGAGGGATTTCTATGTCCCTAGAGGGATTTCTAGGTCCCTAGAGGGATAGATTTCTAGGTCCCTAGAGGGATTTCAATGTCCCTAGAGGGATTTCTATGTCCCTAGAGAGATTTCTAGGTCCCTAGAGGGATTTCTATGTCGCTAGAGGGATTTCTAGGTCCCTAGAGGGATAGATTTCTAGGTCCCTAGAGGGATTTCAATGTCCCTAGAGGGATTTCTAGGTCCCTAGAGGGATTTCTATGTCCCTAGAGGGATAGATTTGTATGTCCCTAGAGGGATTTCTATGTCCCTAGAGGGATTTCTATGTCCCTAGAGGGATTTCTAGGTCCCTAGAGGGATTTCTAGGTCGCTAGAGAGATTTCTAGGTCCCTAGAGGGATTTCTATGTCGCTAGAGGGATTTCTAGGTCCCTAGAGGGATAGATTTCTATGTCCCTAGAGGGATTTCTATGTCCCTAGAGAGATTTCTAGGTCCCTAGAGAGATTTCTATGTCGCTAGTGGGATTTCTAGGTCCCTAGAGGGATAGATTTCTAGGTCCCTAGAGGGATTTCAATGTCCCTAGAGGGATTTCTATGTCCCTAGAGGGATAGATTTCTATGTCCCTAGAGGGATTTCTATGTCCCTAGAGAGATTTCTAGGTCCCTAGAGGGATTTCTATGTCGCTAGAGGGATTTCTAGGTCCCTAGAGGGATAGATTTCTAGGTCCCTAGAGGGATTTCAATGTCCCTAGAGGGATTTCTAGGTCCCTAGAGGGATTTCTAGGTCCCTAGAGAGAGCGATATCTATGTCCCTAGAGGGATAGATTTCTATGTCCCTAGAGGGATTTCTATGTCCCTAGAGGGATTTCTAGGTCCCTAGAGGGATTTCTAGGTCCCTAGAGGGATTTCTAGGTCGCTAGAGAGATTTCTATGTCGCTAGAGGGATTTCTAGGTCCCTAGAGGGATAGATTTCTATGTCCCTAGAGGGATTTCTATGTCCCTAGAGAGATTTCTAGGTCCCTAGAGGGATTTCTATGTCGCTAGAGGAATTTCTAGGTCCCTAGAGGGATAGATTTCTAGGTCCCTAGAGGGATTTCTATGTCCCTAGAGGGATAGATTTCTATGTCCCTAGAGGGATTACTATGTCCCTAGAGGGATAGATTTCTATGTCCCTAGAGGGATTTCTATGTCCCTAGAGGAATTTCTATGTCCCTAGAGGGATAGATTTCTATGTCCCTAGAGGGATTTCTATGTCCCTAGAGAGATTTCTAGGTCCCTAGAGGGATTTCTATGTCGCTAGAGGGATTTCTAGGTCCCTAGAGGGATAGATTTCTAGGTCCCTAGAGGGATTTCAATGTCCCTAGAGGGATTTCTAGGTCCCTAGAGGGATTTCTAGGTCCCTAGAGGGATTTCTATGTCCCTAGAGGGATAGATTTCTATGTCCCTAGAGGGATTTCTAGGTCCCTAGAGGGATTTCTATGTCCCTAGAGGGATAGATTTCTATGTCCCTAGAGGGATTTCTATGTCCCTAGAGGGATTTCTATGTCCCTAGAGGGATTTCTAGGTCCCAAGAGGGATTTCTATGTCCCTAGAGGGATAGATTTCTATGTCCCTAGAGGGATTTCTATGTCCCTAGAGGGATAGATTTCTATGTCCCTAGAGGGATTTCAATGTCCCTAGAGGGATTTCTAGGTCCCTAGAGGGATAGATTTCTATGTCCCTAGAGGGATTTCTAGGTCCCTAGAGGGATTTCTAGGTCCCTAGAGGGATAGATTTCTATGTCCCTAGAGGGATTTCTATGTTCCTAGAGAGATTTCAAGGTCCCTAGAGAGATTTCTATGTCGCTAGAGGGATTTCTAGGTCCCTAGAGGGATAGATTTCTAGGTCCCTAGAGGGATTTCAATGTCCCTAGAGGGATTTCTATGTCCCTAGAGGGATAGATTTCTATGTCCCTAGAGGGATTTCTATGTCCCTAGAGAGATTTCTAGGTCCCTAGAGGGATTTCTATGTCGCTAGAGGGATTTCTAGGTCCCTAGAGGGATAGATTTCTAGGTCCCTAGAGGGATTTCAATGTCCCTAGAGGGATTTCTAGGTCCCTAGAGGGATTTCTAGGTCCCTAGAGAGAGAGATATCTATGTCCCTAGAGGGATAGATTTCTATGTCCCTAGAGGGATTTCTATGTCCCTAGAGGGATTTCTATGTCCCTAGAGGGATTTCTAGGTCCCAAGAGGGATTTCTATGTCCCTAGAGGGATAGATTTCTATGTCCCTAGAGGGATTTCTATGTCCCTAGAGGGATAGATTTCTATGTCCCTAGAGGGATTTCTAGGTCCCTAGAGGGATTTCTATGTCCCTAGAGGGATAGATTTGTATGTCCCTAGAGGGATTTCTATGTCCCTAGAGGGATTTCTATGTCCCTAGAGGGATTTCTATGTCCCTAGAGGGATTTCTAGGTCCCTAGAGGGATTTCTAGGTCGCTAGAGAGATTTCTAGGTCCCTAGAGGGATTTGTATGTCCCTAGAGAGATTTCTAGGTCCCTAGAGGGATAGATTTCTATGTCCCTAGAGGGATTTCTAGGTCCCTAGAGGGATAGATTTCTATGTCCCTAGAGGGATTTCTATGTCCCTAGAGAGATTTCTAGGTCCCTACAGGGATTTCTATGTCGCTAGAGGGATTTCTAGGTCCCTAGAGGGATAGATTTCTAGGTCCCTAGAGGGATTTCAATGTCCCTAGAGGGATTTCTAGGTCCCTAGAGGGATTTCTATGTCCCTAGAGGGATAGATTTCTATGTCCCTAGAGGGATTTCTATGTCCCTAGAGAGATTTCTAGGTCCCTAGAGAGATTTCTATGTCGCTAGAGGGATTTCTAGGTCCCTAGAGGGATAGATTTCTAGGTCCCTAGAGGGATTTCAATGTCCCTAGAGGGATTTCTATGTCCCTAGAGGGATAGATTTCTATGTCCCTAGAGGGATTTCTATGTCCCTAGAGAGATTTCTAGGTCCCTAGAGGGATTTCTATGTCGCTAGAGGGATTTCTAGGTCCCTAGAGGGATAGATTTCTAGGTCCCTAGAGGGATTTCAATGTCCCTAGAGGGATTTCTAGGTCCCTAGAGGGATTTCTAGGTCCCTAGAGAGAGAGATATCTATGTCCCTAGAGGGATAGATTTCTATGTCCCTAGAGGGATTTCTATGTCCCTAGAGGGATTTCTAGGTCCCTAGAGGGATTTCTAGGTCCCTAGAGGGATTTCTAGGTCGCTAGAGAGATTTCTATGTCGCTAGAGGGATTTCTAGGTCCCTAGAGGGATAGATTTCTATGTCCCTAGAGGGATTTCTATGTCCCTAGAGAGATTTCTAGGTCCCTAGAGGGATTTCTATGTCGCTAGAGGGATTTCTAGGTCCCTAGAGGTATAGATTTCTAGGTCCCTAGAGGGATTTCTATGTCCCTAGAGGGATAGATTTCTATGTCCCTAGAGGGATTTCTATGTCCCTAGAGGGATAGATTTCTATGTCCCTAGAGGGATTTCTAGGTCCCTAGAGGGATTTCTATGTCCCTAGAGGGATAGATTTCTATGTCCCTAGAGGGATTTCTATGTCCCTAGAGGGATTTCTATGTCCCTAGAGGGATTTCTAGGTCCCAAGAGGGATTTCTATGTCCCTAGAGGGATAGATTTCTATGTCCCTAGAGGGATTTCTATGTCCCTAGAGGGATAGATTTCTATGTCCCTAGAGGGATTTCAATGTCCCTTGAGGGATTTCTAGGTCCCTAGAGGGATAGATTTCTATGTCCCTAGAGGGATTTCTAGGTCCCTAGAGGGATAGATTTCTATGTCCCTAGAGGGATTTCTATGTCCCTAGAGAGATTTCTAGGTCCCTACAGGGATTTCTATGTCGCTAGAGGGATTTCTAGGTCCCTAGAGGGATAGATTTCTAGGTCCCTAGAGGGATTTCAATGTCCCTAGAGGGATTTCTAGGTCCCTAGAGGGATTTCTATGTCCCTAGAGGGATAGATTTCTATGTCCCTAGAGGGATTTCTATGTCCCTAGAGAGATTTCTAGGTCCCTAGAGAGATTTCTATGTCGCTAGAGGGATTTCTAGGTCCCTAGAGGGATAGATTTCTAGGTCCCTAGAGGGATTTCAATGTCCCTAGAGGGATTTCTATGTCCCTAGAGGGATAGATTTCTATGTCCCTAGAGGGATTTCTATGTCCCTAGAGAGATTTCTAGGTCCCTAGAGGGATTTCTATGTCGCTAGAGGGATTTCTAGGTCCCTAGAGGGATAGATTTCTAGGTCCCTAGAGGGATTTCAATGTCCCTAGAGGGATTTCTAGGTCCCTAGAGGGATTTCTAGGTCCCTAGAGAGAGAGATATCTATGTCCCTAGAGGGATAGATTTCTATGTCCCTAGAGGGATTTCTATGTCCCTAGAGGGATTTCTAGGTCCCTAGAGGGATTTCTAGGTCCCTAGAGGGATTTCTAGGTCGCTAGAGAGATTTCTATGTCGCTAGAGGGATTTCTAGGTCCCTAGAGGGATAGATTTCTATGTCCCTAGAGGGATTTCTATGTCCCTAGAGAGATTTCTAGGTCCCTAGAGGGATTTCTATGTCGCTAGAGGGATTTCTAGGTCCCTAGAGGTATAGATTTCTAGGTCCCTAGAGGGATTTCTATGTCCCTAGAGGGATAGATTTCTATGTCCCTAGAGGGATTTCTATGTCCCTAGAGGGATAGATTTCTATGTCCCTAGAGGGATTTCTAGGTCCCTAGAGGGATTTCTATGTCCCTAGAGGGATAGATTTCTATGTCCCTAGAGGGATTTCTATGTCCCTAGAGGGATTTCTATGTCCCTAGAGGGATTTCTAGGTCCCAAGAGGGATTTCTATGTCCCTAGAGGGATAGATTTCTATGTCCCTAGAGGGATTTCTATGTCCCTAGAGGGATAGATTTCTATGTCCCTAGAGGGATTTCAATGTCCCTTGAGGGATTTCTAGGTCCCTAGAGGGATAGATTTCTATGTCCCTAGAGGGATTTCTATGTCCCTAGAGGGATTTCTAGGTCCCAAGAGGGATTTCTATGTCCCTAGAGGGATAGATTTCTATGTCCCTAGAGGGATTTCTAGGTCCCTAGAGGGATTTCTAGGTCCCTAGAGGGATTTCTAGGTCCCTAGAGGGATAGATTTCTATGTCCCTAGAGGGATTTCTATGTCCCTAGAGGGATTTCTAGGTCCCTAGAGGGATTTCTATGTCCCTAGAGGGATAGATTTGTATGTCCCTAGAGGGATTTCTATGTCCCTAGAGGGATTTCTATGTCCCTAGAGGGATAGATTTCTATGTCGCTAGAGGGATTTCTATGTCGCTAGAGAGATTTCTAGGTCCCTAGAGGGATAGATTTCTATGTCCCTAGAGGGATTTCTAGGTCCCTAGAGGGATAGATTTCTAGGTCCCTAGAGGGATAGATTTCTATGTCCCTAGAGGGATTTCTATATCCCTAGAGGGATTTCTATGTCCCTAGAGGGATTTCTATGTCCCTAGAGGGATTTCTAGGTCCCTAGAGGGATTTCTAGGTCCCTAGAGGGATTTCTAGGTCCCTAGAGAGAGAGATTTCTATGTCCCTAAAGGGATTTCTATGTCGCTAGAGGGATTTCTATGTCGCTAGAGAGATTTCTAGGTCCCTAGAGGGATTTCTATGTCGCTAGAGGGATTTCTAGGTCCCTAGAGGGATAGATTTCTATGTCCCTAGAGGGATTTCTATGTCCCTAGAGAGATTTCTAGGTCCCTAGAGGGATTTCTATGTCGCTAGAGGGATTTCTAGGTCCCTAGAGGGATAGATTTCTAGGTCCCTAGAGGGATTTCAATGTGCCTAGAGGGATTTCTAGGTCCCTAGAGGGATTTCTAGGTCCCTAGAGGGATTTCTATGTCCCTAGAGGGATAGATTTCTATGTCCCTAGAGGGATTTCTATGTCCCTAGAGGGATAGATTTCTAGGTCCCTAGAGGGATTTCTATGTCCCTAGAGGGATAGATTTCTATGTCCCTAGAGGGATTTCTATGTCCCTAGAGGGATTTCTATGTCCCTAGAGGGATATATTTCTATGTCCCTAGAGGGATTTCTATGTCCCTAGAGGGATAGATTTCTATGTCCCTAGAGGGATTTCAATGTCCCTAGAGGGATTTCTAGGTCCCTAGAGGGATTTCTATGTCCCTAGAGGGATAGATTTGTATGTCCCTAGAGGGATTTCTATGTCCCTAGAGGGATTTCTATGTCCCTAGAGGGATTTCTATGTCCCTAGAGGGATTTCTAGGTCCCTAGAGGGATTTCTATGTCGCTAGAGAGATTTCTAGGTCCCTAGAGGGATTTCTATGTCGCTAGAGGGATTTCTAGGTCCCTAGAGGGATAGATTTCTAGGTCCCTAGAGGGATAGATTTCTATGTCCCTAGAGGGATTTCTATGTCCCTAGAGGGATTTCTAGGTCCCTAGAGGGATAGATTTCTATGTCCCTAGAGGGATTTCTAGGTCCCTAGAGGGATAGATTTCTAGGTCCCTAGAGGGATTTCAATGTCCCTAGAGGGATTTCTAGGTCCCTAGAGGGATTTCTATGTCCCTAGAGGTATAGATTTCTATGTCCCTAGAGGGATTTCTATGTCCCTAGAGGGATTTCTAGGTCCCTAGAGGGATTTCTAGGTCCCTAGAGGGATAGATTTCTATGTCCCTAGAGGGATTTCTATGTCCCTAGAGAGATTTCTAGGTCCCTAGAGGGATTTCTATGTCGCTAGAGGGATTTCTAGGTCCCTAGAGGGATAGATTTCTAGGTCCCTAGAGGGATTTCAATGTCCCTAGAGGGATTTCTAGGTCCCTAGAGGGGTTTCTATGTCCCTAGAGGGATAGATTTGTATGTCAATAGAGGGATTTCTATGTCCCTAGAGGGATTTCTATGTCCCTAGAGGGATAGATTTCTATGTCGCTAGAGGGATTTCTATGTCGCTAGAGAGATTTCTAGGTCCCAAGAGGGATTTCTATGTCCCTAGAGAGATTTCTAGGTCCCTAGAGGGATTTCTATGTCGCTAGAGGGATTTCTAGGTCCCTAGAGGGATTTCTATGTCCCTAGAGGGATAGATTTCTATGTCCCTAGAGGGATTTCTATGTCCCTAGAGGGATTTCTATGTCCCTAGAGGGATAGATTTCTATGTCCCTAGAGGGATTTCTATGTCCCTAGAGGGATTTCTATGTCCCTAGAGGGATTTCTAGGTCCCTAGAGGGATAGATTTCTAGGTCCCTAGAGGGATTTCAATGTCCCTAGAGGGATTTCTATGTCCCTAGAGAGATTTCTAGGTCCCTAGAGGGATTTCTATGTCGCTAGAGGGATTTCTAGGTCCCTAGAGGGATAGATTTCTAGGTCCCTAGAGGGATTTCAATGTCCCTAGAGGGATTTCTAGGTCCCTAGAGGGATTTCTATGTCCCTAGAGGGATAGATTTGTATGTCCCTAGAGGGATTTCTATGTCCCTAGAGGGATTTCTATGTCCCTAGAGGGATTTCTAGGTCCCTAGAGGGATTTCTAGGTCGCTAGAGAGATTTCTAGGTCCCTAGAGGGATTTCTATGTCGCTAGAGGGATTTCTAGGTCCCTAGAGGGATAGATTTCTATGTCCCTAGAGGGATTTCTATGTCCCTAGAGAGATTTCTAGGTCCCTAGAGAGATTTCTATGTCGCTAGTGGGATTTCTAGGTCCCTAGAGGGATAGATTTCTAGGTCCCTAGAGGGATTTCAATGTCCCTAGAGGGATTTCTATGTCCCTAGAGGGATAGATTTCTATGTCCCTAGAGGGATTTCTATGTCCCTAGAGAGATTTCTAGGTCCCTAGAGGGATTTCTATGTCGCTAGAGGGATTTCTAGGTCCCTAGAGGGATAGATTTCTAGGTCCCTAGAGGGATTTCAATGTCCCTAGAGGGATTTCTAGGTCCCTAGAGGGATTTCTAGGTCCCTAGAGAGAGCGATATCTATGTCCCTAGAGGGATAGATTTCTATGTCCCTAGAGGGATTTCTATGTCCCTAGAGGGATTTCTAGGTCCCTAGAGGGATTTCTAGGTCCCTAGAGGGATTTCTAGGTCGCTAGAGAGATTTCTATGTCGCTAGAGGGATTTCTAGGTCCCTAGAGGGATAGATTTCTATGTCCCTAGAGGGATTTCTATGTCCCTAGAGAGATTTCTAGGTCCCTAGAGGGATTTCTATGTCGCTAGAGGGATTTCTAGGTCCCTAGAGGGATAGATTTCTAGGTCCCTAGAGGGATTTCTATGTCCCTAGAGGGATAGATTTCTATGTCCCTAGAGGGATTACTATGTCCCTAGAGGGATAGATTTCTATGTCCCTAGAGGGATTTCTATGTCCCTAGAGGAATTTCTATGTCCCTAGAGGGATAGATTTCTATGTCCCTAGAGGGATTTCTATGTCCCTAGAGAGATTTCTAGGTCCCTAGAGGGATTTCTATGTCGCTAGAGGGATTTCTAGGTCCCTAGAGGGATAGATTTCTAGGTCCCTAGAGGGATTTCAATGTCCCTAGAGGGATTTCTAGGTCCCTAGAGGGATTTCTAGGTCCCTAGAGGGATTTCTATGTCCCTAGAGGGATAGATTTCTATGTCCCTAGAGGGATTTCTAGGTCCCTAGAGGGATTTCTATGTCCCTAGAGGGATAGATTTCTATGTCCCTAGAGGGATTTCTATGTCCCTAGAGGGATTTCTATGTCCCTAGAGGGATTTCTAGGTCCCAAGAGGGATTTCTATGTCCCTAGAGGGATAGATTTCTATGTCCCTAGAGGGATTTCTATGTCCCTAGAGGGATAGATTTCTATGTCCCTAGAGGGATTTCAATGTCCCTAGAGGGATTTCTAGGTCCCTAGAGGGATAGATTTCTATGTCCCTAGAGGGATTTCTATGTCCCTAGAGGGATTTCTAGGTCCCAAGAGGGATTTCTATGTCCCTAGAGGGATAGATTTCTATGTCCCTAGAGGGATTTCTATGTCCCTAGAGGGATTTCTAGGTCCCTAGAGGGATTTCTAGGTCCCTAGAGGGATAGATTTCTATGTCCCTAGAGGGATTTCTATGTTCCTAGAGAGATTTCAAGGTCCCTAGAGAGATTTCTATGTCGCTAGAGGGATTTCTAGGTCCCTAGAGGGATAGATTTCTAGGTCCCTAGAGGGATTTCAATGTCCCTAGAGGGATTTCTATGTCCCTAGAGGGATAGATTTCTATGTCCCTAGAGGGATTTCTATGTCCCTAGAGAGATTTCTAGGTCCCTAGAGGGATTTCTATGTCGCTAGAGGGATTTCTAGGTCCCTAGAGGGATAGATTTCTAGGTCCCTAGAGGGATTTCAATGTCCCTAGAGGGATTTCTAGGTCCCTAGAGGGATTTCTAGGTCCCTAGAGAGAGAGATATCTATGTCCCTAGAGGGATAGATTTCTATGTCCCTAGAGGGATTTCTATGTCCCTAGAGGGATTTCTATGTCCCTAGAGGGATTTCTAGGTCCCAAGAGGGATTTCTATGTCCCTAGAGGGATAGATTTCTATGTCCCTAGAGGGATTTCTATGTCCCTAGAGGGATAGATTTCTATGTCCCTAGAGGGATTTCTAGGTCCCTAGAGGGATTTCTATGTCCCTAGAGGGATAGATTTCTATGTCCCTAGAGGGATTTCTAGGTCCCTAGAGGGATTTCTAGGTCGCTAGAGAGATTTCTAGGTCCCTAGAGGGATTTGTATGTCCCTAGAGAGATTTCTAGGTCCCTAGAGGGATAGATTTCTATGTCCCTAGAGGGATTTCTAGGTCCCTAGAGGGATAGATTTCTATGTCCCTAGAGGGATTTCTATGTCCCTAGAGAGATTTCTAGGTCCCTAGAGGGATTTCTATGTCGCTAGAGGGATTTCTAGGTCCCTAGAGGGATAGATTTCTAGGTCCCTAGAGGGATTTCAATGTCCCTAGAGGGATTTCTAGGTCCCTAGAGGGATTTCTATGTCCCTAGAGGGATAGATTTCTATGTCCCTAGAGGGATTTCTATGTCCCTAGAGAGATTTCTAGGTCCCTAGAGAGATTTCTATGTCGCTAGAGGGATTTCTAGGTCCCTAGAGGGATAGATTTCTAGGTCCCTAGAGGGATTTCAATGTCCCTAGAGGGATTTCTATGTCCCTAGAGGGATAGATTTCTATGTCCCTAGAGGGATTTCTATGTCCCTAGAGAGATTTCTAGGTCCCTAGAGGGATTTCTATGTCGCTAGAGGGATTTCTAGGTCCCTAGAGGGATAGATTTCTAGGTCCCTAGAGGGATTTCAATGTCCCTAGAGGGATTTCTAGGTCCCTAGAGGGATTTCTAGGTCCCTAGAGAGAGAGATATCTATGTCCCTAGAGGGATAGATTTCTATGTCCCTAGAGGGATTTCTATGTCCCTAGAGGGATTTCTAGGTCCCTAGAGGGATTTCTAGGTCCCTAGAGGGATTTCTAGGTCGCTAGAGAGATTTCTATGTCGCTAGAGGGATTTCTAGGTCCCTAGAGGGATAGATTTCTATGTCCCTAGAGGGATTTCTATGTCCCTAGAGAGATTTCTAGGTCCCTAGAGGGATTTCTATGTCGCTAGAGGGATTTCTAGGTCCCTAGAGGTATAGATTTCTAGGTCCCTAGAGGGATTTCTATGTCCCTAGAGGGATAGATTTCTATGTCCCTAGAGGGATTTCTATGTCCCTAGAGGGATAGATTTCTATGTCCCTAGAGGGATTTCTAGGTCCCTAGAGGGATTTCTATGTCCCTAGAGGGATAGATTTCTATGTCCCTAGAGGGATTTCTATGTCCCTAGAGGGATTTCTATGTCCCTAGAGGGATTTCTAGGTCCCAAGAGGGATTTCTATGTCCCTAGAGGGATAGATTTCTATGTCCCTAGAGGGATTTCTATGTCCCTAGAGGGATAGATTTCTATGTCCCTAGAGGGATTTCAATGTCCCTTGAGGGATTTCTAGGTCCCTAGAGGGATAGATTTCTATGTCCCTAGAGGGATTTCTATGTCCCTAGAGGGATTTCTAGGTCCCAAGAGGGATTTCTATGTCCCTAGAGGGATAGATTTCTATGTCCCTAGAGGGATTTCTATGTCCCTAGAGGGATTTCTAGGTCCCTAGAGGGATTTCTAGGTCCCTAGAGGGATTTCTAGGTCCCTAGAGGGATAGATTTCTATGTCCCTAGAGGGATTTCTATGTCCCTAGAGGGATTTCTAGGTCCCTAGAGTGATTTCTATGTCCCTAGAGGGATAGATTTGTATGTCCCTAGAGGGATTTCTATGTCCCTAGAGGGATTTCTATGTCCCTAGAGGGATAGATTTCTATGTCGCTAGAGGGATTTCTATGTCGCTAGAGAGATTTCTAGGTCCCTAGAGGGATAGATTTCTATGTCCCTAGAGGGATTTCTAGGTCCCTAGAGGGATAGATTTCTAGGTCCCTAGAGGGATAGATTTCTATGTCCCTAGAGGGATTTCTATATCCCTAGAGGGATTTCTATGTCCCTAGAGGGATTTCTATGTCCCTAGAGGGATTTCTAGGTCCCTAGAGGGATTTCTAGGTCCCTAGAGGGATTTCTAGGTCCCTAGAGAGAGAGATTTCTATGTCCCTAAAGGGATTTCTATGTCGCTAGAGGGATTTCTATGTCGCTAGAGAGATTTCTAGGTCCCTAGAGGGATTTCTATGTCGCTAGAGGGATTTCTAGGTCCCTAGAGGGATAGATTTCTATGTCCCTAGAGGGATTTCTATGTCCCTAGAGAGATTTCTAGGTCCCTAGAGGGATTTCTATGTCGCTAGAGGGATTTCTAGGTCCCTAGAGGGATAGATTTCTAGGTCCCTAGAGGGATTTCAATGTGCCTAGAGGGATTTCTAGGTCCCTAGAGGGATTTCTAGGTCCCTAGAGGGATTTCTATGTCCCTAGAGGGATAGATTTCTATGTCCCTAGAGGGATTTCTATGTCCCTAGAGGGATAGATTTCTAGGTCCCTAGAGGGATTTCTATGTCCCTAGAGGGATAGATTTCTATGTCCCTAGAGGGATTTCTATGTCCCTAGAGGGATTTCTATGTCCCTAGAGGGATATATTTCTATGTCCCTAGAGGGATTTCTATGTCCCTAGAGGGATAGATTTCTATGTCCCTAGAGGGATTTCAATGTCCCTAGAGGGATTTCTAGGTCCCTAGAGGGATTTCTATGTCCCTAGAGGGATAGATTTGTATGTCCCTAGAGGGATTTCTATGTCCCTAGAGGGATTTCTATGTCCCTAGAGGGATTTCTATGTCCCTAGAGGGATTTCTAGGTCCCTAGAGGGATTTCTAGGTCGCTAGAGAGATTTCTAGGTCCCTAGAGGGATTTGTATGTCCCTAGAGAGATTTCTAGGTCCCTAGAGGGATAGATTTCTATGTCCCTAGAGGGATTTCTAGGTCCCTAGTGGGATAGATTTCTATGTCCCTAGAGGGATTTCTATGTCCCTAGAGAGATTTCTAGGTCCCTAGAGGGATTTCTATGTCGCTAGAGGGATTTCTAGGTCCCTAGAGGGATAGATTTCTAGTTCCCTAGAGAGATTTCTATGTCGCTAGAGGGATTTCTAGGTCCCTAGAGGGATAGATTTCTAGGTCCCTAGAGGGATTTCAATGTCCCTAGAGGGATTTCTATGTCCCTAGAGAGATAGATTTCTATGTCCCTAGAGGGATTTCTATGTCCCTAGAGAGATTTCTAGGTCCCTAGAGGGATTTCTATGTCGCTAGAGGGATTTCTAGGTCCCTAGAGGGATAGATTTCTAGGTCCCTAGAGGGATTTCAATGTCCCTAGAGGGATTTCTAGGTCCCTAGAGGGATTTCTAGGTCCCTAGAGAGAGAGATATCTATGTCCCTAGAGGGATAGATTTCTATGTCCCTAGAGGGATTTCTATGTCCCTAGAGGGATTTCTAGGTCCCTAGAGGGATTTCTAGGTCCCTAGAGGGATTTCTATGTCCCTAGAGGGATAGATTTCTATGTCCCTAGAGGGATTTCTATGTCCCTAGAGGGATTTCTATGTCCCTAGAGGGATTTCTAGGTCCCAAGAGGGATTTCTATGTCCCTAGAGGGATAGATTTCTATGTCCCTAGAGGGATAGATTTCTATGTCCCTAGAGGGATTTCTAGGTCCCTAGAGGGATTTCTATGTCCCTAGAGGGATAGATTTCTATGTCCCTAGAGGGATTTCTATGTCCCTAGAGGGATTTCTATGTCCCTAGAGGGATTTCTAGGTCCCAAGAGGGATTTCTATGTCCCTAGAGGGATAGATTTCTATGTCCCTAGAGGGATTTCTATGTCCCTAGAGGGATAGATTTCTATGTCCCTAGAGGGATTTCAATGTCCCTAGAGGGATTTCTAGGTCCCTAGAGGGATAGATTTCTATGTCCCTAGAGGGATTTCTATGTCCCTAGAGGGATTTCTAGGTCCCAAGAGGGATTTCTATGTCCCTAGAGGGATAGATTTCTATGTCCCTAGAGGGATTTCTATGTCCCTAGAGGGATTTCTAGGTCCCTAGAGGGATTTCTAGGTCCCTAGAGGGATAGATTTCTATGTCCCTAGAGGGATTTCTATGTTCCTAGAGAGATTTCAAGGTCCCTAGAGAGATTTCTATGTCGCTAGAGGGATTTCTAGGTCCCTAGAGGGATAGATTTCTAGGTCCCTAGAGGGATTTCAATGTCCCTAGAGGGATTTCTATGTCCCTAGAGGGATAGATTTCTATGTCCCTAGAGGGATTTCTATGTCCCTAGAGAGATTTCTAGGTCCCTAGAGGGATTTCTATGTCGCTAGAGGGATTTCTAGGTCCCTAGAGGGATAGATTTCTAGGTCCCTAGAGGGATTTCAATGTCCCTAGAGGGATTTCTAGGTCCCTAGAGGGATTTCTAGGTCCCTAGAGAGAGAGATATCTATGTCCCTAGAGGGATAGATTTCTATGTCCCTAGAGGGATTTCTATGTCCCTAGAGGGATTTCTATGTCCCTAGAGGGATTTCTAGGTCCCAAGAGGGATTTCTATGTCCCTAGAGGGATAGATTTCTATGTCCCTAGAGGGATTTCTATGTCCCTAGAGGGATAGATTTCTATGTCCCTAGAGGGATTTCTAGGTCCCTAGAGGGATTTCTATGTCCCTAGAGGGATAGATTTGTATGTCCCTAGAGGGATTTCTATGTCCCTAGAGGGATTTCTATGTCCCTAGAGGGATTTCTATGTCCCTAGAGGGATTTCTAGGTCCCTAGAGGGATTTCTAGGTCGCTAGAGAGATTTCTAGGTCCCTAGAGGGATTTGTATGTCCCTAGAGAGATTTCTAGGTCCCTAGAGGGATAGATTTCTATGTCCCTAGAGGGATTTCTAGGTCCCTAGAGGGATAGATTTCTATGTCCCTAGAGGGATTTCTATGTCCCTAGAGAGATTTCTAGGTCCCTAGAGGGATTTCTATGTCGCTAGAGGGATTTCTAGGTCCCTAGAGGGATAGATTTCTAGGTCCCTAGAGGGATTTCAATGTCCCTAGAGGGATTTCTAGGTCCCTAGAGGGATTTCTATGTCCCTAGAGGGATAGATTTCTATGTCCCTAGAGGGATTTCTATGTCCCTAGAGAGATTTCTAGGTCCCTAGAGAGATTTCTATGTCGCTAGAGGGATTTCTAGGTCCCTAGAGGGATAGATTTCTAGGTCCCTAGAGGGATTTCAATGTCCCTAGAGGGATTTCTATGTCCCTAGAGGGATAGATTTCTATGTCCCTAGAGGGATTTCTATGTCCCTAGAGAGATTTCTAGGTCCCTAGAGGGATTTCTATGTCGCTAGAGGGATTTCTAGGTCCCTAGAGGGATAGATTTCTAGGTCCCTAGAGGGATTTCAATGTCCCTAGAGGGATTTCTAGGTCCCTAGAGGGATTTCTAGGTCCCTAGAGAGAGAGATATCTATGTCCCTAGAGGGATAGATTTCTATGTCCCTAGAGGGATTTCTATGTCCCTAGAGGGATTTCTAGGTCCCTAGAGGGATTTCTAGGTCCCTAGAGGGATTTCTAGGTCGCTAGAGAGATTTCTATGTCGCTAGAGGGATTTCTAGGTCCCTAGAGGGATAGATTTCTATGTCCCTAGAGGGATTTCTATGTCCCTAGAGAGATTTCTAGGTCCCTAGAGGGATTTCTATGTCGCTAGAGGGATTTCTAGGTCCCTAGAGGTATAGATTTCTAGGTCCCTAGAGGGATTTCTATGTCCCTAGAGGGATAGATTTCTATGTCCCTAGAGGGATTTCTATGTCCCTAGAGGGATAGATTTCTATGTCCCTAGAGGGATTTCTAGGTCCCTAGAGGGATTTCTATGTCCCTAGAGGGATAGATTTCTATGTCCCTAGAGGGATTTCTATGTCCCTAGAGGGATTTCTATGTCCCTAGAGGGATTTCTAGGTCCCAAGAGGGATTTCTATGTCCCTAGAGGGATAGATTTCTATGTCCCTAGAGGGATTTCTATGTCCCTAGAGGGATAGATTTCTATGTCCCTAGAGGGATTTCAATGTCCCTTGAGGGATTTCTAGGTCCCTAGAGGGATAGATTTCTATGTCCCTAGAGGGATTTCTATGTCCCTAGAGGGATTTCTAGGTCCCAAGAGGGATTTCTATGTCCCTAGAGGGATAGATTTCTATGTCCCTAGAGGGATTTCTATGTCCCTAGAGGGATTTCTAGGTCCCTAGAGGGATTTCTAGGTCCCTAGAGGGATTTCTAGGTCCCTAGAGGGATAGATTTCTATGTCCCTAGAGGGATTTCTATGTCCCTAGAGGGATTTCTAGGTCCCTAGAGGGATTTCTATGTCCCTAGAGGGATAGATTTGTATGTCCCTAGAGGGATTTCTATGTCCCTAGAGGGATTTCTATGTCCCTAGAGGGATAGATTTCTATGTCGCTAGAGGGATTTCTATGTCGCTAGAGAGATTTCTAGGTCCCTAGAGGGATAGATTTCTATGTCCCTAGAGGGATTTCTAGGTCCCTAGAGGGATAGATTTCTAGGTCCCTAGAGGGATAGATTTCTATGTCCCTAGAGGGATTTCTATATCCCTAGAGGGATTTCTATGTCCCTAGAGGGATTTCTATGTCCCTAGAGGGATTTCTAGGTCCCTAGAGGGATTTCTAGGTCCCTAGAGGGATTTCTAGGTCCCTAGAGAGAGAGATTTCTATGTCCCTAAAGGGATTTCTATGTCGCTAGAGGGATTTCTATGTCGCTAGAGAGATTTCTAGGTCCCTAGAGGGATTTCTATGTCGCTAGAGGGATTTCTAGGTCCCTAGAGGGATAGATTTCTATGTCCCTAGAGGGATTTCTATGTCCCTAGAGAGATTTCTAGGTCCCTAGAGGGATTTCTATGTCGCTAGAGGGATTTCTAGGTCCCTAGAGGGATAGATTTCTAGGTCCCTAGAGGGATTTCAATGTGCCTAGAGGGATTTCTAGGTCCCTAGAGGGATTTCTAGGTCCCTAGAGGGATTTCTATGTCCCTAGAGGGATAGATTTCTATGTCCCTAGAGGGATTTCTATGTCCCTAGAGGGATAGATTTCTAGGTCCCTAGAGGGATTTCTATGTCCCTAGAGGGATAGATTTCTATGTCCCTAGAGGGATTTCTATGTCCCTAGAGGGATTTCTATGTCCCTAGAGGGATATATTTCTATGTCCCTAGAGGGATTTCTATGTCCCTAGAGGGATAGATTTCTATGTCCCTAGAGGGATTTCAATGTCCCTAGAGGGATTTCTAGGTCCCTAGAGGGATTTCTATGTCCCTAGAGGGATAGATTTGTATGTCCCTAGAGGGATTTCTATGTCCCTAGAGGGATTTCTATGTCCCTAGAGGGATTTCTATGTCCCTAGAGGGATTTCTAGGTCCCTAGAGGGATTTCTAGGTCGCTAGAGAGATTTCTAGGTCCCTAGAGGGATTTGTATGTCCCTAGAGAGATTTCTAGGTCCCTAGAGGGATAGATTTCTATGTCCCTAGAGGGATTTCTAGGTCCCTAGAGGGATAGATTTCTATGTCCCTAGAGGGATTTCTATGTCCCTAGAGAGATTTCTAGGTCCCTAGAGGGATTTCTATGTCGCTAGAGGGATTTCTAGGTCCCTAGAGGGATAGATTTCTAGTTCCCTAGAGAGATTTCTATGTCGCTAGAGGGATTTCTAGGTCCCTAGAGGGATAGATTTCTAGGTCCCTAGAGGGATTTCAATGTCCCTAGAGGGATTTCTATGTCCCTAGAGAGATAGATTTCTATGTCCCTAGAGGGATTTCTATGTCCCTAGAGAGATTTCTAGGTCCCTAGAGGGATTTCTATGTCGCTAGAGGGATTTCTAGGTCCCTAGAGGGATAGATTTCTAGGTCCCTAGAGGGATTTCAATGTCCCTAGAGGGATTTCTAGGTCCCTAGAGGGATTTCTAGGTCCCTAGAGAGAGAGATATCTATGTCCC
Source organism: Troilus luridus (assembly GCA_964056705.1). Lineage (NCBI taxonomy): Eukaryota > Metazoa > Arthropoda > Insecta > Hemiptera > Pentatomidae > Troilus > Troilus luridus. The sequence continues at coordinate 100,351,374 of OZ057415.1, forward strand.
TAGAGGGATAGATTTCTATGTCCCTAGAGGGATTTCTATGTCCCTAGAGGGATTTCTAGGTCCCTAGAGGGATTTCTAGGTCCCTAGAGGGATTTCTATGTCCCTAGAGGGATAGATTTCTATGTCCCTAGAGGGATTTCTATGTCCCTAGAGGGATTTCTATGTCCCTAGAGGGATTTCTAGGTCCCAAGAGGGATTTCTATGTCCCTAGAGGGATAGATTTCTATGTCCCTAGAGGGATTTCTATGTCCCTAGAGGGATAGATTTCTATGTCCCTAGAGGGATTTCAATGTCCCTTGAGGGATTTCTAGGTCCCTAGAGGGATAGATTTCTATGTCCCTAGAGGGATTTCTATGTCCCTAGAGGGATTTCTAGGTCCCAAGAGGGATTTCTATGTCCCTAGAGGGATAGATTTCTATGTCCCTAGAGGGATTTCTATGTCCCTAGAGGGATTTCTAGGTCCCTAGAGGGATTTCTAGGTCCCTAGAGGGATAGATTTCTATGTCCCTAGAGGGATTTCTATGTCCCTAGAGGGATTTCTAGGTCCCTAGAGGGATTTCTATGTCCCTAGAGGGATAGATTTGTATGTCCCTAGAGGGATTTCTATGTCCCTAGAGGGATTTCTATGTCCCTAGAGGGATAGATTTCTATGTCGCTAGAGGGATTTCTATGTCGCTAGAGAGATTTCTAGGTCCCTAGAGGGATAGATTTCTATGTCCCTAGAGGGATTTCTAGGTCCCTAGAGGGATAGATTTCTAGGTCCCTAGAGGGATAGATTTCTATGTCCCTAGAGGGATTTCTTTATCCCTAGAGGGATTTCTATGTCCCTAGAGGGATTTCTATGTCCCTAGAGGGATTTCTAGGTCCCTAGAGGGATTTCTAGGTCCCTAGAGGGATTTCTAGGTCCCTAGAGAGAGAGATTTCTATGTCCCTAGAGGGATTTCTATGTCGCTAGAGGGATTTCTATGTCGCTAGAGAGATTTCTAGGTCCCTAGAGGGATTTCTATGTCGCTAGAGGGATTTCTAGGTCCCTAGAGGGATAGATTTCTATGTCCCTAGAGGGATTTCTATGTCCCTAGAGAGATTTCTAGGTCCCTAGAGGGATTTCTATGTCGCTAGAGGGATTTCTAGGTCCCTAGAGGGATAGATTTCTAGGTCCCTAGAGGGATTTCAATGTGCCTAGAGGGATTTCTAGGTCCCTAGAGGGATTTCTAGGTCCCTAGAGGGATTCTATGTCCCTAGAGGGATAGATTTCTATGTCCCTAGAGGGATTTCTATGTCCCTAGAGGGATAGATTTCTAGGTCCCTAGAGGGATTTCTATGTCCCTAGAGGGATAGATTTCTATGTCCCTAGAGGGATTTCTATGTCCCTAGAGGGATTTCTATGTCCCTAGAGGGATATATTTCTATGTCCCTAGAGGGATTTCTATGTCCCTAGAGGGATAGATTTCTATGTCCCTAGAGGGATTTCAATGTCCCTAGAGGGATTTCTAGGTCCCTAGAGGGATTTCTATGTCCCTAGAGGGATAGATTTGTATGTCCCTAGAGGGATTTCTATGTCCCTAGAGGGATTTCTAGGTCCCTAGAGGGATTTCTAGGTCGCTAGAGAGATTTCTAGGTCCCTAGAGGGATTTGTATGTCCCTAGAGAGATTTCTAGGTCCCTAGAGGGATAGATTTCTATGTCCCTAGAGGGATTTCTAGGTCCCTAGAGGGATAGATTTCTATGTCCCTAGAGGGATTTCTATGTCCCTAGAGAGATTTCTAGGTCCCTAGAGGGATTTCTATGTCGCTAGAGGGATTTCTAGGTCCCTAGAGGGATAGATTTCTAGGTCCCTAGAGGGATTTCAATGTCCCTAGAGGGATTTCTAGGTCCCTAGAGGGATTTCTATGTCCCTAGAGGGATAGATTTCTATGTCCCTAGAGGGATTTCTATGTCCCTAGAGAGATTTTTAGGTCCCTAGAGAGATTTCTATGTCGCTAGAGGGATTTCTAGGTCCCTAGAGGGATAGATTTCTAGGTCCCTAGAGGGATTTCAATGTCCCTAGAGGGATTTCTATGTCCCTAGAGGGATAGATTTCTATGTCCCTAGAGGGATTTCTATGTCCCTAGAGAGATTTCTAGGTCCCTAGAGGGATTTCTATGTCGCTAGAGGGATTTCTAGGTCCCTAGAGGGATAGATTTCTAGGTCCCTAGAGGGATTTCAATGTCCCTAGAGGGATTTCTAGGTCCCTAGAGGGATTTCTAGGTCCCTAGAGAGAGAGATATCTATGTCCCTAGAGGGATAGATTTCTATGTCCCTAGAGGGATTTCTATGTCCCTAGAGGGATTTCTAGGTCCCTAGAGGGATTTCTAGGTCCCTAGAGGGATTTCTAGGTCGCTAGAGAGATTTCTATGTCGCTAGAGGGATTTCTAGGTCCCTAGAGGGATAGATTTCTATGTCCCTAGAGGGATTTCTATGTCCCTAGAGAGATTTCTAGGTCCCTAGAGGGATTTCTATGTCGCTAGAGGGATTTCTAGGTCCCTAGAGGTATAGATTTCTAGGTCCCTAGAGGGATTTCTATGTCCCTAGAGGGATAGATTTCTATGTCCCTAGAGGGATTTCTATGTCCCTAGAGGGATAGATTTCTATGTCCCTAGAGGGATTTCTAGGTCCCTAGAGGGATTTCTATGTCCCTAGAGGGATAGATTTCTATGTCCCTAGAGGGATTTCTATGTCCCTAGAGGGATTTCTATGTCCCTAGAGGGATTTCTAGGTCCCAAGAGGGATTTCTATGTCCCTAGAGGGATAGATTTCTATGTCCCTAGAGGGATTTCTATGTCCCTAGAGGGATAGATTTCTATGTCCCTAGAGGGATTTCAATGTCCCTTGAGGGATTTCTAAGTCCCTAGAGGGATAGATTTCTATGTCCCTAGAGGGATTTCTATGTCCCTAGAGGGATTTCTAGGTCCCAAGAGGGATTTCTATGTCCCTAGAGGGATAGATTTCTATGTCCCTAGAGGGATTTCTATGTCCCTAGAGGGATTTCTAGGTCCCTAGAGGGATTTCTAGGTCCCTAGAGGGATATCTAGGTCCCTAGAGGGATTTCTAGGTCCCTAGAGGGATTTCTAGGTCCCTAGAGGGATAGATTTCTATGTCCCTAGAGGGATTTCTATGTCCCTAGAGGGATTTCTAGGTCCCTAGAGGGATTTCTATGTCCCTAGAGGGATAGATTTGTATGTCCCTAGAGGGATTTCTATGTCCCTAGAGGGATTTCTATGTCCCTAGAGGGATAGATTTCTATGTCGCTAGAGGGATTTCTATGTCGCTAGAGAGATTTCTAGGTCCCTAGAGGGATAGATTTCTATGTCCCTAGAGGGATTTCAAGGTCCCTAGAGGGATAGATTTCTAGGTCCCTAGAGGGATAGATTTCTATGTCCCTAGAGGGATTTCTATATCCCTAGAGGGATTTCTATGTCCCTAGAGGGATTTCTATGTCCCTAGAGGGATTTCTAGGTCCCTAGAGGGATTTCTAGGTCCCTAGAGGGATTTCTAGGTCCCTAGAGAGAGAGATTTCTATGTCCCTAGAGGGATTTCTATGTCGCTAGAGGGATTTCTATGTCGCTAGAGAGATTTCTAGGTCCCTAGAGGGATTTCTATGTCGCTAGAGGGATTTCTAGGTCCCTAGAGGGATAGATTTCTATGTCCCTAGAGGGATTTCTATGTCCCTAGAGAGATTTCTAGGTCCCTAGAGGGATTTCTATGTCGCTAGAGGGATTTCTAGGTCCCTAGAGGGATAGATTTCTAGGTCCCTAGAGGGATTTCAATGTGCCTAGAGGGATTTCTAGGTCCCTAGAGGGATTTCTAGGTCCCTAGAGGGATTTCTATGTCCCTAGAGGGATAGATTTCTATGTCCCTAGAGGGATTTCTATGTCCCTAGAGGGATAGATTTCTAGGTCCCTAGAGGGATTTCTATGTCCCTAGAGGGATAGATTTCTATGTCCCTAGAGGGATTTCTATGTCCCTAGAGGGATTTCTATGTCCCTAGAGGGATATATTTCTATGTCCCTAGAGGGATTTCTATGTCCCTAGAGGGATAGATTTCTATGTCCCTAGAGGGATTTCAATGTCCCTAGAGGGATTTCTAGGTCCCTAGAGGGATTTCTATGTCCCTAGAGGGATAGATTTGTATGTCCCTAGAGGGATTTCTATGTCCCTAGAGGGATTTCTATGTCCCTAGAGGGATTTCTATGTCCCTAGAGGGATTTCTAGGTCCCTAGAGGGATTTCTAGGTCGCTAGAGAGATTTCTAGGTCCCTAGAGGGATTTGTATGTCCCTAGAGAGATTTCTAGGTCCCTAGAGGGATAGATTTCTATGTCCCTAGAGGGATTTCTAGGTCCCTAGAGGGATAGATTTCTATGTCCCTAGAGGGATTTCTATGTCCCTAGAGAGATTTCTAGGTCCCTAGAGGGATTTCTAGGTCCCTAGAGGGATTTCTATGTCGCTAGAGGGATTTCTAGGTCCCTAGAGGGATAGATTTCTAGGTCCCTAGAGGGATTTCAATGTCCCTAGAGGGATTTCTAGGTCCCTAGAGGGATTTCTATGTCCCTAGAGGGATAGATTTCTATGTCCCTAGAGGGATTTCTATGTCCCTAGAGAGATTTCTAGGTCCCTAGAGAGATTTCTATGTCGCTAGAGGGATTTCTAGGTCCCTAGAGGGATAGATTTCTAGGTCCCTAGAGGGATTTCAATGTCCCTAGAGGGATTTCTATGTCCCTAGAGGGATAGATTTCTATGTCCCTAGAGGGATTTCTATGTCCCTAGAGAGATTTCTAGGTCCCTAGAGGGATTTCTATGTCGCTAGAGGGATTTCTAGGTCCCTAGAGGGATAGATTTCTAGGTCCCTAGAGGGATTTCAATGTCCCTAGAGGGATTTCTAGGTCCCTAGAGGGATTTCTAGGTCCCTAGAGAGAGAGATATCTATGTCCCTAGAGGGATAGATTTCTATGTCCCTAGAGGGATTTCTATGTCCCTAGAGGGATTTCTAGGTCCCTAGAGGGATTTCTAGGTCCCTAGAGGGATTTCTAGGTCGCTAGAGAGATTTCTATGTCGCTAGAGGGATTTCTAGGTCCCTAGAGGGATAGATTTCTATGTCCCTAGAGGGATTTCTATGTCCCTAGAGAGATTTCTAGGTCCCTAGAGGGATTTCTATGTCGCTAGAGGGATTTCTAGGTCCCTAGAGGTATAGATTTCTAGGTCCCTAGAGGGATTTCTATGTCCCTAGAGGGATAGATTTCTATGTCCCTAGAGGGATTTCTATGTCCCTAGAGGGATAGATTTCTATGTCCCTAGAGGGATTTCTAGGTCCCTAGAGGGATTTCTATGTCCCTAGAGGGATAGATTTCTATGTCCCTAGAGGGATTTCTATGTCCCTAGAGGGATTTCTATGTCCCTAGAGGGATTTCTAGGTCCCAAGAGGGATTTCTATGTCCCTAGAAGGATAGATTTCTATGTCCCTAGAGGGATTTCTATGTCCCTAGAGGGATAGATTTCTATGTCCCTAGAGGGATTTCAATGTCCCTTGAGGGATTTCTAGGTCCCTAGAGGGATAGATTTCTATGTCCCTAGAGGGATTTCTATGTCCCTAGAGGGATTTCTAGGTCCCAAGAGGGATTTCTATGTCCCTAGAGGGATAGATTTCTATGTCCCTAGAGGGATTTCTATGTCCCTAGAGGGATTTCTAGGTCCCTAGAGGGATTTCTAGGTCCCTAGAGGGATTTCTAGGTCCCTAGAGGGATAGATTTCTATGTCCCTAGAGGGATTTCTATGTCCCTAGAGGGATTTCTAGGTCCCTAGAGGGATTTCTATGTCCCTAGAGGGATAGATTTGTATGTCCCTAGAGGGATTTCTATGTCCCTAGAGGGATTTCTATGTCCCTAGAGGGATAGATTTCTATGTCGCTAGAGGGATTTCTATGTCGCTAGAGAGATTTCTAGGTCCCTAGAGGGATAGATTTCTATGTCGCTAGAGGGATTTCTAGGTCCCTAGAGGGATAGATTTCTAGGTCCCTAGAGGGATAGATTTCTATGTCCCTAGAGGGATTTCTATATCCCTAGAGGGATTTCTATGTCCCTAGAGGGATTTCTATGTCCCTAGAGGGATTTCTAGGTCCCTAGAGGGTTTCTAGGTCCCTAGAGGGATTTCTAGGTCCCCAGAGAGAGAGATTTCTATGTCCCTAGAGGGATTTCTATGTCGCTAGAGGGATTTCTATGTCGCTAGAGAGATTTCTAGGTCCCTAGAGGGATTTCTATGTCGCTAGAGGGATTTCTAGGTCCCTAGAGGGATAGATTTCTATGTCCCTAGAGGGATTTCTATGTCCCTAGAGAGATTTCTAGGTCCCTAGAGGGATTTCTATGTCGCTAGAGGGATTTCTAGGTCCCTAGAGGGATAGATTTCTAGGTACCTAGAGGGATTTCAATGTGCCTAGAGGGATTTCTAGGTCCCTAGAGGGATTTCTAGGTCCCTAGAGGGATTTCTATGTCCCTAGAGGGATAGATTTCTATGTCCCTAGAGGGATTTCTATGTCCCTAGAGGGATAGATTTCTAGGTCCCTAGAGGGATTTCTATGTCCCTAGAGGGATAGATTTCTATGTCCCTAGAGGGATTTCTATGTCCCTAGAGGGATTTCTATGTCCCTAGAGGGATATATTTCTATGTCCCTAGAGGGATTTCTATGTCCCTAGAGGGATTTCTATGTCGCTAGAGGGATTTCTATGTCGCTAGAGGGATTTCTAGGTCCCTAGAAGGATAGATTTCTATGTCCCTAGAGGGATTTCTATGTCCCTAGAGAGATTTCTAGGTCCCTAGAGGGATTTCTATGTCGCTAGAGAGATTTCTAGGTCCCTAGAGGGATAGATTTCTAGGTCCCTAGAGGGATTTCAATGTCCCTAGAGGGATTTCTAGGTCCCTAGAGGGATTTCTATGTCCCTAGAGGTATAGATTTCTATGTCCCTAGAGGGATTTCTAGGTCCCTAGAGGGATTTCTATGTCCCTAGAGGGATAGATTTCTATGTCCCTAGAGGGATTTCTATGTCCCTAGAGGGATTTCTAGGTCCCAAGAGGGATTTCTATGTCCCTAGAGGGATAGATTTCTATGTCCCTAGAGGGATTTCTATGTCCCTAGAGGGATAGATTTCTATGTCCCTAGAGGGATTTCTATGTCCCTAGAGGGATTTCTAGGTCCCTAGAGGGATTTCTAGGTCCCTAGAGGGATTTCTAGGTCCCTAGAGGGATTTCTAGGTCCCTAGAGGGATTTCTAGGTCCCTAGAGGGATTTCTAGGTCCCTAGAGGGATTTCTAGGTCCCTAGAGAGAGAGATATCTATGTCCCTAGAGGGATTTCTATGTCGCTAGAGGGATTTCTATGTCGCTAGAGAGATTTCTAGGTCCCTAGAGGGATTTCTATGTCGCTAGAGGGATTTCTAGGTCCCTAGAGGGATAGATTTCTAGGTCCCTAGAGGGATAGATTTCTATGTCCCTAGAGGGATTTCTATGTCCCTAGAGGGATTTCTAGGTCCCTAGAGGGATAGATTTCTATGTCCCTAGAGGGATTTCTAGGTCCCTAGAGGGATAGATTTCTAGGTCCCTAGAGGGATTTCAATGTCCCTAGAGGGATTTCTAGGTCCCTAGAGGGATTTCTATGTCGCTAGAGGGATTTCTAGGTCCCTAGAGGGATAGATTTCTAGGTCCCTAGAGGGATTTCAATGTCCCTAGAGGGATTTCTAGGTCCCTAGAGGGATTTCTATGTCCCTAGAGGGATAGATTTCTATGTCCCTAGAGGGATTTCTATGTCCCTAGAGGGATAGATTTCTATGTCCCTAGAGGGATTTCTATGTCCCTAGAGGGATTTCTAGGTCCCAAGAGGGATTTCTATGTCCCTAGAGGGATAGATTTCTATGTCCCTAGAGGGATTTCTATGTCCCTAGAGGGATAGATTTCTATGTCCCTAGAGGGATTTCTATGTCCCTAGAGGGATTTCTAGGTCCCTAGAGGGATTTCTAGGTCCCTAGAGGGATTTCTAGGTCCCTAGAGAGAGAGATATCTATGTCCCTAGAGGGATTTCTATGTCGCTAGAGGGATTTCTATGTCGCTAGAGAGATTTCTAGGTCCCTAGAGGGATTTCTATGTCGCTAGAGGGATTTCTAGGTCCCTAGAGAGAGAGATATCTATGTCCCTAGAGGGATTTCTATGTCGCTAGAGGGATTTCTATGTCGCTAGAGAGATTTCTAGGTCCCTAGAGGGATTTCTATGTCGCTAGAGGGATTTCTAGGTCCCTAGAGGGATAGATTTCTAGGTCCCTAGAGGGATAGATTTCTATGTCGCTAGAGGGATTTCTATGTCCCTAGAGGGATTTCTAGGTCCCTAGAGGGATAGATTTCTATGTCCCTAGAGGGATTTCTAGGTCCCTAGAGGGATAGATTTCTAGGTCCCTAGAGGGATTTCAATGTCCCTAGAGGGATTTCTAGGTCCCTAGAGGGATTTCTATGTCCCTAGAGGTATAGATTTCTATGTCCCTAGAGGGATTTCTATGTCCCTAGAGGGATTTCTAGGTCCCTAGAGGGATTTCTAGGTCCCTAGAGGGATAGATTTCTATGTCCCTAGAGGGATTTCTATGTCCCTAGAGAGATTTCTAGGTCCCTAGAGGGATTTCTATGTCGCTAGAGGGATTTCTAGGTCCCTAGAGGGATAGATTTCTAGGTCCCTAGAGGGATTTCAATGTCCCTAGAGGGATTTCTAGGTCCCTAGAGGGATTTCTATGTCCCTAGAGGGATAGATTTGTATGTCCCTAGAGGGATTTCTATGTCCCTAGAGGGATTTCTATGTCCCTAGAGGGATAGATTTCTATGTCGCTAGAGGGATTTCTATGTCGCTAGAGAGATTTCTAGGTCCCTAGAGGGATTTCTATGTCGCTAGAGGGATTTCTATGTCCCTAGAGAGATTTCTAGGTCCCTAGAGGGATTTCTATGTCGCTAGAGGGATTTCTAGGTCCCTAGAGGGATTTCTATGTCCCTAGAGGGATTTCTATGTCCCTAGAGGGATTTCTAGGTCCCTAGAGGGATAGATTTCTAGGTCCCTAGAGGGATTTCAATGTCCCTAGAGGGATTTCTATGTCCCTAGAGAGATTTCTAGGTCCCTAGAGGGATTTCTATGTCGCTAGAGGGATTTCTAGGTCCCTAGAGGGATAGATTTCTAGGTCCCTAGAGGGATTTCAATGTCCCTAGAGGGATTTCTAGGTCCCTAGAGGGATTTCTATGTCCCTAGAGGGATAGATTTGTATGTCCCAAGAGGGATTTCTATGTCCCTAGAGGGATTTCTATGTCCCTAGAGGGATTTCTAGGTCCCTAGAGGGATTTCTAGGTCCCTAGAGGGATTTCTAGGTCGCTAGAGAGATTTCTAGGTCCCTAGAGGGATTTCTATGTCGCTAGAGGGATTTCTAGGTCCCTAGAGGGAAAGATTTCTATGTCCCTAGAGGGATTTCTAGGTCCCTAGAGGGATAGATTTCTATGTCCCTAGAGGGATTTCTATGTCCCTAGAGAGATTTCTAGGTCCCTAGAGGGATTTCTATGTCGCTAGAGGGATTTCTAGGTCCCTAGAGGGATAGATTTCTAGGTCCCTAGAGGGATTTCAATGTCCCTAGAGGGATTTCTAGGTCCCTAGAGGGATTTCTATGTCCCTAGAGGGATAGATTTCTATGTCCCTAGAGGGATTTCTATGTCCCTAGAGAGATTTCTAGGTCCCTAGAGAGATTTCTATGTCGCTAGAGGGATTTCTAGGTCCCTAGAGGGATAGATTTCTAGGTCCCTAGAGGGATTTCAATGTCCCTAGAGGGATTTCTATGTCCCTAGAGGGATAGATTTCTATGTCCCTAGAGGGATTTCTATGTCCCTAGAGAGATTTATAGGTCCCTAGAGGGATTTCTATGTCGCTAGAGGGATTTCTAGGTCCCTAGAGGGATAGATTTCTAGGTCCCTAGAGGGATTTCAATGTCCCTAGAGGGATTTCTAGGTCCCTAGAGGGATTTCTAGGTCCCTAGAGAGAGAGATATCTATGTCCCTAGAGGGATAGATTTCTATGTCCCTAGGGGGATTTCTATGTCCCTAGAGGGATTTCTAGGTCCCTAGAGGGATTTCTAGGTCCCTAGAGGGATAGATTTCTAGGTCCCTAGAGGGATTTCAATGTCCCTAGAGGGATTTCTAGGTCCCTAGAGGGATTTCTATGTCGCTAGAGGGATTTCTAGGTCCCTAGAGGGATAGATTTCTAGGTCCCTAGAGGGATTTCAATGTCCCTAGAGGGATTTCTAGGTCCCTAGAGGGATTTCTATGTCCCTAGAGGGATAGATTTCTATGTCCCTAGAGGGATTTCTATGTCCCTAGAGGGATAGATTTCTATGTCCCTAGAGGGATTTCTATGTCCCTAGAGGGATTTCTAGGTCCCAAGAGGGATTTCTATGTCCCTAGAGGGATAGATTTCTATGTCCCTAGAGGGATTTCTATGTCCCTAGAGGGATAGATTTCTATGTCCCTAGAGGGATTTCTATGTCCCTAGAGGGATTTCTAGGTCCCTAGAGGGATTTCTAGGTCCCTAGAGGGATTTCTAGGTCCCTAGAGAGAGAGATATCTATGTCCCTAGAGGGATTTCTATGTCGCTAGAGGGATTTCTATGTCGCTAGAGAGATTTCTAGGTCCCTAGAGGGATTTCTATGTCGCTAGAGGGATTTCTAGGTCCCTAGAGAGAGAGATATCTATGTCCCTAGAGGGATTTCTATGTCGCTAGAGGGATTTCTATGTCGCTAGAGAGATTTCTAGGTCCCTAGAGGGATTTCTATGTCGCTAGAGGGATTTCTAGGTCCCTAGAGGGATAGATTTCTAGGTCCCTAGAGGGATAGATTTCTATGTCGCTAGAGGGATTTCTATGTCCCTAGAGGGATTTCTAGGTCCCTAGAGGGATAGATTTCTATGTCCCTAGAGGGATTTCTAGGTCCCTAGAGGGATAGATTTCTAGGTCCCTAGAGGGATTTCAATGTCCCTAGAGGGATTTCTAGGTCCCTAGAGGGATTTCTATGTCCCTAGAGGTATAGATTTCTATGTCCCTAGAGGGATTTCTATGTCCCTAGAGGGATTTCTAGGTCCCTAGAGGGATTTCTAGGTCCCTAGAGGGATAGATTTCTATGTCCCTAGAGGGATTTCTATGTCCCTAGAGAGATTTCTAGGTCCCTAGAGGGATTTCTATGTCGCTAGAGGGATTTCTAGGTCCCTAGAGGGATAGATTTCTAGGTCCCTAGAGGGATTTCAATGTCCCTAGAGGGATTTCTAGGTCCCTAGAGGGATTTCTATGTCCCTAGAGGGATAGATTTGTATGTCCCTAGAGGGATTTCTATGTCCCTAGAGGGATTTCTATGTCCCTAGAGGGATAGATTTCTATGTCGCTAGAGGGATTTCTATGTCGCTAGAGAGATTTCTAGGTCCCTAGAGGGATTTCTATGTCGCTAGAGGGATTTCTATGTCCCTAGAGAGATTTCTAGGTCCCTAGAGGGATTTCTATGTCGCTAGAGGGATTTCTAGGTCCCTAGAGGGATTTCTATGTCCCTAGAGGGATTTCTATGTCCCTAGAGGGATTTCTAGGTCCCTAGAGGGATAGATTTCTAGGTCCCTAGAGGGATTTCAATGTCCCTAGAGGGATTTCTATGTCCCTAGAGAGATTTCTAGGTCCCTAGAGGGATTTCTATGTCGCTAGAGGGATTTCTAGGTCCCTAGAGGGATAGATTTCTAGGTCCCTAGAGGGATTTCAATGTCCCTAGAGGGATTTCTAGGTCCCTAGAGGGATTTCTATGTCCCTAGAGGGATAGATTTGTATGTCCCAAGAGGGATTTCTATGTCCCTAGAGGGATTTCTATGTCCCTAGAGGGATTTCTAGGTCCCTAGAGGGATTTCTAGGTCCCTAGAGGGATTTCTAGGTCGCTAGAGAGATTTCTAGGTCCCTAGAGGGATTTCTATGTCGCTAGAGGGATTTCTAGGTCCCTAGAGGGATAGATTTCTATGTCCCTAGAGGGATTTCTAGGTCCCTAGAGGGATAGATTTCTATGTCCCTAGAGGGATTTCTATGTCCCTAGAGAGATTTCTAGGTCCCTAGAGGGATTTCTATGTCGCTAGAGGGATTTCTAGGTCCCTAGAGGGATAGATTTCTAGGTCCCTAGAGGGATTTCAATGTCCCTAGAGGGATTTCTAGGTCCCTAGAGGGATTTCTATGTCCCTAGAGGGATAGATTTCTATGTCCCTAGAGGGATTTCTATGTCCCTAGAGAGATTTCTAGGTCCCTAGAGAGATTTCTATGTCGCTAGAGGGATTTCTAGGTCCCTAGAGGGATAGATTTCTAGGTCCCTAGAGGGATTTCAATGTCCCTAGAGGGATTTCTATGTCCCTAGAGGGATAGATTTCTATGTCCCTAGAGGGATTTCTATGTCCCTAGAGAGATTTATAGGTCCCTAGAGGGATTTCTATGTCGCTAGAGGGATTTCTAGGTCCGTAGAGGGATAGATTTCTAGGTCCCTAGAGGGATTTCAATGTCCCTAGAGGGATTTCTAGGTCCCTAGAGGGATTTCTAGGTCCCTAGAGAGAGAGATATCTATGTCCCTAGAGGGATAGATTTCTATGTCCCTAGGGGGATTTCTATGTCCCTAGAGGGATTTCTAGGTCCCTAGAGGGATTTCTAGGTCCCTAGAGGGATTTCTAGGTCGCTAGAGAGATTTCTATGTCGCTAGAGGGATTTCTAGGTCCCTAGAGGGATAGATTTCTATGTCCCTAGAGGGATTTCTATGTCCCTAGAGAGATTTCTAGGTCCCTAGAGGGATTTCTATGTCGCTAGAGGGATTTCTAGGTCCCTAGAGGGATGGATTTCTAGGTCCCTAGAGGGATTTCTATGTCCCTAGAGGGATAGATTTCTATGTCCCTAGAGGGATTTCTATGTCCCTAGAGGGATTTCTATGTCCCAAGAGGGATTTCTATGTCCCTAGAGGGATAGATTTCTATGTCCCTAGAGGGATTTCTATGTCCCTAGAGGAATTTCTATGTCCCTAGAGGGATAGATTTCTATGTCCCTAGAGGGATTTCTATGTCCCTAGAGGGATTTCTATGTCCCTAGAGAGATTTCTAGGTCCCTAGAGGGATTTCTATGTCGCTAGAGGGATTTCTAGGTCCCTAGAGGGATAGATTTCTAGGTCCCTAGAGGGATTTCAATGTCCCTAGAGGGATTTCTAGGTCCCTAGAGGGATTTCTAGGTCCCTAGAGGGATTTCTATGTCCCTAGAGGGATAGATTTCTATGTCCCTAGAGGGATTTCTAGGTCCCTAGAGGGATTTCTATGTCCCTAGAGGGATAGATTTCTATGTCCCTAGAGGGATTTCTATGTCCCTAGAGGGATTTCTATGTCCCTAGAGGGATTTCTAGGTCCCAAGAGGGATTTCTATGTCCCTAGAGGGATAGATTTCTATGTCCCTAGAGGGATTTCTATGTTCCTAGAGGGATAGATTTCTATGTCCCTAGAGGGATTTCAATGTCCCTAGAGGGATTTCTAGGTCCCTAGAGGGATAGATTTCTATGTCCCTAGAGGGATTTCTATGTCCCTAGAGGGATTTCTAGGTCCCAAGAGGGATTTCTATGTCCCTAGAGGGATAGATTTCTATGTCCCTAGATGGATTTCTATGTCCCTAGAGGGATTTCTAGGTCCCTAGAGGGATTTCTAGGTCCCTAGAGGGATTTCTAGGTCCCTAGAGGGATTTCTAGGTCCCTAGAGGGATAGATTTCTATGTCCCTAGAGGGATTTCTATGTCCCTAGAGAGATTTCTAGGTCCCTAGAGGGATTTCTATGTCGCTAGAGGGATTTCTAGGTCCCTAGAGGGATAGATTTCTAGGTCCCTAGAGGGATTTCAATGTCCCTAGAGGGATTTCTAGGTCCCTAGAGGGATTTCTATGTCCCTAGAGGGATAGATTTGTATGTCCCTAGAGGGATTTCTATGTCCCTAGAGGGATTTCTATGTCCCTAGAGGGATAGATTTCTATGTCCCTAGAGGGATAGATTTCTATGTCCCTAGAGGGATTTCTAGGTCCCTAGAGGGATTTCTAGGTCGCTAGAGAGATTTCTATGTCGCTAGAGGGATTTCTAGGTCCCTAGAGGGATTTCTAGGTCCCTAGAGAGAGAGATATCTATGTCCCTAGAGGGATTTCTATGTCGCTAGAGGGATTTCTATGTCGCTAGAGAGATTTCTAGGTCCCTAGAGGGATTTCTATGTCGCTAGAGGGATTTCTAGGTCCCTAGAGGGATAGATTTCTAGGTCCCTAGAGGGATAGATTTCTATGTCCCTAGAGGGATTTCTATGTCCCTAGAGGGATTTCTAGGTCCCTAGAGGGATAGATTTCTATGTCCCTAGAGGGATTTCTAGGTCCCTAGAGGGATAGATTTCTAGGTCCCTAGAGGGATTTCAATGTCCCTAGAGGGATTTCTAGGTCCCTAGAGGGATTTCTATGTCGCTAGAGGGATTTCTAGGTCCCTAGAGGGATAGATTTCTAGGTCCCTAGAGGGATTTCAATGTCCCTAGAGGGATTTCTAGGTCCCTAGAGGGATTTCTATGTCCCTAGAGGGATAGATTTCTATGTCCCTAGAGGGATTTCTATGTCCCTAGAGGGATAGATTTCTATGTCCCTAGAGGGATTTCTATGTCCCTAGAGGGATTTCTAGGTCCCAAGAGGGATTTCTATGTCCCTAGAGGGATAGATTTCTATGTCCCTAGAGGGATTTCTAGGTCCCTAGAGGGATTTCTATGTCCCTAGAGGGATAGATTTCTATGTCCCTAGAGGGATTTCTATGTCCCTAGAGGGATTTCTATGTCCCTAGAGGGATTTCTAGGTCCCAAGAGGGATTTCTATGTCCCTAGAGGGATAGATTTCTATGTCCCTAGAGGGATTTCTATGTTCCTAGAGGGATAGATTTCTATGTCCCTAGAGGGATTTCAATGTCCCTAGAGGGATTTCTAGGTCCCTAGAGGGATAGATTTCTATGTCCCTAGAGGGATTTCTATGTCCCTAGAGGGATTTCTAGGTCCCAAGAGGGATTTCTATGTCCCTAGAGGGATAGATTTCTATGTCCCTAGATGGATTTCTATGTCCCTAGAGGGATTTCTAGGTCCCTAGAGGGATTTCTAGGTCCCTAGAGGGATTTCTAGGTCCCTAGAGGGATAGATTTCTATGTCCCTAGAGGGATTTCTATGTCCCTAGAGAGATTTCTAGGTCCCTAGAGGGATTTCTATGTCGCTAGAGGGATTTCTAGGTCCCTAGAGGGATAGATTTCTAGGTCCCTAGAGGGATTTCAATGTCCCTAGAGGGATTTCTAGGTCCCTAGAGGGATTTCTATGTCCCTAGAGGGATAGATTTGTATGTCCCTAGAGGGATTTCTATGTCCCTAGAGGGATTTCTATGTCCCTAGAGGGATAGATTTCTATGTCCCTAGAGGGATAGATTTCTATGTCCCTAGAGGGATTTCTAGGTCCCTAGAGGGATTTCTAGGTCGCTAGAGAGATTTCTATGTCGCTAGAGGGATTTCTAGGTCCCTAGAGGGATTTCTAGGTCCCTAGAGAGAGAGAGATATCTATGTCCCTAGAGGGATTTCTATGTCGCTAGAGGGATTTCTATGTCGCTAGAGAGATTTCTAGGTCCCTAGAGGGATTTCTATGTCGCTAGAGGGATTTCTAGGTCCCTAGAGGGATAGATTTCTAGGTCCCTAGAGGGATAGATTTCTATGTCCCTAGAGGGATTTCTATGTCCCTAGAGGGATTTCTAGGTCCCTAGAGGGATAGATTTCTATGTCCCTAGAGGGATTTCTAGGTCCCTAGAGGGATAGATTTCTAGGTCCCTAGAGGGATTTCAATGTCCCTAGAGGGATTTCTAGGTCCCTAGAGGGATTTCTATGTCGCTAGAGGGATTTCTAGGTCCCTAGAGGGATAGATTTCTAGGTCCCTAGAGGGATTTCAATGTCCCTAGAGGGATTTCTAGGTCCCTAGAGGGATTTCTATGTCCCTAGAGGGATAGATTTCTATGTCCCTAGAGGGATTTCTATGTCCCTAGAGGGATAGATTTCTATGTCCCTAGAGGGATTTCTATGTCCCTAGAGGGATTTCTAGGTCCCAAGAGGGATTTCTATGTCCCTAGAGGGATAGATTTCTATGTCCCTAGAGGGATTTCTATGTCCCTAGAGGGATAGATTTCTATGTCCCTAGAGGGATTTCTATGTCCCTAGAGGGATTTCTAGGTCCCTAGAGGGATTTCTAGGTCCCTAGAGGGATTTCTAGGTCCCTAGAGAGAGAGATATCTATGTCCCTAGAGGGATTTCTATGTCGCTAGAGGGATTTCTATGTCGCTAGAGAGATTTCTAGGTCCCTAGAGGGATTTCTATGTCGCTAGAGGGATTTCTAGGTCCCTAGAGAGAGAGATATCTATGTCCCTAGAGGGATTTCTATGTCGCTAGAGGGATTTCTATGTCGCTAGAGAGATTTCTAGGTCCCTAGAGGGATTTCTATGTCGCTAGAGGGATTTCTAGGTCCCTAGAGGGATAGATTTCTAGGTCCCTAGAGGGATAGATTTCTATGTCGCTAGAGGGATTTCTATGTCCCTAGAGGGATTTCTAGGTCCCTAGAGGGATAGATTTCTATGTCCCTAGAGGGATTTCTAGGTCCCTAGAGGGATAGATTTCTAGGTCCCTAGAGGGATTTCAATGTCCCTAGAGGGATTTCTAGGTCCCTAGAGGGATTTCTATGTCCCTAGAGGTATAGATTTCTATGTCCCTAGAGGGATTTCTATGTCCCTAGAGGGATTTCTAGGTCCCTAGAGGGATTTCTAGGTCCCTAGAGGGATAGATTTCTATGTCCCTAGAGGGATTTCTATGTCCCTAGAGAGATTTCTAGGTCCCTAGAGGGATTTCTATGTCGCTAGAGGGATTTCTAGGTCCCTAGAGGGATAGATTTCTAGGTCCCTAGAGGGATTTCAATGTCCCTAGAGGGATTTCTAGGTCCCTAGAGGGATTTCTATGTCCCTAGAGGGATAGATTTGTATGTCCCTAGAGGGATTTCTATGTCCCTAGAGGGATTTCTATGTCCCTAGAGGGATAGATTTCTATGTCGCTAGAGGGATTTCTATGTCGCTAGAGAGATTTCTAGGTCCCTAGAGGGATTTCTATGTCGCTAGAGGGATTTCTATGTCCCTAGAGAGATTTCTAGGTCCCTAGAGGGATTTCTATGTCGCTAGAGGGATTTCTAGGTCCCTAGAGGGATTTCTATGTCCCTAGAGGGATTTCTATGTCCCTAGAGGGATTTCTAGGTCCCTAGAGGGATAGATTTCTAGGTCCCTAGAGGGATTTCAATGTCCCTAGAGGGATTTCTATGTCCCTAGAGAGATTTCTAGGTCCCTAGAGGGATTTCTATGTCGCTAGAGGGATTTCTAGGTCCCTAGAGGGATAGATTTCTAGGTCCCTAGAGGGATTTCAATGTCCCTAGAGGGATTTCTAGGTCCCTAGAGGGATTTCTATGTCCCTAGAGGGATAGATTTGTATGTCCCAAGAGGGATTTCTATGTCCCTAGAGGGATTTCTATGTCCCTAGAGGGATTTCTAGGTCCCTAGAGGGATTTCTAGGTCCCTAGAGGGATTTCTAGGTCGCTAGAGAGATTTCTAGGTCCCTAGAGGGATTTCTATGTCGCTAGAGGGATTTCTAGGTCCCTAGAGGGATAGATTTCTATGTCCCTAGAGGGATTTCTAGGTCCCTAGAGGGATAGATTTCTATGTCCCTAGAGGGATTTCTATGTCCCTAGAGAGATTTCTAGGTCCCTAGAGGGATTTCTATGTCGCTAGAGGGATTTCTAGGTCCCTAGAGGGATAGATTTCTAGGTCCCTAGAGGGATTTCAATGTCCCTAGAGGGATTTCTAGGTCCCTAGAGGGATTTCTATGTCCCTAGAGGGATAGATTTCTATGTCCCTAGAGGGATTTCTATGTCCCTAGAGAGATTTCTAGGTCCCTAGAGAGATTTCTATGTCGCTAGAGGGATTTCTAGGTCCCTAGAGGGATAGATTTCTAGGTCCCTAGAGGGATTTCAATGTCCCTAGAGGGATTTCTATGTCCCTAGAGGGATAGATTTCTATGTCCCTAGAGGGATTTCTATGTCCCTAGAGAGATTTATAGGTCCCTAGAGGGATTTCTATGTCGCTAGAGGGATTTCTAGGTCCCTAGAGGGATAGATTTCTAGGTCCCTAGAGGGATTTCAATGTCCCTAGAGGGATTTCTAGGTCCCTAGAGGGATTTCTAGGTCCCTAGAGAGAGAGATATCTATGTCCCTAGAGGGATAGATTTCTATGTCCCTAGGGGGATTTCTATGTCCCTAGAGGGATTTCTAGGTCCCTAGAGGGATTTCTAGGTCCCTAGAGGGATTTCTAGGTCGCTAGAGAGATTTCTATGTCGCTAGAGGGATTTCTAGGTCCCTAGAGGGATAGATTTCTATGTCCCTAGAGGGATTTCTATGTCCCTAGAGAGATTTCTAGGTCCCTAGAGGGATTTCTATGTCGCTAGAGGGATTTCTAGGTCCCTAGAGGGATGGATTTCTAGGTCCCTAGAGGGATTTCTATGTCCCTAGAGGGATAGATTTCTATGTCCCTAGAGGGATTTCTATGTCCCTAGAGGGATTTCTATGTCCCAAGAGGGATTTCTATGTCCCTAGAGGGATAGATTTCTATGTCCCTAGAGGGATTTCTATGTCCCTAGAGGAATTTCTATGTCCCTAGAGGGATAGATTTCTATGTCCCTAGAGGGATTTCTATGTCCCTAGAGGGATTTCTATGTCCCTAGAGAGATTTCTAGGTCCCTAGAGGGATTTCTATGTCGCTAGAGGGATTTCTAGGTCCCTAGAGGGATAGATTTCTAGGTCCCTAGAGGGATTTCAATGTCCCTAGAGGGATTTCTAGGTCCCTAGAGGGATTTCTAGGTCCCTAGAGGGATTTCTATGTCCCTAGAGGGATAGATTTCTATGTCCCTAGAGGGATTTCTAGGTCCCTAGAGGGATTTCTATGTCCCTAGAGGGATAGATTTCTATGTCCCTAGAGGGATTTCTATGTCCCTAGAGGGATTTCTATGTCCCTAGAGGGATTTCTAGGTCCCAAGAGGGATTTCTATGTCCCTAGAGGGATAGATTTCTATGTCCCTAGAGGGATTTCTATGTTCCTAGAGGGATAGATTTCTATGTCCCTAGAGGGATTTCAATGTCCCTAGAGGGATTTCTAGGTCCCTAGAGGGATAGATTTCTATGTCCCTAGAGGGATTTCTATGTCCCTAGAGGGATTTCTAGGTCCCAAGAGGGATTTCTATGTCCCTAGAGGGATAGATTTCTATGTCCCTAGATGGATTTCTATGTCCCTAGAGGGATTTCTAGGTCCCTAGAGGGATTTCTAGGTCCCTAGAGGGATTTCTAGGTCCCTAGAGGGATAGATTTCTATGTCCCTAGAGGGATTTCTATGTCCCTAGAGAGATTTCTAGGTCCCTAGAGGGATTTCTATGTCGCTAGAGGGATTTCTAGGTCCCTAGAGGGATAGATTTCTAGGTCCCTAGAGGGATTTCAATGTCCCTAGAGGGATTTCTAGGTCCCTAGAGGGATTTCTATGTCCCTAGAGGGATAGATTTGTATGTCCCTAGAGGGATTTCTATGTCCCTAGAGGGATTTCTATGTCCCTAGAGGGATAGATTTCTATGTCCCTAGAGGGATTTCTATGTCCCTAGAGGGATTTCTATGTCCCTAGAGGGATTTCTAGGTCCCTAGAGGGATTTCTAGGTCCCTAGAGGGATTTCTAGGTCGCTAGAGAGATTTCTAGGTCCCTAGAGGGATTTCTATGTCGCTAGAGGGATTTCTAGGTCCCTAGAGGGATAGATTTCTATGTCCCTAGAGGGATTTCTATGTCCCTAGAGAGATTTCTAGGTCCCTAGAGGGATTTCTATGTCGCTAGAGGGATTTCTAGGTCCCTAGAGGGATAGATTTCTAGGTCCCTAGAGGGATTTCAATGTCCCTAGAGGGATTTCTAGGTCCCTAGAGGGATTTCTATGTCCCTAGAGGGATAGATTTCTATGTCCCTAGAGGGATTTCTATGTCCCTAGAGAGATTTCTAGGTCCCTAGAGGGATTTCTATGTCCCTAGAGGGATAGATTTCTATGTCCCAAGAGGGATTTCTATGTTCCTAGAGGGATAGATTTCTATGTCCCTAGAGGGATTTCTATGTCCCTAGAGGGATTTCTATGTCCCTAGAGGGATAGATTTCTATGTCCCTAGAGGGATTTCTATGTCCCTAGAGAGATTTCTAGGTCCCTAGAGGGATTTCTATGTCGCTAGAGGGATTTCTAGGTCCCTAGAGGGATAGATTTCTAGGTCCCTAGAGGGATTTCTATGTCCCTAGAGGGATAGATTTCTATGTCCCTAGAGGGATTTCTATGTCCCTAGAGGGATTTCTATGTCCCTAGAGGGATAGATTTCTATGTCCCTAGAGGGATTTCTATGTCCCTAGAGAGATTTCTAGGTCCCTAGAGGGATTTCTATGTCGCTAGAGGGATTTCTAGGTCCCTAGAGGGATAGATTTCTAGGTCCCTAGAGGGATTTCTAGGTCCCTAGAGGGATTTCTAGGTCGCTAGAGAGATTTCTAGGTCCCTAGAGGGATTTCTATGTCGCTAGAGGGATTTCTAGGTCCCTAGAGGGATAGATTTCTATGTCCCTAGAGGGATTTCTAGGTCCCTAGAGGGATAGATTTCTAGGTCCCTAGAGGGATTTCAATGTCCCTAGAGGGATTTCTAGGTCCCTAGAGGGATTTCTAGGTCCCTAGAGGGATTTCTAGGTCCCTAGAGAGAGAGATATCTATGTCCCTAGAGGGATAGATTTCTATGTCCCTAGAGAGATTTCTATGTCCCTAGAGGGATTTCTAGGTCCCTAGAGGGATTTCTAGGTCCCTAGAGGGATTTCTAGGTCGCTAGAGAGATTTCTATGTCGCTAGAGGGATTTCTAGGTCCCTAGAGGGATAGATTTCTATGTCCCTAGAGGGATTTCTATGTCCCTAGAGAGATTTCTAGGTCCCTAGAGGGATTTCTATGTCGCTAGAGGGATTTCTAGGTCCCTAGAGGGATGGATTTCTAGGTCCCTAGAGGGATTTCTATGTCCCTAGAGGGATTTCTATGTCCCTAGAGGGATTTCTATGTCCCAAGAGGGATTTCTATGTCCCTAGAGGGATAGATTTCTATGTCCCTAGAGGGATTTCTATGTCCCTAGAGGAATTTCTATGTCCCTAGAGGGATAGATTTCTATGTCCCTAGAGGGATTTCTATGTCCCTAGAGAGATTTCTAGGTCCCTAGAGGGATTTCTATGTCGCTAGAGGGATTTCTAGGTCCCTAGAGGGATAGATTTCTAGGTCCCTAGAGGGATTTCAATGTCCCTAGAGGGATTTCTAGGTCCCTAGAGGGATTTCTAGGTCCCTAGAGGGATTTCTAGGTCCCTAGAGGGATTTCTATGTCCCTAGAGGGATAGATTTCTATGTCCCTAGAGGGATTTCTAGGTCCCTAGAGGGATTTCTATGTCCCTAGAGGGATAGATTTCTATGTCCCTAGAGGGATTTCTATGTCCCTAGAGGGATTTCTATGTCCCTAGAGGGATTTCTAGGTCCCAAGAGGGATTTCTATGTCCCTAGAGGGATAGATTTCTATGTCCCTAGAGGGATTTCTATGTCCCTAGAGGGATAGATTTCTATGTCCCTAGAGGGATTTCAATGTCCCTAGAGGGATTTCTAGGTCCCTAGAGGGATAGATTTCTATGTCCCTAGAGGGATTTCTATGTCCCTAGAGGGATTTCTAGGTCCCAAGAGGGATTTCTATGTCCCTAGAGGGATAGATTTCTATGTCCCTAGAGGGATTTCTATGTCCCTAGAGGGATTTCTAGGTCCCTAGAGGGATTTCTAGGTCCCTAGAGGGATTTCTAGGTCCCTAGAGGGATTTCTAGGTCCCTAGAGGGATAGATTTCTATGTCCCTAGAGGGATTTCTATGTCCCTAGAGAGATTTCTAGGTCCCTAGAGGGATTTCTATGTCGCTAGAGGGATTTCTAGGTCCCTAGAGGGATAGATTTCTAGGTCCCTAGAGGGATTTCAGTGTCCCTAGAGGGATTTCTAGGTCCCTAGAGGGATTTCTATGTCCCTAGAGGGATAGATTTGTATGTCCCTAGAGGGATTTCTATGTCCCTAGAGGGATTTCTATGTCCCTAGAGGGATAGATTTCTATGTCCCTAGAGGGATTTCTATGTCCCTAGAGGGATTTCTATGTCCCTAGAGGGATTTCTAGGTCCCTAGAGGGATTTCTAGGTCCCTAGAGGGATTTCTAGGTCGCTAGAGAGATTTCTAGGTCCCTAGAGGGATTTCTATGTCGCTAGAGGGATTTCTAGGTCCCTAGAGGGATAGATTTCTATGTCCCTAGAGGGATTTCTATGTCCCTAGAGAGATTTCTAGGTCCCTAGAGGGATTTCTATGTCGCTAGAGGGATTTCTAGGTCCCTAGAGGGATAGATTTCTAGGTCCCTAGAGGGATTTCAATGTCCCTAGAGGGATTTCTAGGTCCCTAGAGGGATTTCTATGTCCCTAGAGGGATAGATTTCTATGTCCCTAGAGGGATTTCTATGTCCCTAGAGAGATTTCTAGGTCCCTAGAGGGATTTCTATGTCGCTAGAGGGATTTCTAGGTCCCTAGAGGGATAGATTTCTAGGTCCCTAGAGGGATTTCAATGTCCCTAGAGGGATTTCTATGTCCCTAGAGGGATAGATTTCTATGTCCCTAGAGGGATTTCTATGTCCCTAGAGAGATTTCTAGGTCCCTAGAGGGATTTCTATGTCGCTAGAGGGATTTCTAGGTCCCTAGAGGGATAGATTTCTAGGTCCCTAGAGGGATTTCAATGTCCCTAGAGGGATTTCTAGGTCCCTAGAGGGATTTCTAGGTCCCTAGAGGGATTTCTAGGTCCCTAGAGGGATAGATTTCTATGTCCCTAGAGGGATTTCTATGTCCCTAGAGAGATTTCTAGGTCCCTAGAGGGATTTCTATGTCGCTAGAGGGATTTCTAGGTCCCTAGAGGGATAGATTTCTAGGTCCCTAGAGGGATTTCTATGTCCCTAGAGGGATAGATTTCTATGTCCCTAGAGGGATTTCTATGTCCCTAGAGGGATTTCTATGTCCCAAGAGGGATTTCTATGTTCCTAGAGGGATAGATTTCTATGTCCCTAGAGGGATTTCTATGTCCCTAGAGGGATTTCTATGTCCCTAGAGGGATAGATTTCTATGTCCCTAGAGGGATTTCTATGTCCCTAGAGAGATTTCTAGGTCCCTAGAGGGATTTCTATGTCGCTAGAGGGATTTCTAGGTCCCTAGAGGGATAGATTTCTAGGTCCCTAGAGGGATTTCTATGTCCCTAGAGGGATAGATTTCTATGTCCCTAGAGGGATTTCAATGTCCCTAGAGGGATTTCTAGGTCCCTAGAGGGATAGATTTCTATGTCCCTAGAGGGATTTCTATGTCCCTAGAGGGATTTCTATGTCCCTAGAGGGATTTCTAGGTCCCAAGAGGGATTTCTATGTCCCTAGAGGGATAGATTTCTATGTCCCTAGAGGGATTTCTATGTCCCTAGAGGGATTTCTAGGTCCCTAGAGGGATTTCTAGGTCCCTAGAGGGATTTCTAGGTCCCTAGAGGGATTTCTAGGTCCCTAGAGGGATTTCTAGTTCCCTAGAGGGATTTCTAGGTCCCTAGAGGGATTTCTAGGTCCCTAGAGGGATTTCTAGGTCCCTAGAGGGATTTCTATGTCGCTAGAGGGATTTCTATGTCGCTAGAGAGATTTCTAGGTCCCTAGAGGGATTTCTATGTCGCTAGAGAGATTTCTAGGTCCCTAGAGGGATAGATTTCTATGCCCCTAGAGGGATTTCTATGTCCCTAGAGGGATTTCTATGTCCTTTGAGGGATTTCTAGGTCCCAAGAGGGATTTCTATGTCCCTAGAGGGATAGATTTCTATGTCCCTAGAGGGAGAATTTTAGCTGCTATTAGAACTGATATTAGAACTGATATAAGAACTGATATTAGAACTACTATTAGAACTGCTATTAAAACTGCTGTTAGAACTGCTACTAGAACTGATATTAGAATTGCTTATGAACTGCTATTAGAACTGCTATTAGAACTGATATTAGAACTGCTATTAGAACTGGTGTTAGAACTGCTATTAGAACTGTTATTAGAACTGCTACTAGAACTGATATTAGAACTGCTATTAGAACTGATATTAGGACTGCTTTTGAACTGCTATTAGAACTGCTATTAGAACTGATATTAGAACTGCTTTTGAACTGCTATTAGAACTGCTATTAGATCTGCTATTAGAAGTGATATTAGAACTGCTATTAGAACTGCTGTTAGAGCTGCTGTTAGAGTTGCTGTTATAACTGATATTAGAACTGATATTAGAACTGATATTAGAACTGCTATTAGAACCGATATTAGAACTGCTATTAGAACTGCTATTAGAACTGCTATTAGAACTGCTGTTAGAACTGCTACTAGAACTGATATTAGAGCTGCTATTAGAACTGATATTAGAACTGCTTTTGAACTGCTATTAGAACCGCGATTAGAACTGATATTAGAACTGCTATTAGAACTGCTATTAGAACTGATATTAGAAGTGCTATTAGAACTGATGTTAGAACTGCTATTAGAACTGCTATTAGAACTGATATTAGAACTGCTTTTGAACTGCTATTAGAACTACTATTAGAACTGCTATTAGAACTGCTATTGAACTGCTATTAGAACTGCTATTAGAACTGATATTAGAACTCATATAAGAACTGATATTAGAACTGCTTTTAGAACTGCTATTAGAACTGGTGTTAGAACTGCTATTAGAACTGTTATTAGAACTGCTACTAGAACTGATATAAGAACTGCTATTAGAACTGATATTAGGACTGCTTTTGAACTGCTATTAGAACTGCTATTAGAAGTGATATTAGAACTGCTATTAGAACTGCTGTTAGAACTGCTGTTAGAGTTGCTGTTAGAACTGATATTAGAACTGCTATTAGAACTGCTATTAGAACCGATATTAGAACTGCTATTAGAGCTGCTATTAGAACTGCTATTAGAACTGCTGTTAGAACTGCTACTAGAACTGATATTAGAACTGCTTTTAGAACAGATATTAGAACTGTATTAATTTTTGTTAGTTGCAGTCGATTGCTATAAATTCGCGATAAAATTTCTTTGTCGCAGTCAACTTAATAATTCCGTTTAGTCGCAGTCGATTGTAATAATTTCGGTTATTTGCAGTTGATCGTAATAATTTTCAATAATAATAATTTCGGTTAGTTGCAGGCGATTGTAATAATTTCGCGATAAAAAAAAATTTCGGTTAGTTGCAGTCGATTGCAACTATTTTGGTTAGTTGCAGTCGATTGCAATAAATTCGCGATAAAAATAATTTGGCCTACCTGCAGTCGATTGTAATAATTTCGGTCAGTCGTAGTCAATTGTAATAATTCCGGTTAGTCGCAGTCACGTGTAACAATTTCGGTTAGTTGCAGCCGATCATAACAATTTCGTTTAGTTGTAGTCAATTGTAATAATTTCGCAATAAAAAAAATTTCGGTTAGTTGCAGTCGATTGTAAAAAATTTTAGTTAGTCGCAGTCAATAAAAACAATTTCGTTTAGTTGCAGTCGATCGTGGCAATTTTAATTAGTTGCAGTCGATTGAATAATTTCCCGATAAAAATAATTTCGGGTAGTTGCAGTCGATTATAATAATTTCGGTTTGTCGCAGTCAACTTAATAATTCCGTTTAGTCGCAGTCGATTGTAATAATTTCGGTTAGTGGCAGTAGATTGTAATAATTTTCAATAATAATAATTTCGGTTAGTTGCAGGCGGTTGTAATAATTTCGCGATAAAAAAAAATTTCGGTTAGTTGCAGTCGATTGTAAGAATTTTGGTTAGTTTCAGTCGATCGTAAGAATTCCGGTTAGTTGCAGGCGATTGTAATAAATTCGCGATAAAAATAATTTTGGTTAGTTGCAGTCGATTGCAATAAATTCGCGATATCAATAATTTGGCCTACCTGCAGTCGATTCTACTAATTTCGGTCATTCGAAGTCAATGGTAACATGATCAATATATCCATCAAACATAGACCCAGACTCGCACGCTTCAATAACAGAATAAGCTTAAGAATAAGGGATTTCTATGTCCCTAGAGGGATAGATTTCTATGTCCCTAGAGGGATTTCTATGTCCCTAGAGGGATTTCTATGTCCCTAGAGGGATTTCTAGGTCCCAAGAGGGATTTCTATGTCCCTAGAGGGATAGATTTCTATGTCCCTAGAGGGATTTCTATGTCCCTAGAGGGATTTCTAGGTCCCTAGAGGGATTTCTAGGTCCCTAGAGGGATTTCTAGGTCCCTAGAGAGATTTCTATGTCGCTAGAGGGATTTCTAGGTCCCTAGAGGGATTTCTAGGACCCTAGAGGGATAGATTTCTATGTCCCTAGAGGGATTTCTATGTCCCTAGAGAGATTTCTAGGTCCCTAGAGGGATTTCTATGTCGCTAGAGGGATTTCTAGGTCCCTAGAGGGATAGATTTCTAGGTCCCTAAAGGGATTTCAATGTCCCTAGAGGGATTTCTAGGTCCCTAGAGGGATTTCTATGTCCCTAGAAGGATAGATTTCTATGTCCCTAGAGGGATTTCTATGTCCCTAGAGGGATTTCTATGTCCCAAGAGGGATTTCTATGTCCCTAGAGGGATAGATTTCTATGTCCCTAGAGGGATTTCTAGGTCCCTAGAGAGAGAGATTTCTATGTCCCTAGAGGGATTTCTATGTCGCTAGAGGGATTTCTATGTCGCTAGAGAGATTTCTAGGTCCCTAGAGGGATTTCTATGTCGCTAGAGGGATAGATTTCTATGTCCCTAGAGGGATTTCTATGTCCCTAGAGGGATTTCTAGGTCCCAAGAGGGATTTCTATGTCCCTAGAGGGATAGATTTCTATGTCCCTAGAGGGATTTCTATGTCCCTAGAGGGATAGATTTCTATGTCCCTAGAGGGATTTCTATGTCCCTAGAGGGATTTCTAGGTCCCTAGAGGGATTTCTAGGTCCCTAGAGGGATTTCTATGTCCCTAGAGGGATTTCTATGTCCCTAGAGGGATTTCTAGGACCCTAGAGGGATAGATTTCTATGTCCCTAGAGGGATTTCTATGTCCCTAGAGAGATTTCTAGGTCCCTAGAGGGATTTCTATGTCGCTAGAGGGATTTCTAGGTCCCTAGAGGGATAGATTTCTAGGTCCCTAAAGGGATTTCAATGTCCCTAGAGGGATTTCTAGGTCCCTAGAGGGATTTCTATGTCCCTAGAAGGATAGATTTCTATGTCCCTAGAGGGATTTCTATGTCCCTAGAGGGATTTCTATGTCCCAAGAGGGATTTCTATGTCCCTAGAGGGATAGATTTCTATGTCCCTAGAGGGATTTCTAGGTCCCTAGAGGGATTTCTAGGTCCCTAGAGAGAGAGATTTCTATGTCCCTAGAGGGATTTCTATGTCGCTAGAGGGATTTCTATGTCGCTAGAGAGATTTCTAGGTCCCTAGAGGGATTTCTATGTCGCTAGAGGGATAGATTTCTATGTCCCTAGAGGGATTTCTATGTCCCTAGAGGGATTTCTAGGTCCCAAGAGGGATTTCTATGTCCCTAGAGGGATAGATTTCTATGTCCCTAGAGGGATTTCTATGTCCCTAGAGGGATAGATTTCTATGTCCCTAGAGGGATTTCTATGTCCCTAGAGGGATTTCTAGGTCCCTAGAGGGATTTCTAGGTCCCTAGAGGGATTTCTATGTCCCTAGAGGGATTTCTATGTCCCTAGAGGAATTTCTATGTCCCTAGAGGGATAGATTTCTATGTCCCTAGAGGGATTTCTATGTCCCTAGAGAGATTTCTAGGTCCCTAGAGGGATTTCTATGTCGCTAGAGGGATTTCTAGGTCCCTAGAGGGATAGATTTCTAGGTCCCTAGAGGGATTTCAATGTCCCTAGAGGGATTTCTAGGTCCCTAGAGGGATTTCTAGGTCCCTAGAGGGATTTCTATGTCCCTAGAGGGATAGATTTCTATGTCCCTAGAGGGATTTCTAGGTCCCTAGAGGGATTTCTATGTCCCTAGAGGGATAGATTTCTATGTCCCTAGAGGGATTTCTATGTCCCTAGAGGGATTTCTAGGTCCCAAGAGGGATTTCTATGTCCCTAGAGGGATAGATTTCTATGTCCCTAGAGGGATTTCTATGTCCCTAGAGGGATAGATTTCTATGTCCCTAGAGGGATTTCAATGTCCCTAGAGGGATTTCTAGGTCCCTAGAGGGATAGATTTCTATGTCCCTAGAGGGATTTCTATGTCCCTAGAGGGATTTCTAGGTCCCAAGAGGGATTTCTATGTCCCTAGAGGGATAGATTTCTATGTCCCTAGAGGGATTTCTATGTCCCTAGAGGGATTTCTAGGTCCCTAGAGGGATTTCTAGGTCCCTAGAGGGATAGATTTCTATGTCCCTAGAGGGATTTCTATGTCCCTAGAGGGATTTCTAGGTCCCTAGAGGGATTTCTATGTCCCTAGAGGGATAGATTTGTATGTCCCTAGAGGGATTTCTATGTCCCTAGAGGGATTTCTATGTCCCTAGAGGGATAGATTTCTATGTCGCTAGAGGGATTTCTATGTCGCTAGAGAGATTTCTAGGTCCCTAGAGGGATAGATTTCTATGTCCCTAGACAGATTTCTAGGTCCCTAGAGGGATAGATTTCTAGGTCCCTAGAGGGATAGATTTCTATGTCCCTAGAGGGATTTCTATGTCCCTAGAGGGATTTCTATGTCCCTAGAGGGATTTCTATGTCCCTAGAGGGATTTCTATGTCCCTAGAGGGATTTCTAGGTCCCTAGAGAGAGAGATTTCTATGTCCCTAGAGGGATTTCTATGTCGCTAGAGGGATTTCTATGTCGCTAGAGAGATTTCTAGGTCCCTTGAGGGATTTCTATGTCGCTAGAGGGATTTCTAGGTCCCTAGAGGGATAGATTTCTATGTCCCTAGAGGGATTTCTATGTCCCTAGAGAGATTTCTAGGTCCCTAGAGGGATTTCTATGTCGCTAGAGGGATTTCTAGGTCCCTAGAGGGATAGATTTCTAGGTCCCTAGAGGGATTTCAATGTGCCTAGAGGGATTTCTAGGTCCCTAGAGGGATTTCTATGTCCCTAGAGGGATAGATTTCTATGTCCCTAGAGGGATTTCTATGTCCCTAGAGGGATTTCTATGTCCCTAGAGGGATAGATTTCTATGTCCCTAGAGGGATTTCTATGTCCCTAGAGGGATTTCTATGTCGCTAGAGGGATTTCTATGTCGCTATAGGGATTTCTAGGTCCCTAGAGGGATAGATTTCTATGTCCCTAGAGGGATTTCTATGTCCCTAGAGAGATTTCTAGGTCCCTAGAGGGATTTCTATGTCGCTAGAGGGATTTCTAGGTCCCTAGAGGGATAGATTTCTAGGTCCCTAGAGGGATTTCAATGTCCCTAGAGGGATTTCTAGGTCCCTAGAGGGATTTCTATGTCCCTAGAGGGATAGATTTCTATGTCCCTAGAGGGATTTCTAGGTCCCTAGAGGGATTTCTATGTCCCTAGAGGGATTTCTAGGTCCCTAGAGGGATTTCTAGGTCCCTAGAGGGATTTCTAGGTCCCTAGAGGGATTTCTAGGTCCCTAGAGGGATTTCTAGGTCCCTAGAGAGAGAGATATCTATGTCCCTAGAGGGATTTCTATGTCGCTAGAGGGATTTCTATGTCGCTAGAGAGATTTCTAGGTCCCTAGAGGGATTTCTTTGTCGCTAGAGGGATTTCTAGGTCCCTAGAGGGATAGATTTCTAGGTCCCTAGAGGGATAGATTTCTATGTCCCTAGAGGGATTTCTATGTCCCTAGAGGGATTTCTAGGTCCCTAGAGGGATAGATTTCTATGTCCCTAGAGGGATTTCTAGGTCCCTAGAGGGATAGATTTCTAGGTCCCTAGAGGGATTTCAATGTCCCTAGAGGGATTTCTAGGTCCCTAGAGGGATTTCTATGTCCCTAGAGGTATAGATTTCTATGTCCCTAGAGGGATTTCTATGTCCCTAGAGGGATTTCTAGGTCCCTAGAGGGATTTCTAGGTCCCTAGAGGGATAGATTTCTATGTCCCTAGAGGGATTTCTATGTCCCTAGAGAGATTTCTAGGTCCCTAGAGGGATTTCTATGTCGCTAGAGGGATTTCTAGGTCCCTAGAGGGATAGATTTCTAGGTCCCTAGAGGGATTTCAATGTCCCTAGAGGGATTTCTAGGTCCCTAGAGGGATTTCTATGTCCCTAGAGGGATAGATTTGTATGTCCCTAGAGGGATTTCTATGTCCCTAGAGGGATTTCTATGTCCCTAGAGGGATAGATTTCTATGTCGCTAGAGGGATTTCTATGTCGCTAGAGAGATTTCTAGGTCCCTAGAGGGATTTCTATGTCGCTAGAGGGATTTCTAGGTCCCTAGAGGGATAGATTTCTAGGTCCCTAGAGGGATAGATTTCTATGTCCCTAGAGGGATTTCTATGTCCCTAGAGGGATTTCTATGTCGCTAGAGGGATTTCTAGGTCCCTAGAGGGATAGATTTCTAGGTCCCTAGAGGGATTTCAATGTCCCTAGAGGGATTTCTAGGTCCCTAGAGGGATTTCTATGTCCCTAGAGGTATAGATTTCTATGTCCCTAGAGGGATTTCTATGTCCCTAGAGGGATTTCTATGTCCCTAGAGGGATTTCTAGGTCCCTAGAGGGATTTCTAGGTCCCTAGAGGGATAGATTTCTATGTCCCTAGAGGGATTTCTATGTCCCTAGAGAGATTTCTAGGTCCCTAGAGGGATTTCTATGTCGCTAGAGGGATTTCTAGGTCCCTAGAGGGATAGATTTCTAGGTCCCTAGAGGGATTTCAATGTCCCTAGAGGGATTTCTAGGTCCCTAGAGGGATTTCTATGTCCCTAGAGGGATAGATTTGTATGTCCCTAGAGGGATTTCTATGTCCCTAGAGGGATTTCTATGTCCCTAGAGGGATAGATTTCTATGTCGCTAGAGGGATTTCTATGTCGCTAGAGAGATTTCTAGGTCCCTAGAGGGATTTCTATGTCGCTAGAGGGATTTCTAGGTCCCTAGAGGGATAGATTTCTAGGTCCCTAGAGGGATAGATTTCTATGTCCCTAGAGGGATTTCTATGTCCCTAGAGGGATTTCTATGTCGCTAGAGGGATTTCTAGGTCCCTAGAGGGATAGATTTCTAGGTCCCTAGAGGGATTTCAATGTCCCTAGAGGGATTTCTAGGTCCCTAGAGGGATTTCTATGTCCCTAGAGGGATAGATTTCTATGTACCTAGAGGGATTTCTATGTCCCTAGAGGGATTTCTATGTCCCTAGAGAGATTTCTAGGTCCCTAGAGGGATTTCTATGTCGCTAGAGGGATTTCTAGGTCCCTAGAGGGATAGATTTCTAGGTCCCTAGAGGGATTTCAATGTCCCTAGAGGGATTTCTAGGTCCCTAGAGGGATTTCTATGTCCCTAGAGGGATAGATTTCTATGTCCCTAGAGGGAATTCTATGTCCCTAGAGAGATTTCTAGGTCCCTAGAGGGATTTCTATGTCGCTAGAGGGATTTCTAGGTCCCTAGAGGGATAGATTTCTAGGTCCCTAGAGGGATTTCAATGTCCCTAGAGGGATTTCTATGTCCCTAGAGGGATAGATTTCTATGTCCCTAGAGGGATTTCTATGTCCCTAGAGAGATTTCTAGGTCCCTAGAGGGATTTCTATGTCGCTAGAGGGATTTCTAGGTCCCTAGAGGGATAGATTTCTAGGTCCCTAGAGGGATTTCAATGTCCCTAGAGGGATTTCTAGGTCCCTAGAGGGATTTCTAGGTCCCTAGAGGGATTTCTAGGTCCCTAGAGGGATAGATTTCTATGTCCCTAGAGGGATTTCTATGTCCCTAGAGAGATTTCTAGGTCCCTAGAGGGATTTCTATGTCGCTAGAGGGATTTCTAGGTCCCTAGAGGGATAGATTTCTAGGTCCCTAGAGGGATTTCTATGTCCCTAGAGGGATAGATTTCTATGTCCCTAGAGGGATTTCTATGTCCCTAGAGGGATTTTTATGTCCCAAGAGGGATTTCTAGGTCCCTAGAGGGATAGATTTCTATGTCCCTAGAGGGATTTCTATGTCCCTAGAGGGATTTCTATGTCCCTAGAGGGATAGATTTCTATGTCCCTAGAGGGATTTCTATGTCCCTAGAGAGATTTCTAGGTCCCTAGAGGGATTTCTATGTCGCTAGAGGGATTTCTAGGTCCCTAGAGGGATAGATTTCTAGGTCCCTAGAGGGATTTCTATGTCCCTAGAGGGATAGATTTCTATGTCCCTAGAGGGATTTCAATGTCCCTAGAGGGATTTCTAGGTCCCTAGAGGGATAGATTTCTATGTCCCTAGAGGGATTTCTATGTCCCTAGAGGGATTTCTATGTCCCTAGAGGGATTTCTAGGTCCCAAGAGGGATTTCTATGTCCCTAGAGGGATAGATTTCTAGGTCCCTAGAGGGATAGATTTCTATGTCCCTAGAGGGATTTCTATGTCCCTAGAGGGATTTCTATGTCCCAAGAGGGATTTCTATGTTCCTAGAGGGATAGATTTCTATGTCCCTAGAGGGATTTCTATGTCCCTAGAGGGATTTCTATGTCCCTAGAGGGATAGATTTCTATGTCCCTAGAGGGATTTCTATGTCCCTAGAGGGATTTCTAGGTCCCTAGAGGGATTTCTAGGTCCCTAGAGGGATAGATTTCTATGTCCCTAGAGGGATTTCTATGTCCCTAGAGGGATTTCTATGTCCCAAGAGGGATTTCTATGTCCCTAGAGGGATAGATTTCTATGTCCCTAGAGGGATTTCTAGGTCCCTAGAGGGATTTCTAGGTCCCTAGAGAGAGAGATTTCTATGTCCCTAGAGGGATTTCTATGTCGCTAGAGGGATTTCTATGTCGCTAGAGAGATTTCTAGGTCCCTAGAGGGATTTCTATGTCGCTAGAGGGATAGATTTCTATGTCCCTAGAGGGATTTCTATGTCCCTAGAGGGATTTCTAGGTCCCAAGAGGGATTTCTATGTCCCTAGAGGGATAGATTTCTATGTCCCTAGAGGGATTTCTATGTCCCTAGAGGGATAGATTTCTATGTCCCTAGAGGGATTTCTATGTCCCTAGAGGGATTTCTAGGTCCCTAGAGGGATTTCTAGGTCCCTAGAGGGATTTCTATGTCCCTAGAGGGATTTCTATGTCCCTAGAGGAATTTCTATGTCCCTAGAGGGATAGATTTCTATGTCCCTAGAGGGATTTCTATGTCCCTAGAGAGATTTCTAGGTCCCTAGAGGGATTTCTATGTCGCTAGAGGGATTTCTAGGTCCCTAGAGGGATAGATTTCTATGTCCCTAGAGGGATTTCTAGGTCCCTAGAGGGATTTCTATGTCCCTAGAGGGATAGATTTCTATGTCCCTAGAGGGATTTCTAGGTCCCTAGAGGGATTTCTATGTCCCTAGAGGGATAGATTTCTATGTCCCTAGAGGGATTTCTATGTCCCTAGAGGGATTTCTATGTCCCTAGAGGGATTTCTAGGTCCCAAGAGGGATTTCTATGTCCCTAGAGGGATAGATTTCTATGTCCCTAGAGGGATTTCTATGTCCCTAGAGGGATAGATTTCTATGTCCCTAGAGGGATTTCAATGTCCCTAGAGGGATTTCTAGGTCCCTAGAGGGATAGATTTCTATGTCCCTAGAGGGATTTCTATGTCGCTAGAGGGATTTCTAGGTCCCTAGAGGGATAGATTTCTATGTCCCTAGAGGGATTTCTAGGTCCCTAGAGGGATTTCTATGTCCCTAGAGGGATAGATTTCTATGTCCCTAGAGGGATTTCTATGTCGCTAGAGAGATTTCTAGGTCCCTAGAGGGATAGATTTCTATGTCCCTAGAGGGATTTCTAGGTCCCTAGAGGGATAGATTTCTAGGTCCCTAGAGGGATAGATTTCTATGTCCCTAGAGGGATTTCTATGTCCCTAGAGGGATTTCTATGTCCCTAGAGGGATTTCTATGTCCCTAGAGGGATTTCTATGTCCCTAGAGGGATTTCTAGGTCCCTAGAGGGATTTCTAGGTCCCTAGAGGGATTTCTAGGTCCCTAGAGGGATTTCTAGGTCCCTAGAGAGAGAGATTTCTATGTCCCTAGAGGGATTTCTATGTCGCTAGAGGGATTTCTATGTCGCTAGAGAGATTTCTAGGTCCCTAGAGGGATTTCTATGTCGCTAGAGGGATTTCTAGGTCCCTAGAGGGATAGATTTCTATGTCCCTAGAGGGATTTCTATGTCCCTAGAGAGATTTCTAGGTCCCTAGAGGGATTTCTATGTCGCTAGAGGGATTTCTAGGTCCCTAGAGGGATAGATTTCTAGGTCCCTAGAGGGATTTCAATGTGCCTAGAGGGATTTCTAGGTCCCTAGAGGGATTTCTATGTCCCTAGAGGGATAGATTTCTATGTCCCTAGAGGGATTTCTATGTCCCTAGAGGGATTTCTATGTCCCTAGAGGGATAGATTTCTATGTCCCTAGAGGGATTTCTATGTCCCTGGAGGGATTTCTATGTCGCTAGAGGGATTTCTATGTCGCTAGAGGGATTTCTAGGTCCCTAGAGGGATAGATTTCTATGTCCCTAGAGGGATTTCTATGTCCCTAGAGAGATTTCTAGGTCCCTAGAGGGATTTCTATGTCGCTAGAGGGATTTCTAGGTCCCTAGAGGGATAGATTTCTAGGTCCCTAGAGGGATTTCAATGTCCCTAGAGGGATTTCTAGGTCCCTAGAGGGATTTCTATGTCCCTAGAGGGATAGATTTCTATGTCCCTAGAGGGATTTCTAGGTCCCTAGAGGGATTTCTATGTCCCTAGAGGGATAGATTTCTATGTCCCTAGAGGGATTTCTATGTCCCTAGAGGGATTTCTAGGTCCCAAGAGGGATTTCTATGTCCATAGAGGGATAGATTTCTATGTCCCTAGAGGGATTTCTATGTCCCTAGAGGGATAGATTTCTATGTCCCTAGAGGGATTTCTATGTCCCTAGAGGGATTTCTAGGTCCCTAGAGGGATTTCTAGGTCCCAAGAGGGATTCCTATGTCCCTAGAGGGATAGATTTCTATGTCCCTAGAGGGATTTCTATGTCCCTAGAGGGATAGATTTCTATGTCCCTAGAGGGATTTCTATGTCCCTAGAGGGATTTCTATGTCCCTAGAGGGATTTCTATGTCCCTAGAGGGATTTCTAGGTCCCTAGAGGGATTTCTAGGTCCCTAGAGGGATTTCTAGGTCCCTAGAGGGATTTCTAGGTCCCTAGAGAGAGAGATATCTATGTCCCTAGAGGGATTTCTATGTCGCTAGAGGGATTTCTAGGTCCCTAGAGGGATTTCTAGGTCCCTAGAGGGATAGATTTCTATGTCCCTAGAGGGATTTCTATGTCCCTAGAGAGATTTCTAGGTCCCTAGAGGGATTTCTATGTCGCTAGAGGGATTTCAAGTCCCTAGAGGGATAGATTTCTAGGTCCCTAGAGGGATTTCAATGTCCCTAGAGGGATTTCTAGGTCCCTAGAGGGATTTCTATGTCCCTAGAGGGATAGATTTGTATGTCCCTAGAGGGATTTCTATGTCCCTAGAGGGATTTCTATGTCCCTAGAGGGATAGATTTCTATGTCGCTAGAGGGATTTCTAGGTCCCTAGAGGGATAGATTTCTAGGTCCCTAGAGGGATAGATTTCTATGTCCCTAGAGGGATTTCTTTGTCCCTAGAGGGATTTCTAGGTCCCTAGAGGGATAGATTTCTATGTCCCTAGAGGGATTTCTAGGTCCCTAGAGGGATAGATTTCTAGGTCCCTAGAGGGATTTCAATGTCCCTAGAGGGATTTCTAGGTCCCTAGAGGGATTTCTATGTCCCTAGAGGTATAGATTTCTATGTCCCTAGAGGGATTTCTATGTCCCTAGAGGGATTTCTAGGTCCCTAGAGGGATTTCTAGGTCCCTAGAGGGATAGATTTCTATGTCCCAAGAGGGATTTCTATGTCCCTAGAGGGATAGATTTCTATGTCCCTAGAGGGATTTCTAGGTCCCTAGAGGGATTTCTAGGTCCCTAGAGAGAGAGATTTCTATGTCCCTAGAGGGATTTCTATGTCGCTAGAGGGATTTCTATGTCGCTAGAGAGATTTCTAGGTCCCTAGAGGGATTTCTATGTCGCTAGAGGGATAGATTTCTATGTCCCTAGAGGGATTTCTATGTCCCTAGAGGGATTTCTAGGTCCCAAGAGGGATTTCTATGTCCCTAGAGGGATAGATTTCTATGTCCCTAGAGGGATTTCTATGTCCCTAGAGGGATAGATTTCTATGTCCCTAGAGGGATTTCTATGTCCCTAGAGGGATTTCTAGGTCCCTAGAGGGATTTCTAGGTCCCTAGAGGGATTTCTATGTCCCTAGAGGGATTTCTATGTCCCTAGAGGAATTTCTATGTCCCTAGAGGGATAGATTTCTATGTCCCTAGAGGGATTTCTATGTCCCTAGAGAGATTTCTAGGTCCCTAGAGGGATTTCTATGTCGCTAGAGGGATTTCTAGGTCCCTAGAGGGATAGATTTCTATGTCCCTAGAGGGATTTCTAGGTCCCTAGAGGGATTTCTATGTCCCTAGAGGGATAGATTTCTATGTCCCTAGAGGGATTTCTAGGTCCCTAGAGGGATTTCTATGTCCCTAGAGGGATAGATTTCTATGTCCCTAGAGGGATTTCTATGTCCCTAGAGGGATTTCTATGTCCCTAGAGGGATTTCTAGGTCCCAAGAGGGATTTCTATGTCCCTAGAGGGATAGATTTCTATGTCCCTAGAGGGATTTCTATGTCCCTAGAGGGATAGATTTCTATGTCCCTAGAGGGATTTCAATGTCCCTAGAGGGATTTCTAGGTCCCTAGAGGGATAGATTTCTATGTCCCTAGAGGGATTTCTATGTCGCTAGAGGGATTTCTAGGTCCCTAGAGGGATAGATTTCTATGTCCCTAGAGGGATTTCTAGGTCCCTAGAGGGATTTCTATGTCCCTAGAGGGATAGATTTCTATGTCCCTAGAGGGATTTCTATGTCGCTAGAGAGATTTCTAGGTCCCTAGAGGGATAGATTTCTATGTCCCTAGAGGGATTTCTAGGTCCCTAGAGGGATAGATTTCTAGGTCCCTAGAGGGATAGATTTCTATGTCCCTAGAGGGATTTCTATGTCCCTAGAGGGATTTCTATGTCCCTAGAGGGATTTCTATGTCCCTAGAGGGATTTCTATGTCCCTAGAGGGATTTCTAGGTCCCTAGAGGGATTTCTAGGTCCCTAGAGGGATTTCTAGGTCCCTAGAGGGATTTCTAGGTCCCTAGAGAGAGAGATTTCTATGTCCCTAGAGGGATTTCTATGTCGCTAGAGGGATTTCTATGTCGCTAGAGAGATTTCTAGGTCCCTAGAGGGATTTCTATGTCGCTAGAGGGATTTCTAGGTCCCTAGAGGGATAGATTTCTATGTCCCTAGAGGGATTTCTATGTCCCTAGAGAGATTTCTAGGTCCCTAGAGGGATTTCTATGTCGCTAGAGGGATTTCTAGGTCCCTAGAGGGATAGATTTCTAGGTCCCTAGAGGGATTTCAATGTGCCTAGAGGGATTTCTAGGTCCCTAGAGGGATTTCTATGTCCCTAGAGGGATAGATTTCTATGTCCCTAGAGGGATTTCTATGTCCCTAGAGGGATTTCTATGTCCCTAGAGGGATAGATTTCTATGTCCCTAGAGGGATTTCTATGTCCCTGGAGGGATTTCTATGTCGCTAGAGGGATTTCTATGTCGCTAGAGGGATTTCTAGGTCCCTAGAGGGATAGATTTCTATGTCCCTAGAGGGATTTCTATGTCCCTAGAGAGATTTCTAGGTCCCTAGAGGGATTTCTATGTCGCTAGAGGGATTTCTAGGTCCCTAGAGGGATAGATTTCTAGGTCCCTAGAGGGATTTCAATGTCCCTAGAGGGATTTCTAGGTCCCTAGAGGGATTTCTATGTCCCTAGAGGGATAGATTTCTATGTCCCTAGAGGGATTTCTAGGTCCCTAGAGGGATTTCTATGTCCCTAGAGGGATAGATTTCTATGTCCCTAGAGGGATTTCTATGTCCCTAGAGGGATTTCTAGGTCCCAAGAGGGATTTCTATGTCCATAGAGGGATAGATTTCTATGTCCCTAGAGGGAATTCTATGTCCCTAGAGAGATTTCTAGGTCCCTAGAGGGATTTCTATGTCGCTAGAGGGATTTCTAGGTCCCTAGAGGGATAGATTTCTAGGTCCCTAGAGGGATTTCAATGTCCCTAGAGGGATTTCTATGTCCCTAGAGGGATAGATTTCTATGTCCCTAGAGGGATTTCTATGTCCCTAGAGAGATTTCTAGGTCCCTAGAGGGATTTCTATGTCGCTAGAGGGATTTCTAGGTCCCTAGAGGGATAGATTTCTAGGTCCCTAGAGGGATTTCAATGTCCCTAGAGGGATTTCTAGGTCCCTAGAGGGATTTCTAGGTCCCTAGAGGGATTTCTAGGTCCCTAGAGGGATAGATTTCTATGTCCCTAGAGGGATTTCTATGTCCCTAGAGAGATTTCTAGGTCCCTAGAGGGATTTCTATGTCGCTAGAGGGATTTCTAGGTCCCTAGAGGGATAGATTTCTAGGTCCCTAGAGGGATTTCTATGTCCCTAGAGGGATAGATTTCTATGTCCCTAGAGGGATTTCTATGTCCCTAGAGGGATTTTTATGTCCCAAGAGGGATTTCTAGGTCCCTAGAGGGATAGATTTCTATGTCCCTAGAGGGATTTCTATGTCCCTAGAGGGATTTCTATGTCCCTAGAGGGATAGATTTCTATGTCCCTAGAGGGATTTCTATGTCCCTAGAGAGATTTCTAGGTCCCTAGAGGGATTTCTATGTCGCTAGAGGGATTTCTAGGTCCCTAGAGGGATAGATTTCTAGGTCCCTAGAGGGATTTCTATGTCCCTAGAGGGATAGATTTCTATGTCCCTAGAGGGATTTCAATGTCCCTAGAGGGATTTCTAGGTCCCTAGAGGGATAGATTTCTATGTCCCTAGAGGGATTTCTATGTCCCTAGAGGGATTTCTATGTCCCTAGAGGGATTTCTAGGTCCCAAGAGGGATTTCTATGTCCCTAGAGGGATAGATTTCTAGGTCCCTAGAGGGATAGATTTCTATGTCCCTAGAGGGATTTCTATGTCCCTAGAGGGATTTCTATGTCCCAAGAGGGATTTCTATGTTCCTAGAGGGATAGATTTCTATGTCCCTAGAGGGATTTCTATGTCCCTAGAGGGATTTCTATGTCCCTAGAGGGATAGATTTCTATGTCCCTAGAGGGATTTCTATGTCCCTAGAGGGATTTCTAGGTCCCTAGAGGGATTTCTAGGTCCCTAGAGGGATAGATTTCTATGTCCCTAGAGGGATTTCTATGTCCCTAGAGGGATTTCTATGTCCCAAGAGGGATTTCTATGTCCCTAGAGGGATAGATTTCTATGTCCCTAGAGGGATTTCTAGGTCCCTAGAGGGATTTCTAGGTCCCTAGAGAGAGAGATTTCTATGTCCCTAGAGGGATTTCTATGTCGCTAGAGGGATTTCTATGTCGCTAGAGAGATTTCTAGGTCCCTAGAGGGATTTCTATGTCGCTAGAGGGATAGATTTCTATGTCCCTAGAGGGATTTCTATGTCCCTAGAGGGATTTCTAGGTCCCAAGAGGGATTTCTATGTCCCTAGAGGGATAGATTTCTATGTCCCTAGAGGGATTTCTATGTCCCTAGAGGGATAGATTTCTATGTCCCTAGAGGGATTTCTATGTCCCTAGAGGGATTTCTAGGTCCCTAGAGGGATTTCTAGGTCCCTAGAGGGATTTCTATGTCCCTAGAGGGATTTCTATGTCCCTAGAGGAATTTCTATGTCCCTAGAGGGATAGATTTCTATGTCCCTAGAGGGATTTCTATGTCCCTAGAGAGATTTCTAGGTCCCTAGAGGGATTTCTATGTCGCTAGAGGGATTTCTAGGTCCCTAGAGGGATAGATTTCTATGTCCCTAGAGGGATTTCTAGGTCCCTAGAGGGATTTCTATGTCCCTAGAGGGATAGATTTCTATGTCCCTAGAGGGATTTCTAGGTCCCTAGAGGGATTTCTATGTCCCTAGAGGGATAGATTTCTATGTCCCTAGAGGGATTTCTATGTCCCTAGAGGGATTTCTATGTCCCTAGAGGGATTTCTAGGTCCCAAGAGGGATTTCTATGTCCCTAGAGGGATAGATTTCTATGTCCCTAGAGGGATTTCTATGTCCCTAGAGGGATAGATTTCTATGTCCCTAGAGGGATTTCAATGTCCCTAGAGGGATTTCTAGGTCCCTAGAGGGATAGATTTCTATGTCCCTAGAGGGATTTCTATGTCGCTAGAGGGATTTCTAGGTCCCTAGAGGGATAGATTTCTATGTCCCTAGAGGGATTTCTAGGTCCCTAGAGGGATTTCTATGTCCCTAGAGGGATAGATTTCTATGTCCCTAGAGGGATTTCTATGTCGCTAGAGAGATTTCTAGGTCCCTAGAGGGATAGATTTCTATGTCCCTAGAGGGATTTCTAGGTCCCTAGAGGGATAGATTTCTAGGTCCCTAGAGGGATAGATTTCTATGTCCCTAGAGGGATTTCTATGTCCCTAGAGGGATTTCTATGTCCCTAGAGGGATTTCTATGTCCCTAGAGGGATTTCTATGTCCCTAGAGGGATTTCTAGGTCCCTAGAGGGATTTCTAGGTCCCTAGAGGGATTTCTAGGTCCCTAGAGGGATTTCTAGGTCCCTAGAGAGAGAGATTTCTATGTCCCTAGAGGGATTTCTATGTCGCTAGAGGGATTTCTATGTCGCTAGAGAGATTTCTAGGTCCCTAGAGGGATTTCTATGTCGCTAGAGGGATTTCTAGGTCCCTAGAGGGATAGATTTCTATGTCCCTAGAGGGATTTCTATGTCCCTAGAGAGATTTCTAGGTCCCTAGAGGGATTTCTATGTCGCTAGAGGGATTTCTAGGTCCCTAGAGGGATAGATTTCTAGGTCCCTAGAGGGATTTCAATGTGCCTAGAGGGATTTCTAGGTCCCTAGAGGGATTTCTATGTCCCTAGAGGGATAGATTTCTATGTCCCTAGAGGGATTTCTATGTCCCTAGAGGGATTTCTATGTCCCTAGAGGGATAGATTTCTATGTCCCTAGAGGGATTTCTATGTCCCTGGAGGGATTTCTATGTCGCTAGAGGGATTTCTATGTCGCTAGAGGGATTTCTAGGTCCCTAGAGGGATAGATTTCTATGTCCCTAGAGGGATTTCTATGTCCCTAGAGAGATTTCTAGGTCCCTAGAGGGATTTCTATGTCGCTAGAGGGATTTCTAGGTCCCTAGAGGGATAGATTTCTAGGTCCCTAGAGGGATTTCAATGTCCCTAGAGGGATTTCTAGGTCCCTAGAGGGATTTCTATGTCCCTAGAGGGATAGATTTCTATGTCCCTAGAGGGATTTCTAGGTCCCTAGAGGGATTTCTATGTCCCTAGAGGGATAGATTTCTATGTCCCTAGAGGGATTTCTATGTCCCTAGAGGGATTTCTAGGTCCCAAGAGGGATTTCTATGTCCATAGAGGGATAGATTTCTATGTCCCTAGAGGGATTTCTATGTCCCTAGAGGGATAGATTTCTATGTCCCTAGAGGGATTTCTATGTCCCTAGAGGGATTTCTAGGTCCCTAGAGGGATTTCTAGGTCCCAAGAGGGATTCCTATGTCCCTAGAGGGATAGATTTCTATGTCCCTAGAGGGATTTCTATGTCCCTAGAGGGATAGATTTCTATGTCCCTAGAGGGATTTCTATGTCCCTAGAGGGATTTCTATGTCCCTAGAGGGATTTCTATGTCCCTAGAGGGATTTCTAGGTCCCTAGAGGGATTTCTAGGTCCCTAGAGGGATTTCTAGGTCCCTAGAGGGATTTCTAGGTCCCTAGAGAGAGAGATATCTATGTCCCTAGAGGGATTTCTATGTCGCTAGAGGGATTTCTAGGTCCCTAGAGGGATTTCTAGGTCCCTAGAGGGATAGATTTCTATGTCCCTAGAGGGATTTCTATGTCCCTAGAGAGATTTCTAGGTCCCTAGAGGGATTTCTATGTCGCTAGAGGGATTTCAAGTCCCTAGAGGGATAGATTTCTAGGTCCCTAGAGGGATTTCAATGTCCCTAGAGGGATTTCTAGGTCCCTAGAGGGATTTCTATGTCCCTAGAGGGATAGATTTGTATGTCCCTAGAGGGATTTCTATGTCCCTAGAGGGATTTCTATGTCCCTAGAGGGATAGATTTCTATGTCGCTAGAGGGATTTCTAGGTCCCTAGAGGGATAGATTTCTAGGTCCCTAGAGGGATAGATTTCTATGTCCCTAGAGGGATTTCTTTGTCCCTAGAGGGATTTCTAGGTCCCTAGAGGGATAGATTTCTATGTCCCTAGAGGGATTTCTAGGTCCCTAGAGGGATAGATTTCTAGGTCCCTAGAGGGATTTCAATGTCCCTAGAGGGATTTCTAGGTCCCTAGAGGGATTTCTATGTCCCTAGAGGTATAGATTTCTATGTCCCTAGAGGGATTTCTATGTCCCTAGAGGGATTTCTAGGTCCCTAGAGGGATTTCTAGGTCCCTAGAGGGATAGATTTCTATGTCCCTAGAGGGATTTCTATGTCCCTAGAGAGATTTCTAGGTCCCCAGAGGGATTTCTATGTCGCTAGAGGGATTTCTAGGTCCCTAGAGGGATAGATTTCTAGGTCCCTAGAGGGATTTCAATGTCCCTAGAGGGATTTCTAGGTCCCTAGAGGGATTTCTATGTCCCTAGAGGGATAGATTTGTATGTCCCTAGAGGGATTTCTATGTCCCTAGAGGGATTTCTATGTCCCTAGAGGGATAGATTTCTATGTCGCTAGAGGGATTTCTATGTCGCTAGAGAGATTTCTAGGTCCCTAGAGGGATTTCTATGTCGCTAGAGGGATTTCTAGGTCCCTAGAGGGATAGATTTCTAGGTCCCTAGAGGGATAGATTTCTATGTCCCTAGAGGGATTTCTATGTCCCTAGAGGGATTTCTATGTCGCTAGAGGGATTTCTAGGTCCCTAGAGGGATAGATTTCTAGGTCCCTAGAGGGATTTCAATGTCCCTAGAGGGATTTCTAGGTCCCTAGAGGGATTTCTATGTCCCTAGAGGGATAGATTTCTATGTCCCTAGAGGGATTTCTATGTCCCTAGAGGGATTTCTAGGTCCCTAGAGGGATTTCTAGGTCCCTAGAGGGATAGATTTCTATGTCCCTAGAGGGATTTCTATGTCCCTAGAGAGATTTCTAGGTCCCTAGAGGGATTTCTAGGTCCCTAGAGGGATAGATTTCTAGGTCCCTAGAGGGATTTCAATGTCCCTAGAGGGATTTCTAGGTCCCTAGAGGGATTTCTATGTCCCTAGAGGGATAGATTTCTATGTCCCTAGAGGGAATTCTATGTCCCTAGAGAGATTTCTAGGTCCCTAGAGGGATTTCTATGTCGCTAGAGGGATTTCTAGGTCCCTAGAGGGATAGATTTCTAGGTCCCTAGAGGGATTTCAATGTCCCTAGAGGGATTTCTATGTCCCTAGAGGGATAGATTTCTATGTCCCTAGAGGGATTTCTATGTCCCTAGAGAGATTTCTAGGTCCCTAGAGGGATTTCTATGTCGCTAGAGGGATTTCTAGGTCCCTAGAGGGATAGATTTCTAGGTCCCTAGAGGGATTTCAATGTCCCTAGAGGGATTTCTAGGTCCCTAGAGGGATTTCTAGGTCCCTAGAGGGATTTCTAGGTCCCTAGAGGGATAGATTTCTATGTCCCTAGAGGGATTTCTATGTCCCTAGAGAGATTTCTAGGTCCCTAGAGGGATTTCTATGTCGCTAGAGGGATTTCTAGGTCCCTAGAGGGATAGATTTCTAGGTCCCTAGAGGGATTTCTATGTCCCTAGAGGGATAGATTTCTATGTCCCTAGAGGGATTTCTATGTCCCTAGAGGGATTTCTATGTCCCAAGAGGGATTTCTATGTTCCTAGAGGGATAGATTTCTATGTCCCTAGAGGGATTTCTATGTCCCTAGAGGGATTTCTATGTCCCTAGAGGGATAGATTTCTATGTCCCTAGAGGGATTTCTATGTCCCTAGAGAGATTTCTAGGTCCCTAGAGGGATTTCTATGTCGCTAGAGGGATTTCTAGGTCCCTAGAGGGATAGATTTCTAGGTCCCTAGAGGGATTTCTATGTCCCTAGAGGGATAGATTTCTATGTCCCTAGAGGGATTTCAATGTCCCTAGAGGGATTTCTAGGTCCCTAGAGGGATAGATTTCTATGTCCCTAGAGGGATTTCTATGTCCCTAGAGGGATTTCTATGTCCCTAGAGGGATTTCTAGGTCCCAAGAGGGATTTCTATGTCCCTAGAGGGATAGATTTCTAGGTCCCTAGAGGGATAGATTTCTATGTCCCTAGAGGGATTTCTATGTCCCTAGAGGGATTTCTATGTCCCAAGAGGGATTTCTAT
Source organism: Troilus luridus (assembly GCA_964056705.1). Taxonomy (NCBI): domain Eukaryota; kingdom Metazoa; phylum Arthropoda; class Insecta; order Hemiptera; family Pentatomidae; genus Troilus; species Troilus luridus. The sequence continues at coordinate 100,396,199 of OZ057415.1, forward strand.
GTTCCTAGAGGGATAGATTTCTATGTCCCTAGAGGGATTTCTATGTCCCTAGAGGGATTTCTATGTCCCTAGAGGGATAGATTTCTATGTCCCTAGAGGGATTTCTATGTCCCTAGAGGGATTTCTAGGTCCCTAGAGGGATTTCTAGGTCCCTAGAGGGATAGATTTCTATGTCCCTAGAGGGATTTCTATGTCCCTAGAGGGATTTCTATGTCCCAAGAGGGATTTCTATGTCCCTAGAGGGATAGATTTCTATGTCCCTAGAGGGATTTCTAGGTCCCTAGAGGGATTTCTAGGTCCCTAGAGAGAGAGATTTCTATGTCCCTAGAGGGATTTCTATGTCGCTAGAGGGATTTCTATGTCGCTAGAGAGATTTCTAGGTCCCTAGAGGGATTTCTATGTCGCTAGAGGGATAGATTTCTATGTCCCTAGAGGGATTTCTATGTCCCTAGAGGGATTTCTAGGTCCCAAGAGGGATTTCTATGTCCCTAGAGGGATAGATTTCTATGTCCCTAGAGGGATTTCTATGTCCCTAGAGGGATAGATTTCTATGTCCCTAGAGGGATTTCTATGTCCCTAGAGGGATTTCTAGGTCCCTAGAGGGATTTCTAGGTCCCTAGAGGGATTTCTATGTCCCTAGAGGGATTTCTATGTCCCTAGAGGAATTTCTATGTCCCTAGAGGGATAGATTTCTATGTCCCTAGAGGGATTTCTATGTCCCTAGAGAGATTTCTAGGTCCCTAGAGGGATTTCTATGTCGCTAGAGGGATTTCTAGGTCCCTAGAGGGATAGATTTCTATGTCCCTAGAGGGATTTCTAGGTCCCTAGAGGGATTTCTATGTCCCTAGAGGGATAGATTTCTATGTCCCTAGAGGGATTTCTAGGTCCCTAGAGGGATTTCTATGTCCCTAGAGGGATAGATTTCTATGTCCCTAGAGGGATTTCTATGTCCCTAGAGGGATTTCTATGTCCCTAGAGGGATTTCTAGGTCCCAAGAGGGATTTCTATGTCCCTAGAGGGATAGATTTCTATGTCCCTAGAGGGATTTCTATGTCCCTAGAGGGATAGATTTCTATGTCCCTAGAGGGATTTCAATGTCCCTAGAGGGATTTCTAGGTCCCTAGAGGGATAGATTTCTATGTCCCTAGAGGGATTTCTATGTCGCTAGAGGGATTTCTAGGTCCCTAGAGGGATAGATTTCTATGTCCCTAGAGGGATTTCTAGGTCCCTAGAGGGATTTCTATGTCCCTAGAGGGATAGATTTCTATGTCCCTAGAGGGATTTCTATGTCGCTAGAGAGATTTCTAGGTCCCTAGAGGGATAGATTTCTATGTCCCTAGAGGGATTTCTAGGTCCCTAGAGGGATAGATTTCTAGGTCCCTAGAGGGATAGATTTCTATGTCCCTAGAGGGATTTCTATGTCGCTAGAGGGATTTCTATGTCGCTAGAGAGATTTCTAGGTCCCTAGAGGGATTTCTATGTCGCTAGAGGGATTTCTAGGTCCCTAGAGGGATAGATTTCTATGTCCCTAGAGGGATTTCTATGTCCCTAGAGAGATTTCTAGGTCCCTAGAGGGATTTCTATGTCGCTAGAGGGATTTCTAGGTCCCTAGAGGGATAGATTTCTAGGTCCCTAGAGGGATTTCAATGTGCCTAGAGGGATTTCTAGGTCCCTAGAGGGATTTCTATGTCCCTAGAGGGATAGATTTCTATGTCCCTAGAGGGATTTCTATGTCCCTAGAGGGATTTCTATGTCCCTAGAGGGATAGATTTCTATGTCCCTAGAGGGATTTCTATGTCCCTGGAGGGATTTCTATGTCGCTAGAGGGATTTCTATGTCGCTAGAGGGATTTCTAGGTCCCTAGAGGGATAGATTTCTATGTCCCTAGAGGGATTTCTATGTCCCTAGAGAGATTTCTAGGTCCCTAGAGGGATTTCTATGTCGCTAGAGGGATTTCTAGGTCCCTAGAGGGATAGATTTCTAGGTCCCTAGAGGGATTTCAATGTCCCTAGAGGGATTTCTAGGTCCCTAGAGGGATTTCTATGTCCCTAGAGGGATAGATTTCTATGTCCCTAGAGGGATTTCTATGTCCCTAGAGGGATTTCTATGTCCCTAGAGGGATAGATTTCTATGTCGCTAGAGGGATTTCTAGGTCCCTAGAGGGATAGATTTCTAGGTCCCTAGAGGGATAGATTTCTATGTCCCTAGAGGGATTTCTTTGTCCCTAGAGGGATTTCTAGGTCCCTAGAGGGATAGATTTCTAGGTCCCTAGAGGGATTTCAATGTCCCTAGAGGGATTTCTAGGTCCCTAGAGGGATTTCTATGTCCCTAGAGGTATAGATTTCTATGTCCCTAGAGGGATTTCTATGTCCCTAGAGGGATTTCTAGGTCCCTAGAGGGATTTCTAGGTCCCTAGAGGGATAGATTTCTATGTCCCTAGAGGGATTTCTATGTCCCTAGAGAGATTTCTAGGTCCCCAGAGGGATTTCTATGTCGCTAGAGGGATTTCTAGGTCCCTAGAGGGATAGATTTCTAGGTCCCTAGAGGGATTTCAATGTCCCTAGAGGGATTTCTAGGTCCCTAGAGGGATTTCTATGTCCCTAGAGGGATAGATTTGTATGTCCCTAGAGGGATTTCTATGTCCCTAGAGGGATTTCTATGTCCCTAGAGGGATAGATTTCTATGTCGCTAGAGGGATTTCTATGTCGCTAGAGAGATTTCTAGGTCCCTAGAGGGATTTCTATGTCGCTAGAGGGATTTCTAGGTCCCTAGAGGGATAGATTTCTAGGTCCCTAGAGGGATAGATTTCTATGTCCCTAGAGGGATTTCTATGTCCCTAGAGGGATTTCTATGTCGCTAGAGGGATTTCTAGGTCCCTAGAGGGATAGATTTCTAGGTCCCTAGAGGGATTTCAATGTCCCTAGAGGGATTTCTAGGTCCCTAGAGGGATTTCTATGTCCCTAGAGGGATAGATTTCTATGTCCCTAGAGGGATTTCTATGTCCCTAGAGGGATTTCTAGGTCCCTAGAGGGATTTCTAGGTCCCTAGAGGGATAGATTTCTATGTCCCTAGAGGGATTTCTATGTCCCTAGAGAGATTTCTAGGTCCCTAGAGGGATTTCTAGGTCCCTAGAGGGATAGATTTCTAGGTCCCTAGAGGGATTTCAATGTCCCTAGAGGGATTTCTAGGTCCCTAGAGGGATTTCTATGTCCCTAGAGGGATAGATTTCTATGTCCCTAGAGGGAATTCTATGTCCCTAGAGAGATTTCTAGGTCCCTAGAGGGATTTCTATGTCGCTAGAGGGATTTCTAGGTCCCTAGAGGGATAGATTTCTAGGTCCCTAGAGGGATTTCAATGTCCCTAGAGGGATTTCTATGTCCCTAGAGGGATAGATTTCTATGTCCCTAGAGGGATTTCTATGTCCCTAGAGAGATTTCTAGGTCCCTAGAGGGATTTCTATGTCGCTAGAGGGATTTCTAGGTCCCTAGAGGGATAGATTTCTAGGCCCCTAGAGGGATTTCAATGTCCCTAGAGGGATTTCTAGGTCCCTAGAGGGATTTCTAGGTCCCTAGAGGGATTTCTAGGTCCCTAGAGGGATAGATTTCTATGTCCCTAGAGGGATTTCTATGTCCCTAGAGAGATTTCTAGGTCCCTAGAGGGATTTCTATGTCGCTAGAGGGATTTCTAGGTCCCTAGAGGGATAGATTTCTAGGTCCCTAGAGGGATTTCTATGTCCCTAGAGGGATAGATTTCTATGTCCCTAGAGGGATTTCTATGTCCCTAGAGGGATTTCTATGTCCCAAGAGGGATTTCTATGTTCCTAGAGGGATAGATTTCTATGTCCCTAGAGGGATTTCTATGTCCCTAGAGGGATTTCTATGTCCCTAGAGGGATAGATTTCTATGTCCCTAGAGGGATTTCTATGTCCCTAGAGAGATTTCTAGGTCCCTAGAGGGATTTCTATGTCGCTAGAGGGATTTCTAGGTCCCTAGAGGGATAGATTTCTAGGTCCCTAGAGGGATTTCTATGTCCCTAGAGGGATAGATTTCTATGTCCCTAGAGGGATTTCAATGTCCCTAGAGGGATTTCTAGGTCCCTAGAGGGATAGATTTCTATGTCCCTAGAGGGATTTCTATGTCCCTAGAGGGATTTCTATGTCCCTAGAGGGATTTCTAGGTCCCAAGAGGGATTTCTATGTCCCTAGAGGGATAGATTTCTAGGTCCCTAGAGGGATAGATTTCTATGTCCCTAGAGGGATTTCTATGTCCCTAGAGGGATTTCTATGTCCCAAGAGGGATTTCTATGTTCCTAGAGGGATAGATTTCTATGTCCCTAGAGGGATTTCTATGTCCCTAGAGGGATTTCTATGTCCCTAGAGGGATAGATTTCTATGTCCCTAGAGGGATTTCTATGTCCCTAGAGGGATTTCTAGGTCCCTAGAGGGATTTCTAGGTCCCTAGAGGGATAGATTTCTATGTCCCTAGAGGGATTTCTATGTCCCTAGAGGGATTTCTATGTCCCAAGAGGGATTTCTATGTCCCTAGAGGGATAGATTTCTATGTCCCTAGAGGGATTTCTAGGTCCCTAGAGGGATTTCTAGGTCCCTAGAGAGAGAGATTTCTATGTCCCTAGAGGGATTTCTATGTCGCTAGAGGGATTTCTATGTCGCTAGAGAGATTTCTAGGTCCCTAGAGGGATTTCTATGTCGCTAGAGGGATAGATTTCTATGTCCCTAGAGGGATTTCTATGTCCCTAGAGGGATTTCTAGGTCCCAAGAGGGATTTCTATGTCCCTAGAGGGATAGATTTCTATGTCCCTAGAGGGATTTCTATGTCCCTAGAGGGATAGATTTCTATGTCCCTAGAGGGATTTCTATGTCCCTAGAGGGATTTCTAGGTCCCTAGAGGGATTTCTAGGTCCCTAGAGGGATTTCTATGTCCCTAGAGGGATTTCTATGTCCCTAGAGGAATTTCTATGTCCCTAGAGGGATAGATTTCTATGTCCCTAGAGGGATTTCTATGTCCCTAGAGAGATTTCTAGGTCCCTAGAGGGATTTCTATGTCGCTAGAGGGATTTCTAGGTCCCTAGAGGGATAGATTTCTATGTCCCTAGAGGGATTTCTAGGTCCCTAGAGGGATTTCTATGTCCCTAGAGGGATAGATTTCTATGTCCCTAGAGGGATTTCTAGGTCCCTAGAGGGATTTCTATGTCCCTAGAGGGATAGATTTCTATGTCCCTAGAGGGATTTCTATGTCCCTAGAGGGATTTCTATGTCCCTAGAGGGATTTCTAGGTCCCAAGAGGGATTTCTATGTCCCTAGAGGGATAGATTTCTATGTCCCTAGAGGGATTTCTATGTCCCTAGAGGGATAGATTTCTATGTCCCTAGAGGGATTTCAATGTCCCTAGAGGGATTTCTAGGTCCCTAGAGGGATAGATTTCTATGTCCCTAGAGGGATTTCTATGTCGCTAGAGGGATTTCTAGGTCCCTAGAGGGATAGATTTCTATGTCCCTAGAGGGATTTCTAGGTCCCTAGAGGGATTTCTATGTCCCTAGAGGGATAGATTTCTATGTCCCTAGAGGGATTTCTATGTCGCTAGAGAGATTTCTAGGTCCCTAGAGGGATAGATTTCTATGTCCCTAGAGGGATTTCTAGGTCCCTAGAGGGATAGATTTCTAGGTCCCTAGAGGGATAGATTTCTATGTCCCTAGAGGGATTTCTATGTCGCTAGAGGGATTTCTATGTCGCTAGAGAGATTTCTAGGTCCCTAGAGGGATTTCTATGTCGCTAGAGGGATTTCTAGGTCCCTAGAGGGATAGATTTCTATGTCCCTAGAGGGATTTCTATGTCCCTAGAGAGATTTCTAGGTCCCTAGAGGGATTTCTATGTCGCTAGAGGGATTTCTAGGTCCCTAGAGGGATAGATTTCTAGGTCCCTAGAGGGATTTCAATGTGCCTAGAGGGATTTCTAGGTCCCTAGAGGGATTTCTATGTCCCTAGAGGGATAGATTTCTATGTCCCTAGAGGGATTTCTATGTCCCTAGAGGGATTTCTATGTCCCTAGAGGGATAGATTTCTATGTCCCTAGAGGGATTTCTATGTCCCTGGAGGGATTTCTATGTCGCTAGAGGGATTTCTATGTCGCTAGAGGGATTTCTAGGTCCCTAGAGGGATAGATTTCTATGTCCCTAGAGGGATTTCTATGTCCCTAGAGAGATTTCTAGGTCCCTAGAGGGATTTCTATGTCGCTAGAGGGATTTCTAGGTCCCTAGAGGGATAGATTTCTAGGTCCCTAGAGGGATTTCAATGTCCCTAGAGGGATTTCTAGGTCCCTAGAGGGATTTCTATGTCCCTAGAGGGATAGATTTCTATGTCCCTAGAGGGATTTCTAGGTCCCTAGAGGGATTTCTATGTCCCTAGAGGGATAGATTTCTATGTCCCTAGAGGGATTTCTATGTCCCTAGAGGGATTTCTAGGTCCCAAGAGGGATTTCTATGTCCCTAGAGGGATAGATTTCTATGTCCCTAGAGGGATTTCTATGTCCCTAGAGGGATAGATTTCTATGTCCCTAGAGGGATTTCTATGTCCCTAGAGGGATTTCTAGGTCCCTAGAGGGATTTCTAGGTCCCAAGAGGGATTCCTATGTCCCTAGAGGGATAGATTTCTATGTCCCTAGAGGGATTTCTATGTCCCTAGAGGGATAGATTTCTATGTCCCTAGAGGGATTTCTATGTCCCTAGAGGGATTTCTATGTCCCTAGAGGGATTTCTATGTCCCTAGAGGGATTTCTAGGTCCCTAGAGGGATTTCTAGGTCCCTAGAGGGATTTCTAGGTCCCTAGAGGGATTTCTAGGTCCCTAGAGAGAGAGATATCTATGTCCCTAGAGGGATTTCTATGTCGCTAGAGGGATTTCTAGGTCCCTAGAGGGATTTCTAGGTCCCTAGAGGGATAGATTTCTATGTCCCTAGAGGGATTTCTATGTCCCTAGAGAGATTTCTAGGTCCCTAGAGGGATTTCTATGTCGCTAGAGGGATTTCAAGTCCCTAGAGGGATAGATTTCTAGGTCCCTAGAGGGATTTCAATGTCCCTAGAGGGATTTCTAGGTCCCTAGAGGGATTTCTATGTCCCTAGAGGGATAGATTTGTATGTCCCTAGAGGGATTTCTATGTCCCTAGAGGGATTTCTATGTCCCTAGAGGGATAGATTTCTATGTCGCTAGAGGGATTTCTAGGTCCCTAGAGGGATAGATTTCTAGGTCCCTAGAGGGATAGATTTCTATGTCCCTAGAGGGATTTCTTTGTCCCTAGAGGGATTTCTAGGTCCCTAGAGGGATAGATTTCTATGTCCCTAGAGGGATTTCTAGGTCCCTAGAGGGATAGATTTCTAGGTCCCTAGAGGGATTTCAATGTCCCTAGAGGGATTTCTAGGTCCCTAGAGGGATTTCTATGTCCCTAGAGGTATAGATTTCTATGTCCCTAGAGGGATTTCTATGTCCCTAGAGGGATTTCTAGGTCCCTAGAGGGATTTCTAGGTCCCTAGAGGGATAGATTTCTATGTCCCTAGAGGGATTTCTATGTCCCTAGAGGGATTTCTAGGTCCCAAGAGGGATTTCTATGTCCCTAGAGGGATAGATTTCTATGTCCCTAGAGGGATTTCTATGTCCCTAGAGGGATAGATTTCTATGTCCCTAGAGGGATTTCTATGTCCCTAGAGGGATTTCTAGGTCCCTAGAGGGATTTCTAGGTCCCAAGAGGGATTCCTATGTCCCTAGAGGGATAGATTTCTATGTCCCTAGAGGGATTTCTATGTCCCTAGAGGGATAGATTTCTATGTCCCTAGAGGGATTTCTATGTCCCTAGAGGGATTTCTATGTCCCTAGAGGGATTTCTATGTCCCTAGAGGGATTTCTAGGTCCCTAGAGGGATTTCTAGGTCCCTAGAGGGATTTCTAGGTCCCTAGAGGGATTTCTAGGTCCCTAGAGAGAGAGATATCTATGTCCCTAGAGGGATTTCTATGTCGCTAGAGGGATTTCTAGGTCCCTAGAGGGATTTCTAGGTCCCTAGAGGGATAGATTTCTATGTCCCTAGAGGGATTTCTATGTCCCTAGAGAGATTTCTAGGTCCCTAGAGGGATTTCTATGTCGCTAGAGGGATTTCAAGTCCCTAGAGGGATAGATTTCTAGGTCCCTAGAGGGATTTCAATGTCCCTAGAGGGATTTCTAGGTCCCTAGAGGGATTTCTATGTCCCTAGAGGGATAGATTTGTATGTCCCTAGAGGGATTTCTATGTCCCTAGAGGGATTTCTATGTCCCTAGAGGGATAGATTTCTATGTCGCTAGAGGGATTTCTAGGTCCCTAGAGGGATAGATTTCTAGGTCCCTAGAGGGATAGATTTCTATGTCCCTAGAGGGATTTCTTTGTCCCTAGAGGGATTTCTAGGTCCCTAGAGGGATAGATTTCTATGTCCCTAGAGGGATTTCTAGGTCCCTAGAGGGATAGATTTCTAGGTCCCTAGAGGGATTTCAATGTCCCTAGAGGGATTTCTAGGTCCCTAGAGGGATTTCTATGTCCCTAGAGGTATAGATTTCTATGTCCCTAGAGGGATTTCTATGTCCCTAGAGGGATTTCTAGGTCCCTAGAGGGATTTCTAGGTCCCTAGAGGGATAGATTTCTATGTCCCTAGAGGGATTTCTATGTCCCTAGAGAGATTTCTAGGTCCCTAGAGGGATTTCTATGTCGCTAGAGGGATTTCTAGGTCCCTAGAGGGATAGATTTCTAGGTCCCTAGAGGGATTTCAATGTCCCTAGAGGGATTTCTAGGTCCCTAGAGGGATTTCTATGTCCCTAGAGGGATAGATTTGTATGTCCCTAGAGGGATTTCTATGTCCCTAGAGGGATTTCTATGTCCCTAGAGGGATAGATTTCTATGTCGCTAGAGGGATTTCTATGTCGCTAGAGAGATTTCTAGGTCCCTAGAGGGATTTCTATGTCGCTAGAGGGATTTCTAGGTCCCTAGAGGGATAGATTTCTAGGTCCCTAGAGGGATAGATTTCTATGTCCCTAGAGGGATTTCTATGTCCCTAGAGGGATTTCTATGTCGCTAGAGGGATTTCTAGGTCCCTAGAGGGATAGATTTCTAGGTCCCTAGAGGGATTTCAATGTCCCTAGAGGGATTTCTAGGTCCCTAGAGGGATTTCTATGTCCCTAGAGGGATAGATTTCTATGTCCCTAGAGGGATTTCTATGTCCCTAGAGGGATTTCTAGGTCCCTAGAGGGATTTCTAGGTCCCTAGAGGGATAGATTTCTATGTCCCTAGAGGGATTTCTATGTCCCTAGAGAGATTTCTAGGTCCCTAGAGGGATTTCTAGGTCCCTAGAGGGATAGATTTCTAGGTCCCTAGAGGGATTTCAATGTCCCTAGAGGGATTTCTAGGTCCCTAGAGGGATTTCTATGTCCCTAGAGGGATAGATTTCTATGTCCCTAGAGGGAATTCTATGTCCCTAGAGAGATTTCTAGGTCCCTAGAGGGATTTCTATGTCGCTAGAGGGATTTCTAGGTCCCTAGAGGGATAGATTTCTAGGTCCCTAGAGGGATTTCAATGTCCCTAGAGGGATTTCTATGTCCCTAGAGGGATAGATTTCTATGTCCCTAGAGGGATTTCTATGTCCCTAGAGAGATTTCTAGGTCCCTAGAGGGATTTCTATGTCGCTAGAGGGATTTCTAGGTCCCTAGAGGGATAGATTTCTAGGTCCCTAGAGGGATTTCAATGTCCCTAGAGGGATTTCTAGGTCCCTAGAGGGATTTCTAGGTCCCTAGAGGGATTTCTAGGTCCCTAGAGGGATAGATTTCTATGTCCCTAGAGGGATTTCTATGTCCCTAGAGAGATTTCTAGGTCCCTAGAGGGATTTCTATGTCGCTAGAGGGATTTCTAGGTCCCTAGAGGGATAGATTTCTAGGTCCCTAGAGGGATTTCTATGTCCCTAGAGGGATAGATTTCTATGTCCCTAGAGGGATTTCTATGTCCCTAGAGGGATTTCTATGTCCCAAGAGGGATTTCTATGTTCCTAGAGGGATAGATTTCTATGTCCCTAGAGGGATTTCTATGTCCCTAGAGGGATTTCTATGTCCCTAGAGGGATAGATTTCTATGTCCCTAGAGGGATTTCTATGTCCCTAGAGAGATTTCTAGGTCCCTAGAGGGATTTCTATGTCGCTAGAGGGATTTCTAGGTCCCTAGAGGGATAGATTTCTAGGTCCCTAGAGGGATTTCTATGTCCCTAGAGGGATAGATTTCTATGTCCCTAGAGGGATTTCAATGTCCCTAGAGGGATTTCTAGGTCCCTAGAGGGATAGATTTCTATGTCCCTAGAGGGATTTCTATGTCCCTAGAGGGATTTCTATGTCCCTAGAGGGATTTCTAGGTCCCAAGAGGGATTTCTATGTCCCTAGAGGGATAGATTTCTAGGTCCCTAGAGGGATAGATTTCTATGTCCCTAGAGGGATTTCTATGTCCCTAGAGGGATTTCTATGTCCCAAGAGGGATTTCTATGTTCCTAGAGGGATAGATTTCTATGTCCCTAGAGGGATTTCTATGTCCCTAGAGGGATTTCTATGTCCCTAGAGGGATAGATTTCTATGTCCCTAGAGGGATTTCTATGTCCCTAGAGGGATTTCTAGGTCCCTAGAGGGATTTCTAGGTCCCTAGAGGGATAGATTTCTATGTCCCTAGAGGGATTTCTATGTCCCTAGAGGGATTTCTATGTCCCAAGAGGGATTTCTATGTCCCTAGAGGGATAGATTTCTATGTCCCTAGAGGGATTTCTAGGTCCCTAGAGGGATTTCTAGGTCCCTAGAGAGAGAGATTTCTATGTCCCTAGAGGGATTTCTATGTCGCTAGAGGGATTTCTATGTCGCTAGAGAGATTTCTAGGTCCCTAGAGGGATTTCTATGTCGCTAGAGGGATAGATTTCTATGTCCCTAGAGGGATTTCTATGTCCCTAGAGGGATTTCTAGGTCCCAAGAGGGATTTCTATGTCCCTAGAGGGATAGATTTCTATGTCCCTAGAGGGATTTCTATGTCCCTAGAGGGATAGATTTCTATGTCCCTAGAGGGATTTCTATGTCCCTAGAGGGATTTCTAGGTCCCTAGAGGGATTTCTAGGTCCCTAGAGGGATTTCTATGTCCCTAGAGGGATTTCTATGTCCCTAGAGGAATTTCTATGTCCCTAGAGGGATAGATTTCTATGTCCCTAGAGGGATTTCTATGTCCCTAGAGAGATTTCTAGGTCCCTAGAGGGATTTCTATGTCGCTAGAGGGATTTCTAGGTCCCTAGAGGGATAGATTTCTATGTCCCTAGAGGGATTTCTAGGTCCCTAGAGGGATTTCTATGTCCCTAGAGGGATAGATTTCTATGTCCCTAGAGGGATTTCTAGGTCCCTAGAGGGATTTCTATGTCCCTAGAGGGATAGATTTCTATGTCCCTAGAGGGATTTCTATGTCCCTAGAGGGATTTCTATGTCCCTAGAGGGATTTCTAGGTCCCAAGAGGGATTTCTATGTCCCTAGAGGGATAGATTTCTATGTCCCTAGAGGGATTTCTATGTCCCTAGAGGGATAGATTTCTATGTCCCTAGAGGGATTTCAATGTCCCTAGAGGGATTTCTAGGTCCCTAGAGGGATAGATTTCTATGTCCCTAGAGGGATTTCTATGTCGCTAGAGGGATTTCTAGGTCCCTAGAGGGATAGATTTCTATGTCCCTAGAGGGATTTCTAGGTCCCTAGAGGGATTTCTATGTCCCTAGAGGGATAGATTTCTATGTCCCTAGAGGGATTTCTATGTCGCTAGAGAGATTTCTAGGTCCCTAGAGGGATAGATTTCTATGTCCCTAGAGGGATTTCTAGGTCCCTAGAGGGATAGATTTCTAGGTCCCTAGAGGGATAGATTTCTATGTCCCTAGAGGGATTTCTATGTCCCTAGAGGGATTTCTATGTCCCTAGAGGGATTTCTATGTCCCTAGAGGGATTTCTATGTCCCTAGAGGGATTTCTAGGTCCCTAGAGGGATTTCTAGGTCCCTAGAGGGATTTCTAGGTCCCTAGAGAGAGAGATTTCTATGTCCCTAGAGGGATTTCTATGTCGCTAGAGGGATTTCTATGTCGCTAGAGAGATTTCTAGGTCCCTAGAGGGATTTCTATGTCGCTAGAGGGATTTCTAGGTCCCTAGAGGGATAGATTTCTATGTCCCTAGAGGGATTTCTATGTCCCTAGAGAGATTTCTAGGTCCCTAGAGGGATTTCTATGTCGCTAGAGGGATTTCTAGGTCCCTAGAGGGATAGATTTCTAGGTCCCTAGAGGGATTTCAATGTGCCTAGAGGGATTTCTAGGTCCCTAGAGGGATTTCTATGTCCCTAGAGGGATAGATTTCTATGTCCCTAGAGGGATTTCTATGTCCCTAGAGGGATTTCTATGTCCCTAGAGGGATAGATTTCTATGTCCCTAGAGGGATTTCTATGTCCCTAGAGGGATTTCTATGTCGCTAGAGGGATTTCTATGTCGCTAGAGGGATTTCTAGGTCCCTAGAGGGATAGATTTCTATGTCCCTAGAGGGATTTCTATGTCCCTAGAGAGATTTCTAGGTCCCTAGAGGGATTTCTATGTCGCTAGAGGGATTTCTAGGTCCCTAGAGGGATAGATTTCTAGGTCCCTAGAGGGATTTCAATGTCCCTAGAGGGATTTCTAGGTCCCTAGAGGGATTTCTATGTCCCTAGAGGGATAGATTTCTATGTCCCTAGAGGGATTTCTAGGTCCCTAGAGGGATTTCTATGTCCCTAGAGGGATAGATTTCTATGTCCCTAGAGGGATTTCTATGTCCCTAGAGGGATTTCTAGGTCCCAAGAGGGATTTCTATGTCCCTAGAGGGATAGATTTCTATGTCCCTAGAGGGATTTCTATGTCCCTAGAGGGATAGATTTCTATGTCCCTAGAGGGATTTCTATGTCCCTAGAGGGATTTCTAGGTCCCTAGAGGGATTTCTAGGTCCCAAGAGGGATTCCTATGTCCCTAGAGGGATAGATTTCTATGTCCCTAGAGGGATTTCTATGTCCCTAGAGGGATAGATTTCTATGTCCCTAGAGGGATTTCTATGTCCCTAGAGGGATTTCTATGTCCCTAGAGGGATTTCTATGTCCCTAGAGGGATTTCTAGGTCCCTAGAGGGATTTCTAGGTCCCTAGAGGGATTTCTAGGTCCCTAGAGGGATTTCTAGGTCCCTAGAGAGAGAGATATCTATGTCCCTAGAGGGATTTCTATGTCGCTAGAGGGATTTCTAGGTCCCTAGAGGGATTTCTAGGTCCCTAGAGGGATAGATTTCTATGTCCCTAGAGGGATTTCTATGTCCCTAGAGAGATTTCTAGGTCCCTAGAGGGATTTCTATGTCGCTAGAGGGATTTCAAGTCCCTAGAGGGATAGATTTCTAGGTCCCTAGAGGGATTTCAATGTCCCTAGAGGGATTTCTAGGTCCCTAGAGGGATTTCTATGTCCCTAGAGGGATAGATTTGTATGTCCCTAGAGGGATTTCTATGTCCCTAGAGGGATTTCTATGTCCCTAGAGGGATAGATTTCTATGTCGCTAGAGGGATTTCTAGGTCCCTAGAGGGATAGATTTCTAGGTCCCTAGAGGGATAGATTTCTATGTCCCTAGAGGGATTTCTTTGTCCCTAGAGGGATTTCTAGGTCCCTAGAGGGATAGATTTCTATGTCCCTAGAGGGATTTCTAGGTCCCTAGAGGGATAGATTTCTAGGTCCCTAGAGGGATTTCAATGTCCCTAGAGGGATTTCTAGGTCCCTAGAGGGATTTCTATGTCCCTAGAGGTATAGATTTCTATGTCCCTAGAGGGATTTCTATGTCCCTAGAGGGATTTCTAGGTCCCTAGAGGGATTTCTAGGTCCCTAGAGGGATAGATTTCTATGTCCCTAGAGGGATTTCTATGTCCCTAGAGAGATTTCTAGGTCCCTAGAGGGATTTCTATGTCGCTAGAGGGATTTCTAGGTCCCTAGAGGGATAGATTTCTAGGTCCCTAGAGGGATTTCAATGTCCCTAGAGGGATTTCTAGGTCCCTAGAGGGATTTCTATGTCCCTAGAGGGATAGATTTGTATGTCCCTAGAGGGATTTCTATGTCCCTAGAGGGATTTCTATGTCCCTAGAGGGATAGATTTCTATGTCGCTAGAGGGATTTCTATGTCGCTAGAGAGATTTCTAGGTCCCTAGAGGGATTTCTATGTCGCTAGAGGGATTTCTAGGTCCCTAGAGGGATAGATTTCTAGGTCCCTAGAGGGATAGATTTCTATGTCCCTAGAGGGATTTCTATGTCCCTAGAGGGATTTCTATGTCGCTAGAGGGATTTCTAGGTCCCTAGAGGGATAGATTTCTAGGTCCCTAGAGGGATTTCAATGTCCCTAGAGGGATTTCTAGGTCCCTAGAGGGATTTCTATGTCCCTAGAGGGATAGATTTCTATGTCCCTAGAGGGATTTCTATGTCCCTAGAGGGATTTCTAGGTCCCTAGAGGGATTTCTAGGTCCCTAGAGGGATAGATTTCTATGTCCCTAGAGGGATTTCTATGTCCCTAGAGAGATTTCTAGGTCCCTAGAGGGATTTCTATGTCGCTAGAGGGATTTCTAGGTCCCTAGAGGGATTTCTATGTCCCTAGAGGGATTTCTAGGTCCCTAGAGGGATAGATTTCTAGGTCCCTAGAGGGATTTCTATGTCCCAAGAGGGATTTCTATGTCCCTAGAGGGATAGATTTCTATGTCCCTAGAGGGATTTCTAGGTCCCTAGAGGGATTTCTAGGTCCCTAGAGAGAGAGATTTCTATGTCGCTAGAGGGATTTCTATGTCGCTAGAGGGATTTCTATGTCGCTACAGAGATTTCTAGGTCCCTAGAGGGATTTCTATGTCGCTAGAGGAATAGATTTCTATGTCCCTAGAGGGATTTCTATGTCGCTAGAGGGATTTCTAGGTCCCAAGAGGGATTTCTATGTCCCTAGAGGGATAGATTTCTATGTCCCTAGAGGGATTTCTATGTCCCTAGAGGGATAGATTTCTATGTCCCTAGAGGGATTTCTATGTCCCTAGACGGATTTCTAGGTCCCTAGAGGGATTTCTAGGTCCCTAGAGGGATTTCTATGTCCCTAGAGGGATTTCTATGTCCCTAGAGGAATTTCTATGTCCCTAGAGGGATAGATTTCTATGTCCCTAGAGGGATTTCTATGTCCCTAGAGAGATTTCTAGGTCCCTAGAGGGATTTCTATGTCGCTAGAGGGATTTCTAGGTCCCTAGAGGGATAGATTTCTAGGTCCCTAGAGGGATTTCAATGTCCCTAGAGGGATTTCTAGGTCCCTAGAGGGATTTCTAGGTCCCTAGAGGGATTTCTATGTCCCTAGAGGGATAGATTTCTATGTCCCTAGAGGGATTTCTAGGTCCCTAGAGGGATTTCTATGTCCCTAGAGGGATAGATTTCTATGTCCCTAGAGGGATTTCTATGTCCCTAGAGGGATTTCTATGTCCCTAGAGGGATTTCTAGGTCCCAAGAAGGATTTCTATGTCCCTAGAGGGATAGATTTCTATGTCCCTAGAGGGATTTCTATGTCCCTAGAGGGATAGATTTCTATGTCCCTAGAGGGATTTCAATGTCCCTAGAGGGATTTCTAGGTCCCTAGAGGGATAGATTTCTATGTCCCTAGAGGGATTTCTATGTCCCTAGAGGGATTTCTAGGTCCCAAGAGGGATTTCTATGTCCCTAGAGGGATAGATTTCTATGTCCCTAGAGGGATTTCTATGTCCCTAGAGGGATTTCTAGGTCCCTAGAGGGATTTCTAGGTCCCTAGAGGGATAGATTTCTATGTCCCTAGAGGGATTTCTATGTCCCTAGAGGGATTTCTATGTCCCTAGAGGGATAGATTTGTATGTCCCTAGAGGGATTTCTATGTCCCTAGAGGGATTTCTATGTCCCTAGAGGGATAGATTTCTATGTCGCTAGAGGGATTTCTATGTCGCTAGAGAGATTTCTAGGTCCCTAGAGGGATAGATTTCTATGTCCCTAGAGGGATTTCTAGGTCCCTAGAGGGATAGATTTCTAGGTCCCTAGAGGGATAGATTTCTATGTCCCTAGAGGGATTTCTATGTCCCTAGAGGGATTTCTATGTCCCTAGAGGGATTTCTATGTCCCTAGAGGGATTTCTATGTCCCTAGAGGGATTTCTAGGTCCCTAGAGGGATTTCTAGGTCCCTAGAGGGATTTCTAGGTCCCTAGAGGGATTTCTAGGTCCCTAGAGGGATTTCTAGGTCCCTAGAGAGAGAGATTTCTATGTCCCTAGAGGGATTTCTATGTCGCTAGAGGGATTTCTATGTCGCTAGAGAGATTTCTAGGTCCCTAGAGGGATTTCTATGTCGCTAGAGGGATTTCTAGGTCCCTAGAGGGATAGATTTCTATGTCCCCAGAGGGATTTCTATGTCCCTAGAGAGATTTCTAGGTCCCTAGAGGGATTTCTATGTCGCTAGAGGGATTTCTAGGTCCCTAGAGGGATAGATTTCTAGGTCCCTAGAGGGATTTCAATGTGCCTAGAGGGATTTCTAGGTCCCTAGAGGGATTTCTATGTCCCTAGAGGGATAGATTTCTATGTCCCTAGAGGGATTTCTATGTCCCTAGAGGGATTTCTATGTCCCTAGAGGATAGATTTCTATGTCCCTAGAGGGATTTCTATGTCCCTAGAGGGATTTCTAGGTCCCTAGAGGTATAGATTTCTATGTCCCTAGAGGGATTTCTATGTCCCTAGAGAGATTTCTAGGTCCCTAGAGGGATTTCTATGTCGCTAGAGGGATTTCTAGGTCCCTAGAGGGATAGATTTCTAGGTCCCTAGAGGGATTTCAATGTCCCTAGAGGGATTTCTAGGTCCCTAGAGGGATTTCTATGTCCCTAGAGGGATAGATTTCTATGTCCCTAGAGGGATTTCTAGGTCCCTAGAGGGATTTCTATGTCCCTAGAGGGATAGATTTCTATGTCCCTAGAGGGATTTCTATGTCCCTAGAGGGATTTCTAGGTCCCAAGAGGGATTTCTATGTCCCTAGAGGGATAGATTTCTATGTCCCTAGAGGGATTTCTATGTCCCTAGAGGGATAGATTTCTATGTCCCTAGAGGGATTTCTATGTCCCTAGAGGGATTTCTATGTCGCTAGAGAGATTTCTAGGTCCCTAGAGGGATTTCTTTGTCGCTAGAGGGATTTCTAGGTCCCTAGAGGGATAGATTTCTAGGTCCCTAGAGGGATAGATTTCTATGTCCCTAGAGGGATTTCTATGTCCCTAGAGGGATTTCTAGGTCCCTAGAGGGATAGATTTCTATGTCCCTAGAGGGATTTCTAGGTCCCTAGAGGGATAGATTTCTAGGTCCCTAGAGGGATTTCAATGTCCCTAGAGGGATTTCTAGGTCCCTAGAGGGATTTCTATGTCCCTAGAGGTATAGATTTCTATGTCCCTAGAGGGATTTCTATGTCCCTAGAGGGATTTCTAGGTCCCTAGAGGGATTTCTAGGTCCCTAGAGGGATAGATTTCTATGTCCCTAGAGGGATTTCTATGTCCCTAGAGAGATTTCTAGGTCCCTAGAGGGATTTCTATGTCGCTAGAGGGATTTCTAGGTCCCTAGAGGGATAGATTTCTAGGTCCCTAGAGGGATTTCAATGTCCCTAGAGGGATTTCTAGGTCCCTAGAGGGATTTCTATGTCCCTAGAGGGATAGATTTGTATGTCCCTAGAGGGATTTCTATGTCCCTAGAGGGATTTCTATGTCCCTAGAGGGATAGATTTCTATGTCGCTAGAGGGATTTCTATGTCGCTAGATAGATTTCTAGGTCCCTAGAGGGATTTCTATGTCGCTAGAGGGATTTCTAGGTCCCTAGAGGGATAGATTTCTAGGTCCCTAGAGGGATTTCAATGTGCCTAGAGGGATTTCTAGGTCCCTAGAGGGATTTCTATGTCCCTAGAGGGATAGATTTCTATGTCCCTAGAGGGATTTCTATGTCCCTAGAGGGATTTCTATGTCCCTAGAGGGATAGATTTCTATGTCCCTAGAGGGATTTCTATGTCCCTAGAGGGATTTCTATGTCGCTAGAGGGATTTCTATGTCGCTAGAGGGATTTCTAGGTCCCTAGAGGGATAGATTTCTATGTCCCTAGAGGGATTTCTATGTCCCTAGAGAGATTTCTAGGTCCCTAGAGGGATTTCTATGTCGCTAGAGGGATTTCTAGGTCCCTAGAGGGATAGATTTCTAGGTCCCTAGAGGGATTTCAATGTCCCTAGAGGGATTTCTAGGTCCCTAGAGGGATTTCTATGTCCCTAGAGGGATAGATTTCTATGTCCCTAGAGGGATTTCTAGGTCCCTAGAGGGATTTCTATGTCCCTAGAGGGATAGATTTCTATGTCCCTAGAGGGATTTCTATGTCCCTAGAGGGATTTCTAGGTCCCAAGAGGGATTTCTATGTCCCTAGAGGGATAGATTTCTATGTCCCTAGAGGGATTTCTATGTCCCTAGAGGGATAGATTTCTATGTCCCTAGAGGGATTTCTATGTCCCTAGAGGGATTTCTAGGTCCCTAGAGGGATTTCTAGGTCCCAAGAGGGATTTCTATGTCCCTAGAGGGATAGATTTCTATGTCCCTAGAGGGATTTCTATGTCCCTAGAGGGATAGATTTCTATGTCCCTAGAGGGATTTCTATGTCCCTAGAGGGATTTCTATGTCCCAAGAGGGATTTCTAGGTCCCTAGAGGGTTTCTAGGTCCCTAGAGGGATTTCTAGGTCCCTAGAGGGATTTCTAGGTCCCTAGAGAGAGAGATATCTATGTCCCTAGAGGGATTTCTATGTCGCTAGAGGGATTTCTAGGTCCCTAGAGGGATTTCTAGGTCCCTAGAGGGATAGATTTCTATGTCCCTAGAGGGATTTCTATGTCCCTAGAGAGATTTCTAGGTCCCTAGAGGGATTTCTATGTCGCTAGAGGGATTTCAAGTCCCTAGAGGGATAGATTTCTAGGTCCCTAGAGGGATTTCAATGTCCCTAGAGGGATTTCTAGGTCCCTAGAGGGATTTCTATGTCCCTAGAGGGATAGATTTGTATGTCCCTAGAGGGATTTCTATGTCCCTAGAGGGATTTCTATGTCCCTAGAGGGATAGATTTCTATGTCGCTAGAGGGATTTCTAGGTCCCTAGAGGGATAGATTTCTATGTCCCTAGAGGGATTTCTATGTCCCTAGAGGGATTTCTATGTCGCTAGAGGGATTTCTATGTCGCTAGAGGGATTTCTAGGTCCCTAGAGGGATAGATTTCTATGTCCCTAGAGGGATTTCTATGTCCCTAGAGAGATTTCTAGGTCCCTAGAGGGATTTCTATGTCGCTAGAGGGATTTCTAGGTCCCTAGAGGGATAGATTTCTAGGTCCCTAGAGGGATTTCAATGTCCCTAGAGGGATTTCTAGGTCCCTAGAGGGATTTCTATGTCCCTAGAGGGATAGATTTCTATGTCCCTAGAGGGATTTCTAGGTCCCTAGAGGGATTTCTATGTCCCTAGAGGGATAGATTTCTATGTCCCTAGAGGGATTTCTATGTCCCTAGAGGGATTTCTAGGTCCCAAGAGGGATTTCTATGTCCCTAGAGGGATAGATTTCTATGTCCCTAGAGGGATTTCTATGTCCCTAGAGGGATAGATTTCTATGTCCCTAGAGGGATTTCTATGTCCCTAGAGGGATTTCTAGGTCCCTAGAGGGATTTCTAGGTCCCAAGAGGGATTCCTATGTCCCTAGAGGGATAGATTTCTATGTCCCTAGAGGGATTTCTATGTCCCTAGAGGGATAGATTTCTATGTCCCTAGAGGGATTTCTATGTCCCTAGAGGGATTTCTATGTCCCTAGAGGGATTTCTATGTCCCTAGAGGGATTTCTAGGTCCCTAGAGGGATTTCTAGGTCCCTAGAGGGATTTCTAGGTCCCTAGAGGGATTTCTAGGTCCCTAGAGAGAGAGATATCTATGTCCCTAGAGGGATTTCTATGTCGCTAGAGGGATTTCTAGGTCCCTAGAGGGATTTCTAGGTCCCTAGAGGGATAGATTTCTATGTCCCTAGAGGGATTTCTATGTCCCTAGAGAGATTTCTAGGTCCCTAGAGGGATTTCTATGTCGCTAGAGGGATTTCAAGTCCCTAGAGGGATAGATTTCTAGGTCCCTAGAGGGATTTCAATGTCCCTAGAGGGATTTCTAGGTCCCTAGAGGGATTTCTATGTCCCTAGAGGGATAGATTTGTATGTCCCTAGAGGGATTTCTATGTCCCTAGAGGGATTTCTATGTCCCTAGAGGGATAGATTTCTATGTCGCTAGAGGGATTTCTAGGTCCCTAGAGGGATAGATTTCTAGGTCCCTAGAGGGATAGATTTCTATGTCCCTAGAGGGATTTCTTTGTCCCTAGAGGGATTTCTAGGTCCCTAGAGGGATAGATTTCTATGTCCCTAGAGGGATTTCTAGGTCCCTAGAGGGATAGATTTCTAGGTCCCTAGAGGGATTTCAATGTCCCTAGAGGGATTTCTAGGTCCCTAGAGGGATTTCTATGTCCCTAGAGGTATAGATTTCTATGTCCCTAGAGGGATTTCTATGTCCCTAGAGGGATTTCTAGGTCCCTAGAGGGATTTCTAGGTCCCTAGAGGGATAGATTTCTATGTCCCTAGAGGGATTTCTATGTCCCTAGAGAGATTTCTAGGTCCCTAGAGGGATTTCTATGTCGCTAGAGGGATTTCTAGGTCCCTAGAGGGATAGATTTCTAGGTCCCTAGAGGGATTTCAATGTCCCTAGAGGGATTTCTAGGTCCCTAGAGGGATTTCTATGTCCCTAGAGGGATAGATTTGTATGTCCCTAGAGGGATTTCTATGTCCCTAGAGGGATTTCTATGTCCCTAGAGGGATAGATTTCTATGTCGCTAGAGGGATTTCTATGTCGCTAGAGAGATTTCTAGGTCCCTAGAGGGATTTCTATGTCGCTAGAGGGATTTCTAGGTCCCTAGAGGGATAGATTTCTAGGTCCCTAGAGGGATAGATTTCTATGTCCCTAGAGGGATTTCTATGTCCCTAGAGGGATTTCTATGTCGCTAGAGGGATTTCTAGGTCCCTAGAGGGATAGATTTCTAGGTCCCTAGAGGGATTTCAATGTCCCTAGAGGGATTTCTAGGTCCCTAGAGGGATTTCTATGTCCCTAGAGGGATAGATTTCTATGTCCCTAGAGGGATTTCTATGTCCCTAGAGGGATTTCTAGGTCCCTAGAGGGATTTCTAGGT
Organism: Troilus luridus; assembly: GCA_964056705.1. NCBI lineage: Eukaryota > Metazoa > Arthropoda > Insecta > Hemiptera > Pentatomidae > Troilus > Troilus luridus. Next base: position 100,417,542 of record OZ057415.1, read on the forward strand.
CCCTAGAGGGATAGATTTCTATGTCCCTAGAGGGATTTCTATGTCCCTAGAGAGATTTCTAGGTCCCTAGAGGGATTTCTATGTCGCTAGAGGGATTTCTAGGTCCCTAGAGGGATTTCTATGTCCCTAGAGGGATTTCTAGGTCCCTAGAGGGATAGATTTCTAGGTCCCTAGAGGGATTTCTATGTCCCAAGAGGGATTTCTATGTCCCTAGAGGGATAGATTTCTATGTCCCTAGAGGGATTTCTAGGTCCCTAGAGGGATTTCTAGGTCCCTAGAGAGAGAGATTTCTATGTCGCTAGAGGGATTTCTATGTCGCTAGAGGGATTTCTATGTCGCTACAGAGATTTCTAGGTCCCTAGAGGGATTTCTATGTCGCTAGAGGGATAGATTTCTATGTCCCTAGAGGGATTTCTATGTCGCTAGAGGGATTTCTAGGTCCCAAGAGGGATTTCTATGTCCCTAGAGGGATAGATTTCTATGTCCCTAGAGGGATTTCTATGTCCCTAGAGGGATAGATTTCTATGTCCCTAGAGGGATTTCTATGTCCCTAGACGGATTTCTAGGTCCCTAGAGGGATTTCTAGGTCCCTAGAGGGATTTCTATGTCCCTAGAGGGATTTCTATGTCCCTAGAGGAATTTCTATGTCCCTAGAGGGATAGATTTCTATGTCCCTAGAGGGATTTCTATGTCCCTAGAGAGATTTCTAGGTCCCTAGAGGGATTTCTATGTCGCTAGAGGGATTTCTAGGTCCCTAGAGGGATAGATTTCTAGGTCCCTAGAGGGATTTCAATGTCCCTAGAGGGATTTCTAGGTCCCTAGAGGGATTTCTAGGTCCCTAGAGGGATTTCTATGTCCCTAGAGGGATAGATTTCTATGTCCCTAGAGGGATTTCTAGGTCCCTAGAGGGATTTCTATGTCCCTAGAGGGATAGATTTCTATGTCCCTAGAGGGATTTCTATGTCCCTAGAGGGATTTCTATGTCCCTAGAGGGATTTCTAGGTCCCAAGAAGGATTTCTATGTCCCTAGAGGGATAGATTTCTATGTCCCTAGAGGGATTTCTATGTCCCTAGAGGGATAGATTTCTATGTCCCTAGAGGGATTTCAATGTCCCTAGAGGGATTTCTAGGTCCCTAGAGGGATAGATTTCTATGTCCCTAGAGGGATTTCTATGTCCCTAGAGGGATTTCTAGGTCCCAAGAGGGATTTCTATGTCCCTAGAGGGATAGATTTCTATGTCCCTAGAGGGATTTCTATGTCCCTAGAGGGATTTCTAGGTCCCTAGAGGGATTTCTAGGTCCCTAGAAGGATAGATTTCTATGTCCCTAGAGGGATTTCTATGTCCCTAGAGGGATTTCTATGTCCCTAGAGGGATAGATTTGTATGTCCCTAGAGGGATTTCTATGTCCCTAGAGGGATTTCTATGTCCCTAGAGGGATAGATTTCTATGTCGCTAGAGGGATTTCTATGTCGCTAGAGAGATTTCTAGGTCCCTAGAGGGATAGATTTCTATGTCCCTAGAGGGATTTCTAGGTCCCTAGAGGGATAGATTTCTAGGTCCCTAGAGGGATAGATTTCTATGTCCCTAGAGGGATTTCTATGTCCCTAGAGGGATTTCTATGTCCCTAGAGGGATTTCTATGTCCCTAGAGGGATTTCTATGTCCCTAGAGGGATTTCTAGGTCCCTAGAGGGATTTCTAGGTCCCTAGAGGGATTTCTAGGTCCCTAGAGGGATTTCTAGGTCCCTAGAGGGATTTCTAGGTCCCTAGAGAGAGAGATTTCTATGTCCCTAGAGGGATTTCTATGTCGCTAGAGGGATTTCTATGTCGCTAGAGAGATTTCTAGGTCCCTAGAGGGATTTCTATGTCGCTAGAGGGATTTCTAGGTCCCTAGAGGGATAGATTTCTATGTCCCCAGAGGGATTTCTATGTCCCTAGAGAGATTTCTAGGTCCCTAGAGGGATTTCTATGTCGCTAGAGGGATTTCTAGGTCCCTAGAGGGATAGATTTCTAGGTCCCTAGAGGGATTTCAATGTGCCTAGAGGGATTTCTAGGTCCCTAGAGGGATTTCTATGTCCCTAGAGGGATAGATTTCTATGTCCCTAGAGGGATTTCTATGTCCCTAGAGGGATTTCTATGTCCCTAGAGGATAGATTTCTATGTCCCTAGAGGGATTTCTATGTCCCTAGAGGGATTTCTAGGTCCCTAGAGGTATAGATTTCTATGTCCCTAGAGGGATTTCTATGTCCCTAGAGAGATTTCTAGGTCCCTAGAGGGATTTCTATGTCGCTAGAGGGATTTCTAGGTCCCTAGAGGGATAGATTTCTAGGTCCCTAGAGGGATTTCAATGTCCCTAGAGGGATTTCTAGGTCCCTAGAGGGATTTCTATGTCCCTAGAGGGATAGATTTCTATGTCCCTAGAGGGATTTCTAGGTCCCTAGAGGGATTTCTATGTCCCTAGAGGGATAGATTTCTATGTCCCTAGAGGGATTTCTATGTCCCTAGAGGGATTTCTAGGTCCCAAGAGGGATTTCTATGTCCCTAGAGGGATAGATTTCTATGTCCCTAGAGGGATTTCTATGTCCCTAGAGGGATAGATTTCTATGTCCCTAGAGGGATTTCTATGTCCCTAGAGGGATTTCTATGTCGCTAGAGAGATTTCTAGGTCCCTAGAGGGATTTCTTTGTCGCTAGAGGGATTTCTAGGTCCCTAGAGGGATAGATTTCTAGGTCCCTAGAGGGATAGATTTCTATGTCCCTAGAGGGATTTCTATGTCCCTAGAGGGATTTCTAGGTCCCTAGAGGGATAGATTTCTATGTCCCTAGAGGGATTTCTAGGTCCCTAGAGGGATAGATTTCTAGGTCCCTAGAGGGATTTCAATGTCCCTAGAGGGATTTCTAGGTCCCTAGAGGGATTTCTATGTCCCTAGAGGTATAGATTTCTATGTCCCTAGAGGGATTTCTATGTCCCTAGAGGGATTTCTAGGTCCCTAGAGGGATTTCTAGGTCCCTAGAGGGATAGATTTCTATGTCCCTAGAGGGATTTCTATGTCCCTAGAGAGATTTCTAGGTCCCTAGAGGGATTTCTATGTCGCTAGAGGGATTTCTAGGTCCCTAGAGGGATAGATTTCTAGGTCCCTAGAGGGATTTCAATGTCCCTAGAGGGATTTCTAGGTCCCTAGAGGGATTTCTATGTCCCTAGAGGGATAGATTTGTATGTCCCTAGAGGGATTTCTATGTCCCTAGAGGGATTTCTATGTCCCTAGAGGGATAGATTTCTATGTCGCTAGAGGGATTTCTATGTCGCTAGAGAGATTTCTAGGTCCCTAGAGGGATTTCTATGTCGCTAGAGGGATTTCTAGGTCCCTAGAGGGATAGATTTCTAGGTCCCTAGAGGGATTTCAATGTGCCTAGAGGGATTTCTAGGTCCCTAGAGGGATTTCTATGTCCCTAGAGGGATAGATTTCTATGTCCCTAGAGGGATTTCTATGTCCCTAGAGGGATTTCTATGTCCCTAGAGGGATAGATTTCTATGTCCCTAGAGGGATTTCTATGTCCCTAGAGGGATTTCTATGTCGCTAGAGGGATTTCTATGTCGCTAGAGGGATTTCTAGGTCCCTAGAGGGATAGATTTCTATGTCCCTAGAGGGATTTCTATGTCCCTAGAGAGATTTCTAGGTCCCTAGAGGGATTTCTATGTCGCTAGAGGGATTTCTAGGTCCCTAGAGGGATAGATTTCTAGGTCCCTAGAGGGATTTCAATGTCCCTAGAGGGATTTCTAGGTCCCTAGAGGGATTTCTATGTCCCTAGAGGGATAGATTTCTATGTCCCTAGAGGGATTTCTAGGTCCCTAGAGGGATTTCTATGTCCCTAGAGGGATAGATTTCTATGTCCCTAGAGGGATTTCTATGTCCCTAGAGGGATTTCTAGGTCCCAAGAGGGATTTCTATGTCCCTAGAGGGATAGATTTCTATGTCCCTAGAGGGATTTCTATGTCCCTAGAGGGATAGATTTCTATGTCCCTAGAGGGATTTCTATGTCCCTAGAGGGATTTCTAGGTCCCTAGAGGGATTTCTAGGTCCCAAGAGGGATTTCTATGTCCCTAGAGGGATAGATTTCTATGTCCCTAGAGGGATTTCTATGTCCCTAGAGGGATAGATTTCTATGTCCCTAGAGGGATTTCTATGTCCCTAGAGGGATTTCTATGTCCCTAGAGGGATTTCTAGGTCCCTAGAGGGTTTCTAGGTCCCTAGAGGGATTTCTAGGTCCCTAGAGGGATTTCTAGGTCCCTAGAGAGAGAGATATCTATGTCCCTAGAGGGATTTCTATGTCGCTAGAGGGATTTCTAGGTCCCTAGAGGGATTTCTAGGTCCCTAGAGGGATAGATTTCTATGTCCCTAGAGGGATTTCTATGTCCCTAGAGAGATTTCTAGGTCCCTAGAGGGATTTCTATGTCGCTAGAGGGATTTCAAGTCCCTAGAGGGATAGATTTCTAGGTCCCTAGAGGGATTTCAATGTCCCTAGAGGGATTTCTAGGTCCCTAGAGGGATTTCTATGTCCCTAGAGGGATAGATTTGTATGTCCCTAGAGGGATTTCTATGTCCCTAGAGGGATTTCTATGTCCCTAGAGGGATAGATTTCTATGTCGCTAGAGGGATTTCTAGGTCCCTAGAGGGATAGATTTCTAGGTCCCTAGAGGGATTTCAATGTCCCTAGAGGGATTTCTAGGTCCCTAGAGGGATTTCTATGTCCCTAGAGGGATAGATTTGTATGTCCCTAGAGGGATTTCTATGTCCCTAGAGGGATTTCTATGTCCCTAGAGGGATAGATTTCTATGTCGCTAGAGGGATTTCTATGTCGCTAGAGAGATTTATAGGTCCCTAGAGGGATTTCTATGTCGCTAGAGGGATTTCTAGGTCCCTAGAGGGATAGATTTCTAGGTCCCTAGAGGGATAGATTTCTATGTCCCTAGAGGGATTTCTATGTCCCTAGAGGGATTTCTATGTCCCTAGAGGGATAGATTTCTATGTCCCTAGAGGGATTTCTATGTCCCTAGAGGGATTTCTAGGTCCCTAGAGGGATTTCTAGGTCCCTAGAGGGATAGATTTCTATGTCCCTAGAGGGATTTCTATGTCCCTAGAGAGATTTCTAGGTCCCTAGAGGGATTTCTATGTCGCTAGAGGGATTTCTAGGTCCCTAGAGGGATTTCTATGTCCCTAGAGGGATAGATTTCTATGTCCCTAGAGGGATTTCTATGTCCCTAGAGGGATTTCTATGTCCCTAGAGGGATTTCTAGGTCCCTAGAGGGATAGATTTCTAGGTCCCTAGAGGGATTTCTATGTCCCAAGAGGGATTTCTATGTCCCTAGAGGGATAGATTTCTATGTCCCTAGAGGGATTTCTAGGTCCCTAGAGGGATTTCTAGGTCCCTAGAGAGAGAGATTTCTATGTCGCTAGAGGGATTTCTATGTCGCTAGAGGGATTTCTATGTCGCTACAGAGATTTCTAGGTCCCTAGAGGGATTTCTATGTCGCTAGAGGGATAGATTTCTATGTCCCTAGAGGGATTTCTATGTCGCTAGAGGGATTTCTAGGTCCCAAGAGGGATTTCTATGTCCCTAGAGGGATAGATTTCTATGTCCCTAGAGGGATTTCTATGTCCCTAGAGGGATAGATTTCTATGTCCCTAGAGAGATTTCTATGTCCCTAGACGGATTTCTAGGTCCCTAGAGGGATTTCTAGGTCCCTAGAGGGATTTCTATGTCCCTAGAGGGATTTCTATGTCCCTAGAGGAATTTCTATGTCCCTAGAGGGATAGATTTCTATGTCCCTAGAGGGATTTCTATGTCCCTAGAGAGATTTCTAGGTCCCTAGAGGGATTTCTATGTCGCTAGAGGGATTTCTAGGTCCCTAGAGGGATAGATTTCTAGGTCCCTAGAGGGATTTCAATGTCCCTAGAGGGATTTCTAGGTCCCTAGAGGGATTTCTAGGTCCCTAGAGGGATTTCTATGTCCCTAGAGGGATAGATTTCTATGTCCCTAGAGGGATTTCTAGGTCCCTAGAGGGATTTCTATGTCCCTAGAGGGATAGATTTCTATGTCCCTAGAGGGATTTCTATGTCCCTAGAGGGATTTCTATGTCCCTAGAGGGATTTCTAGGTCCCAAGAGGGATTTCTATGTCCCTAGAGGGATAGATTTCTATGTCCCTAGAGGGATTTCTATGTCCCTAGAGGGATAGATTTCTATGTCCCTAGAGGGATTTCAATGTCCCTAGAGGGATTTCTAGGTCCCTAGAGGGATAGATTTCTATGTCCCTAGAGGGATTTCTATGTCCCTAGAGGGATAGATTTCTATGTCCCTAGAGGGATTTCAATGTCCCTAGAGGGATTTCTAGGTCCCTAGAGGGATAGATTTCTATGTCCCTAGAGGGATTTCTATGTCCCTAGAGGGATTTCTAGGTCCCAAGAGGGATTTCTATGTCCCTAGAGGGATAGATTTCTATGTCCCTAGAGGGATTTCTATGTCCCTAGAGGGATTTCTAGGTCCCTAGAGGGATTTCTAGGTCCCTAGAGGGATAGATTTCTATGTCCCTAGAGGGATTTCTATGTCCCTAGAGGGATTTCTATGTCCCTAGAGGGATAGATTTGTATGTCCCTAGAGGGATTTCTATGTTCCTAGAGGGATTTCTATGTCCCTAGAGGGATAGATTTCTATGTCGCTAGAGGGATTTCTATGTCGCTAGAGAGATTTCTAGGTCCCTAGAGGGATAGATTTCTATGTCCCTAGAGGGATTTCTAGGTCCCTAGAGGGATAGATTTCTAGGTCCCTAGAGGGATAGATTTCTATGTCCCTAGAGGGATTTCTATGTCCCTAGAGGGATTTCTATGTCCCTAGAGGGATTTCTATGTCCCTAGAGGGATTTCTATGTCCCTAGAGAGATTTCTAGGTCCCTAGAAGGATTTCTAGGTCCCTAGAGGGATTTCTAGGTCCCTAGAGGGATTTCTAGGTCCCTAGAGGGATTTCTAGGTCCCTAGAGAGAGAGATTTCTATGTCCCTAGAGGGATTTCTATGTCGCTAGAGGGATTTCTATGTCGCTAGAGAGATTTCTAGGTCCCTAGAGGGATTTCTATGTCGCTAGAGGGATTTCTAGGTCCCTAGAGGGATAGATTTCTATGTCCCCAGAGGGATTTCTATGTCCCTAGAGAGATTTCTAGGTCCCTAGAGGGATTTCTATGTCGCTAGAGGGATTTCTAGGTCCCTAGAGGGATAGATTTCTAGGTCCATAGAGGGATTTCAATGTGCCTAGAGGGATTTCTAGGTCCCTAGAGGGATTTCTATGTCCCTAGAGGGATAGATTTCTATGTCCCTAGAGGGATTTCTATGTCCCTAGAGGGATTTCTATGTCCCTAGAGGGATAGATTTCTATGTCCCTAGAGGGATTTCTATGTCCCTAGAGGGATTTCTAGGTCCCTAGAGGTATAGATTTCTATGTCCCTAGAGGGATTTCTATGTCCCTAGAGAGATTTCTAGGTCCCTAGAGGGATTTCTATGTCGCTAGAGGGATTTCTAGGTCCCTAGAGGGATAGATTTCTAGGTCCCTAGAGGGATTTCAATGTCCCTAGAGGGATTTCTAGGTCCCTAGAGGGATTTCTATGTCCCTAGAGGGATAGATTTCTATGTCCCTAGAGGGATTTCTAGGTCCCTAGAGGGATTTCTATGTCCCTAGAGGGATAGATTTCTATGTCCCTAGAGGGATAGATTTCTATGTCCCTAGAGGGATTTCTATGTCCCTAGAGAGATTTCTAGGTCCCTAGAGGGATTTCTATGTCGCTAGAGGGATTTCTAGGTCCCTAGAGGGATAGATTTCTAGGTCCCTAGAGGGATTTCAATGTCCCTAGAGGGATTTCTAGGTCCCTAGAGGGATTTCTATGTCCCTAGAGGGATAGATTTCTATGTCCCTAGAGGGATTTCTAGGTCCCTAGAGGGATTTCTATGTCCCTAGAGGGATTTCTAGGTCCCTAGAGGGATTTCTAGGTCCCTAGAGGGATTTCTAGGTCCCTAGAGGGATTTCTAGGTCCCTAGAGGGATTTCTAGGTCCCTAGAGAGAGAGATATCTATGTCCCTAGAGGGATTTCTATGTCGCTAGAGGGATTTCTATGTCGCTAGAGAGATTTCTAGGTCCCTAGAGGGATTTCTTTGTCGCTAGAGGGATTTCTAGGTCCCTAGAGGGATAGATTTCTAGGTCCCTAGAGGGATAGATTTCTATGTCCCTAGAGGGATTTCTATGTCCCTAGAGGGATTTCTAGGTCCCTAGAGGGATAGATTTCTATGTCCCTAGAGGGATTTCTAGGTCCCTAGAGGGATAGATTTCTAGGTCCCTAGAGGGATTTCAATGTCCCTAGAGGGATTTCTAGGTCCCTAGAGGGATTTCTATGTCCCTAGAGGTATAGATTTCTATGTCCCTAGAGGGATTTCTATGTCCCTAGAGGGATTTCTAGGTCCCTAGAGGGATTTCTAGGTCCCTAGAGGGATAGATTTCTATGTCCCTAGAGGGATTTCTATGTCCCTAGAGAGATTTCTAGGTCCCTAGAGGGATTTCTATGTCGCTAGAGGGATTTCTAGGTCCCTAGAGGGATAGATTTCTAGGTCCCTAGAGGGATTTCAATGTCCCTAGAGGGATTTCTAGGTCCCTAGAGGGATTTCTATGTCCCTAGAGGGATAGATTTGTATGTCCCTAGAGGGATTTCTATGTCCCTAGAGGGATTTCTATGTCCCTAGAGGGATAGATTTCTATGTCGCTAGAGGGATTTCTATGTCGCTAGAGAGATTTCTAGGTCCCTAGAGGGATTTCTATGTCGCTAGAGGGATTTCTAGGTCCCTAGAGGGATAGATTTCTAGGTCCCTAGAGGGATAGATTTCTATGTCCCTAGAGGGATTTCTATGTCCCTAGAGGGATTTCTATGTCGCTAGAGGGATTTCTAGGTCCCTAGAGGGATAGATTTCTAGGTCCCTAGAGGGATTTCAATGTCCCTAGAGGGATTTCTAGGTCCCTAGAGGGATTTCTATGTCCCTAGAGGTATAGATTTCTATGTCCCTAGAGGGATTTCTATGTCCCTAGAGGGATTTCTAGGTCCCTAGAGGGATTTCTAGGTCCCTAGAGGGATAGATTTCTATGTCCCTAGAGGGATTTCTATGTCCCTAGAGAGATTTCTAGGTCCCTAGAGGGATTTCTATGTCGCTAGAGGGATTTCTAGGTCCCTAGAGGGATAGATTTCTAGGTCCCTAGAGGGATTTCAATGTCCCTAGAGGGATTTCTAGGTCCCTAGAGGGATTTCTATGTCCCTAGAGGGATAGATTTGTATGTCCCTAGAGGGATTTCTATGTCCCTAGAGGGATTTCTATGTCCCTAGAGGGATAGATTTCTATGTCGCTAGAGGGATTTCTATGTCGCTAGAGAGATTTCTAGGTCCCTAGAGGGATTTCTATGTCGCTAGAGGGATTTCTAGGTCCCTAGAGGGATAGATTTCTAGGTCCCTAGAGGGATAGATTTCTATGTCCCTAGAGGGATTTCTATGTCCCTAGAGGGATTTCTATGTCGCTAGAGGGATTTCTAGGTCCCTAGAGGGATAGATTTCTAGGTCCCTAGAGGGATTTCAATGTCCCTAGAGGGATTTCTAGGTCCCTAGAGGGATTTCTATGTCCCTAGAGGGATAGATTTCTATGTCCCTAGAGGGATTTCTAGGTCCCTAGAGGGATTTCTATGTCGCTAGAGGGATTTCTAGGTCCCTAGAGGGATAGATTTCTAGGTCCCTAGAGGGATTTCAATGTCCCTAGAGGGATTTCTATGTCCCTAGAGGGATAGATTTCTATGTCCCTAGAGGGATTTCTATGTCCCTAGAGAGATTTCTAGGTCCCTAGAGGGATTTCTATGTCGCTAGAGGGATTTCTAGGTCCCTAGAGGGATAGATTTCTAGGTCCCTAGAGGGATTTCAATGTCCCTAGAGGGATTGCTAGGTCCCTAGAGGGATTTCTAGGTCCCTAGAGGGATTTCTAGGTCCCTAGAGGGATAGATTTCTATGTCCCTAGAGGGATTTCTATGTCCCTAGAGAGATTTCTAGGTCCCTAGAGGGATTTCTATGTCGCTAGAGGGATTTCTAGGTCCCTAGAGGGATAGATTTCTAGGTCCCTAGAGGGATTTCTATGTCCCTAGAGGGATAGATTTCTATGTCCCTAGAGGGATTTCTATGTCCCTAGAGGGATTTCTATGTCCCAAGAGGGATTTCTATGTTCCTAGAGGGATAGATTTCTATGTCCCTAGAGGGATTTCTATGTCCCTAGAGGGATTTCTATGTCCCTAGAGGGATAGATTTCTATGTCCCTAGAGGGATTTCTATGTCCCTAGAGAGATTTCTAGGTCCCTAGAGGGATTTCTATGTCGCTAGAGGGATTTCTAGGTCCCTAGAGGGATAGATTTCTAGGTCCCTAGAGGGATTTCTATGTCCCTAGAGGGATAGATTTCTATGTCCCTAGAGGGATTTCAATGTCCCTAGATCGATTTCTAGGTCCCTAGAGGGATAGATTTCTATGTCCCTAGAGGGATTTCTATGTCCCTAGAGGGATTTCTATGTCCCTAGAGGGATTTCTAGGTCCCAAGAGGGATTTCTATGTCCCTAGAGGGATAGATTTCTAGGTCCCTAGAGGGATAGATTTCTATGTCCCTAGAGGGATTTCTATGTCCCTAGAGGGATTTCTATGTCCCAAGAGGGATTTCTATGTTCCTAGAGGGATAGATTTCTATGTCCCTAGAGGGATTTCTATGTCCCTAGAGGGATTTCTATGTCCCTAGAGGGATAGATTTCTATGTCCCTAGAGGGATTTCTATGTCCCTAGAGGGATTTCTAGGTCCCTAGAGGGATTTCTAGGTCCCTAGAGGGATAGATTTCTATGTCCCTAGAGGGATTTCTATGTCCCTAGAGGGATTTCTATGTCCCAAGAGGGATTTCTATGTCCCTAGAGGGATAGATTTCTATGTCCCTAGAGGGATTTCTAGGTCCCTAGAGGGATTTCTAGGTCCCTAGAGAGAGAGATTTCTATGTCCCTAGAGGGATTTCTATGTCGCTAGAGGGATTTCTATGTCGCTAGAGAGATTTCTAGGTCCCTAGAGGGATTTCTATGTCGCTAGAGGGATTTCTAGGTCCCTAGAGGGATAGATTTCTAGGTCCCTAGAGGGATAGATTTCTATGTCCCTAGAGGGATTTCTATGTCCCTAGAGGGATTTCTATGTCGCTAGAGGGATTTCTAGGTCCCTAGAGGGATAGATTTCTAGGTCCCTAGAGGGATTTCAATGTCCCTAGAGGGATTTCTAGGTCCCTAGAGGGATTTCTATGTCCCTAGAGGGATAGATTTCTATGTCCCTAGAGGGATTTCTAGGTCCCTAGAGGGATTTCTATGTCGCTAGAGGGATTTCTAGGTCCCTAGAGGGATAGATTTCTAGGTCCCTAGAGGGATTTCAATGTCCCTAGAGGGATTTCTATGTCCCTAGAGGGATAGATTTCTATGTCCCTAGAGGGATTTCTATGTCCCTAGAGAGATTTCTAGGTCCCTAGAGGGATTTCTATGTCGCTAGAGGGATTTCTAGGTCCCTAGAGGGATAGATTTCTAGGTCCCTAGAGGGATTTCAATGTCCCTAGAGGGATTTCTAGGTCCCTAGAGGGATTTCTAGGTCCCTAGAGGGATTTCTAGGTCCCTAGAGGGATAGATTTCTATGTCCCTAGAGGGATTTCTATGTCCCTAGAGAGATTTCTAGGTCCCTAGAGGGATTTCTATGTCGCTAGAGGGATTTCTAGGTCCCTAGAGGGATAGATTTCTAGGTCCCTAGAGGGATTTCTATGTCCCTAGAGGGATAGATTTCTATGTCCCTAGAGGGATTTCTATGTCCCTAGAGGGATTTCTATGTCCCAAGAGGGATTTCTATGTTCCTAGAGGGATAGATTTCTATGTCCCTAGAGGGATTTCTATGTCCCTAGAGGGATTTCTATGTCCCTAGAGGGATAGATTTCTATGTCCCTAGAGGGATTTCTATGTCCCTAGAGAGATTTCTAGGTCCCTAGAGGGATTTCTATGTCGCTAGAGGGATTTCTAGGTCCCTAGAGGGATAGATTTCTAGGTCCCTAGAGGGATTTCTATGTCCCTAGAGGGATAGATTTCTATGTCCCTAGAGGGATTTCAATGTCCCTAGATCGATTTCTAGGTCCCTAGAGGGATAGATTTCTATGTCCCTAGAGGGATTTCTATGTCCCTAGAGGGATTTCTATGTCCCTAGAGGGATTTCTAGGTCCCAAGAGGGATTTCTATGTCCCTAGAGGGATAGATTTCTAGGTCCCTAGAGGGATAGATTTCTATGTCCCTAGAGGGATTTCTATGTCCCTAGAGGGATTTCTATGTCCCAAGAGGGATTTCTATGTTCCTAGAGGGATAGATTTCTATGTCCCTAGAGGGATTTCTATGTCCCTAGAGGGATTTCTATGTCCCTAGAGGGATAGATTTCTATGTCCCTAGAGGGATTTCTATGTCCCTAGAGGGATTTCTAGGTCCCTAGAGGGATTTCTAGGTCCCTAGAGGGATAGATTTCTATGTCCCTAGAGGGATTTCTATGTCCCTAGAGGGATTTCTATGTCCCAAGAGGGATTTCTATGTCCCTAGAGGGATAGATTTCTATGTCCCTAGAGGGATTTCTAGGTCCCTAGAGGGATTTCTAGGTCCCTAGAGAGAGAGATTTCTATGTCCCTAGAGGGATTTCTATGTCGCTAGAGGGATTTCTATGTCGCTAGAGAGATTTCTAGGTCCCTAGAGGGATTTCTATGTCGCTAGAGGGATAGATTTCTATGTCCCTAGAGGGATTTCTATGTCCCTAGAGGGATTTCTAGGTCCCAAGAGGGATTTCTATGTCCCTAGAGGGATAGATTTCTATGTCCCTAGAGGGATTTCTATGTCCCTAGAGGGATAGATTTCTATGTCCCTAGAGGGATTTCTATGTCCCTAGAGGGATTTCTAGGTCCCTAGAGGGATTTCTAGGTCCCTAGAGGGATTTCTATGTCCCTAGAGGGATTTCTATGTCCCTAGAGGAATTTCTATGTCCCTAGAGGGATAGATTTCTATGTCCCTAGAGGGATTTCTATGTCCCTAGAGAGATTTCTAGGTCCCTAGAGGGATTTCTATGTCGCTAGAGGGATTTCTAGGTCCCTAGAGGGATAGATTTCTATGTCCCTAGAGGGATTTCTAGGTCCCTAGAGGGATTTCTATGTTCCTAGAGGGATAGATTTCTATGTCCCTAGAGGGATTTCTAGGTCCCTAGAGGGATTTCTATGTCCCTAGAGGGATAGATTTCTATGTCCCTAGAGGGATTTCTATGTCCCTAGAGGGATTTCTATGTCCCTAGAGGGATTTCTAGGTCCCAAGAGGGATTTCTATGTCCCTAGAGGGATAGATTTCTAGGTCCCTAGAGGGATTTCTATGTCCCTAGAGGGATTTCTATGTCCCTAGAGAGATTTCTAGGTCCCTAGAAGGATTTCTATGTCCCCAGAGGGATTTCTAGGTCCCTAGAGGGATAGATTTCTATGTCCCTAGAGGGATTTCTATGTCCCTAGAGAGATTTCTTGGTCCCTAGAGGGATTTCAATGTCCCTAGAGGGATTTCTAGGTCCCTAGAGGGATAGATTTCTAGGTCCCTAGAGGGATTTCAATGGCCCTAGAGGGATTTCTATGTCCCTAGAGGGATTTCTATGTCCCTAGAGGGATTTCTAGGTCCCTAGAGGGATTTCTAGGTCCCTAGAGGGATAGATTTCTATGTCCCTAGAGGGGGGACATAATAATAAATTATTATTAATGGGTCATTAATTGATGTACCACCCCCATCTTCAATTTCACTATGATGAAATTTTGGTTCACTATTAGGAATATGTTTAATAATTCAAATTATAAGAGGATTATTTCTGGCCATGCATTACACAGCAAATGTTTATTTCATCATGAAGTTCCGAACAGTGTCTGATTACAGTGTTGCTGACCTTGCATAATTGGATAAACTAAATATCATGATCATTGTGGCTACTAATTCTTAAATTTAGCCAGCAACTTAGTATAAAGTCGTGTCCAAATAATCTTTGAAATTATGTTTTCATGTGAAAAATATACTTTGAAGAGTACAATTGCCTGAAAACCACTCATTATTGGGATCACTTGTGTTGTAGTGGTCAGGGTTTTTTAAAGGCATTAGAAAATCCTTGGTTAAGCCGTCCTTCCTTGTAGGGAGCGTACAATGGTGATCCAGAGCTTGTTCTGTGTCAACTACTCGCTATGGTGTCTTTATTATACTCGTAATTGGGGAGCCAAAATTTAGGACTCCAATTGCAGCATTGTCCGATTAGCGATAGGAGCATAAACTGGCGTTAAATAAATCAAATAACTAAAAAAAACTCATTACTGAATTGAATTAAAGTATTTCGATTTTCATGTTATAGGAACATAGAGGATTTGGTTCTAACATTTTCACCAGTAATTATCATATATTACGTCAGCGTGATTGGGAACATTGTATGCGCAGCATTTATTCAGATGAAGGTAAATTTGTTATGCAGTTTCATTAAGCTCGATTTTTTTTTGATTTTTATTTTTTGTGTAAATCAAATAAAATACATTACCAGAATTTATTTTATCAACTCCATTTGCAGACTATCAATGCATTATTTTGTAACACTTATTTCTTAATGGTGGCGACTATTTCACCTCCTGAGTGAATTTACTCCAAATACTTCTAAAATTTATGAAGTACTATATAAAGGGTCAAAAATCTTGTTTTACAAAATTATTCTTATTCAAAATTATTCCAATTATGCAAGGTCAGCAACACTGTAATCAGACACTGTTCGGAACTTCATGATGAAATAAACATTTGCTGTGTAATGCATGGCCAGAAATAATCCTCTTATAATTTGAATTATTAAACATATTCCTAATAGTGAACCAAAATTTCATCATAGTGAAATTGAAGATGGGGGTGGTAAATCAATTAATGACCCATTAATAATAATTTTGAATAATGCATGTGGTTTTTACGTATAAGTTTTTTTCACACAGACTTCGGTAGAATCGTCCATAAACTCGTCATCTGGTTTAGAAGCATCGGTCTCAGAAAAGGATAGCGAAGACATAGAAATCCCTCTAGGGACCTAGAAATCCCTCTAGGGACCTAGAAATCCCTCTAGCGACATAGAAATCCCTCTAGGGACCTAGAAATCTCTCTAAGGACATAGAAATCCCTCTAGGGACATAGAAATCTATCCCTCTAGGGACCTAGAAATCCCTCTAGGGACCTAGAAATCCCTCTAGCGACATAGAAATCCCTCTAGGGACCTCGAAATCCCTCTAGGGACCTAGAAATCCCTCTAGCGACATAGAAATCCCTCTAGCGACATAGAAATCCCTCTAGGGACATAGAAATCTCTCTCTTTAGGGACCTAGAAATCCCTCTACGGACCTAGATATCCCTCTCAAAACCCTGTAACACGCTCTAGAATCCCTATAAATCCCTCTAGGGACATAGAAATCCCTCTAGGGACCTAGAAATCCCTCTAGGGACCTAGAAATCCCTCTAGGGACATTGAAATCCCTCTAGGGACCTAGAAATCTCTCTAGGGACATAGAAATCCCTCTAGGGACATAGAAATCTATCCCTATAGGGACCTAGAAATCCCTCTAGGGACATAGAAATCCCTCTAGGGACCTAGAAATCCCTCTAGGGCCATTGAAATCCCTCTAGGGACCTAGAAATCTATCCCTCTAGGGACCTAGAAATCCCTCTAGGGACATTGAAATCCCTCTAGGGACCAAGAAATCTCTCTCTCTAGGGACCTAGAAATCCCTCTAGGGACATAGAAATCTCTCTCTCTAGGGACCTAGAAATCCCTCTACGGACCTAGATATCCCTCTCAAAACCCTGTAACACGCTCTAGAATCCCTATAAATCCCTCTAGGGACATGGAAATCCCTCTAGCGACATAGAAATCCCTCTAGCGACATAGAAATCCCTCTAGGGACATAGAAATCTCTCTCTCTAGGGACCTAGAAATCCCTCTAGGGACCTAGAAATCCCTCTAGCGACATAGAAATCCCTCTAGCGACATAGAAATCCCTCTAGCGACATAGAAATCCCTCTAGGGACATAGAAATCTCTCTCTCTAGGGACCTAGAAATCCCTCTAGGGACATAGAAATCCCTCTAGGGACCTAGAAATCCCTCTAGGGACATAGAAATCCCTCTAGGGACATAGAAATCTATCCCTCTAGGGACATAGAAATCCCTCTAGGGACCTAGAAATCCCTCTAGGGACATAGAAATCCCTCTAGGGACATAGAAATCTATCCCTCTAGGGACATAGAAATCCCTCTAGGGACCTAGAAATCCCTCTAGGGACCTAGAAATCCCTCTAGGGACCTAGAAATCCCTCTAGGGACATTGAAATCCCTCTAGGGACATAGAAATCTATCCCTCTAGGGACCTAGAAATCCCTCTAGGGACCTAGAAATCCCTCTAGGGACATAGAAATCCCTCTAGGGACCTAGAAATCCCTCTAGGGACATAGAAATCCCTCTAGGGACATAGAAATCTATCCCTCTAGGGACATAGAAATCCCTCTAGGGACCTAGAAATCCCTCTAGGGACCTAGAAATCCCTCTAGGGACATTGAAATCCCTCTAGGGACATAGAAATCCCTCTAGGGACATAGAAATCCCTCTAGGGACATAGAAATCTAGATAGATTTCTATGTCGCTAGAGGGATTTCTATGTCGCTAGAGGGATTTCTATGTCGCTAGAGGGATTTCTAGGTCCCTAGAGGGATTTCTAGGTCCCTAGAGAGAGAGATTTCTATGTCCCTAGAGGGATTTCTATGTCGCTAGAGGGATTTCTATGTCGCTAGAGGGATTTCCATGTCCCTAGAGGGATTTATAGGGATTCTAGAGCGTGTTACAGGGTTTTGAGAGGGATATCTAGGTCCGTAGAGGGATTTCTAGGTCCCTAGAGAGAGAGATTTCTATGTCCCTAGAGGGATTTCTATGTCCCTAGAGAGAGAGATTTCTATGTCCCTAGAGGGATTTCTATGTCGCTAGAGGGATTTCTATGTCGCTAGAGGGATTTCTATGTCGCTAGAGGGATTTCTAGGTCCCTAGAGGGATTTCTAGGTCCCTAGAGAGAGAGATTTCTATGTCCCTAGAGGGATTTCTATGTCGCTAGAGGGATTTCTATGTCGCTAGAGGGATTTCCATGTCCCTAGAGGGATTTATAGGGATTCTAGAGCGTGTTACAGGGTTTTGAGAGGGATATCTAGGTCCGTAGAGGGATTTCTAGGTCCCTAGAGAGAGAGATTTCTATGTCCCTAGAGGGATTTCTATGTCCCTAGAGGGATTTCTAGGTATAATTAGGAATAATTAATTATGTTTCTTTTTATATAAATTTTTAATATAATTTTTGCTTTACTAAGATTAACAAGTTTCAACTTTGTTGCAGCTTATTCTGTTATTGAAGCGTGCGAGTCTGGGTCTATGTTTGATGGATATATTGATCATTTGAAAAATGGTAACATTTCTTTCGTTATATTTTTTTCATTAATTAGAAAAACTGGTTAAGTTGGCTCGATTCGCTTAGAAATTTGGGTACTTGAGTATATAACGCACGGCACTAGCAGGCCAATGTTCTGCGCATGCCCCAGCGGTTACATTTTATAACAGTTACGTTTCTACCAGTTACCTTGGATAACCTTTTAAAATATTTTGATTTGAATCTGAGATCGCCTCCCTTCGGATATTTTGAAGAGAAAAGATTTGCCACCCGGCGGCAAATCTTTTCTCTTCAAAATATCCGAAGGGATGCGATCTCAGATTCAAATCAAAATAGGAATGTAATAATATTGGAAATAAATAAATCGAAGTAATAACAATATAATTAAATATATAACATGTTATAAAATAATGTTGTATATAATGTAAATAAATATAATAACGAGATCAATAAATAGAGTAATAATAATGGAAATACATAAATCGAAGTAATAACAATATAATTGAATATATAACATATTATAAAATAATTTGGTATATAATGTAAATAAATAAAATAATGAGATCAATAAATACTCCAATATATAAACGATTTAAAATTAAAATAATTATCTAAAACTAGTATAAAGTATAATAAATAAATAATAAGTATATTTAATCATAAATAATAAGTGTAGGATGTAAAATAATGCAACATATATAAAATATTTAAAATTCAAAAAATTATTTAAAAACTTAACATTCAATCGCATTTCGGTGGAAAATGGGTTGCTATACAGTTCAACATGGATTGAAAAGAGTCTCTATCCCTACATTTCCTATTTTTCTGCAAAATGTTTTTCTCCTGGCAAAAATGAATTACATCTTCCTCGGTTCTTGCCAAATCCCAAATAAGCATTGTCGTATAACTAAGAAACACCAAACAACAAAATATCGAACTTATCTTGTATTATTAACAAAGAACAACTGAGCAACAAACACAACAACGCTCGAACAGACTAGTAAACAAACAATGATGTCTGTCAAAAATGTAAGGTTATCCAAGGTAACTGGTAGAAATGTAACTGTTATCTTGGGTTTTGAGAGGGATATCTGGAGTTTTAGGAGGGATTTCTAGGTCCCTAGAGGGATTTCTATGTCCCTAGAGGGATTTCTATGTCCCTAGAGGGATTTCTAGGTCCCTAGAGAGATAGATTTCTATGTCCCTAGAGGGATTTCTATGTCCCTAGTGAGATTTCTAGGTCCCTAGAGGGATTTCTATGTCCCTAGAGGGATAGATTTCTATGTCCCTAGAGGGATTTCTAGGTCCCTAGAGAGAGAGATTTCTATGTCCCTAGAGGGATTTCTATGTCCCTAGAGGGATTTCTATGTCGCTAGAGGGATTTCTAGGTCCCTAGAGGGATTTCTAGGTCCCTAGAGGGATTTCTAGGTCCCTAGAGGGATAGATTTCTATGTCCCTAGAGGGATTTCTATGTCCCTAGAGAGATTTCTAGGTCCCTAGAGGGATTTCTAGGTCCCTAGAGGGATAGATTTCTATGTCCCTAGAGGGATTTCTATGTCCCTAGAGAGATTTCTAGGTCCCTAGAGGGATTTCAATGTCCCTAGAGGGATTTCTAGGTCCCTAGAGGGATAGATTTCTAGGTCCCTAGAGGGATAGATTTCTAGGTCCCTAGAGGGATTTCAATGTCCCTAGAGGGATTTCTAGGTCCCTAGAGGGATTTCTATGTCCCTAGAGGGATAGATTTCTATGTCCCTAGAGGGATTTCTAGGTCCCAAGAGGGATTTCTATGTCCCTAGAGGGATAGATTTCTATGTCCCTAGAGGGATTTCTATGTCCCTAGAGGGATTTCTAGGTCCCTAGAGGGATTTCTATGTCCCTAGAGGGATTTCTATGTCCCTAGAGAGATTTCTAGGTCCCTAGAGGGATTTCTATGTCCCTAGAGGGATTTCTAGGTCCCTAGAGGGATAGATTTCTATGTCCCTAGAGGGATTTCTATGTCCCTAGAGAGATTTCTTGGTCCCTAGAGGGATTTCAATGTCCCTAGAGGGATTTCTAGGTCCCTAGAGGGATAGATTTCTAGGTCCCTAGAGGGATTTCAATGGCCCTAGAGGGATTTCTATGTCCCTAGAGGGATTTCTATGTCCCTAGAGGGATTTCTAGGTCCCTAGAGGGATTTCTAGGTCCCTAGAGGGATAGATTTCTATGTCCCTAGAGGGGGACATAATAATAAATTATTATTAATGGGTCATTAATTGATTTACCACCCCCATCTTCAATTTCACTATGATGAAATTTTGGTTCACTATTAGGAATATGTTTAATAATTCAAATTATAAGAGGATTATTTCTGGCCATGCATTACACAGCAAATGTTTATTTCATCATGAAGTTCCGAACAGTGTCTGATTACAGTGTTGCTGACCTTGCATAATTGGAATAATTTTGAATAAGAATAATTTTGTAAAACAAGATTTTTGACCCTTTATATAGTACTTCATAAATTTTAGAAGTATTTGGAGTAAATTCACTCAGGAGGTGAAATAGTCGCCACCATTAAGAAATAAGTGTTACAAAATAATGCATTGATAGTCTGCAAATGGAGTTGATAAAATAAATTCTGGTAATGTCTTTTATTTGATTTACACAAAAAATAAAAATCAAAAAAAAATCGAGCATAATGAAACTGCATAACAAATTTACCTTCATCTGAATAAATGCTGCGCATACAATGTTCCCAATCACGCTGACGTAATATATGATAATTACTGGTGAAAATGTTAGAACCAAATCCTCTATGTTCCTATAACATGAAAATCGAAATACTTTAATTCAATTCAGTAATGAGTTTTTTTTTAGTTATTTGATTTATTTAACGCCAGTTTATGCTCCTATCGCTAATCGGACAATGCTGCAATTGGAGTCCTAAATTTTGGCTCCCCAATTACGAGTATAATAAAGATATGGTGTTTAGCGAGTAGTTGACACAGCACAAGCTCTGGATCACCATTGTACGCTCCCTACAAGGAAGGACGGCTTAACCAAGGATTTTCTAATGCCTTTAAAAAACCCTGACCACTACAACACAAGTGATCCCAATAATGAGTGGTTTTCAGGCAATTGTACTCTTCAAAGTATATTTTTCACATGAAAACATAATTTCAAAGATTATTTGGACACGACTTTATACTAAGTTGCTGGCTAAATTTAAGAATTAGTAGCCACAATGATCATGATATTTAGTTTATCCAATTATGCAAGGTCAGCAACACTGTAATCAGACACTGTTCGGAACTTCATGATGAAATAAACATTTGCTGTGTAATGCATGGCCAGAAATAATCCTCTTATAATTTGAATTATTAAACATATTCCTAATAGTGAACCAAAATTTCATCATAGTGAAATTGAAGATGGGGGTGGTAAATCAATTAATGACCCATTAATAATAATTTATTATTATGTCCCCCTCTAGGGACATAGAAATCTATCCCTCTAGGGACCTAGAAATCCCTCTAGGGACCTAGAAATCCCTCTAGGGACATAGAAATCCCTCTAGGGACATAGAAATCCCTCTAGGGCCATTGAAATCCCTCTAGGGACCTAGAAATCTATCCCTCTAGGGACCTAGAAATCCCTCTAGGGACATTGAAATCCCTCTAGGGACCAAGAAATCTCTCTAGGGACATAGAAATCCCTCTAGGGACATAGAAATCTATCCCTCTAGGGACCTAGAAATCCCTCTAGGGACATAGAAATCCCTCTAGGGACCTAGAAATCTCTCTAGGGACATAGAAATCCCTCTAGGGACATAGAAATCCCTCTAGGGACCTAGAAATCCCTCTAGGGACATAGAAATCCCTCTAGGGACATAGAAATCTATCCCTCTAGGGACATAGAAATCCCTCTTGGGACCTAGAAATCCCTCTAGGGACATAGAAATCCCTCTAGGGACATAGAAATCTATCCCTCTAGGGACATAGAAATCCCTCTAGGGACCTAGAAATCCCTCTAGGGACATTGAAATCCCTCTAGGGACCTAGAAATCTATCCCTCTAGGGACCTAGAAATCTATCCCTCTAGGGACCTAGAAATCCCTCTAGGGACATTGAAATCCCTCTAGGGACCTAGAAATCTCTCTAGGGACATAGAAATCCCTCTAGGGACATAGAAATCTATCCCTCTAGGGACCTAGAAATCCCTCTAGGGACCTAGAAATCTCTCTAGGGACATAGAAATCCCTCTAGGGACATAGAAATCTATCCCTCTAGGGACCTAGAAATCCCTCTAGGGACCTAGAAATCCCTCTAGGGACCTAGAAATCCCTCTAGCGACATAGAAATCCCTCTAGCGACATAGAAATCCCTCTAGGGACATAGAAATCTCTCTCTCTAGGGACCTAGAAATCCCTCTAGGGACATAGAAATCTATCCCTCTAGGGACATAGAAATCCCTCTAGGGACCTAGAAATCTCACTAGGGACATAGAAATCCCTCTAGGGACATAGAAATCTATCTCTCTAGGGACCTAGAAATCCCTCTAGGGACATAGAAATCCCTCTAGGGACATAGAAATCCCTCTAGGGACCTTGAAATCCCTCCTAAAACTCCAGATATCCCTCTCAAAACCCAAGATAACAGTTACATTTCTACCAGTTACCTTGGATAACCTTACATTTTTGACAGACATCATTGTTTGTTTACTAGTCTGTTCGAGCGTTGTTGTGTTTGTTGCTCAGTTGTTCTTTGTTAATAATACAAGATAAGTTCGATATTTTGTTGTTTGGTGTTTCTTAGTTATACGACAATGCTTATTTGGGATTTGGCAAGAACCGAGGAAGATGTAATTCATTTTTGCCAGGAGAAAAACATTTTGCAGAAAAATAGGAAATGTAGGGATAGAGACTCTTTTCAATCCATGTTGAACTGTATAGCAACCCATTTTCCACCGAAATGCGATTGAATGTTAAGTTTTTAAATAATTTTTTGAATTTTAAATATTTTATATATGTTGCATTATTTTACATCCTACACTTATTATTTATGATTAAATATACTTATTATTTATTTATTATACTTTATACTAGTTTTAGATAATTATTTTAATTTTAAATCGTTTATATATTGGAGTATTTATTGATCTCATTATTTTATTTATTTACATTATATACCAAATTATTTTATAATATGTTATATATTCAATTATATTGTTATTACTTCGATTTATGTATTTCCATTATTATTACTCTATTTATTGATCTCGTTATTATATTTATTTACATTATATACAACATTATTTTATAACATGTTATATATTTAATTATATTGTTATTACTTCGATTTATTTATTTCCAATATTATTACATTCCTATTTTGATTTGAATCTGAGATCGCATCCCTTCGGATATTTTGAAGAGAAAAGATTTGCCGCCGGGTGGCAAATCTTTTCTCTTCAAAATATCCGAAGGGAGGCGATCTCAGATTCAAATCAAAATATTTTAAAAGGTTATCCAAGGTAACTGGTAGAAACGTAACTGTTATAAAATGTAACCGCTGGGGCATGCGCAGAACATTGGCCTGCTAGTGCCGTGCGTTATATACTCAAGTACCCAAATTTCTAAGCGAATCGAGCCAACTTAACCAGTTTTTCTAATTAATGAAAAAAATATAACGAAAGAAATGTTACCATTTTTCAAATGATCAATATATCCATCAAACATAGACCCAGACTCGCACGCTTCAATAACAGAATAAGCTGCAACAAAGTTGAAACTTGTTAATCTTAGTAAAGCAAAAATTATATTAAAAATTTATATAAAAAGAAACATAATTAATTATTCCTAATTATACCTAGAAATCCCTCTAGGGACATAGAAATCCCTCTAGGGACATAGAAATCTCTCTCTCTAGGGACCTAGAAATCCCTCTACGGACCTAGATATCCCTCTCAAAACCCTGTAACACGCTCTAGAATCCCTATAAATCCCTCTAGGGACATGGAAATCCCTCTAGCGACATAGAAATCCCTCTAGCGACATAGAAATCCCTCTAGGGACATAGAAATCTCTCTCTCTAGGGACCTAGAAATCCCTCTAGGGACCTAGAAATCCCTCTAGCGACATAGAAATCCCTCTAGCGACATAGAAATCCCTCTAGCGACATAGAAATCCCTCTAGGGACATAGAAATCTCTCTCTCTAGGGACCTAGAAATCCCTCTAGGGACATAGAAATCTATCCCTCTAGGGACATAGAAATCCCTCTAGGGACCTAGAAATCTCACTAGGGACATAGAAATCCCTCTAGGGACATAGAAATCTATCTCTCTAGGGACCTAGAAATCCCTCTAGGGACATAGAAATCCCTCTAGGGACATAGAAATCCCTCTAGGGCCATTGAAATCCCTCTAGGGACCTAGAAATCTATCCCTCTAGGGACCTAGAAATCCCTCTAGGGACATTGAAATCCCTCTAGGGACCAAGAAATCTCTCTAGGGACATAGAAATCCCTCTAGGGACATAGAAATCTATCCCTCTAGGGACCTAGAAATCCCTCTAGGGACATAGAAATCCCTCTAGGGACCTAGAAATCTCTCTAGGGACATAGAAATCCCTCTAGGGACATAGAAATCCCTCTAGGGACCTAGAAATCCCTCTAGGGACATAGAAATCCCTCTAGGGACATAGAAATCTATCCCTCTAGGGACATAGAAATCCCTCTTGGGACCTAGAAATCCCTCTAGGGACATAGAAATCCCTCTAGGGACATAGAAATCTATCCCTCTAGGGACATAGAAATCCCTCTAGGGACCTAGAAATCCCTCTAGGGACATTGAAATCCCTCTAGGGACCTAGAAATCTATCCCTCTAGGGACCTAGAAATCTATCCCTCTAGGGACCTAGAAATCCCTCTAGGGACATTGAAATCCCTCTAGGGACCTAGAAATCTCTCTAGGGACATAGAAATCCCTCTAGGTACATAGAAATCTATCCCTCTAGGGACCTAGAAATCCCTCTAGGGACCTAGAAATCTCTCTAGGGACATAGAAATCCCTCTAGGGACATAGAAATCTATCCCTCTAGGGACCTAGAAATCCCTCTAGGGACCTAGAAATCCCTCTAGGGACCTAGAAATCCCTCTAGCGACATAGAAATCCCTCTAGCGACATAGAAATCCCTCTAGGGACATAGAAATCTCTCTCTCTAGGGACCTAGAAATCCCTCTAGGGACATAGAAATCTATCCCTCTAGGGACATAGAAATCCCTCTAGGGACCTAGAAATCTCACTAGGGACATAGAAATCCCTCTAGGGACATAGAAATCTATCTCTCTAGGGACCTAGAAATCCCTCTAGGGACATAGAAATCCCTCTAGGGACCTAGAAATCCCTCCTAAAACTCCAGATATCCCTCTCAAAACCCAAGATAACAGTTACATTTCTACCAGTTACCTTGGATAACCTTACATTTTT
Organism: Troilus luridus; assembly: GCA_964056705.1. Taxonomy (NCBI): domain Eukaryota; kingdom Metazoa; phylum Arthropoda; class Insecta; order Hemiptera; family Pentatomidae; genus Troilus; species Troilus luridus. The sequence continues at coordinate 100,442,616 of OZ057415.1, forward strand.
GACAGACATCATTGTTTGTTTACTAGTCTGTTCGAGCGTTGTTGTGTTTGTTGCTCAGTTGTTCTTTGTTAATAATACAAGATAAGTTCGATATTTTGTTGTTTGGTGTTTCTTAGTTATACGACAATGCTTATTTGGGATTTGGCAAGAACCGAGGAAGATGTAATTCATTTTTGCCAGGAGAAAAACATTTTGCAGAAAAATAGGAAATGTAGGGATAGAGACTCTTTTCAATCCATGTTGAACTGTATAGCAACCCATTTTCCACCGAAATGCGATTGAATGTTAAGTTTTTAAATAATTTTTTGAATTTTAAATATTTTATATATGTTGCATTATTTTACATCCTACACTTATTATTTATGATTAAATATACTTATTATTTATTTATTATACTTTATACTAGTTTTAGATAATTATTTTAATTTTAAATCGTTTATATATTGGAGTATTTATTGATCTCATTATTTTATTTATTTACATTATATACCAAATTATTTTATAATATGTTATATATTCAATTATATTGTTATTACTTCGATTTATGTATTTCCATTATTATTACTCTATTTATTGATCTCGTTATTATATTTATTTACATTATATACAACATTATTTTATAACATGTTATATATTTAATTATATTGTTATTACTTCGATTTATTTATTTCCAATATTATTACATTCCTATTTTGATTTGAATCTGAGATCGCATCCCTTCGGATATTTTGAAGAGAAAAGATTTGCCGCCGGGTGGCAAATCTTTTCTCTTCAAAATATCCGAAGGGAGGCGATCTCAGATTCAAATCAAAATATTTTAAAAGGTTATCCAAGGTAACTGGTAGAAACGTAACTGTTATAAAATGTAACCGCTGGGGCATGCGCAGAACATTGGCCTGCTAGTGCCGTGCGTTATATACTCAAGTACCCAAATTTCTAAGCGAATCGAGCCAACTTAACCAGTTTTTCTAATTAATGAAAAAAATATAACGAAAGAAATGTTACCATTTTTCAAATGATCAATATATCCATCAAACATAGACCCAGACTCGCACGCTTCAATAACAGAATAAGCTGCAACAAAGTTGAAACTTGTTAATCTTAGTAAAGCAAAAATTATATTAAAAATTTATATAAAAAGAAACATAATTAATTATTCCTAATTATACCTAGAAATCCCTCTAGGGACATAGAAATCCCTCTAGGGACATAGAAATCTCTCTCTCTAGGGACCTAGAAATCCCTCTACGGACCTAGATATCCCTCTCAAAACCCTGTAACACGCTCTAGAATCCCTATAAATCCCTCTAGGGACATGGAAATCCCTCTAGCGACATAGAAATCCCTCTAGCGACATAGAAATCCCTCTAGGGACATAGAAATCTCTCTCTCTAGGGACCTAGAAATCCCTCTAGGGACCTAGAAATCCCTCTAGCGACATAGAAATCCCTCTAGCGACATAGAAATCCCTCTAGCGACATAGAAATCCCTCTAGGGACATAGAAATCTCTCTCTCTAGGGACCTAGAAATCCCTCTAGGGACATAGAAATCTCTCTCTCTAGGGACCTAGAAATCCCTCTACGGACCTAGATATCCCTCTCAAAACCCTGTAACACGCTCTAGAATCCCTATAAATCCCTCTAGGGACATGGAAATCCCTCTAGCGACATAGAAATCCCTCTAGCGACATAGAAATCCCTCTAGGGACATAGAAATCTCTCTCTCTAGGGACCTAGAAATCCCTCTAGGGACCTAGAAATCCCTCTAGCGACATAGAAATCCCTCTAGCGACATAGAAATCCCTCTAGCGACATAGAAATCCCTCTAGGGACATAGAAATCTCTCTCTCTAGGGACCTAGAAATCCCTCTAGGGACATAGAAATCCCTCTAGGGACCTAGAAATCCCTCTAGGGACATAGAAATCCCTCTAGGGACATAGAAATCTATCCCTCTAGGGACATAGAAATCCCTCTAGGGACCTAGAAATCCCTCTAGGGACATAGAAATCCCTCTAGGGACATAGAAATCTATCCCTCTAGGGACATAGAAATCCCTCTAGGGACCTAGAAATCTCACTAGGGACATAGAAATCCCTCTAGGGACATAGAAATCTATCTCTCTAGGGACCTAGAAATCCCTCTAGGGACATAGAAATCCCTCTAGGGACATAGAAATCCCTCTAGGGACCTAGAAATCCCTCCTAAAACTCCAGATATCCCTCTCAAAACCCAAGATAACAGTTACATTTCTACCAGTTACCTTGGATAACCTTACATTTTTGACAGACATCATTGTTTGTTTACTAGTCTGTTCGAGCGTTGTTGTGTTTGTTGCTCAGTTGTTCTTTGTTAATAATACAAGATAAGTTCGATATTTTGTTGTTTGGTGTTTCTTAGTTATACGACAATGCTTATTTGGGATTTGGCAAGAACCGAGGAAGATGTAATTCATTTTTGCCAGGAGAAAAACATTTTGCAGAAAAATAGGAAATGTAGGGATAGAGACTCTTTTCAATCCATGTTGAACTGTATAGCAACCCATTTTCCACCGAAATGCGATTGAATGTTAAGTTTTTAAATAATTTTTTGAATTTTAAATATTTTATATATGTTGCATTATTTTACATCCTACACTTATTATTTATGATTAAATATACTTATTATTTATTTATTATACTTTATACTAGTTTTAGATAATTATTTTAATTTTAAATCGTTTATATATTGGAGTATTTATTGATCTCATTATTTTATTTATTTACATTATATACCAAATTATTTTATAATATGTTATATATTCAATTATATTGTTATTACTTCGATTTATGTATTTCCATTATTATTACTCTATTTATTGATCTCGTTATTATATTTATTTACATTATATACAACATTATTTTATAACATGTTATATATTTAATTATATTGTTATTACTTCGATTTATTTATTTCCAATATTATTACATTCCTATTTTGATTTGAATCTGAGATCGCATCCCTTCGGATATTTTGAAGAGAAAAGATTTGCCGCCGGGTGGCAAATCTTTTCTCTTCAAAATATCCGAAGGGAGGCGATCTCAGATTCAAATCAAAATATTTTAAAAGGTTATCCAAGGTAACTGGTAGAAACGTAACTGTTATAAAATGTAACCGCTGGGGCATGCGCAGAACATTGGCCTGCTAGTGCCGTGCGTTATATACTCAAGTACCCAAATTTCTAAGCGAATCGAGCCAACTTAACCAGTTTTTCTAATTAATGAAAAAAATATAACGAAAGAAATGTTACCATTTTTCAAATGATCAATATATCCATCAAACATAGACCCAGACTCGCACGCTTCAATAACAGAATAAGCTGCAACAAAGTTGAAACTTGTTAATCTTAGTAAAGCAAAAATTATATTAAAAATTTATATAAAAAGAAACATAATTAATTATTCCTAATTATACCTAGAAATCCCTCTAGGGACATAGAAATCCCTCTAGGGACATAGAAATCTCTCTCTCTAGGGACCTAGAAATCCCTCTACGGACCTAGATATCCCTCTCAAAACCCTGTAACACGCTCTAGAATCCCTATAAATCCCTCTAGGGACATGGAAATCCCTCTAGCGACATAGAAATCCCTCTAGCGACATAGAAATCCCTCTAGGGACATAGAAATCTCTCTCTCTAGGGACCTAGAAATCCCTCTAGGGACCTAGAAATCCCTCTAGCGACATAGAAATCCCTCTAGCGACATAGAAATCCCTCTAGCGACATAGAAATCCCTCTAGGGACATAGAAATCTCTCTCTCTAGGGACCTAGAAATCCCTCTAGGGACATAGAAATCTCTCTCTCTAGGGACCTAGAAATCCCTCTACGGACCTAGATATCCCTCTCAAAACCCTGTAACACGCTCTAGAATCCCTATAAATCCCTCTAGGGACATGGAAATCCCTCTAGCGACATAGAAATCCCTCTAGCGACATAGAAATCCCTCTAGGGACATAGAAATCTCTCTCTCTAGGGACCTAGAAATCCCTCTAGGTCGGTTTGTCGCAGTCAACTTAATAATTCCGTTTAGTCGCAGTCGATTGTAATAATTTCGGTTAGTGGCAGTAGATTGTAATAATTTTCAATAATAATAATTTCGGTTAGTTGCAGGCGGTTGTAATAATTTCGCGATAAAAAAAAATTTCGGTTAGTTGCAGTCGATTGTAAGAATTTTGGTTAGTTTCAGTCGATCGTAAGAATTCCGGTTAGTTGCAGGCGATTGTAATAAATTCGCGATAAAAATAATTTTGGTTAGTTGCAGTCGATTGCAATAAATTCGCGATATCAATAATTTGGCCTACCTGCAGTCGATTCTACTAATTTCGGTCATTCGAAGTCAATGGTAACATGATCAATATATCCATCAAACATAGACCCAGACTCGCACGCTTCAATAACAGAATAAGCTTAAGAATAAGGGATTTCTATGTCCCTAGAGGGATAGATTTCTATGTCCCTAGAGGGATTTCTATGTCCCTAGAGGGATTTCTATGTCCCTAGAGGGATTTCTAGGTCCCTAGAGGGATAGATTTCTATGTCCCTAGAGGGATTTCTAGGTCCCTAGAGGGATAGATTTCTAGGTCCCTAGAGGGATTTCAATGTCCCTAGAGGGATTTCTAGGTCCCTAGAGGGATTTCTATGTCCCTAGAGGTATAGATTTCTATGTCCCTAGAGGGATTTCTATGTCCCTAGAGGGATTTCTAGGTCCCTAGAGGGATTTCTAGGTCCCTAGAGGGATAGATTTCTATGTCCCTAGAGGGATTTCTATGTCCCTAGAGAGATTTCTAGGTCCCTAGAGGGATTTCTATGTCGCTAGAGGGATTTCTAGGTCCCTAGAAGGATAGATTTCTAGGTCCCTAGAGGGATTTCAATGTCCCTAGAGGGATTTCTAGGTCCCTAGAGGGATTTCTATGTCCCTAGAGGGATAGATTTGTATGTCCCTAGAGGGATTTCTATGTCCCTAGAGGGATTTCTATGTCCCTAGAGGGATAGATTTCTAGGTCCCTAGAGGGATTTCAATGTCCCTAGAGGGATTTCTAGGTCCCTAGAGGGATTTCTATGTCCCTAGAGGGATAGATTTCTATGTCCCTAGAGGGATTTCTATGTCCCTAGAGAGATTTCTAGGTCCCTAGAGAGATTTCTATGTCGCTAGAGGGATTTCTAGGTCCCTAGAGGGATAGATTTCTAGGTCCCTAGAGGGATTTCAATGTCCCTAGAGGGATTTCTATGTCCCTAGAGGGATAGATTTCTATGTCCCTAGAGGGATTTCTATGTCCCTAGAGAGATTTCTAGGTCCCTAGAGGGATTTCTATGTCGCTAGAGGGATTTCTAGGTCCCTAGAGGGATAGATTTCTAGGTCCCTAGAGGGATTTCAATGTCCCTAGAGGGATTTCTAGGTCCCTAGAGGGATTTCTAGGTCCCTAGAGAGAGCGATATCTATGTCCCTAGAGGGATAGATTTCTATGTCCCTAGAGGGATTTCTATGTCCCTAGAGGGATTTCTAGGTCCCTAGAGGGATTTCTAGGTCCCTAGAGGGATTTCTAGGTCGCTAGAGAGATTTCTATGTCGCTAGAGGGATTTCTAGGTCCCTAGAGGGATAGATTTCTATGTCCCTAGAGGGATTTCTATGTCCCTAGAGAGATTTCTAGGTCCTTAGAGGGATTTCTATGTCGCTAGAGGGATTTCTAGGTCCCTAGAGGGATAGATTTCTAGGTCCCTAGAGGGATTTCTATGTCCCTAGAGGGATAGATTTCTATGTCCCTAGAGGGATTTCTATGTCCCTAGAGGAATTTCTATGTCCCTAGAGGGATAGATTTCTATGTCCCTAGAGGGATTTCTATGTCCCTAGAGAGATTTCTAGGTCCCTAGAGGGATTTCTATGTCGCTAGAGGGATTTCTAGGTCCCTAGAGGGATAGATTTCTAGGTCCCTAGAGGGATTTCAATGTCCCTAGAGGGATTTCTAGGTCCCTAGAGGGATTTCTAGGTCCCTAGAGGGATTTCTATGTCCCTAGAGGGATAGATTTCTATGTCCCTAGAGGGATTTCTAGGTCCCTAGAGGGATTTCTATGTCCCTAGAGGGATAGATTTCTATGTCCCTAGAGGGATTTCTATGTCCCTAGAGGGATTTCTATGTCCCTAGAGGGATTTCTAGGTCCCAAGAGGGATTTCTATGTCCCTAGAGGGATAGATTTCTATGTCCCTAGAAAGATTTCTATGTCCCTAGAGGGATAGATTTCTATGTCCCTAGAGGGATTTCAATGTCCCTAGAGGGATTTCTAGGTCCCTAGAGGGATAGATTTCTATGTCCCTAGAGGGATTTCTATGTCCCTAGAGGGATTTCTAGGTCCCAAGAGGGATTTCTATGTCCCTAGAGGGATAGATTTCTATGTCCCTAGAGGGATTTCTATGTCCCTAGAGGGATTTCTAGGTCCCTAGAGGGATTTCTAGGTCCCTAGAGGGATAGATTTCTATGTCCCTAGAGGGATTTCTATGTCCCTAGAGGGATTTCTAGGTCCCTAGAGGGATTTCTATGTCCCTAGAGGGATAGATTTATATGTCCCTAGAGGGATTTCTATGTCCCTAGAGGGATTTCTATGTCCCTAGAGGGATAGATTTCTATGTCGCTAGAGGGATTTCTATGTCGCTAGAGAGATTTCTAGGTCCCTAGAGGGATAGATTTCTATGTCCCTAGAGGGATTTCTAGGTCCCTAGAAGGATAGATTTCTAGGTCCCTAGAGGGATAGATTTCTATGTCCCTAGAGGGATTTCTATGTCCCTAGAGGGATTTCTATGTCCCTAGAGGGATTTCTATGTCCCTAGAGGGATTTCTAGGTCCCGAGAGGGATTTCTAGGTCCCTAGAGGGATTTCTAGGTCCCTAGAGAGAGAGATTTCTATGTCCCTAGAGGGATTTCTATGTCGCTAGAGGGATTTCTATGTCGCTAGAGAGATTTCTAGGTCCCTAGAGGGATTTCTATGTCGCTAGAGGGATTTCTAGGTCCCTAGAGGGATAGATTTCTATGTCCCTAGAGGGATTTCTATGTCCCTAGAGAGATTTCTAGGTCCCTAGAGGGATTTCTATGTCGCTAGAGGGATTTCTAGGTCCCTAGAGGGATAGATTTCTAGGTCCCTAGAGGGATTTCAATGTGCCTAGAGGGATTTCTAGGTCCCTAGAGGGATTTCTAGGTCCCTAGAGGGATTTCTATGTCCCTAGAGGGATAGATTTCTATGTCCCTAGAGGGATTTCTATGTCCCTAGAGGGATTTCTATGTCCCTAGAGGGATTTCTATGTCCCTAGAGGGATTTCTATGTCGCTAGAGGGATTTCTATGTCGCTAGAGGGATTTCTAGGTCCCTAGAGGGATAGATTTCTATGTCCCTAGAGGGATTTCTATGTCCCTAGAGAGATTTCTAGGTCCCTAGAGGGATTTCTATGTCGCTAGAGGGATTTCTAGGTCCCTAGAGGGATAGATTTCTAGGTCCCTAGAGGGATTTCAATGTCCCTAGAGGGATTTCTAGGTCCCTAGAGGGATTTCTATGTCCCTAGAGGGATAGATTTCTATGTCCCTAGAGGGATTTCTAGGTCCCTAGATGGATTTCTATGTCCCTAGAGGGATAGATTTCTATGTCCCTAGAGGGATTTCTATGTCCCTAGAGGGATTTCTAGGTCCCAAGAGGGATTTCTATGTCCCTAGAGGGATAGATTTCTATGTCCCTAGAGGGATTTCTATGTCCCTAGAGGGATAGATTTCTATGTCCCTAGAGGGATTTCTATGTCCCTAGAGGGATTTCTAGGTCCCTAGAGGGATTTCTAGGTCCCTAGAGGGATTTCTAGGTCCCTAGAGGGATTTCTAGGTCCCTAGAGAGAGAGATATCTATGTCCCTAGAGGGATTTCTATGTCGCTAGAGGGATTTCTATGTCGCTAGAGAGATTTCTAGGTCCCTAGAGGGATTTCTATGTCGCTAGAGGGATTTCTAGGTCCCTAGAGGGATAGATTTCTAGGTCCCTAGAGGGATAGATTTCTATGTCCCTAGAGGGATTTCTATGTCCCTAGAGGGATTTCTAGGTCCCTAGAGGGATAGATTTCTATGTCCCTAGAGGGATTTCTAGGTCCCTAGAGGGATAGATTTCTAGGTCCCTAGAGGGATTTCAATGTCCCTAGAGGGATTTCTAGGTCCCTAGAGGGATTTCTATGTCCCTAGAGGTATAGATTTCTATGTCCCTAGAGGGATTTCTATGTCCCTAGAGGGATTTCTAGGTCCCTAGAGGGATTTCTAGGTCCCTAGAGGGATTTCTATGTCGCTAGAGGGATTTCTAGGTCCCTAGAGGGATAGATTTCTAGGTCCCTAGAGGGATTTCAATGTCCCTAGAGGGATTTCTAGGTCCCTAGAGGGATTTCTATGTCCCTAGAGGGATAGATTTGTATGTCCCTAGAGGGATTTCTATGTCCCTAGAGGGATTTCTATGTCCCTAGAGGGATAGATTTCTATGTCGCTAGAGGGATTTCTATGTCGCTAGAGAGATTTCTAGGTCCCTAGAGGGATTTCTATGTCGCTAGAGGGATTTCTATGTCCCTAGAGAGATTTCTAGGTCCCTAGAGGGATTTCTATGTCGCTAGAGGGATTTCTAGGTCCCTAGAGGGATTTCTATGTCCCTAGAGGGATAGATTTCTATGTCCCTAGAGGGATTTCTATGTCCCTAGAGGGATTTCTAGGTCCCTAGAGGGATAGATTTCTAGGTCCCTAGAGGGATTTCAATGTCCCTAGAGGGATTTCTATGTCCCTAGAGAGATTTCTAGGTCCCTAGAGGGATTTCTATGTCGCTAGAGGGATTTCTAGGTCCCTAGAGGGATAGATTTCTAGGTCCCTAGAGGGATTTCAATGGCCCTAGAGGGATTTCTATGTCCCTAGAGGGATTTCTATGTCCCTAGAGGGATTTCTAGGTCCCTAGAGAGATAGATTTCTATGTCCCTAGAGGGATTTCTATGTCCCTAGTGAGATTTCTAGGTCCCTAGAGGGATTTCTATGTCCCTAGAGGGATAGATTTCTATGTCCCTAGAGGGATTTCTAGGTCCCTAGAGAGAGAGATTTCTATGTCCCTAGAGGGATTTCTATGTCGCTAGAGGGATTTCTATGTCCCTAGAGGGATTTCTATGTCCCTAGAGGGATTTCTAGGTCCCTAGAGGGATTTCTAGGTCCCTAGAGGGATTTCTAGGTCCCTAGAGGGATTTCTAGGTCCCTAGAGAGAGAGATTTCTATGTCCCTAGAGGGATTTCTATGTCGCTAGAGGGATTTCTATGTCGCTAGAGAGATTTCTAGGTCCCTAGAGGGATTTCTATGTCGCTAGAGGGATTTCTAGGTCCCTAGAGGGATAGATTTCTATGTCCCTAGAGGGATTTCTATGTCCCTAGAGAGATTTCTAGGTCCCTAGAGGGATTTCTATGTCGCTAGAGGGATTTCTAGGTCCCTAGAGGGATAGATTTCTAGGTCCCTAGAGGGATTTCAATGTGCCTAGAGGGATTTCTAGGTCCCTAGAGGGATTTCTAGGTCCCTAGAGGGATTTCTATGTCCCTAGAGGGATAGATTTCTATGTCCCTAGAGGGATTTCTATGTCCCTAGAGGGATTTCTATGTCCCTAGAGGGATTTCTATGTCCCTAGAGGGATTTCTATGTCGCTAGAGGGATTTCTATGTCGCTATAGGGATTTCTAGGTCCCTAGAGGGATAGATTTCTATGTCCCTAGAGGGATTTCTATGTCCCTAGAGAGATTTCTAGGTCCCTAGAGGGATTTCTATGTCGCTAGAGGGATTTCTATGTCCCTAGAGGGATTTCTAGGTCCCAAGAGGGATTTCTATGTCCCTAGAGGGATAGATTTCTATGTCCCTAGAGGGATTTCTATGTCCCTAGAGGGATTTCTAGGTCCCTAGAGGGATAGATTTCTATGTCCCTAGAGGGATTTCTATGTCCCTAGAGGGATTTCTAGGTCCCTAGAGGGATTTCTATGTCCCTAGAGGGATAGATTTGTATGTCCCTAGAGGGATTTCTATGTCCCTAGAGGGATTTCTATGTCCCTAGAGGGATAGATTTCTATGTCGCTAGAGGGATTTCTATGTCGCTAGAGAGATTTCTAGGTCCCTAGAGGGATAGATTTCTATGTCCCTAGAGGGATTTCTAGGTCCCTAGAGGGATTTCTATGTCCCTAGAGGGATTTCTATGTCCCTAGAGGGATTTCTAGGTCCCTAGAGGGATTTCTAGGTCCCTAGAGGGATTTCTAGGTCCCTAGAGAGAGAGATTTCTATGTCCCTAGAGGGATTTCTATGTCGCTAGAGGGATTTCTATGTCGCTAGAGAGATTTCTAGGTCCCTAGAGGGATTTCTATGTCGCTAGAGGGATTTCTAGGTCCCTAGAGGGATAGATTTCTATGTCCCTAGAGGGATTTCTATGTCCCTAGAGAGATTTCTAGGTCCCTAGAGGGATTTCTATGTCGCTAGAGGGATTTCTAGGTCCCTAGAGGGATAGATTTCTAGGTCCCTAGAGGGATTTCAATGTGCCTAGAGGGATTTCTAGGTCCCTAGAGGGATTTCTAGGTCCCTAGAGGGATTTCTATGTCCCTAGAGGGATAGATTTCTATGTCCCTAGAGGGATTTCTATGTCCCTAGAGGGATTTCTATGTCCCTAGAGGGATTTCTATGTCCCTAGAGGGATTTCTATGTCGCTAGAGGGATTTCTATGTCGCTAGAGGGATTTCTAGGTCCCTAGAGGGATAGATTTCTATGTCCCTAGAGGGATTTCTATGTCCCTAGAGAGATTTCTAGGTCCCTAGAGGGATTTCTATGTCGCTAGAGGGATTTCTAGGTCCCTAGAGGGATAGATTTCTAGGTCCCTAGAGGGATTTCAATGTCCCTAGAGGGATTTCTAGGTCCCTAGAGGGATTTCTATGTCCCTAGAGGGATAGATTTCTATGTCCCTAGAGGGATTTCTAGGTCCCTAGAGGGATTTCTATGTCCCTAGAGGGATAGATTTCTATGTCCCTAGAGGGATTTCTATGTCCCTAGAGGGATTTCTAGGTCCCAAGAGGGATTTCTATGTCCCTAGAGGGATAGATTTCTATGTCCCTAGAGGGATTTCTATGTCCCTAGAGGGATAGATTTCTATGTCCCTAGAGGGATTTCTATGTCCCTAGAGGGATTTCTAGGTCCCTAGAGGGATTTCTAGGTCCCTAGAGGGATTTCTAGGTCCCTAGAGGGATTTCTAGGTCCCTAGAGAGAGAGATATCTATGTCCCTAGAGGGATTTCTATGTCGCTAGAGGGATTTCTATGTCGCTAGAGAGATTTCTAGGTCCCTAGAGGGATTTCTATGTCGCTAGAGGGATTTCTAGGTCCCTAGAGGGATAGATTTCTAGGTCCCTAGAGGGATAGATTTCTATGTCCCTAGAGGGATTTCTATGTCCCTAGAGGGATTTCTAGGTCCCTAGAGGGATAGATTTCTATGTCCCTAGAGGGATTTCTAGGTCCCTAGAGGGATAGATTTCTAGGTCCCTAGAGGGATTTCAATGTCCCTAGAGGGATTTCTAGGTCCCTAGAGGGATTTCTATGTCCCTAGAGGTATAGATTTCTATGTCCCTAGAGGGATTTCTATGTCCCTAGAGGGATTTCTAGGTCCCTAGAGGGATTTCTAGGTCCCTAGAGGGATTTCTATGTCGCTAGAGGGATTTCTAGGTCCCTAGAGGGATAGATTTCTAGGTCCCTAGAGGGATTTCAATGTCCCTAGAGGGATTTCTAGGTCCCTAGAGGGATTTCTATGTCCCTAGAGGGATAGATTTGTATGTCCCTAGAGGGATTTCTATGTCCCTAGAGGGATTTCTATGTCCCTAGAGGGATAGATTTCTATGTCGCTAGAGGGATTTCTATGTCGCTAGAGAGATTTCTAGGTCCCTAGAGGGATTTCTATGTCGCTAGAGGGATTTCTATGTCCCTAGAGAGATTTCTAGGTCCCTAGAGGGATTTCTATGTCGCTAGAGGGATTTCTAGGTCCCTAGAGGGATTTCTATGTCCCTAGAGGGATAGATTTCTATGTCCCTAGAGGGATTTCTATGTCCCTAGAGGGATTTCTAGGTCCCTAGAGGGATAGATTTCTAGGTCCCTAGAGGGATTTCAATGTCCCTAGAGGGATTTCTATGTCCCTAGAGAGATTTCTAGGTCCCTAGAGGGATTTCTATGTCGCTAGAGGGATTTCTAGGTCCCTAGAGGGATAGATTTCTAGGTCCCTAGAGGGATTTCAATGGCCCTAGAGGGATTTCTATGTCCCTAGAGGGATTTCTATGTCCCTAGAGGGATTTCTAGGTCCCTAGAGAGATAGATTTCTATGTCCCTAGAGGGATTTCTATGTCCCTAGTGAGATTTCTAGGTCCCTAGAGGGATTTCTATGTCCCTAGAGGGATAGATTTCTATGTCCCTAGAGGGATTTCTAGGTCCCTAGAGAGAGAGATTTCTATGTCCCTAGAGGGATTTCTATGTCGCTAGAGGGATTTCTATGTCCCTAGAGGGATTTCTATGTCCCTAGAGGGATTTCTAGGTCCCTAGAGGGATTTCTAGGTCCCTAGAGGGATTTCTAGGTCCCTAGAGGGATTTCTAGGTCCCTAGAGAGAGAGATTTCTATGTCCCTAGAGGGATTTCTATGTCGCTAGAGGGATTTCTATGTCGCTAGAGAGATTTCTAGGTCCCTAGAGGGATTTCTATGTCGCTAGAGGGATTTCTAGGTCCCTAGAGGGATAGATTTCTATGTCCCTAGAGGGATTTCTATGTCCCTAGAGAGATTTCTAGGTCCCTAGAGGGATTTCTATGTCGCTAGAGGGATTTCTAGGTCCCTAGAGGGATAGATTTCTAGGTCCCTAGAGGGATTTCTATGTGCCTAGAGGGATTTCTAGGTCCCTAGAGGGATTTCTAGGTCCCTAGAGGGATTTCTATGTCCCTAGAGGGATAGATTTCTATGTCCCTAGAGGGATTTCTATGTCCCTAGAGGGATTTCTATGTCCCTAGAGGGATTTCTATGTCCCTAGAGGGATTTCTATGTCGCTAGAGGGATTTCTATGTCGCTAGAGGGATTTCTAGGTCCCTAGAGGGATAGATTTCTATGTCCCTAGAGGGATTTCTATGTCCCTAGAGAGATTTCTAGGTCCCTAGAGGGATTTCTATGTCGCTAGAGGGATTTCTAGGTCCCTAGAGGGATAGATTTCTAGGTCCCTAGAGGGATTTCAATGTCCCTAGAGGGATTTCTAGGTCCCTAGAGGGATTTCTATGTCCCTAGAGGGATAGATTTCTATGTCCCTAGAGGGATTTCTAGGTCCCTAGAGGGATTTCTATGTCCCTAGAGGGATAGATTTCTATGTCCCTAGAGGGATTTCTATGTCCCTAGAGGGATTTCTAGGTCCCAAGAGGGATTTCTATGTCCCTAGAGGGATAGATTTCTATGTCCCTAGAGGGATTTCTATGTCCCTAGAGGGATAGATTTCTATGTCCCTAGAGGGATTTCTATGTCCCTAGAGGGATTTCTAGGTCCCTAGAGGGATTTCTAGGTCCCTAGAGGGATATCTATGTCCCTAGAGGGATTTCTATGTCGCTAGAGGGATTTCTATGTCGCTAGAGAGATTTCTAGGTCCCTAGAGGGATTTCTATGTCGCTAGAGGGATTTCTAGGTCCCTAGAGGGATAGATTTCTAGGTCCCTAGAGGGATAGATTTCTATGTCCCTAGAGGGATTTCTATGTCCCTAGAGGGATTTCTAGGTCCCTAGAGGGATAGATTTCTATGTCCCTAGAGGGATTTCTAGGTCCCTAGAGGGATAGATTTCTAGGTCCCTAGAGGGATTTCAATGTCCCTAGAGGGATTTCTAGGTCCCTAGAGGGATTTCTATGTCCCTAGAGGTATAGATTTCTATGTCCCTAGAGGGATTTCTATGTCCCTAGAGGGATTTCTAGGTCCCTAGAGGGATTTCTAGGTCCCTAGAGGGATTTCTATGTCGCTAGAGGGATTTCTAGGTCCCTAGAGGGATTTCTATGTCCCTAGAGGGATAGATTTCTATGTCCCTAGAGGGATTTCTAGGTCCCTAGAGGGATAGATTTCTAGGTCCCTAGAGGGATTTCAATGTCCCTAGAGGGATTTCTAGGTCCCTAGAGGGATTTCTATGTCCCTAGAGGTATAGATTTCTATGTCCCTAGAGGGATTTCTATGTCCCTAGAGGGATTTCTAGGTCCCTAGAGGGATTTCTAGGTCCCTAGAGGGATTTCTATGTCGCTAGAGGGATTTCTAGGTCCCTAGAGGGATAGATTTCTAGGTCCCTAGAGGGATTTCTAGGTCCCTAGAGGGATTTCTATGTCGCTAGAGGGATTTCTAGGTCCCTAGAGGGATAGATTTCTAGGTCCCTAGAGGGATTTCAATGTCCCTAGAGGGATTTCTAGGTCCCTAGAGGGATTTCTATGTCCCTAGAGGGATAGATTTGTATGTCCCTAGAGGGATTTCTATGTCCCTAGAGGGATTTCTATGTCCCTAGAGGGATAGATTTCTATGTCGCTAGAGGGATTTCTATGTCGCTAGAGAGATTTCTAGGTCCCTAGAGGGATTTCTATGTCGCTAGAGGGATTTCTATGTCCCTAGAGAGATTTCTAGGTCCCTAGAGGGATTTCTATGTCGCTAGAGGGATTTCTAGGTCCCTAGAGGGATTTCTATGTCCCTAGAGGGATAGATTTCTATGTCCCTAGAGGGATTTCTATGTCCCTAGAGGGATTTCTAGGTCCCTAGAGGGATAGATTTCTAGGTCCCTAGAGGGATTTCAATGTCCCTAGAGGGATTTCTATGTCCCTAGAGAGATTTCTAGGTCCCTAGAGGGATTTCTATGTCGCTAGAGGGATTTCTAGGTCCCTAGAGGGATAGATTTCTAGGTCCCTAGAGGGATTTCTATGTCGCTAGAGGGATTTCTAGGTCCCTAGAGGGATAGATTTCTATGTCCCTAGAGGGATTTCTATGTCCCTAGAGAGATTTCTAGGTCCCTAGAGGGATTTCTATGTCGCTAGAGGGATTTCTAGGTCCCTAGAGGGATAGATTTCTAGGTCCCTAGAGGGATTTCAATGTGCCTAGAGGGATTTCTAGGTCCCTAGAGGGATTTCTAGGTCCCTAGAGGGATTTCTATGTCCCTAGAGGGATAGATTTCTATGTCCCTAGAGGGATTTCTATGTCCCTAGAGGGATTTCTATGTCCCTAGAGGGATTTCTATGTCCCTAGAGGGATTTCTATGTCGCTAGAGGGATTTCTATGTCGCTAGAGGGATTTCTAGGTCCCTAGAGGGATAGATTTCTATGTCCCTAGAGGGATTTCTATGTCCCTAGAGAGATTTCTAGGTCCCTAGAGGGATTTCTATGTCGCTAGAGGGATTTCTAGGTCCCTAGAGGGATAGATTTCTAGGTCCCTAGAGGGATTTCAATGTCCCTAGAGGGATTTCTAGGTCCCTAGAGGGATTTCTATGTCCCTAGAGGGATAGATTTCTATGTCCCTAGAGGGATTTCTAGGTCCCTAGAGGGATTTCTATGTCCCTAGAGGGATAGATTTCTATGTCCCTAGAGGGATTTCTATGTCCCTAGAGGGATTTCTAGGTCCCAAGAGGGATTTCTATGTCCCTAGAGGGATAGATTTCTATGTCCCTAGAGGGATTTCTATGTCCCTAGAGGGATAGATTTCTATGTCCCTAGAGGGATTTCTATGTCCCTAGAGGGATTTCTAGGTCCCTAGAGGGATTTCTAGGTCCCTAGAGGGATTTCTAGGTCCCTAGAGGGATTTCTAGGTCCCTAGAGAGAGAGATATCTATGTCCCTAGAGGGATTTCTATGTCGCTAGAGGGATTTCTATGTCGCTAGAGAGATTTCTAGGTCCCTAGAGGGATTTCTATGTCGCTAGAGGGATTTCTAGGTCCCTAGAGGGATAGATTTCTAGGTCCCTAGAGGGATAGATTTCTATGTCCCTAGAGGGATTTCTATGTCCCTAGAGGGATTTCTAGGTCCCTAGAGGGATAGATTTCTATGTCCCTAGAGGGATTTCTAGGTCCCTAGAGGGATAGATTTCTAGGTCCCTAGAGGGATTTCAATGTCCCTAGAGGGATTTCTAGGTCCCTAGAGGGATTTCTATGTCCCTAGAGGTATAGATTTCTATGTCCCTAGAGGGATTTCTATGTCCCTAGAGGGATTTCTAGGTCCCTAGAGGGATTTCTAGGTCCCTAGAGGGATTTCTATGTCGCTAGAGGGATTTCTAGGTCCCTAGAGGGATAGATTTCTAGGTCCCTAGAGGGATTTCAATGTCCCTAGAGGGATTTCTAGGTCCCTAGAGGGATTTCTATGTCCCTAGAGGGATAGATTTGTATGTCCCTAGAGGGATTTCTATGTCCCTAGAGGGATTTCTATGTCCCTAGAGAGATTTCTAGGTCCCTAGAGGGATTTCTATGTCGCTAGAGGGATTTCTAGGTCCCTAGAGGGATTTCTATGTCCCTAGAGGGATAGATTTCTATGTCCCTAGAGGGATTTCTATGTCCCTAGAGGGATTTCTAGGTCCCTAGAGGGATAGATTTCTAGGTCCCTAGAGGGATTTCAATGTCCCTAGAGGGATTTCTATGTCCCTAGAGAGATTTCTAGGTCCCTAGAGGGATTTCTATGTCGCTAGAGGGATTTCTAGGTCCCTAGAGGGATAGATTTCTAGGTCCCTAGAGGGATTTCAATGGCCCTAGAGGGATTTCTATGTCCCTAGAGGGATTTCTATGTCCCTAGAGGGATTTCTAGGTCCCTAGAGAGATAGATTTCTATGTCCATAGAGGGATTTCTATGTCCCTAGTGAGATTTCTAGGTCCCTAGAGGGATTTCTATGTCCCTAGAGGGATAGATTTCTATGTCCCTAGAGGGATTTCTAGGTCCCTAGAGAGAGAGATTTCTATGTCCCTAGAGGGATTTCTATGTCGCTAGAGGGATTTCTATGTCCCTAGAGGGATTTCTATGTCCCTAGAGGGATTTCTAGGTCCCTAGAGGGATTTCTAGGTCCCTAGAGGGATTTCTAGGTCCCTAGAGGGATTTCTAGGTCCCTAGAGAGAGAGATTTCTATGTCCCTAGAGGGATTTCTATGTCGCTAGAGGGATTTCTATGTCGCTAGAGAGATTTCTAGGTCCCTAGAGGGATTTCTATGTCGCTAGAGGGATTTCTAGGTCCCTAGAGGGATAGATTTCTATGTCCCTAGAGGGATTTCTATGTCCCTAGAGAGATTTCTAGGTCCCTAGAGGGATTTCTATGTCGCTAGAGGGATTTCTAGGTCCCTAGAGGGATAGATTTCTAGGTCCCTAGAGGGATTTCAATGTGCCTAGAGGGATTTCTAGGTCCCTAGAGGGATTTCTAGGTCCCTAGAGGGATTTCTATGTCCCTAGAGGGATAGATTTCTATGTCCCTAGAGGGATTTCTATGTCCCTAGAGGGATTTCTATGTCCCTAGAGGGATTTCTATGTCCCTAGAGGGATTTCTATGTCGCTAGAGGGATTTCTATGTCGCTAGAGGGATTTCTAGGTCCCTAGAGGGATAGATTTCTATGTCCCTAGAGGGATTTCTATGTCCCTAGAGAGATTTCTAGGTCCCTAGAGGGATTTCTATGTCGCTAGAGGGATTTCTAGGTCCCTAGAGGGATAGATTTCTAGGTCCCTAGAGGGATTTCAATGTCCCTAGAGGGATTTCTAGGTCCCTAGAGGGATTTCTATGTCCCTAGAGGGATAGATTTCTATGTCCCTAGAGGGATTTCTAGGTCCCTAGAGGGATTTCTATGTCCCTAGAGGGATAGATTTCTATGTCCCTAGAGGGATTTCTATGTCCCTAGAGGGATTTCTAGGTCCCAAGAGGGATTTCTATGTCCCTAGAGGGATAGATTTCTATGTCCCTAGAGGGATTTCTATGTCCCTAGAGGGATAGATTTCTATGTCCCTAGAGGGATTTCTATGTCCCTAGAGGGATTTCTAGGTCCCTAGAGGGATTTCTAGGTCCCTAGAGGGATATCTATGTCCCTAGAGGGATTTCTATGTCGCTAGAGGGATTTCTATGTCGCTAGAGAGATTTCTAGGTCCCTAGAGGGATTTCTATGTCGCTAGAGGGATTTCTAGGTCCCTAGAGGGATAGATTTCTAGGTCCCTAGAGGGATAGATTTCTATGTCCCTAGAGGGATTTCTATGTCCCTAGAGGGATTTCTAGGTCCCTAGAGGGATAGATTTCTATGTCCCTAGAGGGATTTCTAGGTCCCTAGAGGGATAGATTTCTAGGTCCCTAGAGGGATTTCAATGTCCCTAGAGGGATTTCTAGGTCCCTAGAGGGATTTCTATGTCCCTAGAGGTATAGATTTCTATGTCCCTAGAGGGATTTCTATGTCCCTAGAGGGATTTCTAGGTCCCTAGAGGGATTTCTAGGTCCCTAGAGGGATTTCTATGTCGCTAGAGGGATTTCTAGGTCCCTAGAGGGATTTCTATGTCCCTAGAGGGATAGATTTCTATGTCCCTAGAGGGATTTCTAGGTCCCTAGAGGGATAGATTTCTAGGTCCCTAGAGGGATTTCAATGTCCCTAGAGGGATTTCTAGGTCCCTAGAGGGATTTCTATGTCCCTAGAGGTATAGATTTCTATGTCCCTAGAGGGATTTCTATGTCCCTAGAGGGATTTCTAGGTCCCTAGAGGGATTTCTAGGTCCCTAGAGGGATTTCTATGTCGCTAGAGGGATTTCTAGGTCCCTAGAGGGATAGATTTCTAGGTCCCTAGAGGGATTTCTAGGTCCCTAGAGGGATTTCTATGTCGCTAGAGGGATTTCTAGGTCCCTAGAGGGATAGATTTCTAGGTCCCTAGAGGGATTTCAATGTCCCTAGAGGGATTTCTATGTCGCTAGAGGGATTTCTATGTCCCTAGAGGGATTTCTATGTCCCTAGAGGGATTTCTAGGTCCCTAGAGGGATTTCTAGGTCCCTAGAGGGATTTCTAGGTCCCTAGAGAGAGAGATTTCTATGTTCCTAGAGGGATTTCTATGTCGCTAGAGGGATTTCTATGTCGCTAGAGAGATTTCTAGGTCCCTAGAGGGATTTCTATGTCGCTAGAGGGATTTCTAGGTCCCTAGAGGGATAGATTTCTATGTCCCTAGAGGGATTTCTATGTCCCTAGAGAGATTTCTAGGTCCCTAGAGGGATTTCTATGTCGCTAGAGGGATTTCTAGGTCCCTAGAGGGATAGATTTCTAGGTCCCTAGAGGGATTTCAATGTACCTAGAGGGATTTCTAGGTCCCTAGAGGGATTTCTAGGTCCCTAGAGGGATTTCTATGTCCCTAGAGGGATAGATTTCTATGTCCCTAGAGGGATTTCTATGTCCCTAGAGGGATTTCTATGTCCCTAGAGGGATTTCTATGTCCCTAGAGGGATTTCTATGTCGCTAGAGGGATTTCTATGTCGCTAGAGGGATTTCTAGGTCCCTAGAGGGATAGATTTCTATGTCCCTAGAGGGATTTCTATGTCCCTAGAGAGATTTCTAGGTCCCTAGAGGGATTTCTATGTCGCTAGAGGGATTTCTAGGTCCCTAGAGGGATAGATTTCTAGGTCCCTAGAGGGATTTCAATGTCCCTAGAGGGATTTCTAGGTCCCTAGAGGGATTTCTATGTCCCTAGAGGGATAGATTTCTATGTCCCTAGAGGGATTTCTAGGTCCCTAGAGGGATTTCTATGTCCCTAGAGGGATAGATTTCTATGTCCCTAGAGGGATTTCTATGTCCCTAGAGGGATTTCTAGGTCCCAAGAGGGATTTCTATGTCCCTAGAGGGATAGATTTCTATGTCCCTAGAGGGATTTCTATGTCCCTAGAGGGATAGATTTCTATGTCCCTAGAGGGATTTCTATGTCCCTAGAGGGATTTCTAGGTCCCTAGAGGGATTTCTAGGTCCCTAGAGGGATTTCTAGGTCCCTAGAGGGATTTCTAGGTCCCTAGAGAGAGAGATATCTATGTCCCTAGAGGGATTTCTATGTCGCTAGAGGGATTTCTATGTCGCTAGAGAGATTTCTAGGTCCCTAGAGGGATTTCTATGTCGCTAGAGGGATTTCTAGGTCCCTAGAGGGATAGATTTCTAGGTCCCTAGAGGGATAGATTTCTATGTCCCTAGAGGGATTTCTATGTCCCTAGAGGGATTTCTAGGTCCCTAGAGGGATTTCTAGGTCCCTAGAGGGATAGATTTCTATGTCCCTAGAGGGATTTCTAGGTCCCTAGAGGGATAGATTTCTAGGTCCCTAGAGGGATTTCAATGTCCCTAGAGGGATTTCTAGGTCCCTAGAGGGATTTCTATGTCCCTAGAGGTATAGATTTCTATGTCCCTAGAGGGATTTCTATGTCCCTAGAGGGATTTCTAGGTCCCTAGAGGGATTTCTAGGTCCCTAGAGGGATTTCTATGTCGCTAGAGGGATTTCTAGGTCCCTAGAGGGATAGATTTCTAGGTCCCTAGAGGGATTTCAATGTCCCTAGAGGGATTTCTAGGTCCCTAGAGGGATTTCTATGTCCCTAGAGGGATAGATTTGTATGTCCCTAGAGGGATTTCTATGTCCCTAGAGGGATTTCTATGTCCCTAGAGGGATAGATTTCTATGTCGCTAGAGGGATTTCTATGTCGCTAGAGAGATTTCTAGGTCCCTAGAGGGATTTCTATGTTGCTAGAGGGATTTCTATGTCCCTAGAGAGATTTCTAGGTCCCTAGAGGGATTTCTATGTCGCTAGAGGGATTTCTAGGTCCCTAGAGGGATTTCTATGTCCCTAGAGGGATAGATTTCTATGTCCCTAGAGGGATTTCTATGTCCCTAGAGGGATTTCTAGGTCCCTAGAGGGATAGATTTCTAGGTCCCTAGAGGGATTTCAATGGCCCTAGAGGGATTTCTATGTCCCTAGAAGGATTTCTATGTCCCTAGAGGGATTTCTAGGTCCCTAGAGAGATAGATTTCTATGTCCCTAGAGGGATTTCTATGTCCCTAGTGAGATTTCTAGGTCCCTAGAGGGATTTCTATGTCCCTAGAGGGATAGATTTCTATGTCCCTAGAGGGATTTCTAGGTCCCTAGAGAGAGAGATTTCTATGTCCCTAGAGGGATTTCTATGTCGCTAGAGGGATTTCTATGTCGCTAGAGGGATTTCTAGGTCCCTAGAGGGATTTCTAGGTCCCTAGAGGGATTTCTAGGTCCCTAGAGGGATAGATTTCTATGTCCCTAGAGGGATTTCTATGTCCCTAGAGAGATTTCTAGGTCCCTAGAGGGATTTCTAGGTCCCTAGAGGGATAGATTTCTATGTCCCTAGAGGGATTTCTATGTCCCTAGAGAGATTTCTAGGTCCCTAGAGGGATTTCAATGTCCCTAGAGGGATTTCTAGGTCCCTAGAGGGATAGATTTCTAGGTCCCTAGAGGGATAGATTTCTAGGTCCCTAGAGGGATTTCAATGTCCCTAGAGGGATTTCTAGGTCCCTAGAGGGATTTCTATGTCCCTAGAGGGATAGATTTCTATGTCCCTAGAGGGATTTCTATGTCCCTAGAGGGATTTCTAGGTCCCAAGAGGGATTTCTATGTCCCTAGAGGGATAGATTTCTATGTCCCTAGAGGGATTTCTATGTCCCTAGAGGGATTTCTAGGTCCCTAGAGGGATTTCTATGTCCCTAGAGGGATTTCTATGTCCCTAGAGAGATTTCTAGGTCCCTAGAGGGATTTCTATGTCCCTAGAGGGATTTCTAGGTCCCTAGAGGGATAGATTTCTATGTCCCTAGAGGGATTTCTATGTCCCTAGAGAGATTTCTTGGTCCCTAGAGGGATTTCAATGTCCCTAGAGGGATTTCTAGGTCCCTAGAGGGATAGATTTCTAGGTCCCTACAGGGATTTCAATGGCCCTAGAGGGATTTCTAGGCCCCTAGAGGGACCTAGAAATCCCTCTAGGGACATTGAAATCCCTCTAGGGACCTAGAAATCTATCCCTCTAGGGACCTAGAAATCCCTCTTGGGACCTAGAAATCCCTCTAGGGACATAGAAATCCCTCTAGGGACATAGAAATCTATCCCTCTAGGGACATAGAAATCCCTCTAGGGACCTAGAAATCCCTCTAGGGACATTGAAATCCCTCTAGGGACCTAGAAATCTATCCCTCTAGGGACCTAGAAATCTATCCCTCTAGGGACCTAGAAATCCCTCTAGGGACATTGAAATCCCTCTAGGGACCTAGAAATCTCTCTAGGGACATAGAAATCCCTCTAGGGACATAGAAATCTATCCCTCTAGGGACCTAGAAATCCCTCTAGGGACCTAGAAATCTCTCTAGGGACATAGAAATCCCTCTAGGGACATAGAAATCTATCCCTCTAGGGACCTAGAAATCCCTCTAGGGACCTAGAAATCCCTCTAGGGACCTAGAAATCCCTCTAGCGACATAGAAATCCCTCTAGCGACATAGAAATCCCTCTAGGGACATAGAAATCTCTCTCTCTAGGGACCTAGAAATCCCTCTAGGGACCTAGAAATCCCTCTAGGGACATAGAAATCTATCCCTCTAGGGACATAGAAATCCCTCTAGGGACCTAGAAATCTCACTAGGGACATAGAAATCCCTCTAGGGACATAGAAATCTATCTCTCTAGGGACCTAGAAATCCCTCTAGGGACATAGAAATCCCTCTAGGGACATAGAAATCCCTCTAGGGCCATTGAAATCCCTCTAGGGACCTAGAAATCTATCCCTCTAGGGACCTAGAAATCCCTCTAGGGACCTAGAAATCCCTCTAGGGACATTGAAATCCCTCTAGGGACCAAGAAATCTCTCTAGGGACATAGAAATCCCTCTAGGGACATAGAAATCTATCCCTCTAGGGACCTAGAAATCCCTCTAGGGACATAGAAATCCCTCTAGGGACCTAGAAATCTCTCTAGGGACATAGAAATCCCTCTAGGGACATAGAAATCCCTCTAGGGACCTAGAAATCCCTCTAGGGACATAGAAATCCCTCTAGGGACATAGAAATCTATCCCTCTAGGGACATAGAAATCCCTCTTGGGACCTAGAAATCCCTCTAGGGACATAGAAATCCCTCTAGGGACATAGAAATCTATCCCTCTAGGGACATAGAAATCCCTCTAGGGACCTAGAAATCCCTCTAGGGACATTGAAATCCCTCTAGGGACCTAGAAATCTATCCCTCTAGGGACCTAGAAATCTATCCCTCTAGGGACCTAGAAATCCCTCTAGGGACATTGAAATCCCTCTAGGGACCTTGAAATCTCTCTAGGGACATAGAAATCCCTCTAGGGACATAGAAATCTATCCCTCTAGGGACCTAGAAATCCCTCTAGGGACCTAGAAATCTCTCTAGGGACATAGAAATCCCTCTAGGGACATAGAAATCTATCCCTCTAGGGACCTAGAAATCCCTCTAGGGACCTAGAAATCCCTCTAGGGACCTAGAAATCCCTCTAGGGACCTAGAAATCCCTCTAGCGACATAGTAATCCCTCTAGCGACATAGAAATCCCTCTAGGGACATAGAAATCTCTCTCTCTAGGGACCTAGAAATCCCTCTAGGGACATAGAAATCTATCCCTCTAGGGACATAGAAATCCCTCTAGGGACCTAGAAATCTCACTAGGGACATAGAAATCCCTCTAGGGACATAGAAATCTATCTCTCTAGGGACCTAGAAATCCCTCTAGGGACATAGAAATCCCTCTAGGGACATAGAAATCCCTCCTAAAACTCCAGATATCCCTCTCAAAACCCAAGATAACAGTTACATTTCTACCAGTTAGCTTGGATAACCTTACATTTTTGACAGACATCATTGTTTGTTTACTAGTCTGTTCGAGCGTTGTTGTGTTTGTTGCTCAGTTGTTCTTTGTTAATAATACAAGATAAGTTCGATATTTTGTTGTTTGGTGTTTCTTAGTTATACGACAATGCTTATTTGGGATTTGGCAAGAACCGAGGAAGATGTAATTCATTTTTGCCAGGAGAAAAACATTTTGCAGAAAAATAGGAAATGTAGGGATAGAGACTCTTTTCAATCCATGTTGAACTGTATAGCAACCCATTTTCCACCGAAATGCGATTGAATGTTAAGTTTTTAAATAATTTTTTGAATTTTAAATATTTTATATATGTTGCATTATTTTACATCCTACACTTATTATTTATGATTAAATATACTTATTATTTATTTATTATACTTTATACTAGTTTTAGATAATTATTTTAATTTTAAATCGTTTATATATTGGAGTATTTATTGATCTCATTATTTTATTTATTTACATTATATACCAAATTATTTTATAATATGTTATATATTCAATTATATTGTTATTACTTCGATTTATGTATTTCCATTATTATTACTCTATTTATTGATCTCGTTATTATATTTATTTACATTATATACAACATTATTTTATAACATGTTATATATTTAATTATATTGTTATTACTTCGATTTATTTATTTCCAATATTATTACATTCCTATTTTGATTTGAATCTGAGATCGCATCCCTTCGGATATTTTGAAGAGAAAAGATTTGCCGCCGGGTGGCAAATCTTTTCTCTTCAAAATATCCGAAGGGAGGCGATCTCAGATTCAAATCAAAATATTTTAAAAGGTTATCCAAGGTAACTGGTAGAAACGTAACTGTTATAAAATGTAACCGCTGGGGCATGCGCAGAACATTGGCCTGCTAGTGCCGTGCGTTATATACTCAAGTACCCAAATTTCTAAGCGAATCGAGCCAACTTAACCAGTTTTTCTAATTAATGAAAAAAATATAACGAAAGAAATGTTACCATTTTTCAAATGATCAATATATCCATCAAACATAGACCCAGACTCGCACGCTTCAATAACAGAATAAGCTGCAACAAAGTTGAAACTTGTTAATCTTAGTAAAGCAAAAATTATATTAAAAATTTATATAAAAAGAAACATAATTAATTATTCCTAATTATACCTAGAAATCCCTCTAGGGACATAGAAATCTCTCTCTCTAGGGACCTAGAAATCCCTCTACGGACCTAGATATCCCTCTCAAAACCCTGTAACACGCTCTAGAATCCCTATAAATCCCTCTAGGGACATGGAAATCCCTCTAGCGACATAGAAATCCCTCTAGCGACATAGAAATCCCTCTAGGGACATAGAAATCTCTCTCTCTAGGGACCTAGAAATCCCTCTAGGGACCTAGAAATCCCTCTAGCGACATAGAAATCCCTCTAGCGACATAGAAATCCCTCTAGCGACATAGAAATCCCTCTAGGGACATAGAAATCTCTCTCTCTAGGGACCTAGAAATCCCTCTAGGGACATAGAAATCTCTCTCTCTAGGGACCTAGAAATCCCTCTAGGGACCTAGAAATCCCTCTAGCGACATAGAAATCCCTCTAGCGACATAGAAATCCCTCTAGCGACATAGAAATCCCTCTAGGGACATAGAAATCTCTCTCTCTAGGGACCTAGAAATCCCTCTAGGGACATAGAAATCCCTCTAGGGACCTAGAAATCCCTCTAGGGACATAGAAATCCCTCTAGGGACATAGAAATCTATCCCTCTAGGGACATAGAAATCCCTCTAGGGACCTAGAAATCCCTCTAGGGACATAGAAATCCCTCTAGGGACATAGAAATCTATCCCTCTAGGGACATAGAAATCCCTCTAGGGACCTAGAAATCTCACTAGGGACATAGAAATCCCTCTAGGGACATAGAAATCTATCTCTCTAGGGACCTAGAAATCCCTCTAGGGACATAGAAATCCCTCTAGGGACATAGAAATCCCTCTAGGGACCTAGAAATCCCTCCTAAAACTCCAGATATCCCTCTCAAAACCCAAGATAACAGTTACATTTCTACCAGTTACCTTGGATAACCTTACATTTTTGACAGACATCATTGTTTGTTTACTAGTCTGTTCGAGCGTTGTTGTGTTTGTTGCTCAGTTGTTCTTTGTTAATAATACAAGATAAGTTCGATATTTTGTTGTTTGGTGTTTCTTAGTTATACGACAATGCTTATTTGGGATTTGGCAAGAACCGAGGAAGATGTAATTCATTTTTGCCAGGAGAAAAACATTTTGCAGAAAAATAGGAAATGTAGGGATAGAGACTCTTTTCAATCCATGTTGAACTGTATAGCAACCCATTTTCCACCGAAATGCGATTGAATGTTAAGTTTTTAAATAATTTTTTGAATTTTAAATATTTTATATATGTTGCATTATTTTACATCCTACACTTATTATTTATGATTAAATATACTTATTATTTATTTATTATACTTTATACTAGTTTTAGATAATTATTTTAATTTTAAATCGTTTATATATTGGAGTATTTATTGATCTCATTATTTTATTTATTTACATTATATACCAAATTATTTTATAATATGTTATATATTCAATTATATTGTTATTACTTCGATTTATGTATTTCCATTATTATTACTCTATTTATTGATCTCGTTATTATATTTATTTACATTATATACAACATTATTTTATAACATGTTATATATTTAATTATATTGTTATTACTTCGATTTATTTATTTCCAATATTATTACATTCCTATTTTGATTTGAATCTGAGATCGCATCCCTTCGGATATTTTGAAGAGAAAAGATTTGCCGCCGGGTGGCAAATCTTTTCTCTTCAAAATATCCGAAGGGAGGCGATCTCAGATTCAAATCAAAATATTTTAAAAGGTTATCCAAGGTAACTGGTAGAAACGTAACTGTTATAAAATGTAACCGCTGGGGCATGCGCAGAACATTGGCCTGCTAGTGCCGTGCGTTATATACTCAAGTACCCAAATTTCTAAGCGAATCGAGCCAACTTAACCAGTTTTTCTAATTAATGAAAAAAATATAACGAAAGAAATGTTACCATTTTTCAAATGATCAATATATCCATCAAACATAGACCCAGACTCGCACGCTTCAATAACAGAATAAGCTGCAACAAAGTTGAAACTTGTTAATCTTAGTAAAGCAAAAATTATATTAAAAATTTATATAAAAAGAAACATAATTAATTATTCCTAATTATACCTAGAAATCCCTCTAGGGACATAGAAATCTCTCTCTCTAGGGACCTAGAAATCCCTCTACGGACCTAGATATCCCTCTCAAAACCCTGTAACACGCTCTAGAATCCCTATAAATCCCTCTAGGGACATGGAAATCCCTCTAGCGACATAGAAATCCCTCTAGCGACATAGAAATCCCTCTAGGGACATAGAAATCTCTCTCTCTAGGGACCTAGAAATCCCTCTAGGTCGGTTTGTCGCAGTCAACTTAATAATTCCGTTTAGTCGCAGTCGATTGTAATAATTTCGGTTAGTGGCAGTAGATTGTAATAATTTTCAATAATAATAATTTCGGTTAGTTGCAGGCGGTTGTAATAATTTCGCGATAAAAAAAAATTTCGGTTAGTTGCAGTCGATTGTAAGAATTTTGGTTAGTTTCAGTCGATCGTAAGAATTCCGGTTAGTTGCAGGCGATTGTAATAAATTCGCGATAAAAATAATTTTGGTTAGTTGCAGTCGATTGCAATAAATTCGCGATATCAATAATTTGGCCTACCTGCAGTCGATTCTACTAATTTCGGTCATTCGAAGTCAATGGTAACATGATCAATATATCCATCAAACATAGACCCAGACTCGCACGCTTCAATAACAGAATAAGCTTAAGAATAAGGGATTTCTATGTCCCTAGAGGGATAGATTTCTATGTCCCTAGAGGGATTTCTATGTCCCTAGAGGGATTTCTATGTCCCTAGAGGGATTTCTAGGTCCCTAGAGGGATAGATTTCTATGTCCCTAGAGGGATTTCTAGGTCCCTAGAGGGATAGATTTCTAGGTCCCTAGAGGGATTTCAATGTCCCTAGAGGGATTTCTAGGTCCCTAGAGGGATTTCTATGTCCCTAGAGGTATAGATTTCTATGTCCCTAGAGGGATTTCTATGTCCCTAGAGGGATTTCTAGGTCCCTAGAGGGATTTCTAGGTCCCTAGAGGGATAGATTTCTATGTCCCTAGAGGGATTTCTATGTCCCTAGAGAGATTTCTAGGTCCCTAGAGGGATTTCTATGTCGCTAGAGGGATTTCTAGGTCCCTAGAGGGATAGATTTCTAGGTCCCTAGAGGGATTTCAATGTCCCTAGAGGGATTTCTAGGTCCCTAGAGGGATTTCTAGGTCCCTAGAGGGATTTCTATGTCCCTAGAGGGATAGATTTGTATGTCCCTAGAGGGATTTCTATGTCCCTAGAGGGATTTCTATGTCCCTAGAGGGATAGATTTCTAGGTCCCTAGAGGGATTTCAATGTCCCTAGAGGGATTTCTAGGTCCCTAGAGGGATTTCTATGTCCCTAGAGGGATAGATTTCTATGTCCCTAGAGGGATTTCTATGTCCCTAGAGAGATTTCTAGGTCCCTAGAGAGATTTCTATGTCGCTAGAGGGATTTCTAGGTCCCTAGAGGGATAGATTTCTAGGTCCCTAGAGGGATTTCAATGTCCCTAGAGGGATTTCTATGTCCCTAGAGGGATAGATTTCTATGTCCCTAGAGGGATTTCTATGTCCCTAGAGAGATTTCTAGGTCCCTAGAGGGATTTCTATGTCGCTAGAGGGATTTCTAGGTCCCTAGAGGGATAGATTTCTAGGTCCCTAGAGGGATTTCAATGTCCCTAGAGGGATTTCTAGGTCCCTAGAGGGATTTCTAGGTCCCTAGAGAGAGCGATATCTATGTCCCTAGAGGGATAGATTTCTATGTCCCTAGAGGGATTTCTATGTCCCTAGAGGGATTTCTAGGTCCCTAGAGGGATTTCTAGGTCCCTAGAGGGATTTCTAGGTCGCTAGAGAGATTTCTATGTCGCTAGAGGGATTTCTAGGTCCCTAGAGGGATAGATTTCTATGTCCCTAGAGGGATTTCTATGTCCCTAGAGAGATTTCTAGGTCCCTAGAGGGATTTCTATGTCGCTAGAGGGATTTCTAGGTCCCTAGAGGGATAGATTTCTAGGTCCCTAGAGGGATTTCTATGTCCCTAGAGGGATAGATTTCTATGTCCCTAGAGGGATTTCTATGTCCCTAGAGGAATTTCTATGTCCCTAGAGGGATAGATTTCTATGTCCCTAGAGGGATTTCTATGTCCCTAGAGAGATTTCTAGGTCCCTAGAGGGATTTCTATGTCGCTAGAGGGATTTCTAGGTCCCTAGAGGGATTTCTAGGTCCCTAGAGGGATTTCTATGTCCCTAGAGGGATAGATTTCTATGTCCCTAGAGGGATTTCTATGTCCCTAGAGGGATTTCTATGTCCCTAGAGGGATTTCTAGGTCCCAAGAGGGATTTCTATGTCCCTAGAGGGATAGATTTCTATGTCCCTAGAGGGATTTCTATGTCCCTAGAGGGATAGATTTCTATGTCCCTAGAGGGATTTCAATGTCCCTAGAGGGATAGATTTCTATGTCCCTAGAGGGATTTCTATGTCCCTAGAGGGATTTCTAGGTCCCAAGAGGAATTTCTATGTCCCTAGAGGGATAGATTTCTATGTCCCTAGAGGGATTTCTATGTCCCTAGAGGGATTTCTAGGTCCCTAGAGGGATTTCTAGGTCCCTAGAGGGATAGATTTCTATGTCCCTAGAGGGATTTCTATGTCCCTAGAGGGATTTCTAGGTCCCTAGAGGGATTTCTATGTCCCTAGAGGGATAGATTTGTATGTCCCTAGAGGGATTTCTATGTCCCTAGAGGGATAGATTTCTATGTCCCTAGAGGGATTTCTATGTCCCTAGAGGGATTTCTAGGTCCCTAGAGGGATTTCTAGGTCCCTAGAGGGATTTCTAGGTCCCTAGAGGGATTTCTAGGTCCCTAGAGAGAGAGATATCTATGTCCCTAGAGGGATTTCTATGTCGCTAGAGGGATTTCTATGTCGCTAGAGAGATTTCTAGGTCCCTAGAGGGATTTCTATGTCGCTAGAGGGATTTCTAGGTCCCTAGAGGGATAGATTTCTAGGTCCCTAGAGGGATAGATTTCTATGTCCCTAGAGGGATTTCTATGTCCCTAGAGGGATTTCTAGGTCCCTAGAGGGATTTCTAGGTCCCTAGAGGGATAGATTTCTATGTCCCTAGAGGGATTTCTAGGTCCCTAGAGGGATAGATTTCTAGGTCCCTAGAGGGATTTCAATGTCCCTAGAGGGATTTCTAGGTCCCTAGAGGGATTTCTATGTCCCCAGAGGTATAGATTTCTATGTCCCTAGAGGGATTTCTATGTCCCTAGAGGGATTTCTAGGTCCCTAGAGGGATTTCTAGGTCCCTAGAGGGATTTCTATGTCGCTAGAGGGATTTCTAGGTCCCTAGAGGGATAGATTTCTAGGTCCCTAGAGGGATTTCACTGTCCCTAGAGGGATTTCTAGGTCCCTAGAGGGATTTCTATGTCCCTAGAGGGATAGATTTGTATGTCCCTAGAGGGATTTCTATGTCCCTAGAGGGATTTCTATGTCCCTAGAGGGATAGATTTCTATGTCGCTAGAGGGATTTCTATGTCGCTAGAGAGATTTCTAGGTCCCTAGAGGGATTTCTATGTCGCTAGAGGGATTTCTATGTCCCTAGAGGGATAGATTTCTATGTCCCTAGAGGGATTTCTATGTCCCTAGAGGGATAGATTTCTATGTCCCTAGAGGGATTTCAATGTCCCTAGAGGGATTTCACTGTCCCTAGAGGGATTTCTAGGTCCCTAGAGGGATTTCTATGTCCCTAGAGGGATAGATTTGTATGTCCCTAGAGGGATTTCTATGTCCCTAGAGGGATTTCTATGTCCCTAGAGGGATAGATTTCTATGTCGCTAGAGGGATTTCTATGTCGCTAGAGAGATTTCTAGGTCCCTAGAGGGATTTCTATGTCGCTAGAGGGATTTCTAGGTCCCTAGAGGGATTTCTATGTCCCTAGAGGGATAGATTTCTATGTCCCTAGAGGGATTTCTATGTCCCTAGAGGGATTTCTAGGTCCCTAGAGGGATAGATTTCTAGGTCCCTAGAGGGATTTCAATGTCCCTAGAGGGATTTCTATGTCCCTAGAGAGATTTCTAGGTCCCTAGAGGGATTTCTATGTCGCTAGAGGGATTTCTAGGTCCCTAGAGGGATAGATTTCTAGGTCCCTAGAGGGATTTCAATGTCCCTAGAGGGATTTCTAGGTCCCTAGAGGGATTTCTATGTCCCTAGAGGGATAGATTTGTATGTCCCTAGAGGGATTTCTATGTCCCTAGAGGGATTTCTATGTCCCTAGAGGGATTTCTAGGTCCCTAGAGGGATTTCTAGGTCCCTAGAGGGATTTCTAGGTCGCTAGAGAGATTTCTAGGTCCCTAGAGGGATTTCTATGTCGCTAGAGGGATTTCTAGGTCCCTAGAGGGATAGATTTCTCTGTCCCTAGAGGGATTTCTATGTCCCTAGAGAGATTTCTAGGTCCCTAGAGAGATTTCTATGTCGCTAGAGGGATTTCTAGGTCCCTAGAGGGATAGATTTCTAGGTCCCTAGAGGGATTTCAATGTCCCTAGAGGGATTTCTATGTCCCTAGAGGGATTTCTATGTCCCTAGAGGGATAGATTTCTATGTCCCTAGAGGGATTTCTATGTCCCTAGAGAGATTTCTAGGTCCCTAGAGGGATTTCTATGTCGCTAGAGGGATTTCTAGGTCCCTAGAGGGATAGATTTCTAGGTCCCTAGAGGGATTTCAATGTCCCTAGAGGGATTTCTAGGTCCCTAGAGGGATTTCTAGGTCCCTAGAGAGAGCGATATCTTTGTCCCTAGAGGGATAGATTTCTATGTCCCTAGAGGGATTTCTATGTCCCTAGAGGGATTTCTAGGTCCCTAGAGGGATTTCTAGGTCCCTAGAGGGATTTCTAGGTCGCTAGAGAGATTTCTATGTCGCTAGAGGGATTTCTAGGTCCCTAGAGGGATAGATTTCTATGTCCCTAGAGGGATTTCTATGTCCCTAGAGAGATTTCTAGGTCCCTAGAGGGATTTCTATGTCGCTAGAGGGATTTCTAGGTCCCTAGAGGGATAGATTTCTAGGTCCCTAGAGGGATTTCTATGTCCCTAGAGGGATAGATTTCTATGTCCCTAGAGGGATTTCTATGTCCCTAGAGGAATTTCTATGTCCCTAGAGGGATAGATTTCTATGTACCTAGAGGGATTTCTATGTCCCTAGAGAGATTTCTAGGTCCCTAGAGGGATTTCTATGTCGCTAGAGGGATTTCTAGGTCCCTAGAGGGATAGATTTCTAGGTCCCTAGAGGGATTTCAATGTCCCTAGAGGGATTTCTAGGTCCCTAGAGGGATTTCTAGGTCCCTAGAGGGATTTCTATGTCCCTAGAGGGATAGATTTCTATGTCCCTAGAGGGATTTCTAGGTCCCTAGAGGGATTTCTATGTCCCTAGAGGGATAGATTTCTATGTCCCTAGAGGGATTTCTATGTCCCTAGAGGGATAGATTTCTATGTCCCTAGAGGGATTTCAATGTCCCTAGAGGGATTTCTAGGTCCCTAGAGGGATAGATTTCTATGTCCCTAGAGGGATTTCTATGTCCCTAGAGGGATTTCTAGGTCCCAAGAGGGATTTCTATGTCCCTAGAGGGATAGATTTCTATGTCCCTAGAGGGATTTCTATGTCGCTAGAGGGATTTCTAGGTCCCTAGAGGGATTTCTAGGTCCCTAGAGGGATAGATTTCTATGTCCCTAGAGGGATTTCTATGTCCCTAGAGGGATTTCTAGGTCCCTAGAGGGATTTCTATGTCCCTAGAGGGATAGATTTGTATGTCCCTAGAGGGATTTCTATGTCCCTAGAGGGATTTCTATGTCCCTAGAGGGATAGATTTCTATGTCGCTAGAGGGATTTCTATGTCGCTAGAGAGATTTCTAGGTCCCTAGAGGGATAGATTTCTATGTCCCTAGAGGGATTTCTAGGTCCCTAGAGGGATAGATTTCTAGGTCCCTAGAGGGATAGATTTCTATGTCCCTAGAGGGATTTCTATGTCCCTAGAGGGATTTCTATGTCCCTAGAGGGATTTCTATGTCCCTAGAGGGATTTCTAGGTCCCTAGAGGGATTTCTAGGTCCCTAGAGAGAGAGATTTCTATGTCCCTAGAGGGATTTCTATGTCGCTAGAGGGATTTCTATGTCGCTAGAGAGATTTCTAGGTCCCTAGAGGGATTTCTATGTCGCTAGAGGGATTTCTAGGTCCCTAGAGGGATAGATTTCTATGTCCCTAGAGGGATTTCTATGTCCCTAGAGAGATTTCTAGGTCCCTAGAGGGATTTCTATGTCGCTAGAGGGATTTCTAGGTCCCTAGAGGGATAGATTTCTAGGTCCCTAGAGGGATTTCAATGTGCCTAGAGGGATTTCTAGGTCCCTAGAGGGATTTCTAGGTCCCTAGAGGGATAGATTTCTATGTCCCTAGAGGGATTTCAATGTCCCTAGAGGGATTTCTAGGTCCCTAGAGGGATAGATTTCTATGTCCCTAGAGGGATTTCTATGTCCCTAGAGGGATTTCTAGGTCCCTAGAGGGATTTCTAGGTCCCTAGAGGGATAGATTTCTATGTCCCTAGAGGGATTTCTATGTCGCTAGAGGGATTTCTAGGTCCCTAGAGGGATAGATTTCTATGTCCCTAGAGGGATTTCTATGTCCCTAGAGAGATTTCTAGGTCCCTAGAGGGATTTCTATGTCGCTAGAGGGATTTCTAGGTCCCTAGAGGGATAGATTTCTAGGTCCCTAGAGGGATTTCAATGTGCCTAGAGGGATTTCTAGGTCCCTAGAGGGATTTCTAGGTCCCTAGAGGGATTTCTATGTCCCTAGAGGGATAGATTTCTATGTCCCTAGAGGGATTTCTATGTCCCTAGAGGGATTTCTATGTCCCTAGAGGGATAGATTTCTATGTCCCTAGAGGGATTTCTATGTCCCTAGAGGGATTTCGATGTCCCTAGAGGGATTTCTATGTCGCTAGAGGGATTTCTATGTCGCTAGAGGGATTTCTAGGTCCCTAGAGGGATAGATTTCTATGTCCCTAGAGGGATTTCTATGTCCCTAGAGAGATTTCTAGGTCCCTAGAGGGATTTCTATGTCGCTAGAGGGATTTCTAGGTCCCTAGAGGGATAGATTTCTAGGTCCCTAGAGGGATTTCAATGTCCCTAGAGGGATTTCTAGGTCCCTAGAGGGATTTCTATGTCCCTAGAGGGATAGATTTCTATGTCCCTAGAGGGATTTCTAGGTCCCTAGAGGGATTTCTATGTCCCTAGAGGGATAGATTTCTATGTCCCTAGAGGGATTTCTATGTCCCTAGAGGGATTTCTAGGTCCCAAGAGGGATTTCTATGTCCCTAGAGGGATAGATTTCTATGTCCCTAGAGGGATTTCTATGTCCCTAGAGGGATAGATTTCTATGTCCCTAGAGGGATTTCTATGTCCCTAGAGGGATTTCTAGGTCCCTAGAGGGATTTCTAGGTTCCTAGAGGGATTTCTAGGTCCCTAGAGGGATTTCTAGGTCCCTAGAGAGAGAGATATCTATGTCCCTAGAGGGATTTCTATGTCGCTAGAGGGATTTCTATGTCGCTAGAGAGATTTCTAGGTCCCTAGAGGGATTTCTATGTCGCTAGAGGGATTTCTAGGTCCCTAGAGGGATAGATTTCTAGGTCCCTAGAGGGATAGATTTCTATGTCCCTAGAGGGATTTCTATGTCCCTAGAGGGATTTCTAGGTCCCTAGAGGGATAGATTTCTATGTCCCTAGAGGGATTTCTAGGTCCCTAGAGGGATAGATTTCTAGGTCCCTAGAGGGATTTCAATGTCCCTAGAGGGATTTCTAGGTCCCTAGAGGGATTTCTATGTCCCTAGAGGTATAGATTTCTATGTCCCTAGAGGGATTTCTATGTCCCTAGAGGGATTTCTAGGTCCCTAGAGGGATTTCTAGGTCCCTAGAGGGATAGATTTCTATGTCCCTAGAGGGATTTCTATGTCCCTAGAGAGATTTCTAGGTCCCTAGAGGGATTTCTATGTCGCTAGAGGGATTTCTAGGTCCCTAGAGGGATAGATTTCTAGGTCCCTAGAGGGATTTCAATGTCCCTAGAGGGATTTCTAGGTCCCTAGAGGGATTTCTATGTCCCTAGAGGGATAGATTTGTATGTCCCTAGAGGGATTTCTATGTTCCTAGAGGGATTTCTATGTCCCTAGAGGGATAGATTTCTATGTCGCTAGAGGGATTTCTATGTCGCTAGAGAGATTTCTAGGTCCCTAGAGGGATTTCTATGTCGCTAGAGGGATTTCTATGTCCCTAGAGAGATTTCTAGGTCCCTAGAGGGATTTCTATGTCGCTAGAAAGATTTCTAGGTCCCTAGAGGGATTTCTATGTCCCTAGAGGGATAGATTTCTATGTCCCTAGAGGGATTTCTATGTCCCTAGAGGGATTTCTATGTCCCTAGAGGGATTTCTAGGTCCCTAGAGGGATAGATTTCTAGGTCCCTAGAGGGATTTCAATGTCCCTAGAGGGATTTCTATGTCCCTAGAGAGATTTCTAGGTCCCTAGAGGGATTTCTATGTCGCTAGAGGGATTTCTAGGTCCCTAGAGGGATAGATTTCTAGGTCCCTAGAGGGATTTCAATGTCCCTAGAGGGATTTCTAGGTCCCTAGAGGGATTTCTATGTCCCTAGAGGGATAGATTTGTATGTCCCTAGAGGGATTTCTATGTCCCTAGAGGGATTTCTATGTCCCTAGAGGGATTTCTAGGTCCCTAGAGGGATTTCTAGGTCCCTAGAGGGATTTCTAGGTCGCTAGAGAGATAGATTTCTATGTCCCTAGAGGGATTTCTAGGTCCCTAGAGGGATAGATTTCTATGTCCCTAGAGGGATTTCTATGTCCCTAGAGAGATTTCTAGGTCCCTAGAGGGATTTCTATGTCGCTAGAGGGATTTCTAGGTCCCTAGAGGGATAGATTTCTAGGTCCCTAGAGGGATTTCAATGTCCCTAGAGGGATTTCTAGGTCCCTAGAGGGATTTCTATGTCCCTAGAGGGATAGATTTCTATGTCCCTAGAGGGATTTCTATGTCCCTAGAGAGATTTCTAGGTCCCTAGAGGGATTTCTATGTCGCTAGAGGGATTTCTATGTCCCTAGAGGGATTTCTATGTCCCTAGAGGGATTTCTAGGTCCCTAGAGGGATTTCTAGGTCCCTAGAGAGAGAGATTTCTATGTCCCTAGAGGGATTTCTATGTCGCTAGAGGGATTTCTATGTCGCTAGAGGGATTTCTAGGTCCCTAGAGGGATTTCTAGGTCCCTAGAGAGAGAGATTTCTATGTCCCTAGAGGGATTTCTATGTCCCTAGAGGGATAGATTTCTATGTCCCTAGAGGGATTTCTATGTCGCTAGAGGGATTTCTATGTCGCTAGAGGAATTTCTAGGTCCCTAGAGGGATTTCTAGGTCCCTAGAGAGAGAGATATCTATGTCCCTAGAGGGATTTCTAGGTCCCTAGAGGGATTTCTATGTTCCTAGAGAGATTTCAAGGTCCCTAGAGAGATTTCTATGTCGCTAGAGGGATTTCTAGGTCCCTAGAGGGATAGATTTCTAGGTCCCTAGAGGGATTTCAATGTCCCTAGAGGGATTTCTATGTCCCTAGAGGGATAGATTTCTATGTCCCTAGAGGGATTTCTATGTCCCTAGAGAGATTTCTAGGTCCCTAGAGGGATTTCTATGTCGCTAGAGGGATTTCTAGGTCCCTAGAGGGATAGATTTCTAGGTCCCTAGAGGGATTTCAATGTCCCTAGAGGGATTTCTAGGTCCCTAGAGAGAGAGATTTCTATGTCCCTAGAGGGATTTCTATGTCGCTAGAGGGATTTCTATGTCGCTAGAGAGATTTCTAGGTCCCTAGAGGGATTTCTAGGTCCCTAGAGGGATAGATTTCTATGTCCCTAGAGGGATTTCTATGTCCCTAGAGAGATTTCTAGGTCCCTAGAGGGATTTCTATGTCGCTAGAGGGATTTCTAGGTCCCTAGAGGGATAGATTTCTAGGTCCCTAGAGGGATTTCAATGTGCCTAGAGGGATTTCTAGGTCCCTAGAGGGATTTCTAGGTCCCTAGAGGGATAGATTTCTATGTCCCTAGAGGGATTTCAATGTCCCTAGAGGGATTTCTAGGTCCCTAGAGGGATAGATTTCTATGTCCCTAGAGGGATTTCTATGTCCCTAGAGGGATTTCTAGGTCCCTAGAGGGATTTCTAGGTCCCTAGAGGGATAGATTTCTATGTCCCTAGAGGGATTTCTATGTCGCTAGAGGGATTTCTAGGTCCCTAGAGGGATAGATTTCTATGTCCCTAGAGGGATTTCTATGTCCCTAGAGAGATTTCTAGGTCCCTAGAGGGATTTCTATGTCGCTAGAGGGATTTCTAGGTCCCTAGAGGGATAGATTTCTAGGTCCCTAGAGGGATTTCAATGTGCCTAGAGGGATTTCTAGGTCCCTAGAGGGATTTCTAGGTCCCTAGAGGGATTTCTATGTCCCTAGAGGGATAGATTTCTATGTCCCTAGAGGGATTTCTATGTCCCTAGAGGGATTTCTATGTCCCTAGAGGGATAGATTTCTATGTCCCTAGAGGGATTTCTATGTCCCTAGAGGGATTTCGATGTCCCTAGAGGGATTTCTATGTCGCTAGAGGGATTTCTATGTCGCTAGAGGGATTTCTAGGTCCCTAGAGGGATAGATTTCTATGTCCCTAGAGGGATTTCTATGTCCCTAGAGAGATTTCTAGGTCCCTAGAGGGATTTCTATGTCGCTAGAGGGATTTCTAGGTCCCTAGAGGGATAGATTTCTAGGTCCCTAGAGGGATTTCAATGTCCCTAGAGGGATTTCTAGGTCCCTAGAGGGATTTCTATGTCCCTAGAGGGATAGATTTCTATGTCCCTAGAGGGATTTCTAGGTCCCTAGAGGGATTTCTATGTCCCTAGAGGGATAGATTTCTATGTCCCTAGAGGGATTTCTATGTCCCTAGAGGGATTTCTAGGTCCCAAGAGGGATTTCTATGTCCCTAGAGGGATAGATTTCTATGTCCCTAGAGGGATTTCTATGTCCCTAGAGGGATAGATTTCTATGTCCCTAGAGGGATTTCTATGTCCCTAGAGGGATTTCTAGGTCCCTAGAGGGATTTCTAGGTTCCTAGAGGGATTTCTAGGTCCCTAGAGGGATTTCTAGGTCCCTAGAGAGAGAGATATCTATGTCCCTAGAGGGATTTCTATGTCGCTAGAGGGATTTCTATGTCGCTAGAGAGATTTCTAGGTCCCTAGAGGGATTTCTATGTCGCTAGAGGGATTTCTAGGTCCCTAGAGGGATAGATTTCTAGGTCCCTAGAGGGATAGATTTCTATGTCCCTAGAGGGATTTCTATGTCCCTAGAGGGATTTCTAGGTCCCTAGAGGGATAGATTTCTATGTCCCTAGAGGGATTTCTAGGTCCCTAGAGGGATAGATTTCTAGGTCCCTAGAGGGATTTCAATGTCCCTAGAGGGATTTCTAGGTCCCTAGAGGGATTTCTATGTCCCTAGAGGTATAGATTTCTATGTCCCTAGAGGGATTTCTATGTCCCTAGAGGGATTTCTAGGTCCCTAGAGGGATTTCTAGGTCCCTAGAGGGATAGATTTCTATGTCCCTAGAGGGATTTCTATGTCCCTAGAGAGATTTCTAGGTCCCTAGAGGGATTTCTATGTCGCTAGAGGGATTTCTAGGTCCCTAGAGGGATAGATTTCTAGGTCCCTAGAGGGATTTCAATGTCCCTAGAGGGATTTCTAGGTCCCTAGAGGGATTTCTATGTCCCTAGAGGGATAGATTTGTATGTCCCTAGAGGGATTTCTATGTTCCTAGAGGGATTTCTATGTCCCTAGAGGGATAGATTTCTATGTCGCTAGAGGGATTTCTATGTCGCTAGAGAGATTTCTAGGTCCCTAGAGGGATTTCTATGTCGCTAGAGGGATTTCTATGTCCCTAGAGAGATTTCTAGGTCCCTAGAGGGATTTCTATGTCGCTAGAAAGATTTCTAGGTCCCTAGAGGGATTTCTATGTCCCTAGAGGGATAGATTTCTATGTCCCTAGAGGGATTTCTATGTCCCTAGAGGGATTTCTATGTCCCTAGAGGGATTTCTAGGTCCCTAGAGGGATAGATTTCTAGGTCCCTAGAGGGATTTCAATGTCCCTAGAGGGATTTCTATGTCCCTAGAGAGATTTCTAGGTCCCTAGAGGGATTTCTATGTCGCTAGAGGGATTTCTAGGTCCCTAGAGGGATAGATTTCTAGGTCCCTAGAGGGATTTCAATGTCCCTAGAGGGATTTCTAGGTCCCTAGAGGGATTTCTATGTCCCTAGAGGGATAGATTTGTATGTCCCTAGAGGGATTTCTATGTCCCTAGAGGGATTTCTATGTCCCTAGAGGGATTTCTAGGTCCCTAGAGGGATTTCTAGGTCCCTAGAGGGATTTCTAGGTCGCTAGAGAGATAGATTTCTATGTCCCTAGAGGGATTTCTAGGTCCCTAGAGGGATAGATTTCTATGTCCCTAGAGGGATTTCTATGTCCCTAGAGAGATTTCTAGGTCCCTAGAGGGATTTCTATGTCGCTAGAGGGATTTCTAGGTCCCTAGAGGGATAGATTTCTAGGTCCCTAGAGGGATTTCAATGTCCCTAGAGGGATTTCTAGGTCCCTAGAGGGATTTCTATGTCCCTAGAGGGATAGATTTCTATGTCCCTAGAGGGATTTCTATGTCCCTAGAGAGATTTCTAGGTCCCTAGAGGGATTTCTATGTCGCTAGAGGGATTTCTATGTCCCTAGAGGGATTTCTATGTCCCTAGAGGGATTTCTAGGTCCCTAGAGGGATTTCTAGGTCCCTAGAGAGAGAGATTTCTATGTCCCTAGAGGGATTTCTATGTCGCTAGAGGGATTTCTATGTCGCTAGAGGGATTTCTAGGTCCCTAGAGGGATTTCTAGGTCCCTAGAGAGAGAGATTTCTATGTCCCTAGAGGGATTTCTATGTCCCTAGAGGGATAGATTTCTATGTCCCTAGAGTGATTTCTATGTCGCTAGAGGGATTTCTATGTCGCTAGAGGAATTTCTAGGTCCCTAGAGGGATTTCTAGGTCCCTAGAGAGAGAGATATCTATGTCCCTAGAGGGATTTCTAGGTCCCTAGAGGGATTTCTATGTTCCTAGAGAGATTTCAAGGTCCCTAGAGAGATTTCTATGTCGCTAGAGGGATTTCTAGGTCCCTAGAGGGATAGATTTCTAGGTCCCTAGAGGGATTTCAATGTCCCTAGAGGGATTTCTATGTCCCTAGAGGGATAGATTTCTATGTCCCTAGAGGGATTTCTATGTCCCTAGAGAGATTTCTAGGTCCCTAGAGGGATTTCTATGTCGCTAGAGGGATTTCTAGGTCCCTAGAGGGATAGATTTCTAGGTCCCTAGAGGGATTTCAATGTCCCTAGAGGGATTTCTAGGTCCCTAGAGGGATTTCTATGTCCCTAGAGGGATTTCTAGGTCCCTAGAGGGATAGATTTCTATGTCCCTAGAGGGATTTCTAGGTCCCTAGAGGGATAGATTTCTAGGTCCCTAGAGGGATTTCAATGTCCCTAGAGGGATTTCTAGGTCCCTAGAGGGATTTCTATGTCCCTAGAGGTATAGATTTCTATGTCCCTAGAGGGATTTCTATGTCCCTAGAGGGATTTCTAGGTCCCTAGAGGGATTTCTAGGTCCCTAGAGGGATAGATTTCTATGTCCCTAGAGGGATTTCTATGTCCCTAGAGAGATTTCTAGGTCCCTAGAGGGATTTCTATGTCGCTAGAGGGATTTCTAGGTCCCTAGAGGGATAGATTTCTAGGTCCCTAGAGGGATTTCAATGTCCCTAGAGGGATTTCTAGGTCCCTAGAGGGATTTCTATGTCCCTAGAGGGATAGATTTGTATGTCCCTAGAGGGATTTCTATGTTCCTAGAGGGATTTCTATGTCCCTAGAGGGATAGATTTCTATGTCGCTAGAGGGATTTCTATGTCGCTAGAGAGATTTCTAGGTCCCTAGAGGGATTTCTATGTCGCTAGAGGGATTTCTATGTCCCTAGAGAGATTTCTAGGTCCCTAGAGGGATTTCTATGTCGCTAGAAAGATTTCTAGGTCCCTAGAGGGATTTCTATGTCCCTAGAGGGATAGATTTCTATGTCCCTAGAGGGATTTCTATGTCCCTAGAGGGATTTCTATGTCCCTAGAGGGATTTCTAGGTCCCTAGAGGGATAGATTTCTAGGTCCCTAGAGGGATTTCAATGTCCCTAGAGGGATTTCTATGTCCCTAGAGAGATTTCTAGGTCCCTAGAGGGATTTCTATGTCGCTAGAGGGATTTCTAGGTCCCTAGAGGGATAGATTTCTAGGTCCCTAGAGGGATTTCAATGTCCCTAGAGGGATTTCTAGGTCCCTAGAGGGATTTCTATGTCCCTAGAGGGATAGATTTGTATGTCCCTAGAGGGATTTCTATGTCCCTAGAGGGATTTCTATGTCCCTAGAGGGATTTCTAGGTCCCTAGAGGGATTTCTAGGTCCCTAGAGGGATTTCTAGGTCGCTAGAGAGATAGATTTCTATGTCCCTAGAGGGATTTCTAGGTCCCTAGAGGGATAGATTTCTATGTCCCTAGAGGGATTTCTATGTCCCTAGAGAGATTTCTAGGTCCCTAGAGGGATTTCTATGTCGCTAGAGGGATTTCTAGGTCCCTAGAGGGATAGATTTCTAGGTCCCTAGAGGGATTTCAATGTCCCTAGAGGGATTTCTAGGTCCCTAGAGGGATTTCTATGTCCCTAGAGGGATAGATTTCTATGTCCCTAGAGGGATTTCTATGTCCCTAGAGAGATTTCTAGGTCCCTAGAGGGATTTCTATGTCGCTAGAGGGATTTCTATGTCCCTAGAGGGATTTCTATGTCCCTAGAGGGATTTCTAGGTCCCTAGAGGGATTTCTAGGTCCCTAGAGAGAGAGATTTCTATGTCCCTAGAGGGATTTCTATGTCGCTAGAGGGATTTCTATGTCGCTAGAGGGATTTCTAGGTCCCTAGAGGGATTTCTAGGTCCCTAGAGAGAGAGATTTCTATGTCCCTAGAGGGATTTCTATGTCCCTAGAGGGATAGATTTCTATGTCCCTAGAGGGATTTCTATGTCGCTAGAGGGATTTCTATGTCGCTAGAGGAATTTCTAGGTCCCTAGAGGGATTTCTAGGTCCCTAGAGAGAGAGATATCTATGTCCCTAGAGGGATTTCTAGGTCCCTAGAGGGATTTCTATGTTCCTAGAGAGATTTCAAGGTCCCTAGAGAGATTTCTATGTCGCTAGAGGGATTTCTAGGTCCCTAGAGGGATAGATTTCTAGGTCCCTAGAGGGATTTCAATGTCCCTAGAGGGATTTCTATGTCCCTAGAGGGATAGATTTCTATGTCCCTAGAGGGATTTCTATGTCCCTAGAGAGATTTCTAGGTCCCTAGAGGGATTTCTATGTCGCTAGAGGGATTTCTAGGTCCCTAGAGGGATAGATTTCTAGGTCCCTAGAGGGATTTCAATGTCCCTAGAGGGATTTCTAGGTCCCTAGAGGGATTTCTAGGTCCCTAGAGAGAGAGATATCTATGTCCCTAGAGGGATAGATTTCTATGTCCCTAGAGGGATTTCTATGTCCCTAGAGGGATTTCTAGGTCCCTAGAGGGATTTCTAGGTCCCTAGAGGGATTTCTAGGTCGCTAGAGAGATTTCTATGTCGCTAGAGGGATTTCTAGGTCCCTAGAGGGATAGATTTCTATGTCCCTAGAGGGATTTCTATGTCCCTAGAGAGATTTCTAGGTCCCTAGAGGGAATTCTTTGTCGCTAGAGGGATTTCTAGGTCCCTAGAGGGATGGATTTCTAGGTCCCTAGAGGGATTTCTATGTCCCTAGAGGGATAGATTTCTATGTCCTAGAAATCCCTCTAGGGACCTAGAAATCCCTCTAGGGACATAGAAATCCCTCTAGGGACATAGAAATCTATACCTCTAGGGACATAGAAATCCCTCTAGGGACCTAGAAATCCCTCTAGGGACATTGAAATCCCTCTAGGGACATAGAAATCCCTCTAGGGACCTAGAAATCCCTCTAGGGACATAGAAATCTCTCTCTCTAGGGACCTAGAAATCCCTCTAGGGACCTAGAAATCCCTCTAGCGACATAGAAATCCCTCTAGCGACATAGAAATCCCTCTAGGGACATAGAAATCTATCCCTCTAGGGACATAGAAATCCCTCTAGGGACATAGAAATCTCTCTCTCTAGGGACCTAGAAATCCCTCTAGGGACCTAGAAATCCCTCTAGCGACATAGAAATCCCTCTAGCGACATAGAAATCCCTCTAGGGACATAGAAATCTCTCTCTCTAGGGACCTAGAAATCCCTCTAGGGACCTAGAAATCCCTCTAGGGACATAGAAATCCCTCTAGGGACATAGAAATCCCTCTAGGGACCTAGAAATCCCTCTAGCGACATAGAAATCTATCCCTCTAGGGACATAGAAATCCCTCTAGGGACCTAGAAATCCCTCTAGCGACATAGAAATCCCTCTAGCGACATAGAAATCCCTCTAGGGACCTAGAAATCCCTCTAGCGACATAGAAATCCCTCTAGCGACATAGAAATCCCTCTAGGGACATAGAAATCTCTCTCTCTAGGGACCTAGAAATCCCTCTAGGGACATAGAAATCCCTCTAGGGACCTAGAAATCCCTCTAGGGACATAGAAATCCTCTAGGGACATAGAAATCTCTCTCTCTAGGGACCTAGAAATCCCTCTAGGGACCTAGAAATCCCTCTAGCGACATAGAAATCCCTCTAGCGACATAGAAATCCCTCTAGGGACATAGAAATCTCTCTCTCTAGGGACCTAGAAATCCCTCTAGGGACATAGAAATCCCTCTAGGGACCTAGAAATCCCTCTAGGGACATAGAAATCCCTCTAGGGACATAGAAATCTATCCCTCTAGGGACATAGAAATCCCTCTAGGGACATAGAAATCTATCCCTCTAGGGACATAGAAATCCCTCTTGGGACCTAGAAATCCCTCTAGGGACATAGAAATCCCTCTAGGGACATAGAAATCTATCCCTCTAGGGACATAGAAATCCCTCTAGGGACCTAGAAATCCCTCTAGGGACATAGAAATCTATCCCTCTAGGGACATAGAAATCCCTCTAGGGACCTAGAAATCCCTCTAGGGACATTGAAATCCCTCTAGGGACCTAGAAATCTATCCCTCTAGGGACCTAGAAATCCCTCTAGCGACATAGAAATCCCTCTAGGGACCTAGAAATCTCTCTAGGGACATAGAAATCCCTCTAGGGACATAGAAATCTATCCCTCTAGGGACCTAGAAATCCCTCTAGCGACATAGAAATCCCTCTAGCGACATAGAAATCCCTCTAGGGACATAGAAATCCCTCTAGGGACATAGAAATCTATCCCTCTAGGGACATAGAAATCCCTCTAGGGACATAGAAATCCCTCTAGGGACATAGAAATCTATCCCTCTAGGGACATAGAAATCCCTCTAGGGACCTAGAAATCTATCCCTCTAGGGACATAGAAATCCCTCTAGGGACATAGAAATCCCTCTAGGGACATAGAAATCTATCCCTCTAGGGACATAGAAATCCCTCTAGGGACCTAGAAATCCCTCTAGGGACCTAGAAATCCCTCTAGGCACATTGAAATCCCTCTAGGGACATAGAAATCGCTCTAGGGACATAGAAATCTATCCCTCTAGGGACCTAGAAATCTATCCCTCTAGGTATAGAAG
This sequence comes from Troilus luridus, assembly GCA_964056705.1. NCBI lineage: Eukaryota > Metazoa > Arthropoda > Insecta > Hemiptera > Pentatomidae > Troilus > Troilus luridus. The sequence continues at coordinate 100,487,546 of OZ057415.1, forward strand.
GTAAAAAATTTTAGTTAGTCGCAGTCAATAAAAACAATTTCGTTTAGTTGCAGTCGATCGTGGCAATTTTAATTAGTTGCAGTCGATTGAATAATTTCCCGATAAAAATAATTTCGGGTAGTTGCAGTCGATTATAATAATTTCGGTTTGTCGCAGTCAACTTAATAATTCCGTTTAGTCGCAGTCGATTGTAATAATTTCGGTTAGTGGCAGTAGATTGTAATAATTTTCAATAATAATAATTTCGGTTAGTTGCAGGCGGTTGTAATAATTTCGCGATAAAAAAAAATTTCGGTTAGTTGCAGTCGATTGTAAGAATTTTGGTTAGTTTCAGTCGATCGTAAGAATTCCGGTTAGTTGCAGGCGATTGTAATAAATTCGCGATAAAAATAATTTTGGTTAGTTGCAGTCGATTGCAATAAATTCGCGATATAAATAATTTGGCCTACCTGCAGTCGATTCTACTAATTTCGGTCATTCGAAGTCAATTGTAATAATTCCGGTTAGTCGCAGTCACGTGTAACAATTTCGGTTAGTTGCAGCCGATCATAACAATTTCGTTTAGTTGTAGTCAATTGTAATAATTTCACAATAAAAATAATTTTGGTTAGTTGCAGTCGATTGGATTTCTATGTCCCTAGAGGGATAGATTTCTATGTCCCTAGAGGGATTTCTATGTCCCTAGAGGGATAGATTTCTATGTCCCTAGAGGGATTTCTATGTCCCTAGAGAGATTTCTAGGTCCCTAGAGGGATTTCTATGTCGCTAGAGGGATTTCTATGTCCCTAGAGGGATTTCTATGTCCCTAGAGGGATTTCTAGGTCCCTAGAGGGATTTCTAGGTCCCTAGAGAGAGAGATTTCTATGTCCCTAGAGGGATTTCTATGTCGCTAGAGGGATTTCTATGTCGCTAGAGGGATTTCTAGGTCCCTAGAGGGATTTCTAGGTCCCTAGAGAGAGAGATTTCTATGTCCCTAGAGGGATTTCTATGTCCCTAGAGGGATAGATTTCTATGTCCCTAGAGGGATTTCTATGTCGCTAGAGGGATTTCTATGTCGCTAGAGGAATTTCTAGGTCCCTAGAGGGATTTCTAGGTCCCTAGAGAGAGAGATTTCTATGTCCCTAGAGGGATTTCTAGGTCCCTAGAGGGATTTCTATGTTCCTAGAGAGATTTCAAGGTCCCTAGAGAGATTTCTATGTCGCTAGAGGGATTTCTAGGTCCCTAGAGGGATAGATTTCTAGGTCCCTAGAGGGATTTCAATGTCCCTAGAGGGATTTCTATGTCCCTAGAGGGATAGATTTCTATGTCCCTAGAGGGATTTCTATGTCCCTAGAGAGATTTCTAGGTCCCTAGAGGGATTTCTATGTCGCTAGAGGGATTTCTAGGTCCCTAGAGGGATAGATTTCTAGGTCCCTAGAGGGATTTCAATGTCCCTAGAGGGATTTCTAGGTCCCTAGAGGGATTTCTAGGTCCCTAGAGAGAGAGATATCTATGTCCCTAGAGGGATAGATTTCTATGTCCCTAGAGGGATTTCTATGTCCCTAGAGGGATTTCTAGGTCCCTAGAGGGATTTCTAGGTCCCTAGAGGGATTTCTAGGTCGCTAGAGAGATTTCTATGTCGCTAGAGGGATTTCTAGGTCCCTAGAGGGATAGATTTCTATGTCCCTAGAGGGATTTCTATGTCCCTAGAGAGATTTCTAGGTCCCTAGAAGGATTTCTATGTCGCTAGAGGGATTTCTAGGTCCCTAGAGGGATGGATTTCTAGGTCCCTAGAGGGATTTCTATGTCCCTAGAGGGATAGATTTCTATGTCCTAGAAATCCCTCTAGGGACCTAGAAATCCCTCTAGGGACATAGAAATCCCTCTAGGGACATAGAAATCTATACCTCTAGGGACATAGAAATCCCTCTAGGGACCTAGAAATCCCTCTAGGGACATTGAAATCCCTCTAGGGACATAGAAATCCCTCTAGGGACCTAGAAATCCCTCTAGGGACATAGAAATCTCTCTCTCTAGGGACCTAGAAATCCCTCTAGGGACCTAGAAATCCCTCTAGCGACATAGAAATCCCTCTAGCGACATAGAAATCCCTCTAGGGACATAGAAATCTATCCCTCTAGGGACATAGAAATCCCTCTAGGGACATAGAAATCTCTCTCTCTAGGCACCTAGAAATCCCTCTAGGGACCTAGAAATCCCTCTAGCGACATAGAAATCCCTCTAGCGACATAGAAATCCCTCTAGGGACATAGAAATCTCTCTCTCTAGGGACCTAGAAATCCCTCTAGGGACCTAGAAATCCCTCTAGGGACATAGAAATCCCTCTAGGGACATAGAAATCCCTCTAGGGACCTAGAAATCCCTCTAGCGACATAGAAATCTATCCCTCTAGGGACATAGAAATCCCTCTAGGGACCTAGAAATCCCTCTAGCGACATAGAAATCCCTCTAGCGACATAGAAATCCCTCTAGGGACCTAGAAATCCCTCTAGCGACATAGAAATCCCTCTAGCGACATAGAAATCCCTCTAGGGACATAGAAATCTCTCTCTCTAGGGACCTAGAAATCCCTCTAGGGACATAGAAATCCCTCTAGGGACCTAGAAATCCCTCTAGGGACATAGAAATTCCTCTAGGGACATAGAAATCTCTCTCTCTAGGGACCTAGAAATCCCTCTAGGGACCTAGAAATCCCTCTAGCGACATAGAAATCCCTCTAGCGACATAGAAATCCCTCTAGGGACATAGAAATCTCTCTCTCTAGGGACCTAGAAATCCCTCTAGGGACATAGAAATCCCTCTAGGGACCTAGAAATCCTTCTAGGGACATAGAAATCCCTCTAGGGACATAGAAATCTATCCCTCTAGGGACATAGAAATCCCTCTAGGGACATAGAAATCTATCCCTCTAGGGACATAGAAATCCCTCTTGGGACCTAGAAATCCCTCTAGGGACATAGAAATCCCTCTAGGGACATAGAAATCTATCCCTCTAGGGACATAGAAATCCCTCTAGGGACCTAGAAATCCCTCTAGGGACATAGAAATCTATCCCTCTAGGGACATAGAAATCCCTCTAGGGACCTAGAAATCCCTCTAGGGACATTGAAATCCCTCTAGGGACCTAGAAATCTATCCCTCTAGGGACCTAGAAATCCCTCTAGCGACATAGAAATCCCTCTAGGGACCTAGAAATCTCTCTAGGGACATAGAAATCCCTCTAGGGACATAGAAATCTATCCCTCTAGGGACCTAGAAATCCCTCTAGCGACATAGAAATCCCTCTAGCGACATAGAAATCCCTCTAGGGACATAGAAATCCCTCTAGGGACATAGAAATCTATCCCTCTAGGGACATAGAAATCCCTCTAGGGACATAGAAATCCCTCTAGGGACATAGAAATCTATCCCTCTAGGGACATAGAAATCCCTCTAGGGACCTAGAAATCTATCCCTCTAGGGACATAGAAATCCCTCTAGGGACATAGAAATCCCTCTAGGGACATAGAAATCTATCCCTCTAGGGACATAGAAATCCCTCTAGGGACCTAGAAATCCCTCTAGGGACCTAGAAATCCCTCTAGGCACATTGAAATCCCTCTAGGGACATAGAAATCCCTCTAGGGACATAGAAATCTATCCCTCTAGGGACCTAGAAATCTATCCCTCTAGGTATAGAAGGTAAAAAATTTTAGTTAGTCGCAGTCAATAAAAACAATTTCGTTTAGTTGCAGTCGATCGTGGCAATTTTAATTAGTTGCAGTCGATTGAATAATTTCCCGATAAAAATAATTTTGGGTAGTTGCAGCCGATTATAATAATTTCGGTTTGTCGCAGTCAACTTAATAATTCCGTTTAGTCGCAGTCGATTGTAATAATTTCGGTTAGTGGCAGTAGATTGTAATAATTTTCAATAATAATAATTTCGGTTAGTTGCAGGCGGTTGTAATAATTTCGCGATAAAAAAAAATTTCGGTTAGTTGCAGTCGATTGTAAGAATTTTGGTTAGTTTCAGTCGATCGTAAGAATTCCGGTTAGTTGCAGGCGATTGTAATAAATTCGCGATAAAAATAATTTTGGTTAGTTGCAGTCGATTGCAATAAATTCGCGATATAAATAATTTGGCCTACCTGCAGTCGATTCTACTAATTTCGGTCATTCGAAGTCAATTGTAATAATTCCGGTTAGTCGCAGTCACGTGTAACAATTTCGGTTAGTTGCAGCCGATCATAACAATTTCGTTTAGTTGTAGTCAATTGTAATAATTTCACAATAAAAATAATTTTGGTTAGTTGCAGTCGATTGGATTTCTATGTCCCTAGAGGGATAGATTTCTATGTCCCTAGAGGGAGAATTTTAGCTGCTATTAGAACTGATATTAGAACTGATATAAGAACTGATATTAGAACTACTATTAGAACTGCTATTAAAACTGCTGTTAGAACTGCTACTAGAACTGATATTAGAATTGCTTATGAACTGCTATTAGAACTGCTATTAGAACTGATATTAGAACTGATATTAGAACTGCTATTAGATTTGCTATTAGAACTGCTGTTAGAACTGCTACTAGAACTGATATTATAACTGCTATTAGAACTGATATTAGAACTGCTTTTGAACTGCTATTAGAACTGCTATTAGATCTGCTATTAGAAGTGATATTAGAACTGCTATTAGAACTGCTGTTAGAGCTGCTGTTAGAGTTGCTGTTATAACTGATATTAGAACTGATATTAGAACTGATATTAGAACTGCTATTAGAACCGATATTAGAACTGCTATTAGAACTGCTATTAGAACTGCTATTAGAACTGCTGTTAGAACTGCTACTAGAACTGATATTAGAACTGCTATTAGAACTGATATTAGAACTGCTTTTGAACTGCTATTAGAACCGCGATTAGAACTGCTATAAGAACTGCTATTAGAACTGCTATTAGAACTGCTATTAGAACTGCTATTAGAACTGATATTAGAAGTGCTATTAGAACTGATGTTAGAACTGCTATTAGAACTGATATTAGAACTGCTTTTGAACTGCTATTAGAACTACTATTAGAACTGCTATTAGAACTGCTATTGAACTGCTATTAGAACTGCTATTAGAACTGATATTAGAACTCATATAAGAACTGATATTAGAACTGCTTTTAGAACTGCTATTAGAACTGCTATTAGAACTGGTGTTAGAACTGCTATTAGAACTGTTATTAGAACTGCTACTAGAACTGATATTAGAACTGCTATTAGAACTGATATTAGGACTGCTTTTGAACTGCTATTAGAACTGCTATTAGAAGTGATATTAGAACTGCTATTAGAACTGCTGTTAGAACTGCTGTTAGAGTTGCTGTTAGAACTGATATTAGAACTGCTATTAGAACTGCTATTAGAACCGATATTAGAACTGCTATTAGAGCTGCTATTAGAACTGCTATTAGAACTGCTGTTAGAACTGCTACTAGAACTGATATTAGAACTGCTATTAGAACAGATATTAGAACTGTATTAATTTTTGTTAGTTGCAGTCGATTGCTATAAATTCGCGATAAAATTTCTTTGTCGCAGTCAACTTAATAATTCCGTTTAGTCGCAGTCGATTGTAATAATTTCGGTATTTGCAGTTGATCGTAATAATTTTCAATAACAATAATTTCGGTTAGTTGCAGGCGATTGTAATAATTTCGCGATAACCTAAGGGACCTAGAAATCTCTCTAGGGACATAGAAATCCCTCTAGGGACATAGAAATCTATCCCTCTAGGGACCTAGAAATCCCTCTAGGGACCTAGAAATCTCTCTAGGGACATAGAAATCCCTCTAGGGACATAGAAATCTATCCCTCTAGGGACCTAGAAATCTCTCTAGGTCCCTAGAGGGATTTCTATGTCGCTAGAGGGATTTCTAGGTCCCTAGAGGGATAGATTTCTAGGTCCCTAGAGGGATTTCAATGTCCCTAGAGGGATTTCAATGTCCCTAGAGGGATTTCTAGGTCCCTAGAGGGATTTCTAGGTCCCTAGAGGGATTTCTATGTCCCTAGAGGGATAGATTTCTATGTCCCTAGAGGGATTTCTAGGTCCCTAGAGGGATTTCTATGTCCCTAGAGGGATAGATTTCTATGTCCCTAGAGGGATTTCTATGTCCCTAGAGGGATTTCTATGTCCCTAGAGGGATTTCTAGGTCCCAAGAGGGATTTCTATGTCCCTAGAGGGATAGATTTCTATGTCCCTAGAGGGATTTCTATGTCCCTAGAGGGATAGATTTCTATGTCCCTAGAGGGATTTCAATGTCCCTAGAGGGATTTCTAGGTCCCTAGAGGAATAGATTTCTATGTCCCTAGAGGGATTTCTATGTCCCTAGAGGGATTTCTAGGTCCCAAGAGGGATTTCTATGTCCCTAGAGGGATAGATTTCTATGTCCCTAGAGGGATTTCTATGTCCCTAGAGGGATTTCTAGGTCCCTAGAGGGATTTCTAGGTCCCTAGAGGGATAGATTTCTATGTCCCTAGAGGGATTTCTATGTCCCTAGAGGGATTTCTAGGTCCCTAGAGGGATTTCTATGTCCCTAGAGGGATAGATTTGTATGTCCCTAGAGGGATTTCTATGTCCCTAGAGGGATTTCTATGTCCCTAGAGGGATAGATTTCTATGTCGCTAGAGGGATTTCTATGTCGCTAGAGAGATTTCTAGGTCCCTAGAGGGATAGATTTCTATGTCCCTAGAGGGATTTCTAGGTCCCTAGAGGGATAGATTTCTAGGTCCCTAGAGGGATAGATTTCTATGTCCCTAGAGGGATTTCTATGTCCCTAGAGGGATTTCTATGTCCCTAGAGGGATTTCTATGTCCCTAGAGGGATTTCTAGGTCCCTAGAGGGATTTCTAGGTCCCTAGAGGGATTTCTAGGTCCCTAGAGAGAGAGATTTCTATGTCCCTAGAGGGATTTCTATGTCGCTAGAGGGATTTCTATGTCGCTAGAGAGATTTCTAGGTCCCTAGAGGGATTTCTATGTCGCTAGAGGGATTTCTAGGTCCCTAGAGGGATAGATTTCTATGTCCCTAGAGGGATTTCTATGTCCCTAGAGAGATTTCTAGGTCCCTAGAGGGATTTCTATGTCGCTAGAGGGATTTCTAGGTCCCTAGAGGGATAGATTTCTAGGTCCCTAGAGGGATTTCAATGTGCCTAGAGGGATTTCTAGGTCCCTAGAGGGATTTCTAGGTCCCTAGAGGGATTTCTATGTCCCTAGAGGGATAGATTTCTATGTCCCTAGAGGGATTTCTATGTCCCTAGAGGGATTTCTATGTCCCTAGAGGGATAGATTTCTAGGTCCCTAGAGGGATTTCTATGTCCCTAGAGGGATAGATTTCTATGTCCCTAGAGGGATTTCTATGTCCCTAGAGGGATTTCTATGTCCCTAGAGGGATAGATTTCTATGTCCCTAGAGGGATTTCTATGTCCCTAGAGGGATTTCTATGTCGCTAGAGGGATTTCTATGTCGCTAGAGGGATTTCTAGGTCCCTAGAGGGATAGATTTCTATGTCCCTAGAGGGATTTCTATGTCCCTAGAGAGATTTCTAGGTCCCTAGAGGGATTTCTAGGTCCCTAGAGGGATTTCTATGTCCCTAGAGGGATAGATTTCTATGTCCCTAGAGGGATTTCTATGTCCCTAGAGGGATTTCTAGGTCCCAAGAGGGATTTCTATGTCCCTAGAGGGATAGATTTCTATGTCCCTAGAGGGATTTCTATGTCCCTAGAGGGATAGATTTCTATGTCCCTAGAGGGATTTCTATGTCCCTAGAGGGATTTCTAGGTCCCTAGAGGGATTTCTAGGTCCCTAGAGAGAGAGATATCTATGTCCCTAGAGGGATTTCTATGTCGCTAGAGGGATTTCTATGTCGCTAGAGAGATTTCTAGGTCCCTAGAGGGATAGATTTCTATGTCCCTAGAGGGATTTCTAGGTCCCTAGAGGGATAGATTTCTAGGTCCCTAGAGGGATTTCAATGTCCCTAGAGGGATTTCTAGGTCCCTAGAGGGATTTCTATGTCCCTAGAGGTATAGATTTCTATGTCCCTAGAGGGATTTCTAGGTCCCTAGAGGGATTTCTAGGTCCCTAGAGGGATAGATTTCTATGTCCCTAGAGGGATTTCTATGTCCCTAGAGAGATTTCTAGGTCCCTAGAGGGATTTCTATGTCGCTAGAGGGATTTCTAGGTCCCTAGAGGGATAGATTTCTAGGTCCCTAGAGGGATTTCAATGTCCCTAGAGGGATTTCTAGGTCCCTAGAGGGATTTCTATGTCCCTAGAGGGATAGATTTGTATGTCCCTAGAGGGATTTCTATGTCCCTAGAGGGATTTCTATGTCCCTAGAGGGATAGATTTCTATGTCGCTAGAGGGATTTCTATGTCGCTAGAGAGATTTCTAGGTCCCTAGAGGGATTTCTATGTCGCTAGAGGGATTTCTATGTCCCTAGAGAGATTTCTAGGTCCCTAGAGGGATTTCTATGTCGCTAGAGGGATTTCTAGGTCCCTAGAGGGATTTCTATGTCCCTAGAGGGATAGATTTCTATGTCCCTAGAGGGATTTCTATGTCCCTAGAGGGATTTCTATGTCCCTAGAGGGATTTCTAGGTCCCTAGAGGGATAGATTTCTAGGTCCCTAGAGGGATTTCAATGTCCCTAGAGGGATTTCTATGTCCCTAGAGAGATTTCTAGGTCCCTAGAGGGATTTCTATGTCGCTAGAGGGATTTCTAGGTCCCTAGAGGGATAGATTTCTAGGTCCCTAGAGGGATTTCAATGTCCCTAGAGGAATTTCTAGGTCCCTAGAGGGATTTCTAGGTCCCTAGAGGGATTTCTATGTCCCTAGAGGGATAGATTTGTATGTCCCTAGAGGGATTTCTATGTCCCTAGAGGGATTTCTATGTCCCTAGAGGGATTTCTAGGTCCCTAGAGGGATTTCTAGGTCCCTAGAGGGATTTCTAGGTCGCTAGAGAGATTTCTAGGTCCCTAGAGGGATTTCTATGTCGCTAGAGGGATTTCTAGGTCCCTAGAGGGATAGATTTCTATGTCCCTAGAGGGATTTCTATGTCCCTAGAGAGATTTCTAGGTCCCTAGAGAGATTTCTATGTCGCTAGAGGGATTTCTAGGTCCCTAGAGGGATAGATTTCTAGGTCCCTAGAGGGATTTCAATGTCCCTAGAGGGATTTCTATGTCCCTAGAGGGATAGATTTCTATGTCCCTAGAGGGATTTCTATGTCCCTAGAGAGATTTCTAGGTCCCTAGAGGGATTTCTATGTCGCTAGAGGGATTTCTAGGTCCCTAGAGGGATAGATTTCTAGGTCCCTAGAGGGATTTCAATGTCCCTAGAGGGATTTCTAGGTCCCTAGAGGGATTTCTAGGTCCCTAGAGAGAGCGATATCTATGTCCCTAGAGGGATAGATTTCTATGTCCCTAGAATGATTTCTATGTCCCTAGAGGGATTTCTAGGTCCCTAGAGGGATTTCTAGGTCCCTAGAGGGATTTCTAGGTCGCTAGAGAGATTTCTATGTCGCTAGAGGGATTTCTAGGTCCCTAGAGGGATAGATTTCTATGTCCCTAGAGGGATTTCTATGTCCCTAGAGAGATTTCTAGGTCCCTAGAGGGATTTCTATGTCGCTAGAGAGATTTCTAGGTCCCTAGAGGGATTTCTATGTCGCTAGAGGGATTTCTAGGTCCCTAGAGGGATAGATTTCTAGGTCCCTAGAGGGATTTCAATGTCCCTAGAGGGATTTCTAGGTCCCTAGAGGGATTTCTAGGTCCCTAGAGGGATTTCTAGGTCCCTAGAGGGATAGATTTCTATGTCCCTAGAGGGATTTCTAGGTCCCTAGAGGGATTTCTATGTCCCTAGAGGGATAGATTTCTATGTCCCTAGAGGGATTTCTATGTCCCTAGAGGGATTTCTATGTCCCTAGAGGGATTTCTAGGTCCCAAGAGGGATTTCTATGTCCCTAGAGGGATAGATTTCTATGTCCCTAGAGGGATTTCTATGTCCCTAGAGGGATTTCTATGTCCCTAGAGGGATAGATTTCTATGTCCCTAGAGGGATTTCAATGTCCCTAGAGGGATTTCTAGGTCCCTAGAGGGATAGATTTCTATGTCCCTAGAGGGATTTCTATGTCCCTAGAGGGATAGATTTCTATGTCCCTAGAGGGATTTCTATGTCCCTAGAGAGATTTCTAGGTCCCTAGAGGGATTTCTATGTCCCTAGAGAGATTTCTAGGTCCCTAGAGGGATTTCTATGTCGCTAGAGGGATTTCTAGGTCCCTAGAGGGATAGATTTCTAGGTCCCTAGAGGGATTTCAATGTCCCTAGAGGGATTTCTAGGTCCCTAGAGGGATTTCTAGGTCCCTAGAGGGATTTCTAGGTCCCTAGAGGGATAGATTTCTATGTCCCTAGAGGGATTTCTAGGTCCCTAGAGGGATTTCTATGTCCCTAGAGGGATAGATTTCTATGTCCCTAGAGGGATTTCTATGTCCCTAGAGGGATTTCTATGTCCCTAGAGGGATTTCTAGGTCCCAAGAGGGATTTCTATGTCCCTAGAGGGATAGATTTCTATGTCCCTAGAGGGATTTCTATGTCCCTAGAGGGATTTCTATGTCCCTAGAGGGATAGATTTCTATGTCCCTAGAGGGATTTCAATGTCCCTAGAGGGATTTCTAGGTCCCTAGAGGGATAGATTTCTATGTCCCTAGAGGGATTTCTATGTCCCTAGAGGGATTTCTATGTCCCTAGAGGGATAGATTTCTATGTCCCTAGAGGGATTTCTATGTCCCTAGAGGGATTTCTATGTCCCTAGAGGGATTTCTAGGTCCCTAGAGGGATTTCTAGGTCCCTAGAGGGATAGATTTCTATGTCCCTAGAGGGATTTCTATGTCCCTAGAGGGATTTCTATGTCCCTAGAGGGATAGATTTGTATGTCCCTAGAGGGATTTCTATGTCCCTAGAGGGATTTCTATGTCCCTAGAGGGATAGATTTCTATGTCGCTAGAGGGATTTCTATGTCGCTAGAGAGATTTCTAGGTCCCTAGAGGGATAGATTTCTATGTCCCTAGAGGGATTTCTAGGTCCCTAGAGGGATAGATTTCTAGGTCCCTAGAGGGATAGATTTCTATGTCCCTAGAGGGATTTCTATGTCCCTAGAGGGATTTCTATGTCCCTAGAGGGATTTCTATGTCCCTAGAGGGATTTCTAGGTCCCTAGAGGGATTTCTAGGTCCCTAGAGGGATTTCTAGGTCCCTAGAGAGAGAGATTTCTATGTCCCTAGAGGGATTTCTATGTCGCTAGAGGGATTTCTATGTCGCTAGAGAGATTTCTAGGTCCCTAGAGGGATTTCTATGTCGCTAGAGAGATTTCTAGGTCCCAAGAGGGATTTCTATGTCGCTAGAGGGATTTCTAGGTCCCTAGAGGGATAGATTTCTAGGTCCCTAGAGGGATTTCAATGTGCCTAGAGGGATTTCTAGGTCCCTAGAGGGATTTCTATGTCCCTAGAGGGATAGATTTCTATGTCCCTAGAGGGATTTCTATGTCCCTAGAGGGATTTCTATGTCCCTAGAGGGATAGATTTCTAGGTCCCTAGAGGGATTTCTATGTCCCTAGAGGGATAGATTTCTATGTCCCTAGAGGGATTTCTATGTCCCTAGAGGGATTTCTATGTCCCTAGAGGGATAGATTTCTATGTCCCTAGAGGGATTTCTATGTCCCTAGAGGGATTTCTATGTCGCTAGAGGGATTTCTATGTCGCTAGAGGGATTTCTAGGTCCCTAGAGGGATAGATTTCTATGTCCCTAGAGGGATTTCTATGTCCCTAGAGAGATTTCTAGGTCCCTAGAGGGATTTCTATGTCGCTAGAGGGATTTCTAGGTCCCTAGAGGGATTTCAATGTCCCTAGAGGGATTTCTAGGTCCCTAGAGGGATTTCTATGTCCCTAGAGGGATAGATTTCTATGTCCCTAGAGGGATTTCTAGGTCCCTAGAGGGATTTCTATGTCCCTAGAGGGATAGATTTCTATGTCCCTAGAGGGATTTCTATGTCCCTAGAGGGATTTCTAGGTCCCAAGAGGGATTTCTATGTCCCTAGAGGGATAGATTTCTATGTCCCTAGAGGGATTTCTATGTCCCTAGAGGGATAGATTTCTATGTCCCTAGAGGGATTTCTATGTCCCTAGAGGGATTTCTAGGTCCCTAGAGGGATTTCTAGGTCCCTAGAGGGATTTCTAGGTCCCTAGAGAGAGAGATATCTATGTCCCTAGAGGGATTTCTATGTCGCTAGAGGGATTTCTATGTCGCTAGAGAGATTTCTAGGTCCCTACAGGGATTTCTATGTCGCTAGAGGGATTTCTAGGTCCCTAGAGGGATAGATTTCTAGGTCCCTAGAGGGATAGATTTCTATGTCCCTAGAGGGATTTCTATGTCCCTAGAGGGATTTCTATGTCCCTAGAGGGATTTCTAGGTCCCTAGAGGGATAGATTTCTATGTCCCTAGAGGGATTTCTAGGTCCCTAGAGGGATAGATTTCTAGGTCCCTAGAGGGATTTCAATGTCCCTAGAGGGATTTCTAGGTCCCTAGAGGGATTTCTATGTCCCTAGAGGTATAGATTTCTATGTCCCTAGAGGGATTTCTATGTCCCTAGAGGGATTTCTAGGTCCCTAGAGGGATTTCTAGGTCCCTAGAGGGATAGATTTCTATGTCCCTAGAGGGATTTCTATGTCCCTAGAGAGATTTCTAGGTCCCTAGAGGGATTTCTATGTCGCTAGAGGGATTTCTAGGTCCCTAGAGGGATAGATTTCTAGGTCCCTAGAGGGATTTCAATGTCCCTAGAGGGATTTCTAGGTCCCTAGAGGGATTTCTATGTCCCTAGAGGGATAGATTTGTATGTCCCTAGAGGGATTTCTATGTCCCTAGAGGGATTTCTATGTCCCAAGAGGGATAGATTTCTATGTCGCTAGAGGGATTTCTAGGTCCCTAGAGGGATTTCTATGTCGCTAGAGGGATTTCTATGTCCCTAGAGAGATTTCTAGGTCCCTAGAGGGATTTCTATGTCGCTAGAGGGATTTCTAGGTCCCTAGAGGGATTTCTATGTCCCTAGAGGGATAGATTTCTATGTCCCTAGAGGGATTTCTATGTCCCTAGAGGGATTTCTATGTCCCTAGAGGGATTTCTAGGTCCCTAGAGGGATAGATTTCTAGGTCCCTAGAGGGATTTCAATGTCCCTAGAGGGATTTCTATGTCCCTAGAGAGATTTCTAGGTCCCTAGAGGGATTTCTATGTCGCTAGAGGGATTTCTAGGTCCCTAGAGGGATAGATTTCTAGGTCCCTAGAGGGATTTCAATGTCCCTAGAGGGATTTCTAGGTCCCTAGAGGGATTTCTATGTCCCTAGAGGGATAGATTTGTATGTCCCTAGAGGGATTTCTATGTCCCTAGAGGGATTTCTATGTCCCTAGAGGAATTTCTAGGTCCCTAGAGGGATTTCTAGGTCCCTAGAGGGATTTCTAGGTCGCTAGAGAGATTTCTAGGTCCCTAGAGGGATTTCTATGTCGCTAGAGGGATTTCTAGGTCCCTAGAGGGATAGATTCCTATGTCCCTAGAGGGATTTCTAGGTCCCTAGAGGGATAGATTTCTATGTCCCTAGAGGGATTTCTATGTCCCTAGAGAGATTTCTAGGTCCCTAGAGGGATTTCTATGTCGCTAGAGGGATTTCTAGGTCCCTAGAGGGATAGATTTCTATGTCCCTAGAGGGATTTCTAGGTCCCTAGAGGGATTTCTATGTTCCTAGAGAGATTTCAAGGTCCCTAGAGAGATTTCTATGTCGCTAGAGGGATTTCTAGGTCCCTAGAGGGATAGATTTCTAGGTCCCTAGAGGGATTTCTATGTCCCTAGAGAGATTTCTAGGTCCCTAGAGGGATTTCTATGTCGCTAGAGGGATTTCTATGTCCCTAGAGGGATTTCTATGTCCCTAGAGGGATTTCTAGGTCCCTAGAGGGATTTCTAGGTCCCTAGAGAGAGAGATTTGTATGTCCCTAGAGGGGTTTCTATGTCGCTAGAGGGATTTCTATGTCGCTAGAGGGATTTCTAGGTCCCTAGAGGGATTTCTAGGTCCCTAGAGAGAGAGATTTCTATGTCCCTAGAGGGATTTCTATGTCCCTAGAGGGATAGATTTCTATGTCCCTAGAGGGATTTCTATGTCGCTAGAGGGATTTCTATGTCGCTAGAGGGATTTCTAGGTCCCTAGAGGGATTTCTAGGTCCCTAGAGAGAGAGATTTCTATGTCCCTAGAGGGATTTCTAGGTCCCTAGAGGGATTTCTATGTTCCTAGAGAGATTTCAAGGTCCCTAGAGAGATTTCTATGTCGCTAGAGGGATTTCTAGGTCCCTAGAGGGATAGATTTCTAGGTCCCTAGAGGGATTTCAATGTCCCTAGAGGGATTTCTATGTCCCTAGAGGGATAGATTTCTATGTCCCTAGAGGGATTTCTATGTCCCTAGAGAGATTTCTAGGTCCCTAGAGGGATTTCTATGTCGCTAGAGGGATTTCTAGGTCCCTAGAGGGATAGATTTCTAGGTCCCTAGAGGGATTTCAATGTCCCTAGAGGGATTTCTAGGTCCCTAGAGGGATTTCTAGGTCCCTAGAGGGATTTCTAGGTCCCTAGAGAGAGAGATATCTATGTCCCTAGAGGGATAGATTTCTATGTCCCTAGAGGGATTTCTATGTCCCTAGAGGGATTTCTAGGTCCCTAGAGGGATTTCTAGGTCCCTAGAGGGATTTCTAGGTGGCTAGAGAGATTTCTATGTCGCTAGAGGGATTTCTAGGTCCCTAGAGGGATAGATTTCTATGTCCCTAGAGGGATTTCTATGTCCCTAGAGAGATTTCTAGGTCCCTAGAGGGATTTCTATGTCGCTAGAGGGATTTCTAGGTCCCTAGAGGGATGGATTTCTAGGTCCCTAGAGGGATTTCTATGTCCCTAGAGGGATTTCTATGTCCCTAGAGGGATAGATTTCTATGTCCTAGAAATCCCTCTAGGGACCTAGAAATCCCTCTAGGGACATAGAAATCCCTCTAGGGACATAGAAATCTATACCTCTAGGGACATAGAAATCCCTCTAGGGACCTAGAAATCCCTCTAGGGACATTGAAATCCCTCTAGGGACATAGAAATCCCTCTAGGGACCTAGAAATCCCTCTAGGGACATAGAAATCTCTCTCTCTAGGGACCTAGAAATCCCTCTAGGGACCTAGAAATCCCTCTAGCGACATAGAAATCCCTCTAGCGACATAGAAATCCCTCTAGGGACATAGAAATCTATCCCTCTAGGGACATAGAAATCCCTCTAGGGACATAGAAATCTCTCTCTCTAGGGACCTAGAAATCCCTCTAGGGACCTAGAAATCCCTCTAGCGACATAGAAATCCCTCTAGCGACATAGAAATCCCTCTAGGGACATAGAAATCTCTCTCTCTAGGGACCTAGAAATCCCTCTAGGGACCTAGAAATCCCTCTAGGGACATAGAAATCCCTCTAGGGACATAGAAATCCCTCTAGGGACCTAGAAATCCCTCTAGCGACATAGAAATCCCTCTAGCGACATAGAAATCCCTCTAGGGACATAGAAATCTCTCTCTCTAGGGACCTAGAAATCCCTCTAGGGACATAGAAATCCCTCTAGGGACCTAGAAATCCCTCTAGGGACATAGAAATCCCTCTAGGGACATAGAAATCTCTCTCTCTAGGGACCTAGAAATCCCTCTAGGGACCTAGAAATCCCTCTAGCGACATAGAAATCCCTCTAGCGACATAGAAATCCCTCTAGGGACATAGAAATCTCTCTCTCTAGGGACCTAGAAATCCCTCTAGGGACATAGAAATCCCTCTAGGGACCTAGAAATCCCTCTAGGGACATAGAAATCCCTCTAGGGACATAGAAATCTATCCCTCTAGGGACATAGAAATCCCTCTAGGGACATAGAAATCTATCCCTCTAGGGACATAGAAATCCCTCTTGGGACCTAGAAATCCCTCTAGGGACATAGAAATCCCTCTAGGGACATAGAAATCTATCCCTCTAGGGACATAGAAATCCCTCTAGGGACCTAGAAATCCCTCTAGGGACATAGAAATCTATCCCTCTAGGGACATAGAAATCCCTCTAGGGACCTAGAAATCCCTCTAGGGACATTGAAATCCCTCTAGGGACCTAGAAATCCCTCTAGGGACATAGAAATCCCTCTAGGGACATAGAAATCTATACCTCTAGGGACATAGAAATCCCTCTAGGGACCTAGAAATCCCTCTAGGGACATTGGAATCCCTCTAGGGACATAGAAATCCCTCTAGGGACCTAGAAATCCCTCTAGGGACATAGAAATCTCTCTCTCTAGGGACCTAGAAATCCCTCTAGGGACCTAGAAATCCGTCTAGCGACATAGAAATCCCTCTAGCGACATAGAAATCCCTCTAGGGACATAGAAATCTATCCCTCTAGGGACATAGAAATCCCTCTAGGGACATAGAAATCTCTCTCTCTAGGGACCTAGAAATCCCTCTAGGGACCTAGAAATCCCTCTAGCGACATAGAAATCCCTCTAGCGACATAGAAATCCCTCTAGGGACATAGAAATCTCTCTCTCTAGGGACCTAGAAATCCCTCTAGGGACCTAGAAATCCCTCTAGGGACATAGAAATCCCTCTAGGGACATAGAAATCCCTCTAGGGACCTAGAAATCCCTCTAGCGACATAGAAATCTATCCCTCTAGGGACATAGAAATCCCTCTAGGGACCTAGAAATCCCTCTAGCGACATAGAAATCCCTCTAGCGACATAGAAATCCCTCTAGGGACCTAGAAATCCCTCTAGCGACATAGAAATCCCTCTAGGGACCTAGAAATCCCTCTAGCGACATAGAAATCCCTCTAGCGACATAGAAATCCCTCTAGGGACCTAGAAATCCCTCTAGCGACATAGAAATCCCTCTAGCGACATAGAAATCCCTCTAGGGACATAGAAATCTCTCTCTCTAGGGACCTAGAAATCCCCCTAGGGACATAGAAATCCCTCTAGGGACCTAGAAATCCCTCTAGGGACATAGAAATCCCTCTAGGGACATAGAAATCTCTCTCTCTAGGGACCTAGAAATCCCTCTAGGGACCTAGAAATCCCTCTAGCGACATAGAAATCCCTCTAGAGACATAGAAATCCCTCTAGGGACATAGAAATCTATCCCTCTAGGGACATAGAAATCCCTCTAGGGACATAGAAATCTATCCCTCTAGGGACATAGAAATCCCTCTTGGGACCTAGAAATCCCTCTAGGGACATAGAAATCCCTCTAGGGACATAGAAATCTATCCCTCTAGGGACATAGAAATCCCTCTAGGGACCTAGAAATCCCTCTAGGGACATAGAAATCTATCCCTCTAGGGACATAGAAATCCCTCTAGGGACCTAGAAATCCCTCTAGGGACATTGAAATCCCTCTAGGGACCTAGAAATCTATCCCTCTAGGGACCTAGAAATCCCTCTAGCGACATAGAAATCCCTCTAGGGACCTAGAAATCTCTCTAGGGACATAGAAATCCCTCTAGGGACATAGAAATCTATCCCTCTAGGGACCTAGAAATCCCTCTAGCGACATAGAAATCCCTCTAGCGACATAGAAATCCCTCTAGGGACATAGAAATCCCTCTAGGGACATAGAAATCTATCCCTCTAGGGACATAAAAATCCCTCTAGGGATATAGAATTCCCTCTAGGGACATAGAAATCTATCCCTCTAGGGACATAGAAATCCCTCTAGGGACCTAGAAATCTATCCCTCTAGGGACATAGAAATCCCTCTAGGGACATAGAAATCCCTCTAGGGACATAGAAATCTATCCCTCTAGGGACATAGAAATCCCTCTAGGGACCTAGAAATCCCTCTAGGGACCTAGAAATCCCTCTAGGCACATTGAAATCCCTCTAGGGACATAGAAATCCCTCTAGGGACATAGAAATCTATCCCTCTAGGGACCTAGAAATCTATCCCTCTAGGTATAGAAGGTAAAAAATTTTAGTTAGTCGCAGTCAATAAAAACAATTTCGTTTAGTTGCAGTCGATCGTGGCAATTTTAATTAGTTGCAGTCGATTGAATAATTTCCCGATAAAAATAATTTCGGGTAGTTGCAGTCGATTATAATAATTTCGGTTTGTCGCAGTCAACTTAATAATTCCGTTTAGTCGCAGTCGATTGTAATAATTTCGGTTAGTGGCAGTAGATTGTAATAATTTTCAATAATAATAATTTCGGTTAGTTGCAGGCGGTTGTAATAATTTCGCGATAAAAAAAAATTTCGGTTAGTTGCAGTCGATTGTAAGAATTTTGGTTAGTTTCAGTCGATCGTAAGAATTCCGGTTAGTTGCAGGCGATTGTAATAAATTCGCGATAAAAATAATTTTGGTTAGTTGCAGTCGATTGCAATAAATTCGCGATATAAATAATTTGGCCTACCTGCAGTCGATTCTACTAATTTCGGTCATTCGAAGTCAATTGTAATAATTCCGGTTAGTCGCAGTCACGTGTAACAATTTCGGTTAGTTGCAGCCGATCATAACAATTTCGTTTAGTTGTAGTCAATTGTAATAATTTCACAATAAAAATAATTTTGGTTAGTTGCAGTCGATTGGATTTCTATGTCCCTAGAGGGATAGATTTCTATGTCCCTAGAGGGAGAATTTTAGCTGCTATTAGAACTGATATTAGAACTGATATAAGAACTGATATTAGAACTACTATTAGAACTGCTATTAAAACTGCTGTTAGAACTGCTACTAGAACTGATATTAGAATTGCTTATGAACTGCTATTAGAACTGCTATTAGAACTGATATTAGAACTGATATTAGAACTGCTATTAGATTTGCTATTAGAACTGCTGTTAGAACTGCTACTAGAACTGATATTATAACTGCTATTAGAACTGATATTAGAACTGCTTTTGAACTGCTATTAGAACTGCTATTAGATCTGCTATTAGAAGTGATATTAGAACTGCTATTAGAACTGCTGTTAGAGCTGCTGTTAGAGTTGCTGTTATAACTGATATTAGAACTGATATTAGAACTGATATTAGAACTGCTATTAGAACCGATATTAGAACTGCTATTAGAACTGCTATTAGAACTGCTATTAGAACTGCTGTTAGAACTGCTACTAGAACTGATATTAGAACTGCTATTAGAACTGATATTAGAACTGCTTTTGAACTGCTATTAGAACCGCGATTAGAACTGCTATAAGAACTGCTATTAGAACTGATATTAGAACTGCTATTAGAACTGCTATTAGAACTGATATTAGAAGTGCTATTAGAACTGATGTTAGAACTGCTATTAGAACTGATATTAGAACTGCTTTTGAACTGCTATTAGAACTACTATTAGAACTGCTATTAGAACTGCTATTGAACTGCTATTAGAACTGCTATTAGAACTGATATTAGAACTCATATAAGAACTGATATTAGAACTGCTTTTAGAACTGCTATTAGAACTGCTATTAGAACTGGTGTTAGAACTGCTATTAGAACTGTTATTAGAACTGCTACTAGAACTGATATTAGAACTGCTATTAGAACTGATATTAGGACTGCTTTTGAACTGCTATTAGAACTGCTATTAGAAGTGATATTAGAACTGCTATTAGAACTGCTGTTAGAACTGCTGTTAGAGTTGCTGTTAGAACTGATATTAGAACTGCTATTAGAACTGCTATTAGAACCGATATTAGAACTGCTATTAGAGCTGCTATTAGAACTGCTATTAGAACTGCTGTTAGAACTGCTACTAGAACTGATATTAGAACTGCTATTAGAACAGATATTAGAACTGTATTAATTTTTGTTAGTTGCAGTCGATTGCTATAAATTCGCGATAAAATTTCTTTGTCGCAGTCAACTTAATAATTCCGTTTAGTCGCAGTCGATTGTAATAATTTCGGTTATTTGCAGTTGATCGTAATAATTTTCAATAATAATAATTTCGGTTATTTGCAGGCGATTGTAATAATTTCGCGATAAAAAAAAATTTCGGTTAGTTGCAGTCGATTGCAACTATTTTGGTTAGTTGCAGTCGATTGCAATAAATTCGCGATAAAAATAATTTGGCTTACCTGCAGTCGATTGTAATAATTTCGGTCAGTCGTAGTCAATTGTAATAATTCCGGTTAGTCGCAGTCACGTGTAACAATTTCGGTTAGTTGCAGCCGATCATAACAATTTCGTTTAGTTGTAGTCAATTGTAATAATTTCGCAATAAAAAAAATTTCGGTTAGTTGCAGTCGATTGTAAAAAATTTTAGTTAGTCGCAGTCAATAAAAACAATTTCGTTTAGTTGCAGTCGATCGTGGCAATTTTAATTAGTTGCAGTCGATTGAATAATTTCCCGATAAAAATAATTTCGGGTAGTTGCAGTCGATTATAATAATTTCGGTTTGTCGCAGTCAACTTAATAATTCCGTTTAGTCGCAGTCGATTGTAATAATTTCGGTTAGTGGCAGTAGATTGTAATAATTTTCAATAATAATAATTTCGGTTAGTTGCAGGCGGTTGTAATAATTTCGCGATAAAAAAAAATTTCGGTTAGTTGCAGTCGATTGTAAGAATTTTGGTTAGTTTCAGTCGATCGTAAGAATTCCGGTTAGTTGCAGGCGATTGTAATAAATTCGCGATAAAAATAATTTTGGTTAGTTGCAGTCGATTGCAATAAATTCGCGATATAAATAATTTGGCCTACCTGCAGTCGATTCTACTAATTTCGGTCATTCGAAGTCAATTGTAATAATTCCGGTTAGTCGCAGTCACGTGTAACAATTTCGGTTAGTTGCAGCCGATCATAACAATTTCGTTTAGTTGTAGTCAATTGTAATAATTTCACAATAAAAATAATTTTGGTTAGTTGCAGTCGATGTCCCTAGAGGGATAGATTTCTATGTCCCTAGAGGGATTTCTAGGTCCCTAGAGAGAGAGATTTCTATGTCCCTAGAGGGATTTCTATGTCGCTAGAGGGATTTCTAGGTCCCTAGAGGGATTTCTATGTCCCTAGAGGGATTTCTATGTCCCTAGAGGGATTTCTATGTCCCTAGAGGGATTTCTAGGTCCCTAGAGAGATTTCTAGGTCCCTAGAGGGATTTCTATGTCGCTAGAGGGATTTCTAGGTCCCTAGAGGGATAGATTTCTAGGTCCCTAGAGGGATTTCTATGTCCCTAGAGGGATAGATTTCTATGTCCCTAGAGGGATTTCTATGTCCCTAGAGGGATTTCTATGTCGCTAGAGAAATTTCTATGTCGCTAGAGGGATTTCCATGTCCCTAGAGGGATTTATAGGGATTCTAGAGCGTGTTACAGGGTTTTGAGAGGGATATCTAGGTCCGTAGAGGGATTTCTAGGTCCCTAGAGAGAGAGATTTCTATGTCCCTAGAGGGATTTCTAGGTCCCTAGAGAGAGAGATTTCTATGTCCCTAGAGGGATTTCTATGTCGCTAGAGGGATTTCTATGTCGCTAGAGGGATTTCTATGTCGCTAGAGGGATTTCTAGGTCCCTAGAGGGATTTCTAGGTCCCTAGAGAGAGAGATTTCTATGTCCCTAGAGGGATTTCTATGTCGCTAGAGGGATTTCTATGTCGCTAGAGGGATTTCTAGGTCCCTAGAGGGATTTCTATGTCCCTAGAGGGATTTCTATGTCCCTAGAGGGATAGATTTCTATGTCCCTAGAGGGATTTCTAGGTCCCTAGAGAGAGAGATTTCTATGTCCCTAGAGGGATTTCTATGTCGCTAGAGGGATTTCTAGGTCCCTAGAGGGATTTCTATGTCCCTAGAGGGATTTCTATGTCCCTAGAGGGATTTCTATGTCCCTAGAGGGATTTCTAGGTCCCTAGAGAGATTTCTAGGTCCCTAGAGGGATTTCTATGTCGCTAGAGGGATTTCTAGGTCCCTAGAGGGATAGATTTCAAGGTCCCTAGAGGGATTTCTATGTCCCTAGAGGGATAGATTTCTATGTCCCTAGAGGGATTTCTATGTCCCTAGAGGGATTTCTATGTCGCTAGAGGGATTTCTATGTCGCTAGAGGGATTTCCATGTCCCTAGAGGGATTTATAGGGATTCTAGAGCGTGTTACAGGGTTTTGAGAGGGATATCTAGGTCCGTAGAGGGATTTCTAGGTCCCTAGAGAGAGAGATTTCTATGTCCCTAGAGGGATTTCTAGGTCCCTAGAGAGAGAGATTTCTATGTCCCTAGAGGGATTTCTATGTCGCTAGAGGGATTTCTATGTCGCTAGAGGGATTTCTATGTCGCTAGAGGGATTTCTATGTCGCTAGAGGGATTTCTAGGTCCCTAGAGGGATTTCTAGGTCCCTAGAGAGAGAGATTTCTATGTCCCTAGAGGGATTTCTATGTCGCTAGAGGGATTTCTATGTCGCTAGAGGGATTTCTAGGTCCCTAGAGGGATTTCTATGTCCCTAGAGGGATTTCTATGTCCCTAGAGGGATTTCTATGTCCCTAGAGGGATTTCTAGGTCCCTAGAGAGATTTCTAGGTCCCTAGAGGGATTTCTATGTCGCTAGAGGGATTTCTAGGTCCCTAGAGGGATAGATTTCTAGGTCCCTAGAGGGATTTCTATGTCCCTAGAGGGATAGATTTCTATGTCCCTAGAGGGATTTCTATGTCCCTAGAGGGATTTCTATGTCGCTAGAGGGATTTCTATGTCGCTAGAGGGATTTCCATGTCCCTAGAGGGATTTATAGGGATTCTAGAGCGTGTTACAGGGTTTTGAGAGGGATATCTAGGTCCGTAGAGGGATTTCTAGGTCCCTAGAGAGAGAGATTTCTATGTCCCTAGAGGGATTTCTAGGTCCCTAGAGAGAGAGATTTCTATGTCCCTAGAGGGATTTCTATGTCGCTAGAGGGATTTCTATGTCGCTAGAGGGATTTCTATGTCGCTAGAGGGATTTCTAGGTCCCTAGAGGGATTTCTAGGTCCCTAGAGAGAGAGATTTCTATGTCCCTAGAGGGATTTCTATGTCGCTAGAGGGATTTCTATGTCGCTAGAGGGATTTCCATGTCCCTAGAGGGATTTATAGGGATTCTAGAGCGTGTTACAGGGTTTTGAGAGGGATATCTAGGTCCGTAGAGGGATTTCTAGGTCCCTAGAGAGAGAGATTTCTATGTCCCTAGAGGGATTTCTATGTCCCTAGAGGGATTTCTAGGTATAATTAGGAATAATTAATTATGTTTCTTTTTATATAAATTTTTAATATAATTTTTGCTTTACTAAGATTAACAAGTTTCAACTTTGTTGCAGCTTATTCTGTTATTGAAGCGTGCGAGTCTGGGTCTATGTTTGATGGATATATTGATCATTTGAAAAATGGTAACATTTCTTTCGTTATATTTTTTTCATTAATTAGAAAAACTGGTTAAGTTGGCTCGATTCGCTTAGAAATTTGGGTACTTGAGTATATAACGCACGGCACTAGCAGGCCAATGTTCTGCGCATGCCCCAGCGGTTACATTTTATAACAGTTACGTTTCTACCAGTTACCTTGGATAACCTTTTAAAATATTTTGATTTGAATCTGAGATCGCCTCCCTTCGGATATTTTGAAGAGAAAAGATTTGCCACCCGGCGGCAAATCTTTTCTCTTCAAAATATCCGAAGGGATGCGATCTCAGATTCAAATCAAAATAGGAATGTAATAATATTGGAAATAAATAAATCGAAGTAATAACAATATAATTAAATATATAACATGTTATAAAATAATGTTGTATATAATGTAAATAAATATAATAACGAGATCAATAAATAGAGTAATAATAATGGAAATACATAAATCGAAGTAATAACAATATAATTGAATATATAACATATTATAAAATAATTTGGTATATAATGTAAATAAATAAAATAATGAGATCAATAAATACTCCAATATATAAACGATTTAAAATTAAAATAATTATCTAAAACTAGTATAAAGTATAATAAATAAATAATAAGTATATTTAATCATAAATAATAAGTGTAGGATGTAAAATAATGCAACATATATAAAATATTTAAAATTCAAAAAATTATTTAAAAACTTAACATTCAATCGCATTTCGGTGGAAAATGGGTTGCTATACAGTTCAACATGGATTGAAAAGAGTCTCTATCCCTACATTTCCTATTTTTCTGCAAAATGTTTTTCTCCTGGCAAAAATGAATTACATCTTCCTCGGTTCTTGCCAAATCCCAAATAAGCATTGTCGTATAACTAAGAAACACCAAACAACAAAATATCGAACTTATCTTGTATTATTAACAAAGAACAACTGAGCAACAAACACAACAACGCTCGAACAGACTAGTAAACAAACAATGATGTCTGTCAAAAATGTAAGGTTATCCAAGGTAACTGGTAGAAATGTAACTGTTATCTTGGGTTTTGAGAGGGATATCTGGAGTTTTAGGAGGGATTTCTAGGTCCCTAGAGGGATTTCTATGTCCCTAGAGGGATTTCTAGGTCCCTAGAGAGATAGATTTCTATGTCCCTAGAGGGATTTCTATGTCCCTAGTGAGATTTCTAGGTCCCTAGAGGGATTTCTATGTCCCTAGAGGGATAGATTTCTATGTCCCTAGAGGGATTTCTAGGTCCCTAGAGAGAGAGATTTCTATGTCCCTAGAGGGATTTCTATGTCGCTAGAGGGATTTCTAGGTCCCTAGAGGGATTTCTAGGTCCCTAGAGGGATAGATTTCTATGTCCCTAGAGGGATTTCTATGTCCCTAGAGAGATTTCTAGGTCCCTAGAGGGATTTCTAGGTCCCTAGAGGGATAGATTTCTATGTCCCTAGAAGGATTTCTATGTCCCTAGAGAGATTTCTAGGTCCCTAGAGGGATTTCAATGTCCCTAGAGGGATTTCTAGGTCCCTAGAGGGATAGATTTCTAGGTCCCTAGAGGGATAGATTTCTAGGTCCCTAGAGGGATTTCTAGGTCCCTAGAGGGATTTCTATGTCCCTAGAGGGATAGATTTCTATGTCCCTAGAGGGATTTCTATGTCCCTAGAGGGATTTCTAGGTCCCTAGAGGGATTTCTATGTCCCTAGAGGGATTTCTATGTCCCTAGAGAGATTTCTAGGTCCCTAGAGGGATTTCTATGTCCCTAGAGGGATTTCTAGGTCCCTAGAAGGATAGATTTCTATGTCCCTAGAGGGATTTCTATGTCCCTAGAGAGATTTCTTGGTCCCTAGAGGGATTTCAATGTCCCTAGAGGGATTTCTAGGTCCCTAGAGGGATAGATTTCTAGGTCCCTAGAGGGATTTCAATGGCCCTAGAGGGATTTCTATGACCCTAGAGGGATTTCTATGTCCCTAGAGGGATTTCTAGGTCCCTAGAGAGATAGATTTCTATGTCCCTAGAGGGATTTCTATGTCCCTAGTGAGATTTCTAGGTCCCTAGAGGGATTTCTATGTCCCTAGAGGGATAGATTTCTATGTCCCTAGAGGGATTTCTAGGTCCCTAGAGAGAGAGATTTCTATGTCCCTAGAGGGATTTCTATGTCGCTAGAGGGATTTCTATGTCGCTAGAGGGATTTCTAGGTCCCTAGAGGGATTTCTAGGTCCCTAGAGGGATTTCTATGTCCCTAGAGGGATTTCTATGTCCCTAGAGGGATTTCTAGGTCCCTAGAGAGATAGATTTCTATGTCCCTAGAGGGATTTCTATGTCCCTAGTGAGATTTCTAGGTCCCTAGAGGGATTTCTATGTCCCTAGAGGGATAGATTTCTATGTCCCTAGAGGGATTTCTAGGTCCCTAGAGAGAGAGATTTCTATGTCCCTAGAGGGATTTCTATGTCGCTAGAGGGATTTCTATGTCGCTAGAGGGATTTCTAGGTCCCTAGAGGGATTTCTAGGTCCCTAGAGGGATTTCTAGGTCCCTAGAGGGATAGATTTCTATGTCTCTAGAGGGATTTCTATGTCCCTAGAGAGATTTCTAGGTCCCTAGAGGGATAGATTTCTATGTCCCTAGAGGGATTTCTATGTCCCTAGAGAGATTTCTAGGTCCCTAGAGGGATTTCAATGTCCCTAGAGGGATTTCTAGGTCCCTAGAGGGATAGATTTCTAGGTCCCTAGAGGGATAGATTTCTAGGTCCCTAGAGGGATTTCAATGTCCCTAGAGGGATTTCTAGGTCCCTAGAGGGATTTCTATGTCCCTAGAGGGATAGATTTCTATGTCCCTAGAGGGATTTCTATGTCCCTAGAGGGATTTCTAGGTCCCAAGAGGGATTTCTATGTCCCTAGAGGGATAGATTTCTATGTCCCTAGAGGGATTTCTATGTCCCTAGAGGGATTTCTAGGTCCCTAGAGGGATTTCTATGTCCCTAGAGGGATTTCTATGTCCCTAGAGAGATTTCTTGGTCCCTAGAGGGATTTCAATGTCCCTAGAGGGATTTCTAGGTCCCTAGAGGGATAGATTTCTAGGTCCCTAGAGGGATTTCAATGGCCCTAGAGGGATTTCTATGTCCCTAGAGGGATTTCAATGTCCCTAGAGGGATTTCTAGGTCCCTAGAGAGATAGATTTCTATGTCCCTAGAGGGATTTCTATGTCCCTAGTGAGATTTCTAGGTCCCTAGAGGGATTTCTATGTCCCTAGAGGGATAGATTTCTATGTCCCTAGAGGGATTTCTAGGTCCCTAGAGAGAGAGATTTCTATGTCCCTAGAGGGATTTCTATGTCGCTAGAGGGATTTCTATGTCGCTAGAGGGATTTCTATGTCGCTAGAGGGATTTCTAGGTCCCTAGAGGGATTTCTAGGTCCCTAGAGGGATTTCTATGTCCCTAGAGGGATTTCTATGTCCCTAGAGGGATTTCTAGGTCCCTAGAGAGATAGATTTCTATGTCCCTAGAGGGATTTCTATGTCCCTAGTGAGATTTCTAGGTCCCTAGAGGGATTTCTATGTCCCTAGAGGGATAGATTTCTATGTCCCTAGAGGGATTTCTAGGTCCCTAGAGAGAGAGATTTCTATGTCCCTAGAGGGATTTCTATGTCGCTAGAGGGATTTCTATGTCGCTAGAGGGATTTCTAGGTCCCTAGAGGGATTTCTAGGTCCCTAGAGGGATTTCTAGGTCCCTAGAGGGATAGATTTCTATGTCCCTAGAGGGATTTCTATGTCCCTAGAGAGATTTCTAGGTCCCTAGAGGGATAGATTTCTATGTCCCTAGAGGGATTTCTATGTCCCTAGAGAGATTTCTAGGTCCCTAGAGGGATTTCAATGTCTCTAGAGGGATTTCTAGGTCCCTAGAGGGATAGATTTCTAGGTCCCTAGAGGGATAGATTTCTAGGTCCCTAGAGGGATTTCAATGTCCCTAGAGGGATTTCTAGGTCCCTAGAGGGATTTCTATGTCCCTAGAGGGATAGATTTCTATGTCCCTAGAGGGATTTCTATGTCCCTAGAGGGATTTCTAGGTCCCAAGAGGGATTTCTATGTCGCTAGAGGGATTTCTAGGTCCCTAGAGGGATTTCTAGGTCCCTAGAGGGATTTCTATGTCCCTAGAGGGATTTCTATGTCCCTAGAGGGATTTCTAGGTCCCTAGAGAGATAGATTTCTATGTCCCTAGAGGGATTTCTATGTCCCTAGTGAGATTTCTAGGTCCCTAGAGGGATTTCTATGTCCCTAGAGGGATAGATTTCTATGTCCCTAGAGGGATTTCTAGGTCCCTAGAGAGAGAGATTTCTATGTCCCTAGAGGGATTTCTATGTCGCTAGAGGGATTTCTATGTCGCTAGAGGGATTTCTAGGTCCCTAGAGGGATTTCTAGGTCCCTAGAGGGATTTCTAGGTCCCTAGAGGGATAGATTTCTATGTCCCTAGAGGGATTTCTATGTCCCTAGAGAGATTTCTAGGTCCCTAGAGGGATAGATTTCTATGTCCCTAGAGGGATTTCTATGTCCCTAGAGAGATTTCTAGGTCCCTAGAGGGATTTCAATGTCCCTAGAGGGATTTCTAGGTCCCTAGAGGGATAGATTTCTAGGTCCCTAGAGGGATAGATTTCTAGGTCCCTAGAGGGATTTCAATGTCCCTAGAGGGATTTCTAGGTCCCTAGAGGGATTTCTATGTCCCTAGAGGGATAGATTTCTATGTCCCTAGAGGGATTTCTATGTCCCTAGAGGGATTTCTAGGTCCCAAGAGGGATTTCTATGTCCCTAGAGGGATAGATTTCTATGTCCCTAGAGGGATTTCTATGTCCCTAGAGGGATTTCTAGGTCCCTAGAGGGATTTCTATGTCCCTAGAGGGATTTCTATGTCCCTAGAGAGATTTCTAGGTCCCTAGAAGGATTTCTATGTCCCCAGAGGGATTTCTAGGTCCCTAGAGGGATAGATTTCTATGTCCCTAGAGGGATTTCTATGTCCCTAGAGAGATTTCTTGGTCCCTAGAGGGATTTCAATGTCCCTAGAGGGATTTCTAGGTCCCTAGAGGGATTTCAATGGCCCTAGAGGGATTTCTATGTCCCTAGAGGGATTTCTATGTCCCTAGAGGGATTTCTAGGTCCCTAGAGGGATTTCTAGGTCCCTAGAGGGATAGATTTCTATGTCCCTAGAGGGGGACATCATAATAAATTATTATTAATGGGTCATTAATTGATTTACCACCCCCATCTTCAATTTCACTATGATGAAATTTTGGTTCACTATTAGGAATATGTTTAATAATTCAAATTATAAGAGGATTATTTCTGGCCATGCATTACACAGCAAATGTTTATTTCATCATGAAGTTCCGAACAGTGTCTGATTACAGTGTTGCTGACCTTGCATAATTGGATAAACTAAATATCATGATCATTGTGGCTACTAATTCTTAAATTTAGCCAGCAACTTAGTATAAAGTCGTGTCCAAATAATCTTTGAAATTATGTTTTCATGTGAAAAATATACTTTGAAGAGTACAATTGCCTGAAAACCACTCATTATTGGGATCACTTGTGTTGTAGTGGTCAGGGTTTTTTAAAGGCATTAGAAAATCCTTGGTTAAGCCGTCCTTCCTTGTAGGGAGCGTACAATGGTGATCCAGAGCTTGTGCTGTGTCAACTACTCGCTAAACACCATATCTTTATTATACTCGTAATTGGGGAGCCAAAATTTAGGACTCCAATTGCAGCATTGTCCGATTAGCGATAGGAGCATAAACTGGCGTTAAATAAATCAAATAACTAAAAAAAAACTCATTACTGAATTGAATTAAAGTATTTCGATTTTCATGTTATAGGAACATAGAGGATTTGGTTCTAACATTTTCACCAGTAATTATCATATATTACGTCAGCGTGATTGGGAACATTGTATGCGCAGCATTTATTCAGATGAAGGTAAATTTGTTATGCAGTTTCATTATGCTCGATTTTTTTTTGATTTTTATTTTTTGTGTAAATCAAATAAAAGACATTACCAGAATTTATTTTATCAACTCCATTTGCAGACTATCAATGCATTATTTTGTAACACTTATTTCTTAATGGTGGCGACTATTTCACCTCCTGAGTGAATTTACTCCAAATACTTCTAAAATTTATGAAGTACTATATAAAGGGTCAAAAATCTTGTTTTACAAAATTATTCTTATTCAAAATTATTCCAATTATGCAAGGTCAGCAACACTGTAATCAGACACTGTTCGGAACTTCATGATGAAATAAACATTTGCTGTGTAATGCATGGCCAGAAATAATCCTCTTATAATTTGAATTATTAAACATATTCCTAATAGTGAACCAAAATTTCATCATAGTGAAATTGAAGATGGGGGTGGTAAATCAATTAATGACCCATTAATAATAATTTTGAATAATGCATGTGGTTTTTACGTATAAGTTTTTTTCACACAGACTTCGGTAGAATCGTCCATAAACTCGTCATCTGGTTTAGAAGCATCGGTCTCAGAAAAGGATAGCGAAGACATAGAAATCCCTCTAGGGACCTAGAAATCCCTCTAGGGACCTAGAAATCCCTCTAGCGACATAGAAATCCCTCTAGGGACCTAGAAATCTCTCTAAGGACATAGAAATCCCTCTAGGGACATAGAAATCTATCCCTCTAGGGACCTAGAAATCCCTCTAGGGACCTAGAAATCCCTCTAGCGACATAGAAATCCCTCTAGGGACCTAGAAATCCCTCTAGGGACCTAGAAATCCCTCTAGCGACATAGAAATCCCTCTAGCGACATAGAAATCCCTCTAGGGACATAGAAATCTCTCTCTTTAGGGACCTAGAAATCCCTCTACGGACCTAGATATCCCTCTCAAAACCCTGTAACACGCTCTAGAATCCCTATAAATCCCTCTAGGGACATAGAAATCCCTCTAGGGACCTAGAAATCCCTCTAGGGACCTAGAAATCCCTCTAGGGACATTGAAATCCCTCTAGGGACCTAGAAATCTCTCTAGGGACATAGAAATCCCTCTAGGGACATAGAAATCTATCCCTATAGGGACCTAGAAATCCCTCTAGGGACATAGAAATCCCTCTAGGGACCTAGAAATCCCTCTAGGGCCATTGAAATCCCTCTAGGGACCTAGAAATCTATCCCTCTAGG
This sequence comes from Troilus luridus, assembly GCA_964056705.1. Taxonomy (NCBI): domain Eukaryota; kingdom Metazoa; phylum Arthropoda; class Insecta; order Hemiptera; family Pentatomidae; genus Troilus; species Troilus luridus. Next base: position 100,518,161 of record OZ057415.1, read on the forward strand.
GACCTAGAAATCCCTCTAGGGACATTGAAATCCCTCTAGGGACCAAGAAATCTCTCTAGGGACATAGAAATCCCTCTAGGGACATAGAAATCTATCCCTCTAGGGACCTAGAAATCCCTCTAGGGACATAGAAATCCCTCTAGGGACCTAGAAATCTCTCTAGGGACATAGAAATCCCTCTAGGGACATAGAAATCCCTCTTGGGACCTAGAAGTCCCTCTAGGGACATAGAAATCCCTCTAGGGACATAGAAATCCCTCTAGGGACATAGAAATCTATCCCTCTAGGGACCTAGAAATCCCTCTAGGGACATAGAAATCCCTCTAGGGACCTAGAAATCTCTCTAGGGACATAGAAATCTCTCTAGGGACATAGAAATCCCTCTAGGGACATAGAAATCTATCTCTCTAGGGACCTAGAAATCCCTCTAGGGACCTAGAAATCCCTCTAGGGACATAGAAATCCCTCTAGGGGCCTAGAAATCCCTCTAGGGCCATTGAAATCCCTCTAGGGACCTAGAAATCTATCCCTCTAGGGACCTAGAAATCCCTCTAGGGACATTGAAATCCCTCTAGGGACCAAGAAATCTCTCTAGGGACATAGAAATCCCTCTAGGGACATAGAAATCTATCCCTCTAGGGACCTAGAAATCCCTCTAGGGACCTAGAAATCCCTCTAGGGACCTAGAAATCCCTCTAGCGACATAGAAATCCCTCTAGGGACCTAGAAATCTCTCTAAGGACATAGAAATCCCTCTAGGGACATAGAAATCTATCCCTCTAGGGACCTAGAAATCCCTCTAGCGACATAGAAATCCCTCTAGGGACCTAGAAATCCCTCTAGGGACCTAGAAATCCCTCTAGCGACATAGAAATCCCTCTAGCGACATAGAAATCCCTCTAGGGACATAGAAATCTCTCTCTTTAGGGACCTAGAAATCCCTCTACGGACCTAGATATCCCTCTCAAAACCCTGTAACACGCTCTAGAATCCCTATAAATCCCTCTAGGGGCATAGAAATCCCTCTAGGGACCTAGAAATCCCTCTAGGGACCTAGAAATCCCTCTAGGGACATTGAAATCCCTCTAGGGACCTAGAAATCTCTCTAGGGACATAGAAATCCCTCTAGGGACATAGAAATCTATCCCTATAGGGACCTAGAAATCCCTGTAGGGACATAGAAATCCCTCTAGGGACCTAGAAATCCCTCTAGGGCCATTGAAATCCCTCTAGGGACCTAGAAATCTATCCCTCTAGGGACCTAGAAATCCCTCTAGGAACATTGAAATCCCTCTAGGGACCAAGAAATCTCTCTAGGGACATAGAAATCCCTCTAGGGACATAGAAATCTATCCCTCTAGGGACCTAGAAATCCCTCTAGGGACATAGAAATCCCTCTAGGGACCTAGAAATCTATCCCTCTAGGGACCTAGAAATCCCTCTAGGGACATTGAAATCCCTCTAGGGACCAAGAAATCTCTCTAGGGACATAGAAATCCCTCTAGGGACATAGAAATCTATCCCTCTAGGGACCTAGAAATCCCTCTAGGGACATAGAAATCCCTCTAGGGACCTAGAAATCTCTCTAGGGACATAGAAATCCCTCTAGGGACATAGAAATCCCTCTTGGGACCTAGAAGTCCCTCTAGGGACATAGAAATCCCTCTAGGGACATAGAAATCCCTCTAGGGACATAGAAATCTATCCCTCTAGGGACCTAGAAATCCCTCTAGGGACATAGAAATCCCTCTAGGGACCTAGAAATCTCTCTAGGGACATAGAAATCTCTCTAGGGACATAGAAATCCCTCTAGGGACCTAGAAATCTCTCTAGGGACATAGAAATCCCTCTAGGGACATAGAAATCTATCCCTATAGGGACCTAGAAATCCCTCTAGGGACATAGAAATCCCTCTAGGGACCTAGAAATCCCTCTAGGGCCATTGAAATCCCTCTAGGGACCTAGAAATCTATCCCTCTAGGGACCTAGAAATCCCTCTAGGGACATTGAAATCCCTCTAGGGACCAAGAAATCTCTCTAGGGACATAGAAATCCCTCTAGGGACATAGAAATCTATCCCTCTAGGGACCTAGAAATCCCTCTAGGGACATAGAAATCCCTCTAGGGACCTAGAAATCTCTCTAGGGACATAGAAATCCCTCTAGGGACATAGAAATCCCTCTTGGGACCTAGAAGTCCCTCTAGGGACATAGAAATCCCTCTAGGGACATAGAAATCCCTCTAGGGACATAGAAATCTATCCCTCTAGGTACCTAGAAATCCCTCTAGGGACATAGAAATCCCTCTAGGGACCTAGAAATCTCTCTAGGGACATAGAAATCTCTCTAGGGACATAGAAATCCCTCTAGGGACATAGAAATCTATCTCTCTAGGGACCTAGAAATCCCTCTAGGGACCTAGAAATCCCTCTAGGGACATAGAAATCCCTCTAGGGGCCTAGAAATCCCTCTAGGGCCATTGAAATCCCTCTAGGGACCTAGAAATCTATCCCTCTAGGGACCTAGAAATCCCTCTAGGGACATTGAAATCCCTCTAGGGACCAAGAAATCTCTCTAGGGACATAGAAATCCCTCTAGGGACATAGAAATCTATCCCTCTAGGGACCTAGAAATCCCTCTAGGGACCTAGAAATCCCTCTAGGGACCTAGAAATCCCTCTAGCGACATAGAAATCCCTCTAGGGACCTAGAAATCTCTCTAAGGACATAGAAATCCCTCTAGGGACATAGAAATCTATCCCTCTAGGGACCTAGAAATCCCTCTAGCGACATAGAAATCCCTCTAGGGACCTAGAAATCCCTCTAGGGACCTAGAAATCCCTCTAGCGACATAGAAATCCCTCTAGCGACATAGAAATCCCTCTAGGGACATAGAAATCTCTCTCTTTAGGGACCTAGAAATCCCTCTACGGACCTAGATATCCCTCTCAAAACCCTGTAACACGCTCTAGAATCCCTATAAATCCCTCTAGGGGCATAGAAATCCCTCTAGGGACCTAGAAATCCCTCTAGGGACATTGAAATCCCTCTAGGGACCTAGAAATCTCTCTAGGGACATAGAAATCCCTCTAGGGACATAGAAATCTATCCCTATAGGGACCTAGAAATCCCTGTAGGGACATAGAAATCCCTCTAGGGACCTAGAAATCCCTCTAGGGCCATTGAAATCCCTCTAGGGACCTAGAAATCTATCCCTCTAGGGACCTAGAAATCCCTCTAGGAACATTGAAATCCCTCTAGGGACCAAGAAATCTCTCTAGGGACATAGAAATCCCTCTAGGGACATAGAAATCTATCCCTCTAGGGACCTAGAAATCCCTCTAGGGACATAGAAATCCCTCTAGGGACCTAGAAATCTCTCTAGGGACATAGAAATCCCTCTAGGGACATAGAAATCCCTCTAGGGACCTAGAAATCCCTCTAGGGACATAGAAATCCCTCTAGGGACATAGAAATCTATCCCTCTAGGGACATAGAAATCCCTCTTGGGACCTAGAAGTCCCTCTAGGGACATAGAAATCCCTCTAGGGACATAGAAATCCCTCTAGGGACATAGAAATCTATCCCTCTAGGGACCTAGAAATCCCTCTAGGGACATAGAAATCTCTCTAGGGACATAGAAATCCCTCTAAGGACATAGAAATCTATCCCTCTAGGGACCTAGAAATCCCTCTAGGGACCTAGAAATCTCTCTAGGGACATAGAAATCCCTCTAGGGACATAGAAATCTATCCCTCTAGGGACCTAGAAATCCCTCTAGGGACCTAGAAATCCCTCTAGGGACCTAGAAATCCCTCTAGGGACCTAGAAATCCCTCTAGCGACATAGAAATCCCTCTAGCGACATAGAAATCCCTCTAGGGACATAGAAATCTCTCTCTCTAGGGACCTAGAAATCCCTCTAGGGACATAGAAATCTATCCCTCTAGGGACATAGAAATCCCTCTAGGGACCTAGAAATCTCACTAGGGACATAGAAATCCCTCTAGGGACATAGAAATCTATCTCTCTAGGGACCTAGAAATCCCTCTAGGGACATAGAAATCCCTCTAGGGACATAGAAATCCCTCTAGGGCCATTGAAATCCCTCTAGGGACCTAGAAATCTATCCCTCTAGGGACCTAGAAATCCCTCTAGGGACATTGAAATCCCTCTAGGGACCAAGAAATCTCTCTAGGGACATAGAAATCCCTCTAGGGACATAGAAATCTATCCCTCTAGGGACCTAGAAATCCCTCTAGGGACATAGAAATCCCTCTAGGGACCTAGAAATCTCTCTAGGGACATAGAAATCCCTCTAGGGACATAGAAATCCCTCTAGGGACCTAGAAATCCCTCTAGGGACATAGAAATCCCTCTAGGGACATAGAAATCTATCCCTCTAGGGACATAGAAATCCCTCTAGGGACCTAGAAATCCCTCTAGGGACATTGAAATCCCTCTAGGGACCTAGAAATCTATCCCTCTAGGGACCTAGAAATCTATCCCTCTAGGGACCTAGAAATCTATCCCTCTAGGGACCTAGAAATCCCTCTAGGGACCTAGAAATCCCTCTAGCGACATAGAAATCCCTCTAGCGACATAGAAATCCCTCTAGGGACATAGAAATCTCTCTCTCTAGGGACCTAGAAATCCCTCTAGGGACATAGAAATCTATCCCTCTAGGGACATAGAAATCCCTCTAGGGACCTAGAAATCTCACTAGGGACATAGAAATCCCTCTAGGGACATAGAAATCTATCTCTCTAGGGACCTAGAAATCGTTCTAGGGACATAGAAATCCCTCTAGGGACATAGAAATCCCTCTAGGGACCTAGAAATCCCTCTAGGGACCTAGAAATCCCTCTAGCGACATAGAAATCCCTCTAGCGACATAGAAATCCCTCTAGGGACATAGAAATCTCTCTCTCTAGGGACCTAGAAATCCCTCTAGGGATATAGAAATCTATCCCTCTAGGGACATAGAAATCCCTCTAGGGACCTAGAAATCTCACTAGGGACATAGAAATCCCTCTAGGGACATAGAAATCTATCTCTCTAGGGACCTAGAAATCCCTCTAGGGACATAGAAATCCCTCTAGGGCCATTGAAATCCCTCTAGGGACCTAGAAATCTATCCCTTTAGGGACCTAGAAATCCCTCTAGGGACATTGAAATCCCTCTAGGGACCAAGAAATCTCTCTAGGGACATAGAAATCCCTCTAGGGACATAGAAATCTATCCCTCTAGGGACCTAGAAATCCCTCTAGGGACATAGAAATCCCTCTAGGGACCTAGAAATCTCTCTAGGGACATAGAAATCCCTCTAGGGACATAGAAATCCCTCTAGGGACCTAGAAATCCCTCTAGGGACATAGAAATCCCTCTAGGGACATAGAAATCTATCCCTCTAGGGACATAGAAATCCCTCTTGGGACCTAGAAATCCCTCTAGGGACATAGAAATCCCTCTAGGGACATAGAAATCTATCCCTCTAGGGACATAGAAATCCCTCTAGGGACCTAGAAATCCCTCTAGGGACATTGAAATCCCTCTAGGGACCTAGAAATCTATCCCTCTAGGGACCTAGAAATCTATCCCTCTAGGGACCTAGAAATCCCTCTAGGGACATTGAAATCCCTCTAGGGACCTAGAAATCTCTCTAGGGACATAGAAATCCCTCTAGGGACATAGAAATCTATCCCTCTAGGGACATTGAAATCCCTCTAGGGACCAAGAAATCTCTCTAGGGACATAGAAATCCCTCTAGGGACATAGAAATCTATCCCTCTAGGGACCTAGAAATCCCTCTAGGGACATAGAAATCCCTCTAGGGACCTAGAAATCTCTCTAGGGACATAGAAATCCCTCTAGGGACATAGAAATCCCTCTAGGGACCTAGAAATCCCTCTAGGGACATAGAAATCCCTCTAGGGACATAGAAATCTATCCCTCTAGGGACATAGAAATCCCTCTAGGGACCTAGAAATCCCTCTAGGGACATTGAAATCCCTCTAGGGACCTAGAAATCTATCCCTCTAGGGACCTAGAAATCTATCCCTCTAGGGACCTAGAAATCTATCCCTCTAGGGACCTAGAAATCCCTCTAGGGACCTAGAAATCCCTCTAGCGACATAGAAATCCCTCTAGCGACATAGAAATCCCTCTAGGGACATAGAAATCTCTCTCTCTAGGGACCTAGAAATCCCTCTAGGGACATAGAAATCTATCCCTCTAGGGACATAGAAATCCCTCTAGGGACCTAGAAATCTCACTAGGGACATAGAAATCCCTCTAGGGACATAGAAATCTATCTCTCTAGGGACCTAGAAATCGTTCTAGGGACATAGAAATCCCTCTAGGGACATAGAAATCCCTCTAGGGACCTAGAAATCCCTCTAGGGACCTAGAAATCCCTCTAGCGACATAGAAATCCCTCTAGCGACATAGAAATCCCTCTAGGGACATAGAAATCTCTCTCTCTAGGGACCTAGAAATCCCTCTAGGGATATAGAAATCTATCCCTCTAGGGACATAGAAATCCCTCTAGGGACCTAGAAATCTCACTAGGGACATAGAAATCCCTCTAGGGACATAGAAATCTATCTCTCTAGGGACCTAGAAATCCCTCTAGGGACATAGAAATCCCTCTAGGGCCATTGAAATCCCTCTAGGGACCTAGAAATCTATCCCTTTAGGGACCTAGAAATCCCTCTAGGGACATTGAAATCCCTCTAGGGACCAAGAAATCTCTCTAGGGACATAGAAATCCCTCTAGGGACATAGAAATCTATCCCTCTAGGGACCTAGAAATCCCTCTAGGGACATAGAAATCCCTCTAGGGACCTAGAAATCTCTCTAGGGACATAGAAATCCCTCTAGGGACATAGAAATCCCTCTAGGGACCTAGAAATCCCTCTAGGGACATAGAAATCCCTCTAGGGACATAGAAATCTATCCCTCTAGGGACATAGAAATCCCTCTTGGGACCTAGAAATCCCTCTAGGGACATAGAAATCCCTCTAGGGACATAGAAATCTATCCCTCTAGGGACATAGAAATCCCTCTAGGGACCTAGAAATCCCTCTAGGGACATTGAAATCCCTCTAGGGACCTAGAAATCTATCCCTCTAGGGACCTAGAAATCTATCCCTCTAGGGACCTAGAAATCCCTCTAGGGACATTGAAATCCCTCTAGGGACCTAGAAATCTCTCTAGGGACATAGAAATCCCTCTAGGGACATAGAAATCTATCCCTCTAGGGACCTAGAAATCCCTCTAGGGACCTAGAAATCTCTCTAGGGACATAGAAATCCCTCTAGGGACATAGAAATCTATCCCTCTAGGGACCTAGAAATCCCTCTAGGGACCTAGAAATCCCTCTAGGGACCTAGAAATCCCTCTAGCGACATAGAAATCCCTCTAGCGACATAGAAATCCCTCTAGGGACATAGAAATCTCTCTCTCTAGGGACCTAGAAATCCCTCTAGGGACATAGAAATCTATCCCTCTAGGGACATAGAAATCCCTCTAGGGACCTAGAAATCTCACTAGGGACATAGAAATCCCTCTAGGGACATAGAAATCTATCTCTCTAGGGACCTAGAAATCCCTCTAGGGACATAGAAATCCCTCTAGGGACATAGAAATCCCTCTAGGGACCTAGAAATCCCTCCTAAAACTCCAGATATCCCTCTCAAAACCCAAGATAACAGTTACATTTCTACCAGTTACCTTGGATAACCTTACATTTTTGACAGACATCATTGTTTGTTTACTAGTCTGTTCGAGCGTTGTTGTGTTTGTTGCTCAGTTGTTCTTTGTTAATAATACAAGATAAGTTCGATATTTTGTTGTTTGGTGTTTCTTAGTTATACGACAATGCTTATTTGGGATTTGGCAAGAACCGAGGAAGATGTAATTCATTTTTGCCAGGAGAAAAACATTTTGCAGAAAAATAGGAAATGTAGGGATAGAGACTCTTTTCAATCCATGTTGAACTGTATAGCAACCCATTTTCCACCGAAATGCGATTGAATGTTAAGTTTTTAAATAATTTTTTGAATTTTAAATATTTTATATATGTTGCATTATTTTACATCCTACACTTATTATTTATGATTAAATATACTTATTATTTATTTATTATACTTTATACTAGTTTTAGATAATTATTTTAATTTTAAATCGTTTATATATTGGAGTATTTATTGATCTCATTATTTTATTTATTTACATTATATACCAAATTATTTTATAATATGTTATATATTCAATTATATTGTTATTACTTCGATTTATGTATTTCCATTATTATTACTCTATTTATTGATCTCGTTATTATATTTATTTACATTATATACAACATTATTTTATAACATGTTATATATTTAATTATATTGTTATTACTTCGATTTATTTATTTCCAATATTATTACATTCCTATTTTGATTTGAATCTGAGATCGCATCCCTTCGGATATTTTGAAGAGAAAAGATTTGCCGCCGGGTGGCAAATCTTTTCTCTTCAAAATATCCGAAGGGAGGCGATCTCAGATTCAAATCAAAATATTTTAAAAGGTTATCCAAGGTAACTGGTAGAAACGTAACTGTTATAAAATGTAACCGCTGGGGCATGCGCAGAACATTGGCCTGCTAGTGCCGTGCGTTATATACTCAAGTACCCAAATTTCTAAGCGAATCGAGCCAACTTAACCAGTTTTTCTAATTAATGAAAAAAATATAACGAAAGAAATGTTACCATTTTTCAAATGATCAATATATCCATCAAACATAGACCCAGACTCGCACGCTTCAATAACAGAATAAGCTGCAACAAAGTTGAAACTTGTTAATCTTAGTAAAGCAAAAATTATATTAAAAATTTATATAAAAAGAAACATAATTAATTATTCCTAATTATACCTAGAAATCCCTCTAGGGACATAGAAATCCCTCTAGGGACATAGAAATCCCTCTAGGGACCTAGAAATCTCACTAGGGACATAGAAATCCCTCTAGGGACATAGAAATCTATCTCTCTAGGGACCTAGAAATCCCTCTAGGGACATAGAAATCCCTCTAGGGACATAGAAATCCCTCTAGGGACCTAGAAATCCCTCCTAAAACTCCAGATATCCCTCTCAAAACCCAAGATAACAGTTACATTTCTACCAGTTACCTTGGATAACCTTACATTTTTGACAGACATCATTGTTTGTTTACTAGTCTGTTCGAGCGTTGTTGTGTTTGTTGCTCAGTTGTTCTTTGTTAATAATACAAGATAAGTTCGATATTTTGTTGTTTGGTGTTTCTTAGTTATACGACAATGCTTATTTGGGATTTGGCAAGAACCGAGGAAGATGTAATTCATTTTTGCCAGGAGAAAAACATTTTGCAGAAAAATAGGAAATGTAGGGATAGAGACTCTTTTCAATCCATGTTGAACTGTATAGCAACCCATTTTCCACCGAAATGCGATTGAATGTTAAGTTTTTAAATAATTTTTTGAATTTTAAATATTTTATATATGTTGCATTATTTTACATCCTACACTTATTATTTATGATTAAATATACTTATTATTTATTTATTATACTTTATACTAGTTTTAGATAATTATTTTAATTTTAAATCGTTTATATATTGGAGTATTTATTGATCTCATTATTTTATTTATTTACATTATATACCAAATTATTTTATAATATGTTATATATTCAATTATATTGTTATTACTTCGATTTATGTATTTCCATTATTATTACTCTATTTATTGATCTCGTTATTATATTTATTTACATTATATACAACATTATTTTATAACATGTTATATATTTAATTATATTGTTATTACTTCGATTTATTTATTTCCAATATTATTACATTCCTATTTTGATTTGAATCTGAGATCGCATCCCTTCGGATATTTTGAAGAGAAAAGATTTGCCGCCGGGTGGCAAATCTTTTCTCTTCAAAATATCCGAAGGGAGGCGATCTCAGATTCAAATCAAAATATTTTAAAAGGTTATCCAAGGTAACTGGTAGAAACGTAACTGTTATAAAATGTAACCGCTGGGGCATGCGCAGAACATTGGCCTGCTAGTGCCGTGCGTTATATACTCAAGTACCCAAATTTCTAAGCGAATCGAGCCAACTTAACCAGTTTTTCTAATTAATGAAAAAAATATAACGAAAGAAATGTTACCATTTTTCAAATGATCAATATATCCATCAAACATAGACCCAGACTCGCACGCTTCAATAACAGAATAAGCTGCAACAAAGTTGAAACTTGTTAATCTTAGTAAAGCAAAAATTATATTAAAAATTTATATAAAAAGAAACATAATTAATTATTCCTAATTATACCTAGAAATCCCTCTAGGGACATAGAAATCCCTCTAGGGACATAGAAATCTCTCTCTCTAGGGACCTAGAAATCTCACTAGGGACATAGAAATCCCTCTAGGGACATAGAAATCTATCTCTCTAGGGACCTAGAAATCCCTCTAGGGACATAGAAATCCCTCTAGGGACATAGAAATCCCTCTAGGGACCTAGAAATCCCTCCTAAAACTCCAGATATCCCTCTCAAAACCCAAGATAACAGTTACATTTCTACCAGTTACCTTGGATAACCTTACATTTTTGACAGACATCATTGTTTGTTTACTAGTCTGTTCGAGCGTTGTTGTGTTTGTTGCTCAGTTGTTCTTTGTTAATAATACAAGATAAGTTCGATATTTTGTTGTTTGGTGTTTCTTAGTTATACGACAATGCTTATTTGGGATTTGGCAAGAACCGAGGAAGATGTAATTCATTTTTGCCAGGAGAAAAACATTTTGCAGAAAAATAGGAAATGTAGGGATAGAGACTCTTTTCAATCCATGTTGAACTGTATAGCAACCCATTTTCCACCGAAATGCGATTGAATGTTAAGTTTTTAAATAATTTTTTGAATTTTAAATATTTTATATATGTTGCATTATTTTACATCCTACACTTATTATTTATGATTAAATATACTTATTATTTATTTATTATACTTTATACTAGTTTTAGATAATTATTTTAATTTTAAATCGTTTATATATTGGAGTATTTATTGATCTCATTATTTTATTTATTTACATTATATACCAAATTATTTTATAATATGTTATATATTCAATTATATTGTTATTACTTCGATTTATGTATTTCCATTATTATTACTCTATTTATTGATCTCGTTATTATATTTATTTACATTATATACAACATTATTTTATAACATGTTATATATTTAATTATATTGTTATTACTTCGATTTATTTATTTCCAATATTATTACATTCCTATTTTGATTTGAATCTGAGATCGCATCCCTTCGGATATTTTGAAGAGAAAAGATTTGCCGCCGGGTGGCAAATCTTTTCTCTTCAAAATATCCGAAGGGAGGCGATCTCAGATTCAAATCAAAATATTTTAAAAGGTTATCCAAGGTAACTGGTAGAAACGTAACTGTTATAAAATGTAACCGCTGGGGCATGCGCAGAACATTGGCCTGCTAGTGCCGTGCGTTATATACTCAAGTACCCAAATTTCTAAGCGAATCGAGCCAACTTAACCAGTTTTTCTAATTAATGAAAAAAATATAACGAAAGAAATGTTACCATTTTTCAAATGATCAATATATCCATCAAACATAGACCCAGACTCGCACGCTTCAATAACAGAATAAGCTGCAACAAAGTTGAAACTTGTTAATCTTAGTAAAGCAAAAATTATATTAAAAATTTATATAAAAAGAAACATAATTAATTATTCCTAATTATACCTAGAAATCCCTCTAGGGACATAGAAATCCCTCTAGGGACATAGAAATCTCTCTCTCTAGGGACCTAGAAATCCCTCTACGGACCTAGATATCCCTCTCAAAACCCTGTAACACGCTCTAGAATCCCTATAAATCCCTCTAGGGACATGGAAATCCCTCTAGCGACATAGAAATCCCTCTAGCGACATAGAAATCCCTCTAGGGACATAGAAATCTCTCTCTCTAGGGACCTAGAAATCCCTCTAGGGACCTAGAAATCCCTCTAGCGACATAGAAATCCCTCTAGCGACATAGAAATCCCTCTAGCGACATAGAAATCCCTCTAGGGACATAGAAATCTCTCTCTCTAGGGACCTAGAAATCCCTCTAGGGACCTAGAAATCCCTCTACGGACCTAGATATCCCTCTCAAAACCCTGTAACACGCTCTAGAATCCCTATAAATCCCTCTAGGGACATGGAAATCCCTCTAGCGACATAGAAATCCCTCTAGCGACATAGAAATCCCTCTAGGGACATAGAAATCTCTCTCTCTAGGGACCTAGAAATCCCTCTAGGGACCTAGAAATCCCTCTAGCGACATAGAAATCCCTCTAGCGACATAGAAATCCCTCTAGCGACATAGAAATCCCTCTAGGGACATAGAAATCTCTCTCTCTAGGGACCTAGAAATCCCTCTAGGGACATAGAAATCCCTCTAGGGACCTAGAAATCCCTCTAGGGACATAGAAATCCCTCTAGGGACATAGAAATCTATCCCTCTAGGGACATAGAAATCCCTCTAGGGACCTAGAAATCCCTCTAGGGACATTGAAATCCCTCTAGGGACCTAGAAATCTATCCCTTTAGGGACCTAGAAATCCCTCTAGGGACATTGAAATCCCTCTAGGGACCAAGAAATCTCTCTAGGGACATAGAAATCCCTCTAGGGACATAGAAATCTATCCCTCTAGGGACCTAGAAATCCCTCTAGGGACATAGAAATCCCTCTAGGGACCTAGAAATCTCTCTAGGGACATAGAAATCCCTCTAGGGACATAGAAATCCCTCTAGGGACCTAGAAATCCCTCTAGGGACATAGAAATCCCTCTAGGGACATAGAAATCTATCCCTCTAGGGACATAGAAATCCCTCTTGGGACCTAGAAATCCCTCTAGGGACATAGAAATCCCTCTAGGGACATAGAAATCTATCCCTCTAGGGACATAGAAATCCCTCTAGGGACCTAGAAATCCCTCTAGGGACATTGAAATCCCTCTAGGGACCTAGAAATCTATCCCTCTAGGGACCTAGAAATCTATCCCTCTAGGGACCTAGAAATCCCTCTAGGGACATTGAAATCCCTCTAGGGACCTAGAAATCTCTCTAGGGACATAGAAATCCCTCTAGGGACATAGAAATCTATCCCTCTAGGGACATTGAAATCCCTCTAGGGACCAAGAAATCTCTCTAGGGACATAGAAATCCCTCTAGGGACATAGAAATCTATCCCTCTAGGGACCTAGAAATCCCTCTAGGGACATAGAAATCCCTCTAGGGACCTAGAAATCTCTCTAGGGACATAGAAATCCCTCTAGGGACATAGAAATCCCTCTAGGGACCTAGAAATCCCTCTAGGGACATAGAAATCCCTCTAGGGACATAGAAATCTATCCCTCTAGGGACATAGAAATCCCTCTAGGGACCTAGAAATCCCTCTAGGGACATTGAAATCCCTCTAGGGACCTAGAAATCTATCCCTCTAGGGACCTAGAAATCTATCCCTCTAGGGACCTAGAAATCTATCCCTCTAGGGACCTAGAAATCCCTCTAGGGACCTAGAAATCCCTCTAGCGACATAGAAATCCCTCTAGCGACATAGAAATCCCTCTAGGGACATAGAAATCTCTCTCTCTAGGGACCTAGAAATCCCTCTAGGGACATAGAAATCTATCCCTCTAGGGACATAGAAATCCCTCTAGGGACCTAGAAATCTCACTAGGGACATAGAAATCCCTCTAGGGACATAGAAATCTATCTCTCTAGGGACCTAGAAATCGTTCTAGGGACATAGAAATCCCTCTAGGGACATAGAAATCCCTCTAGGGACCTAGAAATCCCTCTAGGGACCTAGAAATCCCTCTAGCGACATAGAAATCCCTCTAGCGACATAGAAATCCCTCTAGGGACATAGAAATCTCTCTCTCTAGGGACCTAGAAATCCCTCTAGGGATATAGAAATCTATCCCTCTAGGGACATAGAAATCCCTCTAGGGACCTAGAAATCTCACTAGGGACATAGAAATCCCTCTAGGGACATAGAAATCTATCTCTCTAGGGACCTAGAAATCCCTCTAGGGACATAGAAATCCCTCTAGGGCCATTGAAATCCCTCTAGGGACCTAGAAATCTATCCCTTTAGGGACCTAGAAATCCCTCTAGGGACATTGAAATCCCTCTAGGGACCAAGAAATCTCTCTAGGGACATAGAAATCCCTCTAGGGACATAGAAATCTATCCCTCTAGGGACCTAGAAATCCCTCTAGGGACATAGAAATCCCTCTAGGGACCTAGAAATCTCTCTAGGGACATAGAAATCCCTCTAGGGACATAGAAATCCCTCTAGGGACCTAGAAATCCCTCTAGGGACATAGAAATCCCTCTAGGGACATAGAAATCTATCCCTCTAGGGACATAGAAATCCCTCTTGGGACCTAGAAATCCCTCTAGGGACATAGAAATCCCTCTAGGGACATAGAAATCTATCCCTCTAGGGACATAGAAATCCCTCTAGGGACCTAGAAATCCCTCTAGGGACATTGAAATCCCTCTAGGGACCTAGAAATCTATCCCTCTAGGGACCTAGAAATCTATCCCTCTAGGGACCTAGAAATCCCTCTAGGGACATTGAAATCCCTCTAGGGACCTAGAAATCTCTCTAGGGACATAGAAATCCCTCTAGGGACATAGAAATCTATCCCTCTAGGGACCTAGAAATCCCTCTAGGGACCTAGAAATCTCTCTAGGGACATAGAAATCCCTCTAGGGACATAGAAATCTATCCCTCTAGGGACCTAGAAATCCCTCTAGGGACCTAGAAATCCCTCTAGGGACCTAGAAATCCCTCTAGCGACATAGAAATCCCTCTAGCGACATAGAAATCCCTCTAGGGACATAGAAATCTCTCTCTCTAGGGACCTAGAAATCCCTCTAGGGACATAGAAATCTATCCCTCTAGGGACATAGAAATCCCTCTAGGGACCTAGAAATCTCACTAGGGACATAGAAATCCCTCTAGGGACATAGAAATCTATCTCTCTAGGGACCTAGAAATCCCTCTAGGGACATAGAAATCCCTCTAGGGACATAGAAATCCCTCTAGGGACCTAGAAATCCCTCCTAAAACTCCAGATATCCCTCTCAAAACCCAAGATAACAGTTACATTTCTACCAGTTACCTTGGATAACCTTACATTTTTGACAGACATCATTGTTTGTTTACTAGTCTGTTCGAGCGTTGTTGTGTTTGTTGCTCAGTTGTTCTTTGTTAATAATACAAGATAAGTTCGATATTTTGTTGTTTGGTGTTTCTTAGTTATACGACAATGCTTATTTGGGATTTGGCAAGAACCGAGGAAGATGTAATTCATTTTTGCCAGGAGAAAAACATTTTGCAGAAAAATAGGAAATGTAGGGATAGAGACTCTTTTCAATCCATGTTGAACTGTATAGCAACCCATTTTCCACCGAAATGCGATTGAATGTTAAGTTTTTAAATAATTTTTTGAATTTTAAATATTTTATATATGTTGCATTATTTTACATCCTACACTTATTATTTATGATTAAATATACTTATTATTTATTTATTATACTTTATACTAGTTTTAGATAATTATTTTAATTTTAAATCGTTTATATATTGGAGTATTTATTGATCTCATTATTTTATTTATTTACATTATATACCAAATTATTTTATAATATGTTATATATTCAATTATATTGTTATTACTTCGATTTATGTATTTCCATTATTATTACTCTATTTATTGATCTCGTTATTATATTTATTTACATTATATACAACATTATTTTATAACATGTTATATATTTAATTATATTGTTATTACTTCGATTTATTTATTTCCAATATTATTACATTCCTATTTTGATTTGAATCTGAGATCGCATCCCTTCGGATATTTTGAAGAGAAAAGATTTGCCGCCGGGTGGCAAATCTTTTCTCTTCAAAATATCCGAAGGGAGGCGATCTCAGATTCAAATCAAAATATTTTAAAAGGTTATCCAAGGTAACTGGTAGAAACGTAACTGTTATAAAATGTAACCGCTGGGGCATGCGCAGAACATTGGCCTGCTAGTGCCGTGCGTTATATACTCAAGTACCCAAATTTCTAAGCGAATCGAGCCAACTTAACCAGTTTTTCTAATTAATGAAAAAAATATAACGAAAGAAATGTTACCATTTTTCAAATGATCAATATATCCATCAAACATAGACCCAGACTCGCACGCTTCAATAACAGAATAAGCTGCAACAAAGTTGAAACTTGTTAATCTTAGTAAAGCAAAAATTATATTAAAAATTTATATAAAAAGAAACATAATTAATTATTCCTAATTATACCTAGAAATCCCTCTAGGGACATAGAAATCCCTCTAGGGACATAGAAATCCCTCTAGGGACCTAGAAATCTCACTAGGGACATAGAAATCCCTCTAGGGACATAGAAATCTATCTCTCTAGGGACCTAGAAATCCCTCTAGGGACATAGAAATCCCTCTAGGGACATAGAAATCCCTCTAGGGACCTAGAAATCCCTCCTAAAACTCCAGATATCCCTCTCAAAACCCAAGATAACAGTTACATTTCTACCAGTTACCTTGGATAACCTTACATTTTTGACAGACATCATTGTTTGTTTACTAGTCTGTTCGAGCGTTGTTGTGTTTGTTGCTCAGTTGTTCTTTGTTAATAATACAAGATAAGTTCGATATTTTGTTGTTTGGTGTTTCTTAGTTATACGACAATGCTTATTTGGGATTTGGCAAGAACCGAGGAAGATGTAATTCATTTTTGCCAGGAGAAAAACATTTTGCAGAAAAATAGGAAATGTAGGGATAGAGACTCTTTTCAATCCATGTTGAACTGTATAGCAACCCATTTTCCACCGAAATGCGATTGAATGTTAAGTTTTTAAATAATTTTTTGAATTTTAAATATTTTATATATGTTGCATTATTTTACATCCTACACTTATTATTTATGATTAAATATACTTATTATTTATTTATTATACTTTATACTAGTTTTAGATAATTATTTTAATTTTAAATCGTTTATATATTGGAGTATTTATTGATCTCATTATTTTATTTATTTACATTATATACCAAATTATTTTATAATATGTTATATATTCAATTATATTGTTATTACTTCGATTTATGTATTTCCATTATTATTACTCTATTTATTGATCTCGTTATTATATTTATTTACATTATATACAACATTATTTTATAACATGTTATATATTTAATTATATTGTTATTACTTCGATTTATTTATTTCCAATATTATTACATTCCTATTTTGATTTGAATCTGAGATCGCATCCCTTCGGATATTTTGAAGAGAAAAGATTTGCCGCCGGGTGGCAAATCTTTTCTCTTCAAAATATCCGAAGGGAGGCGATCTCAGATTCAAATCAAAATATTTTAAAAGGTTATCCAAGGTAACTGGTAGAAACGTAACTGTTATAAAATGTAACCGCTGGGGCATGCGCAGAACATTGGCCTGCTAGTGCCGTGCGTTATATACTCAAGTACCCAAATTTCTAAGCGAATCGAGCCAACTTAACCAGTTTTTCTAATTAATGAAAAAAATATAACGAAAGAAATGTTACCATTTTTCAAATGATCAATATATCCATCAAACATAGACCCAGACTCGCACGCTTCAATAACAGAATAAGCTGCAACAAAGTTGAAACTTGTTAATCTTAGTAAAGCAAAAATTATATTAAAAATTTATATAAAAAGAAACATAATTAATTATTCCTAATTATACCTAGAAATCCCTCTAGGGACATAGAAATCCCTCTAGGGACATAGAAATCTCTCTCTCTAGGGACCTAGAAATCTCACTAGGGACATAGAAATCCCTCTAGGGACATAGAAATCTATCTCTCTAGGGACCTAGAAATCCCTCTAGGGACATAGAAATCCCTCTAGGGACATAGAAATCCCTCTAGGGACCTAGAAATCCCTCCTAAAACTCCAGATATCCCTCTCAAAACCCAAGATAACAGTTACATTTCTACCAGTTACCTTGGATAACCTTACATTTTTGACAGACATCATTGTTTGTTTACTAGTCTGTTCGAGCGTTGTTGTGTTTGTTGCTCAGTTGTTCTTTGTTAATAATACAAGATAAGTTCGATATTTTGTTGTTTGGTGTTTCTTAGTTATACGACAATGCTTATTTGGGATTTGGCAAGAACCGAGGAAGATGTAATTCATTTTTGCCAGGAGAAAAACATTTTGCAGAAAAATAGGAAATGTAGGGATAGAGACTCTTTTCAATCCATGTTGAACTGTATAGCAACCCATTTTCCACCGAAATGCGATTGAATGTTAAGTTTTTAAATAATTTTTTGAATTTTAAATATTTTATATATGTTGCATTATTTTACATCCTACACTTATTATTTATGATTAAATATACTTATTATTTATTTATTATACTTTATACTAGTTTTAGATAATTATTTTAATTTTAAATCGTTTATATATTGGAGTATTTATTGATCTCATTATTTTATTTATTTACATTATATACCAAATTATTTTATAATATGTTATATATTCAATTATATTGTTATTACTTCGATTTATGTATTTCCATTATTATTACTCTATTTATTGATCTCGTTATTATATTTATTTACATTATATACAACATTATTTTATAACATGTTATATATTTAATTATATTGTTATTACTTCGATTTATTTATTTCCAATATTATTACATTCCTATTTTGATTTGAATCTGAGATCGCATCCCTTCGGATATTTTGAAGAGAAAAGATTTGCCGCCGGGTGGCAAATCTTTTCTCTTCAAAATATCCGAAGGGAGGCGATCTCAGATTCAAATCAAAATATTTTAAAAGGTTATCCAAGGTAACTGGTAGAAACGTAACTGTTATAAAATGTAACCGCTGGGGCATGCGCAGAACATTGGCCTGCTAGTGCCGTGCGTTATATACTCAAGTACCCAAATTTCTAAGCGAATCGAGCCAACTTAACCAGTTTTTCTAATTAATGAAAAAAATATAACGAAAGAAATGTTACCATTTTTCAAATGATCAATATATCCATCAAACATAGACCCAGACTCGCACGCTTCAATAACAGAATAAGCTGCAACAAAGTTGAAACTTGTTAATCTTAGTAAAGCAAAAATTATATTAAAAATTTATATAAAAAGAAACATAATTAATTATTCCTAATTATACCTAGAAATCCCTCTAGGGACATAGAAATCCCTCTAGGGACATAGAAATCTCTCTCTCTAGGGACCTAGAAATCCCTCTACGGACCTAGATATCCCTCTCAAAACCCTGTAACACGCTCTAGAATCCCTATAAATCCCTCTAGGGACATGGAAATCCCTCTAGCGACATAGAAATCCCTCTAGCGACATAGAAATCCCTCTAGGGACATAGAAATCTCTCTCTCTAGGGACCTAGAAATCCCTCTAGGGACCTAGAAATCCCTCTAGCGACATAGAAATCCCTCTAGCGACATAGAAATCCCTCTAGCGACATAGAAATCCCTCTAGGGACATAGAAATCTCTCTCTCTAGGGACCTAGAAATCCCTCTAGGGACCTAGAAATCCCTCTACGGACCTAGATATCCCTCTCAAAACCCTGTAACACGCTCTAGAATCCCTATAAATCCCTCTAGGGACATGGAAATCCCTCTAGCGACATAGAAATCCCTCTAGCGACATAGAAATCCCTCTAGGGACATAGAAATCTCTCTCTCTAGGGACCTAGAAATCCCTCTAGGGACCTAGAAATCCCTCTAGCGACATAGAAATCCCTCTAGCGACATAGAAATCCCTCTAGCGACATAGAAATCCCTCTAGGGACATAGAAATCTCTCTCTCTAGGGACCTAGAAATCCCTCTAGGGACATAGAAATCCCTCTAGGGACCTAGAAATCCCTCTAGGGACATAGAAATCCCTCTAGGGACATAGAAATCTATCCCTCTAGGGACATAGAAATCCCTCTAGGGACCTAGAAATCCCTCTAGGGACATAGAAATCCCTCTAGGGACATAGAAATCTATCCCTCTAGGGACATAGAAATCCCTCTAGGGACCTAGAAATCCCTCTAGGGACCTAGAAATCCCTCTAGGGACCTAGAAATCCCTCTAGGGACATTGAAATCCCTCTAGGGATTTCTAGGTCCCTAGAGGAATTTCTAGGTCCCTAGAGGGATTTCTAGGTCCCTAGAGGGATAGATTTCTATGTCCCTAGAGGGATTTCTATGTCCCTAGAGAGATTTCTAGGTCCCTAGAGGGATAGATTTCTAGGTCCCTAGAGGGATTTCAATGTCCCTAGAGGGATTTCTAGGTCCCTAGAGGGATTTCTAGGTCCCTAGAGGGATTTCTAGGTCCCTAGAGGGATTTCTAGGTCCCTAGAGGGATTTCTATGTCCCTAGAGGGATAGATTTCTATGTCCCTAGAGGGATTTCTATGTCCCTAGAGGGATTTCTATGTCCCTAGAGGGATTTCTAGGTCCCTAGAGGGATTTCTATGTCCCTAGAGGGATTTCTATGTCCCTAGAGGGATTTCTATGTCCCTAGAGGGATTTCTAGGTCCCTAGAGGGATTTCTATGTCCCTAGAGGGATAGATTTCTATGTCCCTAGAGGGATTTCTATGTCCCTAGAGGGATTTCTAGGTCCCTAGAGGGATTTCTATGTCCCTAGAGGGATTTCTAGGTCCCTAGAGAGAGAGATTTCTATGTCCCTAGAGGGATTTCTATGTCCCTAGAGAGATTTCTTGGTCCCTAGAGGGATTTCAATGTCCCTAGAGGGATTTCTAGGTCCCTAGAGGGATAGATTTCTAGGTCCCTAGAGGGATTTCAATGGCCCTAGAGGGATTTCTATGTCCCTAGAGGGATTTCTATGTCCCTAGAGGGATTTCTAGGTCCCTAGAGAGATAGATTTCTATGTCCCTAGAGGGATTTCTATGTCCCTAGTGAGATTTCTAGGTCCCTAGAGGGATTTCTATGTCCCTAGAGGGATAGATTTCTATGTCCCTAGAGGGATTTCTAGGTCCCTAGAGAGAGAGATTTCTATGTCCCTAGAGGGATTTATAGGGATTCTAGAGCGTGTTACAGGGTTTTGAGAGGGATATCTAGGTCCGTAGAGGGATTTCTAGGTCCCTAGAGAGAGAGATTTCTATGTCCCTAGAGGGATTTCTAGGTCCCTAGAGAGAGAGATTTCTATGTCCCTAGAGGGATTTCTATGTCGCTAGAGGGATTTCTATGTCGCTAGAGGGATTTCTATGTCGCTAGAGGGATTTCTAGGTCCCTAGAGGGATTTCTAGGTCCCTAGAGAGAGAGATTTCTATGTCCCTAGAGGGATTTCTATGTCGCTAGAGGGATTTCTATGTCGCTAGAGGGATTTCCATGTCCCTAGAGGGATTTATAGGGATTCTAGAGCGTGTTACAGGGTTTTGAGAGGGATATCTAGGTCCGTAGAGGGATTTCTAGGTCCCTAGAGAGAGAGATTTCTATGTCCCTAGAGGGATTTCTATGTCCCTAGAGGGATTTCTAGGTATAATTAGGAATAATTAATTATGTTTCTTTTTATATAAATTTTTAATATAATTTTTGCTTTACTAAGATTAACAAGTTTCAACTTTGTTGCAGCTTATTCTGTTATTGAAGCGTGCGAGTCTGGGTCTATGTTTGATGGATATATTGATCATTTGAAAAATGGTAACATTTCTTTCGTTATATTTTTTTCATTAATTAGAAAAACTGGTTAAGTTGGCTCGATTCGCTTAGAAATTTGGGTACTTGAGTATATAACGCACGGCACTAGCAGGCCAATGTTCTGCGCATGCCCCAGCGGTTACATTTTATAACAGTTACGTTTCTACCAGTTACCTTGGATAACCTTTTAAAATATTTTGATTTGAATCTGAGATCGCCTCCCTTCGGATATTTTGAAGAGAAAAGATTTGCCACCCGGCGGCAAATCTTTTCTCTTCAAAATATCCGAAGGGATGCGATCTCAGATTCAAATCAAAATAGGAATGTAATAATATTGGAAATAAATAAATCGAAGTAATAACAATATAATTAAATATATAACATGTTATAAAATAATGTTGTATATAATGTAAATAAATATAATAACGAGATCAATAAATAGAGTAATAATAATGGAAATACATAAATCGAAGTAATAACAATATAATTGAATATATAACATATTATAAAATAATTTGGTATATAATGTAAATAAATAAAATAATGAGATCAATAAATACTCCAATATATAAACGATTTAAAATTAAAATAATTATCTAAAACTAGTATAAAGTATAATAAATAAATAATAAGTATATTTAATCATAAATAATAAGTGTAGGATGTAAAATAATGCAACATATATAAAATATTTAAAATTCAAAAAATTATTTAAAAACTTAACATTCAATCGCATTTCGGTGGAAAATGGGTTGCTATACAGTTCAACATGGATTGAAAAGAGTCTCTATCCCTACATTTCCTATTTTTCTGCAAAATGTTTTTCTCCTGGCAAAAATGAATTACATCTTCCTCGGTTCTTGCCAAATCCCAAATAAGCATTGTCGTATAACTAAGAAACACCAAACAACAAAATATCGAACTTATCTTGTATTATTAACAAAGAACAACTGAGCAACAAACACAACAACGCTCGAACAGACTAGTAAACAAACAATGATGTCTGTCAAAAATGTAAGGTTATCCAAGGTAACTGGTAGAAATGTAACTGTTATCTTGGGTTTTGAGAGGGATATCTGGAGTTTTAGGAGGGATTTCTAGGTCCCTAGAGGGATTTCTATGTCCCTAGAGGGATTTCTATGTCCCTAGAGGGATTTCTAGGTCCCTAGAGAGATAGATTTCTATGTCCCTAGAGGGATTTCTATGTCCCTAGTGAGATTTCTAGGTCCCTAGAGGGATTTCTATGTCCCTAGAGGGATAGATTTCTATGTCCCTAGAGGGATTTCTAGGTCCCTAGAGAGAGAGATTTCTATGTCCCTAGAGGGATTTCTATGTCGCTAGAGGGATTTCTATGTCGCTAGAGGGATTTCTAGGTCCCTAGAGGGATTTCTAGGTCCCTAGAGGGATTTCTAGGTCCCTAGAGGGATAGATTTCTATGTCCCTAGAGGGATTTCTATGTCCCTAGAGAGATTTCTAGGTCCCTAGAGGGATTTCTAGGTCCCTAGAGGGATAGATTTCTATGTCCCTAGAGGGATTTCTATGTCCCTAGAGAGATTTCTAGGTCCCTAGAGGGATTTCAATGTCCCTAGAGGGATTTCTAGGTCCCTAGAGGGATAGATTTCTAGGTCCCTAGAGGGATAGATTTCTAGGTCCCTAGAGGGATTTCAATGTCCCTAGAGGGATTTCTATGTCCCTAGAGGGATAGATTTCTATGTCCCTAGAGGGATTTCTATGTCCCTAGAGGGATTTCTAGGTCCCAAGAGGGATTTCTATGTCCCTAGAGGGATAGATTTCTTTGTCCCTAGAGGGATTTCTATGTCCCTAGAGGGATTTCTATGTCCCTAGAGGGATTTCTAGGTCCCTAGAGGGATTTCTATGTCCCTAGAGGGATTTCTATGTCCCTAGAGAGATTTCTAGGTCCCTAGAGGGATTTCTATGTCCCTAGAGGGATTTCTAGGTCCCTAGAGGGATAGATTTCTATGTCCCTAGAGGGATTTCTATGTCCCTAGAGAGATTTCTTGGTCCCTAGAGGGATTTCAATGTCCCTAGAGGGATTTCTAGGTCCCTAGAGGGATAGATTTCTAGGTCCCTAGAGGGATTTCAATGGCCCTAGAGGGATTTCTATGTCCCTAGAGGGATTTCTATGTCCCTAGAGGGATTTCTAGGTCCCTAGAGAGATAGATTTCTATGTCCCTAGAGGGATTTCTATGTCCCTAGTGAGATTTCTAGGTCCCTAGAGGGATTTCTATGTCCCTAGAGGGATAGATTTCTATGTCCCTAGAGGGATTTCTAGGTCCCTAGAGGGATTTCTAGGTCCCTAGAGAGAGAGATTTCTATGTCCCTAGAGGGATTTCTATGTCGCTAGAGGGATTTCTATGTCGCTAGAGGGATTTCTAGGTCCCTAGAGGGATTTCTAGGTCCCTAGAGGGATTTCTAGGTCCCTAGAGGGATAGATTTCTATGTCCCTAAAGGGATTTCTATGTCCCTAGAGAGATTTCTAGGTCCCTAGAGGGATTTCTAGGTCCCTAGAGGGATAGATTTCTATGTCCCTAGAGGGATTTCTATGTCCCTAGAGAGATTTCTAGGTCCCTAGAGGGATTTCAATGTCCCTAGAGGGATTTCTAGGTCCCTAGAGGGATAGATTTCTAGGTCCCTAGAGGGATAGATTTCTAGGTCCCTAGAGGGATTTCAATGTCCCTAGAAGGATTTCTAGGTCCCTAGAGGGATTTCTATGTCCCTAGAGGGATAGATTTCTATGTCCCTAGAGGGATTTCTATGTCCCTAGAGGGATTTCTAGGTCCCAAGAGGGATTTCTATGTCCCTAGAGGGATAGATTTCTATGTCCCTAGAGGGATTTCTATGTCCCTAGAGGGATTTCTAGGTCCCTAGAGGGATTTCTATGTCCCTAGAGGGATTTCTATGTCCCTACAGAGATTTCTAGGTCCCTAGAGGGATTTCTATGACCCTAGAGAGATTTCTAGGTCCCTAGAGGGATTTCTAGGTCCCTAGAGGGATAGATTTCTATGTCCCTAGAGGGATTTCTATGTCCCTAGAGAGATTTCTAGGTCCCTAGAGGGATTTCAATGTCCCTAGAGGGATTTCTAGGTCCCTAGAGGGATTTCTATGTCCCTAGAGGGATAGATTTCTATGTCCCTAGAGGGATTTCTATGTCCCTAGAGGGACTTCTATGTCCCTTGAGGGATTTCTAGGTCCCTAGAGGGATTTCTAGGTCCCTAGAGGGATTTCTAGGTCCCTAGAGGGATAGATTTCTATGTCCCTAGAGGGATTTCAATGTCCCTAGAGGGATTTCTAGGTCCCTAGAGGGATTTCTAGGTCCCTAGAGGGATTTCTAGGTCCCTAGAGGGATTTCTATGTCCCTAGAGGGATAGATTTCTATGTCCCTAGAGGGATTTCTATGTCCCTAGAGGGATTTCTAGGTCCCTAGAGGGATTTCTATGTCCCTAGAGGGATAGATTTCTATGTCCCCAGAGGGATTTCTAGGTCCCTAGAGGGATTTCTATGTCCCTAGAGGGATTTCTAGGTCCCTAGAGAGAGAGATTTCTATGTCCCTAGAGGGATTTCTATGTCGCTAGAGGGATTTCTATGTCGCTAGAGGGATTTCTATGTCGCTAGAGGGATTTCTAGGTCCCTAGAGGGATTTCTAGGTCCCTAGAGAGAGAGATTTCTATGTCCCTAGAGGGATTTCTAGGTCCCTAGAGGGATAGATTTCTATGTCCCTAGAGGGATTTCTATGTCCCTAGAGAGATTTCTTGGTCCCTAGAGGGATTTCAATGTCCCTAGAGGGATTTCTAGGTCCCTCTAGGGGCCTAGAAATCCCTCTAGGGCCATTGAAATCCCTCTAGGGACCTAGAAATCTATCCCTCTAGGGACCTAGAAATCCCTCTAGGGACCAAGAAATCTCTCTAGGGACATAGAAATCCCTCTAGGGACATAGAAATCTATCCCTCTAGGGACCTAGAAATCCCTCTAGGGACATAGAAATCCCTCTAGGGACCTAGAAATCTCTCTAGGGACATAGAAATCCCTCTAGGGACATAGAAATCCCTCTAGGGACCTAGAAATCCCTCTAGGGACATAGAAATCCCTCTAGGGACATAGAAATCTATCCCTCTAGGGACATAGAAATCCCTCTTGGGACCTAGAAATCCCTCTAGGGACATAGAAATCCCTCTAGGGACATAGAAATCTATCCCTCTAGGGACATAGAAATCCCTCTAGGGACCTAGAAATCCCTCTAGGGACATTGAAATCCCTCTAGGGACCTAGAAATCTATCCCTCTAGGGACCTAGAAATCTATCCCTCTAGGGACCTAGAAATCCCTCTAGGGACATTGAAATCCCTCTAGGGACCTAGAAATATCTCTAGGGACATAGAAATCCCTCTAGGGACATAGAAATCTATCCCTCTAGGGACCTAGAAATCCCTCTAGGGACCTAGAAATCTCTCTAGGGACATAGAAATCCCTCTAGGGACATAGAAATCTATCCCTCTAGGGACCTAGAAATCCCTCTAGGGACCTAGAAATCCCTCTAGGGACCTAGAAATCCCTCTAGCGACATAGAAATCCCTCTAGCGACATAGAAATCCCTCTAGGGACATAGAAATCTCTCTCTCTAGGGACCTAGAAATCCCTCTAGTGACATAGAAATCTATCCCTCTAGGGACATAGAAATCCCTCTAGGGACCTAGAAATCTCACTAGGGACATAGAAATCCCTCTAGGGACATAGAAATCTATCTCTCTAGGGACCTAGAAATCCCTCTAGGGACATAGAAATCCCTCTAGGGACATAGAAATCCCTCTAGGGCCATTGAAATCCCTCTAGGGACCTAGAAATCTATCCCTCTAGGGACCTAGAAATCCCTCCAGGGACATTGAAATCCCTCTAGGGACCAAGAAATCTCTCTAGGGACATAGAAATCCCTCTAGGGACATAGAAATCTCTCTCTCTAGGGACCTAGAAATCCCTCTAGGGACATAGAAATCCCTCTAGGGACCTAGAAATCCCTCTAGGGACATAGAAATCCCTCTAGGGACATAGAAATCTATCCCTCTAGGGACATAGAAATCCCTCTAGGGACCTAGAAATCCCTCTAGGGACATAGAAATCCCTCTAGGGACATAGAAATATATCCCTCTAGGGACATAGAAATCCCTCTAGGGACCTAGAAATCCCTCTAGGGACCTAGAAATCCCTCTAGGGACCTAGAAATCCCTCTAGGGACATTGAAATCCCTCTAGGGATTTCTAAGTCCCTAGAGGGATTTCTAGGTCCCTAGAGGGATTTCTAGGTCCCTAGAGGGATAGATTTCTATGTCCCTAGAGGGATTTCTATGTCCCTAGAGAGATTTCTAGGTCCCTAGAGGGATTTCTAGGTCCCTAGAGGGATAGATTTCTATGTCCCTAGAGGGATTTCTATGTCCCTAGAGAGATTTCTAGGTCCCTAGAGGGATTTCAATGTCCCTAGAGGGATTTCTAGGTCCCTAGAGGGATTTCTATGTCCCTAGAGGGATAGATTTCTATGTCCCTAGAGGGATTTCTATGTCCCTAGAGGGATTTCTATGTCCCTAGAGGGATTTCTAGGTCCCTAGAGGGATTTCTAGGTCCCTAGAGGGATTTCTAGGTCCCTAGAGGGATTTCTAGGTCCCTAGAGGGATAGATTTCTATGTCCCTAGAGGGATTTCAATGTCCCTAGAGGGATTTCTAGGTCCCTAGAGGGATTTCTAGGTCCCTAGAGGGATTTCTAGGTCCCTAGAGGGATTTCTATGTCCCTAGAGGGATAGATTTCTATGTCCCTAGAGGGATTTCTATGTCCCTAGAGGGATTTCTAGGTCCCTAGAGGGATTTCTATGTCCCTAGAGGGATAGATTTCTATGTCCCTAGAGGGATTTCTAGGTCCCTAGAGGGATTTCTATGTCCCTAGAGGGATTTCTAGGTCCCTAGAGAGAGAGATTTCTATGTCCCTAGAGGGATTTCTATGTCGCTAGAGGGATTTCTATGTCGCTAGAGGGATTTCTATGTCGCTAGAGGGATTTCTAGGTCCCTAGAGGGATTTCTAGGTCCCTAGAGAGAGAGATTTCTATGTCCCTAGAGGGATTTCTATGTCGCTAGAGGGATTTCTATGTCGCTAGAGGGATTTCCATGTCCCTAGAGGGATTTATAGGGATTCTAGAGCGTGTTACAGGGTTTTGAGAGGGATATCTAGGTCCGTAGAGGGATTTCTAGGTCCCTAGAGAGAGAGATTTCTATGTCCCTAGATGGATTTCTAGGTCCCTAGAGAGAGAGATTTCTATGTCCCTAGAGGGATTTCTATGTCGCTAGAGGGATCTCTATGTCCCTAGAGGGATAGATTTCTATGTCCCTAGAGGGATTTCTATGTCCCTAGAGAGATTTCTAGGTCCCTAGAGGGATTTCAATGTCCCTAGAGGGATTTCTAGGTCCCTAGAGGGATTTCTATGTCCCTAGAGGGATAGATTTCTATGTCCCTAGAGGGATTTCTATGTCCCTAGAGGGATTTCTATGTCCCTAGAGGGATTTCTAGGTCCCTAGAGGGATTTCTAGGTCCCTAGAGGGATTTCTAGGTCCCTAGAGGGATTTCTAGGTCCCTAGAGGGATAGATTTCTATGTCCCTAGAGGGATTTCAATGTCCCTAGAGGGATTTCTAGGTCCCTAGAGGGATTTCTAGGTCCCTAGAGGGATTTCTAGGTCCCTAGAGGGATTTCTATGTCCCTAGAGGGATAGATTTCTATGTCCCTAGAGGGATTTCTATGTCCCTAGAGGGATTTCTAGGTCCCTAGAGGGATTTCTATGTCCCTAGAGGGATAGATTTCTATGTCCCTAGAGGGATTTCTAGGTCCCTAGAGGGATTTCTATGTCCCTAGAGGGATTTCTAGGTCCCTAGAGAGAGAGATTTCTATGTCCCTAGAGGGATTTCTATGTCGCTAGAGGGATTTCTATGTCGCTAGAGGGATTTCTATGTCGCTAGAGGGATTTCTAGGTCCCTAGAGGGATTTCTAGGTCCCTAGAGAGAGAGATTTCTATGTCCCTAGAGGGATTTCTATGTCGCTAGAGGGATTTCTATGTCGCTAGAGGGATTTCCATGTCCCTAGAGGGATTTATAGGGATTCTAGAGCGTGTTACAGGGTTTTGAGAGGGATATCTAGGTCCGTAGAGGGATTTCTAGGTCCCTAGAGAGAGAGATTTCTATGTCCCTAGATGGATTTCTAGGTCCCTAGAGAGAGAGATTTCTATGTCCCTAGAGGGATTTCTATGTCGCTAGAGGGATTTCTATGTCGCTAGAGGGATTTCTATGTCGCTAGAGGGATTTCTAGGTCCCTAGAGGGATTTCTAGGTCCCTAGAGAGAGAGATTTCTATGTCCCTAGAGGGATTTCTATGTCGCTAGAGGGATTTATATGTCGCTAGAGGGATTTCCATGTCCCTAGAGGGATTTATAGGGATTCTAGAGCGTGTTACAGGGTTTTGAGAGGGATATCTAGGTCCGTAGAGGGATTTCTAGGTCCCTAGAGAGAGAGATTTCTATGTCCCTAGAGGGATTTCTATGTCCCTAGAGGGATTTCTAGGTATAATTAGGAATAATTAATTATGTTTCTTTTTATATAAATTTTTAATATAATTTTTGCTTTACTAAGATTAACAAGTTTCAACTTTGTTGCAGCTTATTCTGTTATTGAAGCGTGCGAGTCTGGGTCTATGTTTGATGGATATATTGATCATTTGAAAAATGGTAACATTTCTTTCGTTATATTTTTTTCATTAATTAGAAAAACTGGTTAAGTTGGCTCGATTCGCTTAGAAATTTGGGTACTTGAGTATATAACGCACGGCACTAGCAGGCCAATGTTCTGCGCATGCCCCAGCGGTTACATTTTATAACAGTTACGTTTCTACCAGTTACCTTGGATAACCTTTTAAAATATTTTGATTTGAATCTGAGATCGCCTCCCTTCGGATATTTTGAAGAGAAAAGATTTGCCACCCGGCGGCAAATCTTTTCTCTTCAAAATATCCGAAGGGATGCGATCTCAGATTCAAATCAAAATAGGAATGTAATAATATTGGAAATAAATAAATCGAAGTAATAACAATATAATTAAATATATAACATGTTATAAAATAATGTTGTATATAATGTAAATAAATATAATAACGAGATCAATAAATAGAGTAATAATAATGGAAATACATAAATCGAAGTAATAACAATATAATTGAATATATAACATATTATAAAATAATTTGGTATATAATGTAAATAAATAAAATAATGAGATCAATAAATACTCCAATATATAAACGATTTAAAATTAAAATAATTATCTAAAACTAGTATAAAGTATAATAAATAAATAATAAGTATATTTAATCATAAATAATAAGTGTAGGATGTAAAATAATGCAACATATATAAAATATTTAAAATTCAAAAAATTATTTAAAAACTTAACATTCAATCGCATTTCGGTGGAAAATGGGTTGCTATACAGTTCAACATGGATTGAAAAGAGTCTCTATCCCTACATTTCCTATTTTTCTGCAAAATGTTTTTCTCCTGGCAAAAATGAATTACATCTTCCTCGGTTCTTGCCAAATCCCAAATAAGCATTGTCGTATAACTAAGAAACACCAAACAACAAAATATCGAACTTATCTTGTATTATTAACAAAGAACAACTGAGCAACAAACACAACAACGCTCGAACAGACTAGTAAACAAACAATGATGTCTGTCAAAAATGTAAGGTTATCCAAGGTAACTGGTAGAAATGTAACTGTTATCTTGGGTTTTGAGAGGGATATCTGGAGTTTTAGGAGGGATTTCTAGGTCCCTAGAGGGATTTCTATGTCCCTAGAGGGATTTCTATGTCCCTAGAGGGATTTCTAGGACCCTAGAGAGATAGATTTCTATGTCCCTAGAGGGATTTCTATGTCCCTAGTGAGATTTCTAGGTCCCTAGAGGGATTTCTATGTCCCTAGAGGGATAGATTTCTATGTCCCTAGAGGGATTTCTAGGTCCCTAGAGAGAGAGATTTCTATGTCCCTAGAGGGATTTCTATGTCGCTAGAGGGATTTCTATGTCGCTAGAGGGATTTCTAGGTCCCTAGAGGGATTTCTAGGTCCCTAGAGGGATTTCTAGGTCCCTAGAGGGATAGATTTCTATGTCCCTAGAGGGATTTCTATGTCCCTAGAGAGATTTCTAGGTCCCTAGAGGGATTTCTAGGTCCCTAGAGGGATAGATTTCTATGTCCCTAGAGGGATTTCTATGTCCCTAGAGAGATTTCTAGGTCCCTAGAGGGATTTCAATGTCCCTAGAGGGATTTCTAGGTCCCTAGAGGGATAGATTTCTAGGTCCCTAGAGGGATAGATTTCTAGGTCCCTAGAGGGATTTCAATGTCCCTAGAGGGATTTCTAGGTCCCTAGAGGGATTTCTATGTCCCTAGAGGGATAGATTTCTATGTCCCTAGAGGGATTTCTATGTCCCTAGAGGGATTTCTAGGTCCCAAGAGGGATTTCTATGTCCCTAGAGGGATTTCTATGTCCCTAGAGGGATTTCTAGGTCCCTAGAGGGATTTCTTTGTCCCTAGAGGGATTTCTATGTCCCTAGAGAGATTTCTAGGTCCCTAGAGGGATTTCTATGTCCCTAGAGGGATTTCTAGGTCCCTAGAGGGATAGATTTCTATGTCCCTAGAGGGATTTCTATGTCCCTAGAGAGATTTCTTGGTCCCTAGAGGGATTTCAATGTCCCTAGAGGGATTTCTAGGTCCCTAGAGGGATAGATTTCTAGGTCCCTAGAGGGATTTCAATGGCCCTAGAGGGATTTCTATGTCCCTAGAGGGATTTCTATGTCCCTAGAGGGATTTCTAGGTCCCTAGAGAGATAGATTTCTATGTCCCTAGAGGGATTTCTATGTCCCTAGTGAGATTTCTAGGTCCCTAGAGGGATTTCTATGTCCCTAGAGGGATAGATTTCTATGTCCCTAGAGGGATTTCTAGGTCCCTAGAGAGAGAGATTTCTATGTCCCTAGAGGGATTTCTATGTCGCTAGAGGGATTTCTATGTCGCTAGAGGGATTTCTATGTCGCTAGAGGGATTTCTAGGTCCCTAGAGGGATTTCTAGGTCCCTAGAGAGAGAGATTTCTATGTCCCTAGAGGGATTTCTATGTCGCTAGAGGGATTTCTATGTCGCTAGAGGGATTTCCATGTCCCTAGAGGGATTTATAGGGATTCTAGAGCGTGTTACAGGGTTTTGAGAGGGATATCTAGGTCCGTAGAGGGATTTCTAGGTCCCTAGAGAGAGAGATTTCTATGTCCCTAGAGGGATTTCTATGTCCCTAGAGGGATTTCTAGGTATAATTAGGAATAATTAATTATGTTTCTTTTTATATAAATTTTTAATATAATTTTTGCTTTACTAAGATTAACAAGTTTCAACTTTGTTGCAGCTTATTCTGTTATTGAAGCGTGCGAGTCTGGGTCTATGTTTGATGGATATATTGATCATTTGAAAAATGGTAACATTTCTTTCGTTATATTTTTTTCATTAATTAGAAAAACTGGTTAAGTTGGCTCGATTCGCTTAGAAATTTGGGTACTTGAGTATATAACGCACGGCACTAGCAGGCCAATGTTCTGCGCATGCCCCAGCGGTTACATTTTATAACAGTTACGTTTCTACCAGTTACCTTGGATAACCTTTTAAAATATTTTGATTTGAATCTGAGATCGCCTCCCTTCGGATATTTTGAAGAGAAAAGATTTGCCACCCGGCGGCAAATCTTTTCTCTTCAAAATATCCGAAGGGATGCGATCTCAGATTCAAATCAAAATAGGAATGTAATAATATTGGAAATAAATAAATCGAAGTAATAACAATATAATTAAATATATAACATGTTATAAAATAATGTTGTATATAATGTAAATAAATATAATAACGAGATCAATAAATAGAGTAATAATAATGGAAATACATAAATCGAAGTAATAACAATATAATTGAATATATAACATATTATAAAATAATTTGGTATATAATGTAAATAAATAAAATAATGAGATCAATAAATACTCCAATATATAAACGATTTAAAATTAAAATAATTATCTAAAACTAGTATAAAGTATAATAAATAAATAATAAGTATATTTAATCATAAATAATAAGTGTAGGATGTAAAATAATGCAACATATATAAAATATTTAAAATTCAAAAAATTATTTAAAAACTTAACATTCAATCGCATTTCGGTGGAAAATGGGTTGCTATACAGTTCAACATGGATTGAAAAGAGTCTCTATCCCTACATTTCCT
Source organism: Troilus luridus (assembly GCA_964056705.1). NCBI lineage: Eukaryota > Metazoa > Arthropoda > Insecta > Hemiptera > Pentatomidae > Troilus > Troilus luridus. Next base: position 100,551,347 of record OZ057415.1, read on the forward strand.
ATTTTTCTGCAAAATGTTTTTCTCCTGGCAAAAATGAATTACATCTTCCTCGGTTCTTGCCAAATCCCAAATAAGCATTGTCGTATAACTAAGAAACACCAAACAACAAAATATCGAACTTATCTTGTATTATTAACAAAGAACAACTGAGCAACAAACACAACAACGCTCGAACAGACTAGTAAACAAACAATGATGTCTGTCAAAAATGTAAGGTTATCCAAGGTAACTGGTAGAAATGTAACTGTTATCTTGGGTTTTGAGAGGGATATCTGGAGTTTTAGGAGGGATTTCTAGGTCCCTAGAGGGATTTCTATGTCCCTAGAGGGATTTCTATGTCCCTAGAGGGATTTCTAGGTCCCTAGAGAGATAGATTTCTATGTCCCTAGAGGGATTTCTATGTCCCTAGTGAGATTTCTAGGTCCCTAGAGGGATTTCTATGTCCCTAGAGGGATAGATTTCTATGTCCCTAGAGGGATTTCTAGGTCCCTAGAGAGAGAGATTTCTATGTCCCTAGAGGGATTTCTATGTCGCTAGAGGGATTTCTATGTCGCTAGAGGGATTTCTAGGTCCCTAGAGGGATTTCTAGGTCCCTAGAGGGATTTCTAGGTCCCTAGAGAGATAGATTTCTATGTCCTTAGAGGGATTTCTATGTCCCTAGAGAGATTTCTAGGTCCCTAGAGGGATTTCTAGGTCCCTAGAGGGATAGATTTCTATGTCCCTAGAGGGATTTCTATGTCCCTAGAGAGATTTCTAGGTCCCTAGAGGGATAGATTTCTAGGTCCCTAGAGGGATAGATTTCTAGGTCCCTAGAGGGATTTCAATGTCCCTAGAGGGATTTCTAGGTCCCTAGAGGGATTTCTATGTCCCTAGAGGGATAGATTTCTATGTCCCTAGAGGGATTTCTATGTCCCTAGAGGGATTTCTAGGTCCCAAGAGGGATTTCTAGGTCCCAAGAGGGATTTCTATGTCCCTAGAGGGATAGATTTCTATGTCCCTAGAGGGATTTCTATGTCCCTAGAGGGATTTCTAGGTCCCTAGAGGGATTTCTATGTCCCTAGAGGGATTTCTATGTCCCTAGAGAGATTTCTAGGTCCCTAGAGGGATTTCTATGTCCCTAGAGGGATTTCTAGGTCCCTAGAGGGATAGATTTTTATGTCCCTAGAAGGATTTCTATGTCCCTAGAGAGATTTCTTGGTCCCTAGAGGGATTTCAATGTCCCTAGAGGGATTTCTAGGTCCCTAGAGGGATAGATTTCTAGGTCCCTAGAGGGATTTCAATGGCCCTAGAGGGATTTCTATGTCCCTAGAGGGATTTCTATGTCCCTAGAGGGATTTCTAGGTCCCTAGAGGGATTTCTAGGTCCCTAGAGGGATAGATTTCTATGTCCCTAGAGGGGGACATAATAATAAATTATTATTAATGGGTCATTAATTGATTTACCACCCCCATCTTCAATTTCACTATGATGAAATTTTGGTTCACTATTAGGAATATGTTTAATAATTCAAATTATAAGAGGATTATTTCTGGCCATGCATTACACAGCAAATATTTATTTCATCATGAAGTTCCGAACAGTGTCTGATTACAGTGTTGCTGACCTTGCATAATTGGATAAACTAAATATCATGATCATTGTGGCTACTAATTCTTAAATTTAGCCAGCAACTTAGTATAAAGTCGTGTCCAAATAATCTTTGAAATTATGTTTTCATGTGAAAAATATACTTTGAAGAGTACAATTGCCTGAAAACCACTCATTATTGGGATCACTTGTGTTGTAGTGGTCAGGGTTTTTTAAAGGCATTAGAAAATCCTTGGTTAAGCCGTCCTTCCTTGTAGGGAGCGTACAATGGTGATCCAGAGCTTGTGCTGTGTCAACTACTCGCTAAACACCATATCTTTATTATACTCGTAATTGGGGAGCCAAAATTTAGGACTCCAATTGCAGCATTGTCCGATTAGCGATAGGAGCATAAACTGGCGTTAAATAAATCAAATAACTAAAAAAAAACTCATTACTGAATTGAATTAAAGTATTTCGATTTTCATGTTATAGGAACATAGAGGATTTGGTTCTAACATTTTCACCAGTAATTATCATATATTACGTCAGCGTGATTGGGAACATTGTATGCGCAGCATTTATTCAGATGAAGGTAAATTTGTTATGCAGTTTCATTATGCTCGATTTTTTTTTGATTTTTATTTTTTGTGTAAATCAAATAAAAGACATTACCAGAATTTATTTTATCAACTCCATTTGCAGACTATCAATGCATTATTTTGTAACACTTATTTCTTAATGGTGGCGACTATTTCACCTCCTGAGTGAATTTACTCCAAATACTTCTAAAATTTATGAAGTACTATATAAAGGGTCAAAAATCTTGTTTTACAAAATTATTCTTATTCAAAATTATTCCAATTATGCAAGGTCAGCAACACTGTAATCAGACACTGTTCGGAACTTCATGATGAAATAAACATTTGCTGTGTAATGCATGGCCAGAAATAATCCTCTTATAATTTGAATTATTAAACATATTCCTAATAGTGAACCAAAATTTCATCATAGTGAAATTGAAGATGGGGGTGGTAAATCAATTAATGACCCATTAATAATAATTTTGAATAATGCATGTGGTTTTTACGTATAAGTTTTTTTCACACAGACTTCGGTAGAATCGTCCATAAACTCGTCATCTGGTTTAGAAGCATCGGTCTCAGAAAAGGATAGCGAAGACATAGAAATCCCTCTAGGGACCTAGAAATCCCTCTAGGGACCTAGAAATCCCTCTAGCGACATAGAAATCCCTCTAGGGACCTAGAAATCTCTCTAAGGACATAGAAATCCCTCTAGGGACATAGAAATCTATCCCTCTAGGGACCTAGAAATCCCTCTAGGGACCTAGAAATCCCTCTAGCGACATAGAAATCCCTCTAGGGACCTAGAAATCCCTCTAGCGACATAGAAATCCCTCTAGCGACATAGAAATCCCTCTAGGGACATAGAAATCTCTCTCTTTAGGGACCTAGAAATCCCTCTACGGACCTAGATATCCCTCTCAAAACCCTGTAACACGCTCTAGAATCCCTATAAATCCCTCTAGGGACATAGAAATCCCTCTAGGGACCTAGAAATCCCTCTAGGGACCTAGAAATCCCTCTAGGGACATTGAAATCCCTCTAGGGACCTAGAAATCTCTCTAGGGACATAGAAATCCCTCTAGGGACATAGAAATCTATCCCTATAGGGACCTAGAAATCCCTCTAGGGACATAGAAATCCCTCTAGGGACCTAGAAATCCCTCTAGGGCCATTGAAATCCCTCTAGGGACCTAGAAATCTATCCCTCTAGGGACCTAGAAATCCCTCTAGGGACATTGAAATCCCTCTAGGGACCAAGAAATCTCTCTAGGGACATAGAAATCCCTCTAGGGACATAGAAATCTATCCCTCTAGGGACCTAGAAATCCCTCTAGGGACATAGAAATCCCTCTAGGGACCTAGAAATCTCTCTAGGGACATAGAAATCCCTCTAGGGACATAGAAATCCCTCTAGGGACCTAGAAATCCCTCTAGGGACATAGAAATCCCTCTAGGGACCTAGAAATCTCTCTAGGGACATAGAAATCCCTCTAGGGACATAGAAATCCCTCTAGGGACCTAGAAATCTCTCTAGGGACATAGAAATCCCTCTAGGGACATAGAAATCCCTCTAGGGACCTAGAAATCCCTCTAGGGACATAGAAATCCCTCTAGGGACATAGAAATCTATCCCTCTAGGGACATAGAAATCCCTCTTGGGACCTAGAAATCCCTCTAGGGACATAGAAATCCCTCTAGGGACATAGAAATCTATCCCTCTAGGGACATAGAAATCCCTCTAGGTACCTAGAAATCCCTCTAGGGACATTGAAATCCCTCTAGGGACCTAGAAATCTATCCCTCTAGGGACCTAGAAATCTATCCCTCTAGGGACCTAGAAATCCCTCTAGGGACATTGAAATCCCTCTAGGGACCTAGAAATCTCTCTAGGGACATAGAAATCCCTCTAGGGACATAGAAATCTATCCCTCTAGGGACCTAGAAATCCCTCTAGGGACCTAGAAATCTCTCTAGGGACATAGAAATCCCTCTAGGGACATAGAAATCTATCCCTCTAGGGACCTAGAAATCCCTCTAGGGACCTAGAAATCCCTCTAGGGACCTAGAAATCCCTCTAGCGACATAGAAATCCCTCTAGCGACATAGAAATCCCTCTAGGGACATAGAAATCTCTCTCTCTAGGGACCTAGAAATCCCTCTAGGGACATAGAAATCTATCCCTCTAGGGACATAGAAATCCCTCTAGGGACCTAGAAATCTCACTAGGGACATAGAAATCCCTCTAGGGACATAGAAATCTATCTCTCTAGGGACCTAGAAATCCCTCTAGGGACATAGAAATCCCTCTAGGGACATAGAAATCCCTCTAGGGCCATTGAAATCCCTCTAGGGACCTAGAAATCTATCCCTCTAGGGACCTAGAAATCCCTCTAGGGACATTGAAATCCCTCTAGGGACCAAGAAATCTCTCTAGGGACATAGAAATCCCTCTAGGGACATAGAAATCTATCCCTCTAGGGACCTAGAAATCCCTCTAGGGACATAGAAATCCCTCTAGGGACCTAGAAATCTCTCTAGGGACATAGAAATCCCTCTAGGGACATAGAAATCCCTCTAGGGACCTAGAAATCCCTCTAGGGACATAGAAATCCCTCTAGGGACATAGAAATCTATCCCTCTAGGGACATAGAAATCCCTCTTGGGACCTAGAAATCCCTCTAGGGACATAGAAATCCCTCTAGGGACATAGAAATCTATCCCTCTAGGGACATAGAAATCCCTCTAGGGACCTAGAAATCCCTCTAGGGACATTGAAATCCCTCTAGGGACCTAGAAATCTATCCCTCTAGGGACCTAGAAATCTATCCCTCTAGGGACCTAGAAATCCCTCTAGGGACATTGAAATCCCTCTAGGGACCTAGAAATCTCTCTAGGGACATAGAAATCCCTCTAGGGACATAGAAATCAATCCCTCTAGGGACATAGAAATCCCTCTAGGGACCTAGAAATCTCACTAGGGACATAGAAATCCCTCTAGGGACATAGAAATCTATCTCTCTAGGGACCTAGAAATCCCTCTAGGGACATAGAAATCCCTCTAGGGACATAGAAATCCCTCTAGGGCCATTGAAATCCCTCTAGGGACCTAGAAATCTATCCCTCTAGGGACCTAGAAATCCCTCTAGGGACATTGAAATCCCTCTAGGGACCAAGAAATCTCTCTAGGGACATAGAAATCCCTCTAGGGACATAGAAATCTCTCTCTCTAGGGACCTAGAAATCCCTCTAGGGACATAGAAATCCCTCTAGGGACCTAGAAATCCCTCTAGGGACATAGAAATCCCTCTAGGGACATAGAAATCTATCCCTCTAGGGACATAGAAATCCCTCTAGGGACCTAGAAATCCCTCTAGGGACATAGAAATCTATCCCTCTAGGGACATAGAAATCCCTCTAGGGACCTAGAAATCCCTCTAGGGACCTAGAAATCCCTCTAGGGACATTGAAATCCCTCTAGGGACATTGAAATCCCTCTAGGGATTTCTAGGTCCCTAGAGGGATAGATTTCTATGTCCCTAGAGGGATTTCTATGTCCCTAGAGAGATTTCTAGGTCCCTAGAGGGATAGATTTCTAGGTCCCTAGAGGGATTTCAATGTCCCTAGAGGGATTTCTAGGTCCCTAGAGGGATTTCTAGGTCCCTAGAGGGATTTCTAGGTCCCTAGAGGGATTTCTATGTCCCTAGAGGGATAGATTTCTATGTCCCTAGAGGGATTTCTATGTCCCTAGAGGCATTTCTATGTCCCTAGAGGGATTTCTGGGTCCCTAGAGGGATTTCTAGGTCCCTAGAGGGATTTCTAGGTCCCTAGAGGGATAGATTTCTATGTCCCTAGAGGGATTTCAATGTCCCTAGAGGGATTTCTAGGTCCCTAGAGGGATTTCTAGGTCCCTAGAGGGATTTCTAGGTCCCTAGAGGGATTTCTATGTCCCTAGAGGGATAGATTTCTATGTCCCTAGAGGGATTTCTATGTCCCTAGAGGGATTTCTAGGTCCCTAGAGGGATTTCTATGTCCCTAGAGGGATAGATTTCTATGTCCCTAGAGGGATTTCTATGTCCCTAGAGGGATTTCTAGGTCCCTAGAGGGATTTCTATGTCCCTAGAGGGATTTCTAGGTCCCTAGAGAGAGAGATTTCTATGTCCCTAGAGGGATTTCTATGTCGCTAGAGGGATTTCTATGTCGCTAGAGGGATTTCTATGTCGCTAGAGGGATTTCTAGGTCCCTAGAGGGATTTCTAGGTCCCTAGAGAGAGAGATTTCTATGTCCCTAGAGGGATTTCTATGTCGCTAGAGGGATTTATATGTCGCTAGAGGGATTTCCATGTCCCTAGAGGGATTTATAGGGATTCTAGAGCGTGTTACAGGGTTTTGAGAGGGATATCTAGGTCCGTAGAGGGATTTCTAGGTCCCTAGAGAGAGAGATTTCTATGTCCCTAGAGGGATTTCTAGGTCCCTAGAGAGAGAGATTTCTATGTCCCTAGAGGGATTTCTATGTCGCTAGAGGGATTTCTATGTCGCTAGAGGGATTTCTATGTCGCTAGAGGGATTTCTAGGTCCCTAGAGGGATTTCTAGGTCCCTAGAGAGAGAGATTTCTATGTCCCTAGAGGGATTTCTATGTCGCTAGAGGGATTTCTATGTCGCTAGAGGGATTTCCATGTCCCTAGAGGGATTTATAGGGATTCTAGAGCGTGTTACAGGGTTTTGAGAGGGATATCTAGGTCCGTAGAGGGATTTCTAGGTCCCTAGAGAGAGAGATTTCTATGTCCCTAGAGGGATTTCTATGTCCCTAGAGGGATTTCTAGGTATAATTAGGAATAATTAATTATGTTTCTTTTTATATAAATTTTTAATATAATTTTTGCTTTACTAAGATTAACAAGTTTCAACTTTGTTGCAGCTTATTCTGTTATTGAAGCGTGCGAGTCTGGGTCTATGTTTGATGGATATATTGATCATTTGAAAAATGGTAACATTTCTTTCGTTATATTTTTTTCATTAATTAGAAAAACTGGTTAAGTTGGCTCGATTCGCTTAGAAATTTGGGTACTTGAGTATATAACGCACGGCACTAGCAGGCCAATGTTCTGCGCATGCCCCAGCGGTTACATTTTATAACAGTTACGTTTCTACCAGTTACCTTGGATAACCTTTTAAAATATTTTGATTTGAATCTGAGATCGCCTCCCTTCGGATATTTTGAAGAGAAAAGATTTGCCACCCGGCGGCAAATCTTTTCTCTTCAAAATATCCGAAGGGATGCGATCTCAGATTCAAATCAAAATAGGAATGTAATAATATTGGAAATAAATAAATCGAAGTAATAACAATATAATTAAATATATAACATGTTATAAAATAATGTTGTATATAATGTAAATAAATATAATAACGAGATCAATAAATAGAGTAATAATAATGGAAATACATAAATCGAAGTAATAACAATATAATTGAATATATAACATATTATAAAATAATTTGGTATATAATGTAAATAAATAAAATAATGAGATCAATAAATACTCCAATATATAAACGATTTAAAATTAAAATAATTATCTAAAACTAGTATAAAGTATAATAAATAAATAATAAGTATATTTAATCATAAATAATAAGTGTAGGATGTAAAATAATGCAACATATATAAAATATTTAAAATTCAAAAAATTATTTAAAAACTTAACATTCAATCGCATTTCGGTGGAAAATGGGTTGCTATACAGTTCAACATGGATTGAAAAGAGTCTCTATCCCTACATTTCCTATTTTTCTGCAAAATGTTTTTCTCCTGGCAAAAATGAATTACATCTTCCTCGGTTCTTGCCAAATCCCAAATAAGCATTGTCGTATAACTAAGAAACACCAAACAACAAAATATCGAACTTATCTTGTATTATTAACAAAGAACAACTGAGCAACAAACACAACAACGCTCGAACAGACTAGTAAACAAACAATGATGTCTGTCAAAAATGTAAGGTTATCCAAGGTAACTGGTAGAAATGTAACTGTTATCTTGGGTTTTGAGAGGGATATCTGGAGTTTTAGGAGGGATTTCTAGGTCCCTAGAGGGATTTCTATGTCCCTAGAGGGATTTCTATGTCCCTAGAGGGATTTCTAGGTCCCTAGAGAGATAGATTTCTATGTCCCTAGAGGGATTTCTATGTCCCTAGTGAGATTTCTAGGTCCCTAGAGGGATTTCTATGTCCCTAGAGGGATAGATTTCTATGTCCCTAGAGGGATTTCTAGGTCCCTAGAGAGAGAGATTTCTATGTCCCTAGAGGGATTTCTATGTCGCTAGAGGGATTTCTATGTCGCTAGAGGGATTTCTAGGTCCCTAGAGAGATTTCTAGGTCCCTAGAGGGATTTCAATGTCCCTAGAGGGATTTCTAGGTCCCTAGAGGGATAGATTTCTAGGTCCCTAGAGGGATAGATTTCTAGGTCCCTAGAGGGATTTCAATGTCCCTAGAGGGATTTCTAGGTCCCTAGAGGGATTTCTATGTCCCTAGAGGGATAGATTTCTATGTCCCTAGAGGGATTTCTATGTCCCTAGAGGGATTTCTAGGTCCCAAGAGGGATTTCTATGTCCCTAGAGGGATAGATTTCTATGTCCCTAGAGGGATTTCAATGTCCCTAGAGGGATTTCTAGGTCCCTAGAGGGATTTCTATGTCCCTAGAGGGATTTCTATGTCCCTAGAGAGATTTCTAGGTCCCTAGAGGGATTTCAATGTCCCTAGAGGGATTTCTAGGTCCCTAGAGGGATAGATTTCTATGTCCCTAGAGGGATTTCTATGTCCCTAGAGAGATTTCTTGGTCCCTAGAGGGATTTCAATGTCCCTAGAGGGATTTCTAGGTCCCTAGAGGGATAGATTTCTAGGTCCCTAGAGGGATTTCAATGGCCCTAGAGGGATTTCTATGTCCCTAGAGGGATTTCTATGTCCCTAGAGGGATTTCTAGGTCCCTAGAGAGATAGATTTCTATGTCCCTAGAGGGATTTCTATGTCCCTAGTGAGATTTCTAGGTCCCTAGAGGGATTTCTATGTCCCTAGAGGGATAGATTTCTATGTCCCTAGAGGGATTTCTAGGTCCCTAGAGAGAGAGATTTCTATGTCCCTAGAGGGATTTCTATGTCGCTAGAGGGATTTCTATGTCGCTAGAGGGATTTCTATGTCGCTAGAGGGATTTCTAGGTCCCTAGAGGGATTTCTATGTCGCTAGAGGGATTTCTATGTCGCTAGAGGGATTTCCATGTCCCTAGAGGGATTTATAGGGATTCTAGAGCGTGTTACAGGGTTTTGAGAGGGATATCTAGGTCCGTAGAGGGATTTCTAGGTCCCTAGAGAGAGAGATTTCTATGTCCCCAGAGGGATTTCTAGGTCCCTAGAGAGAGAGATTTCTATGTCCCTAGAGGGATTTCTATGTCGCTAGAGGGATTTCTATGTCGCTAGAGGGATTTCTATGTCGCTAGAGGGATTTCTAGGTCCCTAGAGGGATTTCTAGGTCCCTAGAGAGAGAGATTTCTATGTCCCTAGAGGGATTTCTATGTCGCTAGAGGGATTTCTATGTCGCTAGAGGGATTTCCATGTCCCTAGAGGGATTTATAGGGATTCTAGAGCGTGTTACAGGGTTTTGAGAGGGATATCTAGGTCCGTAGAGGGATTTCTAGGTCCCTAGAGAGAGAGATTTCTATGTCCCTAGAGGGATTTCTATGTCCCTAGAGGGATTTCTAGGTATAATTAGGAATAATTAATTATGTTTCTTTTTATATAAATTTTTAATATAATTTTTGCTTTACTAAGATTAACAAGTTTCAACTTTGTTGCAGCTTATTCTGTTATTGAAGCGTGCGAGTCTGGGTCTATGTTTGATGGATATATTGATCATTTGAAAAATGGTAACATTTCTTTCGTTATATTTTTTTCATTAATTAGAAAAACTGGTTAAGTTGGCTCGATTCGCTTAGAAATTTGGGTACTTGAGTATATAACGCACGGCACTAGCAGGCCAATGTTCTGCGCATGCCCCAGCGGTTACATTTTATAACAGTTACGTTTCTACCAGTTACCTTGGATAACCTTTTAAAATATTTTGATTTGAATCTGAGATCGCCTCCCTTCGGATATTTTGAAGAGAAAAGATTTGCCACCCGGCGGCAAATCTTTTCTCTTCAAAATATCCGAAGGGATGCGATCTCAGATTCAAATCAAAATAGGAATGTAATAATATTGGAAATAAATAAATCGAAGTAATAACAATATAATTAAATATATAACATGTTATAAAATAATGTTGTATATAATGTAAATAAATATAATAACGAGATCAATAAATAGAGTAATAATAATGGAAATACATAAATCGAAGTAATAACAATATAATTGAATATATAACATATTATAAAATAATTTGGTATATAATGTAAATAAATAAAATAATGAGATCAATAAATACTCCAATATATAAACGATTTAAAATTAAAATAATTATCTAAAACTAGTATAAAGTATAATAAATAAATAATAAGTATATTTAATCATAAATAATAAGTGTAGGATGTAAAATAATGCAACATATATAAAATATTTAAAATTCAAAAAATTATTTAAAAACTTAACATTCAATCGCATTTCGGTGGAAAATGGGTTGCTATACAGTTCAACATGGATTGAAAAGAGTCTCTATCCCTACATTTCCTATTTTTCTGCAAAATGTTTTTCTCCTGGCAAAAATGAATTACATCTTCCTCGGTTCTTGCCAAATCCCAAATAAGCATTGTCGTATAACTAAGAAACACCAAACAACAAAATATCGAACTTATCTTGTATTATTAACAAAGAACAACTGAGCAACAAACACAACAACGCTCGAACAGACTAGTAAACAAACAATGATGTCTGTCAAAAATGTAAGGTTATCCAAGGTAACTGGTAGAAATGTAACTGTTATCTTGGGTTTTGAGAGGGATATCTGGAGTTTTAGGAGGGATTTCTAGGTCCCTAGAGGGATTTCTATGTCCCTAGAGGGATTTCTATGTCCCTAGAGGGATTTCTAGGTCCCTAGAGAGATAGATTTCTATGTCCCTAGAGGGATTTCTATGTCCCTAGTGAGATTTCTAGGTCCCTAGAGGGATTTCTATGTCCCTAGAGGGATAGATTTCTATGTCCCTAGAGGGATTTCTAGGTCCCTAGAGAGAGAGATTTCTATGTCCCTAGAGGGATTTCTATGTCGCTAGAGGGATTTCTATGTCGCTAGAGGGATTTCTAGGTCCCTAGAGGGATTTCTAGGTCCCTAGAGGGATTTCTAGGTCCCTAGAGAGATAGATTTCTATGTCCTTAGAGGGATTTCTATGTCCCTAGAGAGATTTCTAGGTCCCTAGAGGGATTTCTAGGTCCCTAGAGGGATAGATTTCTATGTCCCTAGAGGGATTTCTATGTCCCTAGAGAGATTTCTAGGTCCCTAGAGGGATAGATTTCTAGGTCCCTAGAGGGATAGATTTCTAGGTCCCTAGAGGGATTTCAATGTCCCTAGAGGGATTTCTAGGTCCCTAGAGGGATTTCTATGTCCCTAGAGGGATAGATTTCTATGTCCCTAGAGGGATTTCTATGTCCCTAGAGGGATTTCTAGGTCCCAAGAGGGATTTCTAGGTCCCAAGAGGGATTTCTATGTCCCTAGAGGGATAGATTTCTATGTCCCTAGAGGGATTTCTATGTCCCTAGAGGGATTTCTAGGTCCCTAGAGGGATTTCTATGTCCCTAGAGGGATTTCTATGTCCCTAGAGAGATTTCTAGGTCCCTAGAGGGATTTCTATGTCCCTAGAGGGATTTCTAGGTCCCTAGAGGGATAGATTTTTATGTCCCTAGAAGGATTTCTATGTCCCTAGAGAGATTTCTTGGTCCCTAGAGGGATTTCAATGTCCCTAGAGGGATTTCTAGGTCCCTAGAGGGATAGATTTCTAGGTCCCTAGAGGGATTTCAATGGCCCTAGAGGGATTTCTATGTCCCTAGAGGGATTTCTATGTCCCTAGAGGGATTTCTAGGTCCCTAGAGGGATTTCTAGGTCCCTAGAGGGATAGATTTCTATGTCCCTAGAGGGGGACATAATAATAAATTATTATTAATGGGTCATTAATTGATTTACCACCCCCATCTTCAATTTCACTATGATGAAATTTTGGTTCACTATTAGGAATATGTTTAATAATTCAAATTATAAGAGGATTATTTCTGGCCATGCATTACACAGCAAATGTTTATTTCATCATGAAGTTCCGAACAGTGTCTGATTACAGTGTTGCTGACCTTGCATAATTGGATAAACTAAATATCATGATCATTGTGGCTACTAATTCTTAAATTTAGCCAGCAACTTAGTATAAAGTCGTGTCCAAATAATCTTTGAAATTATGTTTTCATGTGAAAAATATACTTTGAAGAGTACAATTGCCTGAAAACCACTCATTATTGGGATCACTTGTGTTGTAGTGGTCAGGGTTTTTTAAAGGCATTAGAAAATCCTTGGTTAAGCCGTCCTTCCTTGTAGGGAGCGTACAATGGTGATCCAGAGCTTGTGCTGTGTCAACTACTCGCTAAACACCATATCTTTATTATACTCGTAATTGGGGAGCCAAAATTTAGGACTCCAATTGCAGCATTGTCCGATTAGCGATAGGAGCATAAACTGGCGTTAAATAAATCAAATAACTAAAAAAAAACTCATTACTGAATTGAATTAAAGTATTTCGATTTTCATGTTATAGGAACATAGAGGATTTGGTTCTAACATTTTCACCAGTAATTATCATATATTACGTCAGCGTGATTGGGAACATTGTATGCGCAGCATTTATTCAGATGAAGGTAAATTTGTTATGCAGTTTCATTATGCTCGATTTTTTTTTGATTTTTATTTTTTGTGTAAATCAAATAAAAGACATTACCAGAATTTATTTTATCAACTCCATTTGCAGACTATCAATGCATTATTTTGTAACACTTATTTCTTAATGGTGGCGACTATTTCACCTCCTGAGTGAATTTACTCCAAATACTTCTAAAATTTATGAAGTACTATATAAAGGGTCAAAAATCTTGTTTTACAAAATTATTCTTATTCAAAATTATTCCAATTATGCAAGGTCAGCAACACTGTAATCAGACACTGTTCGGAACTTCATGATGAAATAAACATTTGCTGTGTAATGCATGGCCAGAAATAATCCTCTTATAATTTGAATTATTAAACATATTCCTAATAGTGAACCAAAATTTCATCATAGTGAAATTGAAGATGGGGGTGGTAAATCAATTAATGACCCATTAATAATAATTTTGAATAATGCATGTGGTTTTTACGTATAAGTTTTTTTCACACAGACTTCGGTAGAATCGTCCATAAACTCGTCATCTGGTTTAGAAGCATCGGTCTCAGAAAAGGATAGCGAAGACATAGAAATCCCTCTAGGGACCTAGAAATCCCTCTAGGGACCTAGAAATCCCTCTAGCGACATAGAAATCCCTCTAGGGACCTAGAAATCTCTCTAAGGACATAGAAATCCCTCTAGGGACATAGAAATCTATCCCTCTAGGGACCTAGAAATCCCTCTAGGGACCTAGAAATCCCTCTAGCGACATAGAAATCCCTCTAGGGACCTAGAAATCCCTCTAGGGACCTAGAAATCCCTCTAGCGACATAGAAATCCCTCTAGCGACATAGAAATCCCTCTAGGGACATAGAAATCTCTCTCTTTAGGGACCTAGAAATCCCTCTACGGACCTAGATATCCCTCTCAAAACCCTGTAACACGCTCTAGAATCCCTATAAATCCCTCTAGGGACATAGAAATCCCTCTAGGGACCTAGAAATCCCTCTAGGGACCTAGAAATCCCTCTAGGGACATTGAAATCCCTCTAGGGACCTAGAAATCTCTCTAGGGACATAGAAATCCCTCTAGGGACATAGAAATCTATCCCTATAGGGACCTAGAAATCCCTCTAGGGACATAGAAATCTCTCTAGGGACCTAGAAATCCCTCTAGGGCCATTGAAATCCCTCTAGGGACCTAAAAATCTATCCCTCTAGGGACCTAGAAATCCCTCTAGGGACATTGAAATCCCTCTAGGGACCAAGAAATCTCTCTAGGGACATAGAAATCCCTCTAGGGACATAGAAATCTATCCCTCTAGGGACCTAGAAATCCCTCTAGGGACATAGAAATCCCTCTAGGGACCTAGAAATCTCTCTAGGGACATAGAAATCCCTCTAGGGACATAGAAATCCCTCTAGGGACCTAGAAATCCCTCTAGGGACATAGAAATCCCTCTAGGGACATAGAAATCTATCCCTCTAGGGACATAGAAATCCCTCTTGGGACCTAGAAGTCCCTCTAGGGACATAGAAATCCCTCTAGGGACATAGAAATCCCTCTAGGGACATAGAAATCTATCCCTCTAGGGACCTAGAAATCCCTCTAGGGACATAGAAATCCCTCTAGGGACCTAGAAATCTCTCTAGGGACATAGAAATCTCTCTAGGGACATAGAAATCCCTCTAGGGACATAGAAATCTATCTCTCTAGGGACCTAGAAATCCCTCTAGGGACCTAGAAATCCCTCTAGGGACATAGAAATCCCTCTAGGGGCCTAGAAATCCCTCTAGGGCCATTGAAATCCCTCTAGGGACCTAGAAATCTATCCCTCTAGGGACCTAGAAATCCCTCTAGGGACATTGAAATCCCTCTAGGGACCAAGAAATCTCTCTAGGGACATAGAAATCCCTCTAGGGACATAGAAATCTATCCCTCTAGGGACCTAGAAATCCCTCTAGGGACATAGAAATCCCTCTAGGGACCTAGAAATCTCTCTAGGGACATAGAAATCCCTCTAGGGACATAGAAATCCCTCTAGGGACCTAGAAATCCCTCTAGGGACATAGAAATCCCTCTAGGGACATAGAAATCTATCCCTCTAGGGACATAGAAATCCCTCTTGGGACCTAGAAATCCCTCTAGGGACATAGAAATCCCTCTAGGGACATAGAAATCCCTCTAGGTACCTAGAAATCCCTCTAGGGACATTGAAATCCCTCTAGGGACCTAGAAATCTATCCCTCTAGGGACCTAGAAATCTATCCCTCTAGGGACCTAGAAATCCTTCTAGGGACATTGAAATCCCTCTAGGGACCTAGAAATCTCTCTAGGGACATAGAAATCCCTCTAGGGACATAGAAATCTATCCCTCTAGGGACCTAGAAATCCCTCTAGGGACCTAGAAATCCCTCTAGGGACCTAGAAATCTCTCTAGGGACATAGAAATCCCTCTAGGGACATAGAAATCTATCCCTCTAGGGACCTAGAAATCTCTCTAGGGGCCTAGAAATCCCTCTAGGGACCTAGAAATCCCTCTAGCGACATAGAAATCCCTCTAGCGACATAGAAATCCCTCTAGGGACATAGAAATCTCTCTCTCTAGGGACCTAGAAATCCCTCTAGGGACATACAAATCTATCCCTCTAGGGACATAGAAATCCCTCTAGGGACCTAGAAATCTCACTAGGGACATAGAAATCCCTCTAGGGACATAGAAATCTATCTCTCTAGGGACCTAGAAATCCCTCTAGGGACATAGAAATCCCTCTAGGGACATAGAAATCCCTCTAGGGCCATTGAAATCCCTCTAGGGACCTAGAAATCTATCCCTCTAGGGACCTAGAAATCCCTCTAGGGACATTGAAATCCCTCTAGGGACCAAGAAATCTCTCTAGGGACATAGAAATCCCTCTAGGGACATAGAAATCTATCCCTCTAGGGACCTAGAAATCCCTCTAGGGACATAGAAATCCCTCTAGGGACCCAGAAATCTCTCTAGGGACATAGAAATCCCTCTAGGGACATAGAAATCCCTCTAGGGACCTAGAAATCCCTCTAGGGACATAGAAATCCCTCTAGGGACATAGAAATCTATCCCTCTAGGGACATAGAAATCCCTCTTGGGACCTAGAAATCCCTCTAGGGACATAGAAATCCCTCTAGGGACATAGAAATCTGTCCCTCTAGGGACATAGAAATCCCTCTAGGGACCTAGAAATCCCTCTAGGGACATTGAAATCCCTCTAGGGACCTAGAAATCTATCCCTCTAGGGACCTAGAAATCTATCCCTCTAGGGACCTAGAAATCCCTCTAGGGACATTGAAATCCCTCTAGGGACCTAGAAATCTCTCTAGGGACATAGAAATCCCTCTAGGGACATAGAAATCTATCCCTCTAGGGACATAGAAATCCCTCTAGGGACCTAGAAATCTCACTAGGGACATAGAAATCCCTCTAGGGACATAGAAATCTATCTCTCTAGGGACCTAGAAATCCCTCTAGGGACATAGAAATCCCTCTAGGGACATAGAAATCCCTCTAGGGCCATTGAAATCCCTCTAGGGACCTAGAAATCTATCCCTCTAGGGACCTAGAAATCCCTCTAGGGACATTGAAATCCCTCTAGGGACCAAGAAATCTCTCTAGGGACATAGAAATCCCTCTAGGGACATAGAAATCTCTCTCTCTAGGGACCTAGAAATCCCCTATTTCAATGTCCCTAGAGGGATTTCTAGGTCCCTAGAGGGATAGATTTCTATGTCCCTAGAGGGATAGATTTCTATGTCCCTAGAGGGATTTCTATGTCCCTAGAGGGATTTCTATGTCCCTAGAGGGATTTCTAGGTCCCTAGAGGGATTTCTAGGTCCCTAGAGGGATTTCTAGGTCCCTAGAGGGATAGATTTCTATGTCCCTAGAGGGATTTCAATGTCCCTAGAGGGATTTCTAGGTCCCTAGAGGGATTTCTAGGTCCCTAGAGGGATTTCTAGGTCCCTAGAGGGATTTCTATGTCCCTAGAGGGATAGATTTATATGTCTCTAGAGGGATTTCTATGTCCCTAGAGGGATTTCTAGGTCCCTAGAGGGATTTCTATGTCCCTAGAGGGATAGATTTCTATGTCCCTAGAGGGATTTCTATGTCCCTAGAGGGATTTCTAGGTCCCTAGAGGGATTTCTATGTCCCTAGAGGGATTTCTAGGTCCCTAGAGAGAGAGATTTCTATGTCCCTAGAGGGATTTCTATGTCGCTAGAGGGATTTCTATGTCGCTAGAGGGATTTCTATGTCGCTAGAGGGATTTCTAGGTCCCTAGAGGGATTTCTAGGTCCCTAGAGAGAGAGATTTCTATGTCCCTAGAGGGATTTCTATGTCGCTAGAGGGATTTCTATGTCGCTAGAGGGATTTCCATGTCCCTAGAGGGATTTATAGGGATTCTAGAGCGTGTTACAGGGTTTTGAGAGGGATATCTAGGTCCGTAGAGGGATTTCTAGGTCCCTAGAGAGAGAGATTTCTATGTCCCCAGAGGGATTTCTAGGTCCCTAGAGAGAGAGATTTCTATGTCCCTAGAGGGATTTCTATGTCGCTAGAGGGATTTCTATGTCGCTAGAGGGATTTCTATGTCGCTAGAGGGATTTCTAGGTCCCTAGAGGGATTTCTAGGTCCCTAGAGAGAGAGATTTCTATGTCCCTAGAGGGATTTCTATGTCGCTAGAGGGATTTCTATGTCGCTAGAGGGATTTCCATGTCCCTAGAGGGATTTATAGGGATTCTAGAGCGTGTTACAGGGTTTTGAGAGGGATATCTAGGTCCGTAGAGGGATTTCTAGGTCCCTAGAGAGAGAGATTTCTATGTCCCTAGAGGGATTTCTATGTCCCTAGAGGGATTTCTAGGTATAATTAGGAATAATTAATTATGTTTCTTTTTATATAAATTTTTAATATAATTTTTGCTTTACTAAGATTAACAAGTTTCAACTTTGTTGCAGCTTATTCTGTTATTGAAGCGTGCGAGTCTGGGTCTATGTTTGATGGATATATTGATCATTTGAAAAATGGTAACATTTCTTTCGTTATATTTTTTTCATTAATTAGAAAAACTGGTTAAGTTGGCTCGATTCGCTTAGAAATTTGGGTACTTGAGTATATAACGCACGGCACTAGCAGGCCAATGTTCTGCGCATGCCCCAGCGGTTACATTTTATAACAGTTACGTTTCTACCAGTTACCTTGGATAACCTTTTAAAATATTTTGATTTGAATCTGAGATCGCCTCCCTTCGGATATTTTGAAGAGAAAAGATTTGCCACCCGGCGGCAAATCTTTTCTCTTCAAAATATCCGAAGGGATGCGATCTCAGATTCAAATCAAAATAGGAATGTAATAATATTGGAAATAAATAAATCGAAGTAATAACAATATAATTAAATATATAACATGTTATAAAATAATGTTGTATATAATGTAAATAAATATAATAACGAGATCAATAAATAGAGTAATAATAATGGAAATACATAAATCGAAGTAATAACAATATAATTGAATATATAACATATTATAAAATAATTTGGTATATAATGTAAATAAATAAAATAATGAGATCAATAAATACTCCAATATATAAACGATTTAAAATTAAAATAATTATCTAAAACTAGTATAAAGTATAATAAATAAATAATAAGTATATTTAATCATAAATAATAAGTGTAGGATGTAAAATAATGCAACATATATAAAATATTTAAAATTCAAAAAATTATTTAAAAACTTAACATTCAATCGCATTTCGGTGGAAAATGGGTTGCTATACAGTTCAACATGGATTGAAAAGAGTCTCTATCCCTACATTTCCTATTTTTCTGCAAAATGTTTTTCTCCTGGCAAAAATGAATTACATCTTCCTCGGTTCTTGCCAAATCCCAAATAAGCATTGTCGTATAACTAAGAAACACCAAACAACAAAATATCGAACTTATCTTGTATTATTAACAAAGAACAACTGAGCAACAAACACAACAACGCTCGAACAGACTAGTAAACAAACAATGATGTCTGTCAAAAATGTAAGGTTATCCAAGGTAACTGGTAGAAATGTAACTGTTATCTTGGGTTTTGAGAGGGATATCTGGAGTTTTAGGAGGGATTTCTAGGTCCCTAGAGGGATTTCTATGTCCCTAGAGGGATTTCTATGTCCCTAGAGGGATTTCTAGGTCCCTAGAGAGATAGATTTCTATGTCCCTAGAGGGATTTCTATGTCCCTAGTGAGATTTCTAGGTCCCTAGAGGGATTTCTATGTCCCTAGAGGGATAGATTTCTATGTCCCTAGAGGGATTTCTAGGTCCCTAGAGAGAGAGATTTCTATGTCCCTAGAGGGATTTCTATGTCGCTAGAGGGATTTCTATGTCGCTAGAGGGATTTCTATGTCGCTAGAGGGATTTCTAGGTCCCTAGAGGGATTTCTAGGTCCCTAGAGGGATTTCTAGGTCCCTAGAGGGATAGATTTCTATGTCCTTAGAGGGATTTCTATGTCCCTAGAGAGATTTCTAGGTCCCTAGAGGGATTTCTAGGTCCCTAGAGGGATAGATTTCTATGTCCCTAGAGGGATTTCTATGTCCCTAGAGAGATTTCTAGGTCCCTAGAGGGATAGATTTCTAGGTCCCTAGAGGGATAGATTTCTAGGTCCCTAGAGGGATAGATTTCTAGGTCCCTAGAGGGATTTCAATGTCCCTAGAGGGATTTCTAGGTCCCTAGAGGGATTTCTATGTCCCTAGAGGGATAGATTTCTATGTCCCTAGAGGGATTTCTATGTCCCTAGAGGGATTTCTAGGTCCCAAGAGGGATTTCTATGTCCCTAGAGGGATAGATTTCTATGTCCCTAGAGGGATTTCTATGTCCCTAGAGGGATTTCTAGGTCCCTAGAGGGATTTCTATGTCCCTAGAGGGATTTCTATGTCCCTAGAGAGATTTCTAGGTCCCTAGAGGGATTTCTATGTCCCTAGAGGGATTTCTAGGTCCCTAGAGGGATAGATTTCTATGTCCCTAGAGGGATTTCTATGTCCCTAGAGAGATTTCTTGGTCCCTAGAGGGATTTCAATGTCCCTAGAGGGATTTCTAGGTCCCTAGAGGGATAGATTTCTAGGTCCCTAGAGGGATTTCAATGGCCCTAGAGGGATTTCTATGTCCCTAGAGGGATTTCTATGTCCCTAGAGGGATTTCTAGGTCCCTAGAGAGATAGATTTCTATGTCCCTAGAGGGATTTCTATGTCCCTAGTGAGGTTTCTAGGTCCCTAGAGGGATTTCTATGTCCCTAGAGGGATAGATTTCTATGTCCCTAGAGGGATTTCTAGGTCCCTAGAGAGAGAGATTTCTATGTCCCTAGAGGGATTTCTATGTCGCTAGAGGGATTTCTATGTCGCTAGAGGGATTTCTAGGTCCCTAGAGGGATTTCTAGGTCCCTAGAGGGATAGATTTCTATGTCCCTAAAGGGATTTCTATGTCCCTAGAGAGATTTCTAGGTCCCTAGAGGGATTTCTAGGTCCCTAGAGGGATAGATTTCTATGTCCCTAGAGGGATTTCTATGTCCCTAGAGAGATTTCTAGGTCCCTAGAGGGATTTCAATGTCCCTAGAGGGATTTCTAGGTCCCTAGAGGGATAGATTTCTAGGTCCCTAGAGGGATAGATTTCTAGGTCCCTAGAGGGATTTCAATGTCCCTAGAGGGATTTCTAGGTCCCTAGAGGGATTTCTATGTCCCTAGAGGGATAGATTTCTATGTCCCTAGAGGGATTTCTATGTCCCCAGAGGGATTTCTAGGTCCCAAGAGGGATTTCTAGGTCCCTAGAAGGATTTCAATGGCCCTAGAGGGATTTCTATGTCCCTAGAGGGATTTCTATGTCCCTAGAGGGATTTCTAGGTCCCTAGAGAGATAGATTTCTATGTCCCTAGAGGGATTTCTATGTCCCTAGTGAGGTTTCTAGGTCCCTAGAGGGATTTCTATGTCCCTAGAGGGATAGATTTCTATGTCCCTAGAGGGATTTCTAGGTCCCTAGAGAGAGAGATTTCTATGTCCCTAGAGGGATTTCTATGTCGCTAGAGGGATTTCTATGTCGCTAGAGGGATTTATAGGTCCCTAGAGGGATTTCTAGGTCCCTAGAGGGATTTCTAGGTCCCTAGAGGGATAGATTTCTATGTCCCTAGAGGGATTTCTATGTCCCTAGAGAGATTTCTAGGTCCCTAGAGGGATTTCTAGGTCCCTAGAGGGATAGATTTCTATGTCCCTAGAGGGATTTCTATGTCCCTAGAGAGATTTCTAGGTCCCTAGAGGGATTTCAATGTCCCTAGAGGGATTTCTAGGTCCCTAGAGGGATAGATTTCTAGGTCCCTAGAGGGATAGATTTCTAGGTCCCTAGAGGGCTTTCAATGTCCCTAGAGGGATTTCTAGGTCCCTAGAGGGATTTCTATGTCCCTAGAGGGATAGATTTCTATGTCCCTAGAGGGATTTCTATGTCCCTAGAGGGATTTCTAGGTCCCAAGAGGGATTTCTATGTCCCTAGAGGGATAGATTTCTATGTCCCTAGAGGGATTTCTATGTCCCTAGAGGGATTTCTAGGTCCCTAGAGGGATTTCTATGTCCCTAGAGGGATTTCTATGTCCCTAGAGAGATTTCTAGGTCCCTAGAGGGATTTCTATGTCCCTAGAGGGATTTCTAGGTCCCTAGAGGGATAGATTTCTATGTCCCTAGAGGGATTTCTATGTCCCTAGAGAGATTTCTTGGTCCCTAGAGGGATTTCAATGTCCCTAGAGGGATTTCTAGGTCCCTAGAGGGATAGATTTCTAGGTCCCTAGAGGGATTTCAATGGCCCTAGAGGGATTTCTAGGCCCCTAGAGGGATTTCTATGTCCCTAGAGAGATTTCTAGGTCCCTTGAGGGATTTCTAGGTCCCTAGAGGGATAGATTTCTATGTCCCTAGAGGGATTTCTATGTCCCTAGAGAGATTTCTAGGTCCCTAGAGGGATTTCAATGTCCCTAGAGGGATTTCTATGTCCCTAGTGAGATTTCTAGGTCCCTAGAGGGATTTCTATGTCCCTAGAGGGATAGATTTCTATGTCCCTAGAGGGATTTCTATGTCCCTAGAGAGAGAGATTTCTATGTCCCTAGAGGGATTTCTATGTCGCTAGAGGGATTTCTATGTCGCTAGAGGGATTTCTATGTCGCTAGAGGGATTTCTAGGTCCCTAGAGGGATTTCTAGGTCCCTAGAGGGATTTCTAGGTCCCTAGAGGGATAGATTTCTATGTCCTTAGAGGGATTTCTATGTCCCTAGAGAGATTTCTAGGTCCCTAGAGGGATTTCTAGGTCCCTAGAGGGATAGATTTCTATGTCCCTAGAGGGATTTCTTTGTCCCTAGAGAGATTTCTAGGTCCTTAGAGGGATTTCTATGTCCCTAGAGAGATTTCTAGGTCCCTAGAGGGATTTCTAGGTCCCTAGAGGGATAGATTTCTATGTCCCTAGAGGGATTTCTTTGTCCCTAGAGAGATTTCTAGGTCCCTAGAGGGATAGATTTCTAGGTCCCTAGAGGGATAGATTTCTAGGTCCCTAGAGGGATAGATTTCTAGGTCCCTAGAGGGATTTCAATGTCCCTAGAGGGATTTCTAGGTCCCTAGAGGGATTTCTATGTCCCTAGAGGGATAGATTTCTATGTCCCTAGAGGGATTTCTATGTCCCTAGAGGGATTTCTAGGTCCCAAGAGGGATTTCTATGTCCCTAGAGGGATAGATTTCTATGTCCCTAGAGGGATTTCTATGTCCCTAGAGGGATTTCTAGGTCCCTAGAGGGATTTCTATGTCCCTAGAGGGATTTCTATGTCCCTAGAGAGATTTCTAGGTCCCTAGAGGGATTTCTATGTCCCTAGAGGGATTTCTAGGTCCCTAGAGGGATAGATTTCTATGTCCCTAGAGGGATTTCTATGTCCCTAGAGAGATTTCTTGGTCCCTAGAGGGATTTCAATGTCCCTAGAGGGATTTCTAGGTCCCTAGAGGGATAGATTTCTAGGTCCCTAGAGGGATTTCAATGGCCCTAGAGGGATTTCTATGTCCCTAGAGGGATTTCTATGTCCCTAGAGGGATTTCTAGGTCCCTAGAGAGATAGATTTCTATGTCCCTAGAGGGATTTCTATGTCCCTAGTGAGGTTTCTAGGTCCCTAGAGGGATTTCTATGTCCCTAGAGGGATAGATTTCTATGTCCCTAGAGGGATTTCTAGGTCCCTAGAGAGAGAGATTTCTATGTCCCTAGAGGGATTTCTATGTCGCTAGAGGGATTTCTATGTCGCTAGAGGGATTTCTAGGTCCCTAGAGGGATTTCTAGGTCCCTAGAGGGATAGATTTCTATGTCCCTAAAGGGATTTCTATGTCCCTAGAGAGATTTCTAGGTCCCTAGAGGGATTTCTAGGTCCCTAGAGGGATAGATTTCTATGTCCCTAGAGGGATTTCTATGTCCCTAGAGAGATTTCTAGGTCCCTAGAGGGATTTCAATGTCCCTAGAGGGATTTCTAGGTCCCTAGAGGGATAGATTTCTAGGTCCCTAGAGGGATAGATTTCTAGGTCCCTAGAGGGATTTCAATGTCCCTAGAGGGATTTCTAGGTCCCTAGAGGGATTTCTATGTCCCTAGAGGGATAGATTTCTATGTCCCTAGAGGGATTTCTATGTCCCTAGAGGGATTTCTAGGTCCCAAGAGGGATTTCTAGGTCCCTAGAGGGATTTCAATGGCCCTAGAGGGATTTCTATGTCCCTAGAGGGATTTCTATGTCCCTAGAGGGATTTCTAGGTCCCTAGAGAGATAGATTTCTATGTCCCTAGAGGGATTTCTATGTCCCTAGTGAGGTTTCTAGGTCCCTAGAGGGATTTCTATGTCCCTAGAGGGATAGATTTCTATGTCCCTAGAGGGATTTCTAGGTCCCTAGAGAGAGAGATTTCTATGTCCCTAGAGGGATTTCTATGTCGCTAGAGGGATTTCTATGTCGCTAGAGGGATTTATAGGTCCCTAGAGGGATTTCTAGGTCCCTAGAGGGATTTCTAGGTCCCTAGAGGGATAGATTTCTATGTCCCTAGAGGGATTTCTATGTCCCTAGAGAGATTTCTAGGTCCCTAGAGGGATTTCTAGGTCCCTAGAGGGATAGATTTCTATGTCCCTAGAGGGATTTCTATGTCCCTAGAGAGATTTCTAGGTCCCTAGAGGGATTTCAATGTCCCTAGAGGGATTTCTAGGTCCCTAGAGGGATAGATTTCTAGGTCCCTAGAGGGATAGATTTCTAGGTCCCTAGAGGGCTTTCAATGTCCCTAGAGGGATTTCTAGGTCCCTAGAGGGATTTCTATGTCCCTAGAGGGATAGATTTCTATGTCCCTAGAGGGATTTCTATGTCCCTAGAGGGATTTCTAGGTCCCAAGAGGGATTTCTATGTCCCTAGAGGGATAGATTTCTATGTCCCTAGAGGGATTTCTATGTCCCTAGAGGGATTTCTAGGTCCCTAGAGGGATTTCTATGTCCCTAGAGGGATTTCTATGTCCCTAGAGAGATTTCTAGGTCCCTAGAGGGATTTCTATGTCCCTAGAGGGATTTCTAGGTCCCTAGAGGGATAGATTTCTATGTCCCTAGAGGGATTTCTATGTCCCTAGAGAGATTTCTTGGTCCCTAGAGGGATTTCAATGTCCCTAGAGGGATTTCTAGGTCCCTAGAGGGATAGATTTCTAGGTCCCTAGAGGGATTTCAATGGCCCTAGAGGGATTTCTAGGCCCCTAGAGGGATTTCTATGTCCCTAGAGGGATTTCTAGGTCCCTATAGGGATAGATTTCTATGTCCCTAGAGGGATTTCTATGTCCCTAGAGAGATTTCTAGGTCCCTAGAGGGATTTCAATGTCCCTAGAGGGATTTCTAGGTCCCTAGAGGGATTTCTAGGTCCCTAGAGGGATTTCTATGTCCCTAGAGGGATTTATAGGGATTCTAGAGCGTGTTACAGGGTTTTGAGAGGGATATCTAGGTCCGTAGAGGGATTTCTAGGTCCCTAAAGAGAGAGATTTCTATGTCCCTAGAGGGATTTCTATGTCGCTAGAGGGATTTCTATGTCGCTAGAGGGATTTCTAGGTCCCTAGAGGGATTTCTAGGTCCCTAGAGGGATTTCTATGTCGCTAGAGGGATTTCTAGGTCCCTAGAGGGATTTCTAGGTCCCTAGAGGGATAGATTTCTATGTCCCTAGAGGGATTTCTATGTCCTTAGAGAGATTTCTAGGTCCCTAGAGGGATTTCTATGTCGCTAGAGGGATTTCTAGGTCCCTAGAGGGATTTCTAGGTCCCTAGAGGGATTTCTATGTCTTCGCTATCCTTTTCTGAGACCGATGCTTCTAAACCAGATGACGAGTTTATGGACGATTCTACCGAAGTCTGGGTCATTAATTGATTTACCACCCCCATCTTCAATTTCACTATGATGAAATTTTGGTTCACTATTAGGAATATGTTTAATAATTCAAATTATAAGAGGATTATTTCTGGCCATGCATTACACAGCAAATGTTTATTTCATCATGAAGTTTCGAACAGTGTCTGATTACAGTGTTGCTGACCTTGCATAATTGGATAAACTAAATATCATGATCATTGTGGCTACTAATTCTTAAATTTAGCCAGCAACTTAGTATAAAGTCGTGTCCAAATAATCTTTGAAATTATGTTTTCATGTGAAAAATATACTTTGAAGAGTACAATTGCCTGAAAACCACTCATTATTGGGATCACTTGTGTTGTAGTGGTCAGGGTTTTTTAAAGGCATTAGAAAATCCTTGGTTAAGCCGTCCTTCCTTGTAGGGAGCGTACAATGGTGATCCAGAGCTTGTGCTGTGTCAACTACTCGCTAAACACCATATCTTTATTATACTCGTAATTGGGGAACCAAAATTTAGGACTCCAATTGCAGCATTGTCCGATTAGCGATAGGAGCATAAACTGGCGTTAAATAAATCAAATAACTAAAAAAAAACTCATTACTGAATTGAATTAAAGTATTTCGATTTTCATGTTATAGGAACATAGAGGATTTGGTTCTAACATTTTCACCAGTAATTATCATATATTACGTCAGCGTGATTGGGAACATTGTATGCGCAGCATTTATTCAGATGAAGGTAAATTTGTTATGCAGTTTCATTATGCTCGATTTTTTTTTGATTTTTATTTTTTGTGTAAATCAAATAAAAGACATTACCAGAATTTATTTTATCAACTCCATTTGCAGACTATCAATGCATTATTTTGTAACACTTATTTCTTAATGGTGGCGACTATTTCACCTCCTGAGTGAATTTACTCCAAATACTTCTAAAATTTATGAAGTACTATATAAAGGGTCAAAAATCTTGTTTTACAAAATTATTCTTATTCAAAATTATTCCAATTATGCAAGGTCAGCAACACTGTAATCAGACACTGTTCGGAACTTCATGATGAAATAAACATTTGCTGTGTAATGCATGGCCAGAAATAATCCTCTTATAATTTGAATTATTAAACATATTCCTAATAGTGAACCAAAATTTCATCATAGTGAAATTGAAGATGGGGGTGGTAAATCAATTAATGACCCATTAATAATAATTTTGAATAATGCATGTGGTTTTTACGTATAAGTTTTTTTCACACAGACTTCGGTAGAATCGTCCATAAACTCGTCATCTGGTTTAGAAGCATCGGTCTCAGAAAAGGATAGCGAAGACATAGAAATCCCTCTAGGGACCTAGAAATCCCTCTAGGGACCTAGAAATCCCTCTAGCGACATAGAAATCCCTCTAGGGACCTAGAAATCTCTCTAAGGACATAGAAATCCCTCTAGGGAGATAGAAATCTATCCCTCTAGGGACCTAGAAATCCCTCTAGGGACCTAGAAATCCCTCTAGCGACATAGAAATCCCTCTAGGGACCTAGAAATCCCTCTAGGGACCTAGAAATCCCTCTAGCGACATAGAAATCCCTCTAGCGACATAGAAATCCCTCTAGGGACATAGAAATCTCTCTCTTTAGGGACCTAGAAATCCCTCTACGGACCTAGATATCCCTCTCAAAACCCTGTAACACGCTCTAGAATCCCTATAAATCCCTCTAGGGACATAGAAATCCCTCTAGGGACCTAGAAATCCCTCTAGGGACCTAGAAATCCCTCTAGGGGCATTGAAATCCCTCTAGGGACCTAGAAATCTCTCTAGGGACATAGAAATCCCTCTAGGGACATAGAAATCTATCCCTATAGGGACCTAGAAATCACTCTAGCGACATAGAAATCCCTCTAGCGACATAGAAATCCCTCTAGCGACATAGAAATCCCTCTAGGGACATAGAAATCTCTCTCTCTAGGGACCTAGAAATCCCTCTAGGGACATAGAAATCTATCCCTCTAGGGACATAGAAATCCCTCTAGGGACCTAGAAATCTCACTAGGGACATAGAAATCCCTCTAGGGACATAGAAATCTATCTCTCTAGGGACCTAGAAATCCCTCTAGGGACATAGAAATCCCTCTAGGGACATAGAAATCCCTCTAGGGCCATTGAAATCCCTCTAGGGACCTAGAAATCTATCCCTCTAGGGACCTAGAAATCCCTCTAGGGACATAGAAATCTATCCCTATAGGGACCTAGAAATCACTCTAGCGACATAGAAATCCCTCTAGCGACATAGAAATCCCTCTAGCGACATAGAAATCCCTCTAGGGACATAGAAATCTCTCTCTCTAGGGACCTAGAAATCCCTCTAGGGACATAGAAATCTATCCCTCTAGGGACATAGAAATCCCTCTAGGGACCTAGAAATCTCACTAGGGACATAGAAATCCCTCTAGGGACATAGAAATCTATCTCTCTAGGGACCTAGAAATCCCTCTAGGGACATAGAAATCCCTCTAGGGACATAGAAATCCCTCTAGGGCCATTGAAATCCCTCTAGGGACCTAGAAATCTATCCCTCTAGGGACCTAGAAATCCCTCTAGGGACATTGAAATCCCTCTAGGGACCAAGAAATCTCTCTAGGGACATAGAAATCCCTCTAGGGACATAGAAATCTATCCCTCTAGGGACCTAGAAATCCCTCTAGGGACATAGAAATCCCTCTAGGGACCTAGAAATCTCTCTAGGGACATAGAAATCCCTCTAGGGACATAGAAATCCCTCTAGGGACCTAGAAATCCCTCTAGGGACATAGAAATCCCTCTAGGGACATAGAAATCTATCCCTCTAGGGACATAGAAATCCCTCTTGGGACCTAGAAATCCCTCTAGGGACATAGAAATCCCTCTAGGGACATAGAAATCCCTCTAGGGACCTAGAAATCCCTCTAGGGACATTGAAATCCCTCTAGGGACCTAGAAATCTATCCCTCTAGGGACCTAGAAATCTATCCCTCTAGGGACCTAGAAATCCCTCTAGGGACATTGAAATCCCTCTAGGGACCTAGAAATCTCTCTAGGGACCTAGAAATCCCTCTAGCGACATAGAAATCCCTCTAGCGACATAGAAATCCCTCTAGGGACATAGAAATCTCTCTCTCTAGGGACCTAGAAATCCCTCTAGGGACATAGAAATCTATCCCTCTAGGGACATAGAAATCCCTCTAGGGACCTAGAAATCTCACTAGGGACATAGAAATCCCTCTAGGGACATAGAAATCTATCTCTCTAGGGACCTAGAAATCCCTCTAGGGACATAGAAATCCCTCTAGGGACATAGAAATCCCTCTAGGGACCTAGAAATCCCTCTAGGGACCTAGAAATCCCTCTAGCGACATAGAAATCCCTCTAGGGACCTAGAAATCCCTCTAGGGACCTAGAAATCCCTCTAGCGACATAGAAATCCCTCTAGCGACATAGAAATCCCTCTAGGGACATAGAAATCTCTCTCTTTAGGGACCTAGAAATCCCTCTACGGACCTAGATATCCCTCTCAAAACCCTGTAACACGCTCTAGAATCCCTATAAATCCCTCTAGGGACATAGAAATCCCTCTAGGGACCTAGAAATCCCTCTAGGGACCTAGAAATCCCTCTAGGGACATTGAAATCCCTCTAGGGACCTAGAAATCTCTCTAGGGACATAGAAATCCCTCTAGGGACATAGAAATCTATCCCTATAGGGACCTAGAAATCACTCTAGCGACATAGAAATCCCTCTAGCGACATAGAAATCCCTCTAGCGACATAGAAATCCCTCTAGGGACATAGAAATCTCTCTCTCTAGGGACCTAGAAATCCCTCTAGGGACATAGAAATCTATCCCTCTAGGGACATAGAAATCCCTCTAGGGACCTAGAAATCTCACTAGGGACATAGAAATCCCTCTAGGGACATAGAAATCTATCTCTCTAGGGACCTAGAAATCCCTCTAGGGACATAGAAATCCCTCTAGGGACATAGAAATCCCTCTAGGGCCATTGAAATCCCTCTAGGGACCTAGAAATCTATCCCTCTAGGGACCTAGAAATCCCTCTAGGGACATAGAAATCTATCCCTATAGGGACCTAGAAATCACTCTAGCGACATAGAAATCCCTCTAGCGACATAGAAATCCCTCTAGCGACATAGAAATCCCTCTAGGGACATAGAAATCTCTCTCTCTAGGGACCTAGAAATCCCTCTAGGGACATAGAAATCTATCCCTCTAGGGACATAGAAATCCCTCTAGGGACCTAGAAATCTCACTAGGGACATAGAAATCCCTCTAGGGACATAGAAATCTATCTCTCTAGGGACCTAGAAATCCCTCTAGGGACATAGAAATCCCTCTAGGGACATAGAAATCCCTCTAGGGCCATTGAAATCCCTCTAGGGACCTAGAAATCTATCCCTCTAGGGACCTAGAAATCCCTCTAGGGACATTGAAATCCCTCTAGGGACCAAGAAATCTCTCTAGGGACATAGAAATCCCTCTAGGGACATAGAAATCTATCCCTCTAGGGACCTAGAAATCCCTCTAGGGACATAGAAATCCCTCTAGGGACCTAGAAATCTCTCTAGGGACATAGAAATCCCTCTAGGGACATAGAAATCCCTCTAGGGACCTAGAAATCCCTCTAGGGACATAGAAATCCCTCTAGGGACATAGAAATCTATCTCTCTAGGGACCTAGAAATCCCTCTAGGGACATAGAAATCCCTCTAGGGACATAGAAATCCCTCTAGGGACCTAGAAATCCCTCTAGGGACCTAGAAATCCCTCTAGCGACATAGAAATCCCTCTAGGGACCTAGAAATCCCTCTAGGGACCTAGAAATCCCTCTAGCGACATAGAAATCCCTCTAGCGACATAGAAATCCCTCTAGGGACATAGAAATCTCTCTCTTTAGGGACCTAGAAATCCCTCTACGGACCTAGATATCCCTCTCAAAACCCTGTAACACGCTCTAGAATCCCTATAAATCCCTCTAGGGACATAGAAATCCCTCTAGGGACCTAGAAATCCCTCTAGGGACCTAGAAATCCCTCTAGGGACATTGAAATCCCTCTAGGGACCTAGAAATCTCTCTAGGGACATAGAAATCCCTCTAGGGACATAGAAATCTATCCCTATAGGGACCTAGAAATCACTCTAGCGACATAGAAATCCCTCTAGCGACATAGAAATCCCTCTAGCGACATAGAAATCCCTCTAGGGACATAGAAATCTCTCTCTCTAGGGACCTAGAAATCCCTCTAGGGACATAGAAATCTATCCCTCTAGGGACATAGAAATCCCTCTAGGGACCTAGAAATCTCACTAGGGACATAGAAATCCCTCTAGGGACATAGAAATCTATCTCTCTAGGGACCTAGAAATCCCTCTAGGGACATAGAAATCCCTCTAGGGACATAGAAATCCCTCTAGGGCCATTGAAATCCCTCTAGGGACCTAGAAATCTATCCCTCTAGGGACCTAGAAATCCCTCTAGGGACATAGAAATCTATCCCTATAGGGACCTAGAAATCACTCTAGCGACATAGAAATCCCTCTAGCGACATAGAAATCCCTCTAGCGACATAGAAATCCCTCTAGGGACATAGAAATCTCTCTCTCTAGGGACCTAGAAATCCCTCTAGGGACATAGAAATCTATCCCTCTAGGGACATAGAAATCCCTCTAGGGACCTAGAAATCTCACTAGGGACATAGAAATCCCTCTAGGGACATAGAAATCTATCTCTCTAGGGACCTAGAAATCCCTCTAGGGACATAGAAATCCCTCTAGGGACATAGAAATCCCTCTAGGGCCATTGAAATCCCTCTAGGGACCTAGAAATCTATCCCTCTAGGGACCTAGAAATCCCTCTAGGGACATTGAAATCCCTCTAGGGACCAAGAAATCTCTCTAGGGACATAGAAATCCCTCTAGGGACATAGAAATCTATCCCTCTAGGGACCTAGAAATCCCTCTAGGGACATAGAAATCCCTCTAGGGACCTAGAAATCTCTCTAGGGACATAGAAATCCCTCTAGGGACATAGAAATCCCTCTAGGGACCTAGAAATCCCTCTAGGGACATAGAAATCCCTCTAGGGACATAGAAATCTATCCCTCTAGGGACATAGAAATCCCTCTTGGGACCTAGAAATCCCTCTAGGGACATAGAAATCCCTCTAGGGACATAGAAATCCCTCTAGGGACCTAGAAATCCCTCTAGGGACATTGAAATCCCTCTAGGGACCTAGAAATCTATCCCTCTAGGGACCTAGAAATCTATCCCTCTAGGGACCTAGAAATCCCTCTAGGGACATTGAAATCCCTCTAGGGACCTAGAAATCTCTCTAGGGACCTAGAAATCCCTCTAGCGACATAGAAATCCCTCTAGCGACATAGAAATCCCTCTAGGGACATAGAAATCTCTCTCTCTAGGGACCTAGAAATCCCTCTAGGGACATAGAAATCTATCCCTCTAGGGACATAGAAATCCCTCTAGGGACCTAGAAATCTCACTAGGGACATAGAAATCCCTCTAGGGACATAGAAATCTATCTCTCTAGGGACCTAGAAATCCCTCTAGGGACATAGAAATCCCTCTAGGGACATAGAAATCCCTCTAGGGACCTAGAAATCCCTCCTAAAACTCCAGATATCCCTCTCAAAACCCAAGATAACAGTTACATTTCTACCAGTTACCTTGGATAACCTTACATTTTTGACAGACATCATTGTTTGTTTACTAGTCTGTTCGAGCGTTGTTGTGTTTGTTGCTCAGTTGTTCTTTGTTAATAATACAAGATAAGTTCGATATTTTGTTGTTTGGTGTTTCTTAGTTATACGACAATGCTTATTTGGGATTTGGCAAGAACCGAGGAAGATGTAATTCATTTTTGCCAGGAGAAAAACATTTTGCAGAAAAATAGGAAATGTAGGGATAGAGACTCTTTTCAATCCATGTTGAACTGTATAGCAACCCATTTTCCACCGAAATGCGATTGAATGTTAAGTTTTTAAATAATTTTTTGAATTTTAAATATTTTATATATGTTGCATTATTTTACATCCTACACTTATTATTTATGATTAAATATACTTATTATTTATTTATTATACTTTATACTAGTTTTAGATAATTATTTTAATTTTAAATCGTTTATATATTGGAGTATTTATTGATCTCATTATTTTATTTATTTACATTATATACCAAATTATTTTATAATATGTTATATATTCAATTATATTGTTATTACTTCGATTTATGTATTTCCATTATTATTACTCTATTTATTGATCTCGTTATTATATTTATTTACATTATATACAACATTATTTTATAACATGTTATATATTTAATTATATTGTTATTACTTCGATTTATTTATTTCCAATATTATTACATTCCTATTTTGATTTGAATCTGAGATCGCATCCCTTCGGATATTTTGAAGAGAAAAGATTTGCCGCCGCGTGGCAAATCTTTTCTCTTCAAAATATCCGAAGGGAGGCGATCTCAGATTCAAATCAAAATATTTTAAAAGGTTATCCAAGGTAACTGGTAGAAACGTAACTGTTATAAAATGTAACCGCTGGGGCATGCGCAGAACAATGGCCTGCTAGTGCCGTGCGTTATATACTCAAGTACCCAAATTTCTAAGCGAATCGAGCCAACTTAACCAGTTTTTCTAATTAATGAAAAAAATATAACGAAAGAAATGTTACCATTTTTCAAATGATCAATATATCCATCAAACATAGACCCAGACTCGCACGCTTCAATAACAGAATAAGCTGCAACAAAGTTGAAACTTGTTAATCTTAGTAAAGCAAAAATTATATTAAAAATTTATACAAAAAGAAACATAATTAATTATTCCTAATTATACCTAGAAATCCCTCTAGGGACATAGAAATCCCTCTAGGGACATAGAAATCTCTCTCTCTAGGGACCTAGAAATCCCTCTACGGACCTAGATATCCCTCTCAAAACCCTGTAACACGCTCTAGAATCCCTATAAATCCCTCTAGGGACATGGAAATCCCTCTAGCGACATAGAAATCCCTCTAGCGACATAGAAATCCCTCTAGGGACATAGAAATCTCTCTCTCTAGGGACCTAGAAATCCCTCTAGGGACCTAGAAATCCCTCTAGCGACATAGAAATCCCTCTAGCGACATAGAAATCCCTCTAGCGACATAGAAATCCCTCTAGGGACATAGAAATCTCTCTCTCTAGGGACCTAGAAATCCCTCTAGGGACATAGAAATCTCTCTCTCTAGGGACCTAGAAATCCCTCTACGGACCTAGATATCCCTCTCAAAACCCTGTAACACGCTCTAGAATCCCTATAAATCCCTCTAGGGACATGGAAATCCCTCTAGCGACATAGAAATCCCTCTAGCGACATAGAAATCCCTCTAGGGACATAGAAATCTCTCTCTCTAGGGACCTAGAAATCCCTCTAGGGACCTAGAAATCCCTCTAGCGACATAGAAATCCCTCTAGCGACATAGAAATCCCTCTAGCGACATAGAAATCCCTCTAGGGACATAGAAATCTCTCTCTCTAGGGACCTAGAAATCCCTCTAGGGACATAGAAATCCCTCTAGGGACCTAGAAATCCCTCTAGGGACATAGAAATCCCTCTAGGGACATAGAAATCTATCCCTCTAGGGACATAGAAATCCCTCTAGGGACCTAGAAATCCCTCTAGGGACATAGAAATCCCTCTAGGGACATAGAAATCTATCCCTCTAGGGACATAGAAATCCCTCTAGGGACCTAGAAATCCCTCTAGGGACCTAGAAATCCCTCTAGGGACCTAGAAATCCCTCTAGGGACATTGAAATCCCTCTAGGGACATAGAAATCTATCCCTCTAGGGACCTAGAAATCCCTCTAGGGACCTAGAAATCCCTCTAGGGACCTAGAAATCCCTCTAGGGACATAGAAATCCCTCTAGGGACATAGAAATCCCTCTAGGGACATAGAAATCTATCCCTCTAGGGACATAGAAATCCTTCTAGGGACCTAGAAATCCCTCTAGGGACCTAGAAATCCCTCTAGGGACCTAGAAATCCCTCTAGGGACATTGAAATCCCTCTAGGGACATAGAAATCTATCCCTCTAGGGACATAGAAATCCCTCTAGGGACCTAGAAATCCCTCTAGGGACCTAGAAATCCCTCTAGGGACCTAGAAATCCCTCTAGGGACATTGAAATCCCTCTAGGGATTTCTAGGTCCCTAGAGGGATTTCTAGGTCCCTAGAGGGATTTCTAGGTCCCTAGAGGGATAGATTTCTATGTCCCTAGAGGGATTTCTATGTCCCTAGAGAGATTTCTAGGTCCCTAGAGGGATAGATTTCTAGGTCCCTAGAGGGATTTCAATGTCCCTAGAGGGATTTCTATGTCCCTAGAGGGATTTCTATGTCCCTAGAGAGATTTCTTGGTCCCTAGAGGGATTTCAATGTCCCTAGAGGGATTTCTAGGTCCCTAGAGGGATAGATTTCTAGGTCCCTAGAGGGATTTCAATGGCCCTAGAGGGATTTCTATGTCCCTAGAGGGATTTCTATGTCCCTAGAGGGATTTCTAGGTCCCTAGAGAGATAGATTTCTATGTCCCTAGAGGGATTTCTATGTCCCTAGTGAGATTTCTAGGTCCCTAGAGGGATTTCTATGTCCCTAGAGGGATAGATTTCTATGTCCCTAGAGGGATTTCTAGGTCCCTAGAGAGAGAGATTTCTATGTCCCTAGAGGGATTTCTATGTCGCTAGAGGGATTTCTAGGTCCCAAGAGGGATTTCTATGTCCCTAGAGGGATAGATTTCTATGTCCCTAGAGGGATTTCTATGTCCCTAGAGGGATAGATTTCTATGTCCCTAGAGGGATTTCTATGTCCCTAGAGGGATTTCTATGTCCCTAGAGGGATTTCTAGGTCCCTAGAGGGATTTCTAGGTCCCTAGAGGGATTTCTAGGTCCCTAGAGAGAGAGATTTCTATGTCCCTAGAGGGATTTCTATGTCGCTAGAGAGATTTCTAGGTCCCTAGAGGGATTTCTATGTCGCTAGAGGGATTTCTAGATCCCTAGAGGGATAGATTTCTATGTCCCTAGAGGGATTTCTATGTCCCTAGAGAGATTTCTAGGTCCCTAGAGGGATTTCTATGTCGCTAGAGGGATTTCTAGGTCCCTAGAGGGATAGATTTCTAGGTCCCTAGAGGGATTTCAATGTGCCTAGAGGGATTTCTAGGTCCCTAGAGGGATTTCTATGTCCCTAGAGGGATTTCTAGGTCCCAAGAGGGATTTCTATGTCCCTAGAGGGATAGATTTCTATGTCCCTAGAGGGATTTCTATGTCCCTAGAGGGATAGATTTCTATGTCCCTAGAGGGATTTCTATGTCCCTAGAGGGATTTCTAGGTCCCTAGAGGGATTTCTAGGTCCCTAGAGGGATTTCTAGGTCCCTAGAGGGATTTCTAGGTCCCTAGAGGGATTTCTAGGTCCCTAGAGAGAGAGATATCTATGTCCCTAGAGGGATTTCTATGTCGCTAGAGGGATTTCTATGTCGCTAGAGAGATTTCTAGGTCCCTAGAGGGATTTCTATGTCGCTAGAGGGATTTCTAGGTCCCTAGAGGGATAGATTTCTAGGTCCCTAGAGGGATAGATTTCTATGTCCCTAGAGAGATTTCTAGGTCCCTAGAGGGATTTCTATGTCGCTAGAGGGATTTCTAGGTCCCTAGAGGGATAGATTTCTAGGTCCCTAGAGGGATTTCAATGTCCCTAGAGGGATTTCAATGTCCCTAGAGGGATTTCTAGGTCCCTAGAGGGATTTCTATGTCCCTAGAGGGATAGATTTCTATGTCCCTAGAGGGATTTCTATGTCCCTAGAGGGATTTCTATGTCCTTAGAGGGATTTCTAGGTCCCAAGAGGGATTTCATTTTCAATAATAATAATTTCGGTTAGTTGCAGGCGATTGTAATAATTTCGCGATAAAAAAAAATTTCGGTTAGTTGCAGTCGATTGCAACTATTTTGGTTAGTTGCAGTCGATTGCAATAAATTCGCGATAAAAATAATTTGGCCTACCTGCAGTCGATTGTAATAATTTCGGTCAGTCGTAGTCAATTGTAATAATTCCGGTTAGTCGCAGTCACGTGTAACAATTTCGGTTAGTTGCAACCGATCATAACAATTTCGTTTAGTTGTAGTCAATTGTAATAATTTCGCAATAAAAAAAATTTCGGTTAGTTGCAGTCGATTGTAAAAAATTTTAGTTAGTCGCAGTCAATAAAAACAATTTCGTTTAGTTGCAGTCGATCGTGGCAATTTTAATTAGTTGCAGTCGATTGAATAATTTCCCGATAAAAATAATTTCGGGTAGTTGCAGTCGATTATAATAATTTCGGTTTGTCGCAGTCAACTTAATAATTCCGTTTAGTCGCAGTCGATTGTAATAATTTCGGTTAGTGGCAGTAGATTGTAATAATTTTCAATAATAATAATTTCGGTTAGTTGCAGGCGGTTGTAATAATTTCGCGATAAAAAAAAATTTCGGTTAGTTGCAGTCGATTGTAAGAATTTTGGTTAGTTTCAGTCGATCGTAAGAATTCCGGTTAGTTGCAGGCGATTGTAATAAATTCGCGATAAAAATAATTTTGGTTAGTTGCAGTCGATTGCAATAAATTCGCGATATAAATAATTTGGCCTACCTGCAGTCGATTCTACTAATTTCGGTCATTCGAAGTCAATTGTAATAATTCCGGTTAGTCGCAGTCACGTGTAACAATTTCGGTTAGTTGCAGCCGATCATAACAATTTCGTTTAGTTGTAGTCAATTGTAATAATTTCACAATAAAAATAATTTTGGTTAGTTGTAGTCGATTGGATTTCTATGTCCCTAGAGGGATAGATTTCTATGTCCCTAGAGGGAGAATTTTAGCTGCTATTAGAACTGATATTAGAACTGATATAAGAACTGATATTAGAACTACTATTAGAACTGCTATTAAAACTGCTGTTAGAACTGCTACTAGAACTGATATTAGAATTGCTTATGAACTGCTATTAGAACTGCTATTAGAACTGATATTAGAACTGATATTAGAACTGCTATTAGATTTGCTATTAGAACTGCTGTTAGAACTGCTACTAGAACTGATATTATAACTGCTATTAGAACTGATATTAGAACTGCTTTTGAACTGCTATTAGAACTGCTATTAGATCTGCTATTAGAAGTGATATTAGAACTGCTATTAGAACTGCTGTTAGAGCTGCTGTTAGAGTTGCTGTTATAACTGATATTAGAACTGATATTAGAACTGATATTAGAACTGCTATTAGAACCGATATTAGAACTGCTATTAGAACTGCTATTAGAACTGCTATTAGAACTGCTGTTAGAACTGCTACTAGAACTGATATTAGAACTGCTATTAGAACTGATATTAGAACTGCTTTTGAACTGCTATTAGAACCGCGATTAGAACTGCTATAAGAAC
Organism: Troilus luridus; assembly: GCA_964056705.1. Lineage (NCBI taxonomy): Eukaryota > Metazoa > Arthropoda > Insecta > Hemiptera > Pentatomidae > Troilus > Troilus luridus. The sequence goes on from OZ057415.1 coordinate 100,589,330, forward strand.
TGCTATTAGAACTGATATTAGAACTGCTATTAGAACTGCTATTAGAACTGATATTAGAAGTGCTATTAGAACTGATGTTAGAACTGCTATTAGAACTGATATTAGAACTGCTTTTGAACTGCTATTAGAACTACTATTAGAACTGCTATTAGAACTGCTATTGAACTGCTATTAGAACTGCTATTAGAACTGATATTAGAACTCATATAAGAACTGATATTAGAACTGCTTTTAGAACTGCTATTAGAACTGCTATTAGAACTGGTGTTAGAACTGCTATTAGAACTGTTATTAGAACTGCTACTAGAACTGATATTAGAACTGCTATTAGAACTGATATTAGGACTGCTTTTGAACTGCTATTAGAACTGCTATTAGAAGTGATATTAGAACTGCTATTAGAACTGCTGTTAGAACTGCTGTTAGAGTTGCTGTTAGAACTGATATTAGAACTGCTATTAGAACTGCTATTAGAACCGATATTAGAACTGCTATTAGAGCTGCTATTAGAACTGCTATTAGAACTGCTGTTAGAACTGCTACTAGAACTGATATTAGAACTGCTATTAGAACAGATATTAGAACTGTATTAATTTTTGTTAGTTGCAGTCGATTGCTATAAATTCGCGATAAAATTTCTTTGTCGCAGTCAACTTAATAATTCCGTTTAGTCGCAGTCGATTGTAATAATTTCGGTTATTTGCAGTTGATCGTAATAATTTTCAATAATAATAATTTCGGTTAGTTGCAGGCGATTGTAATAATTTCGCGATAAAAAAAAATTTCGGTTAGTTGCAGTCGATTGCAACTATTTTGGTTAGTTGCAGTCGATTGCAATAAATTCGCGATAAAAATAATTTGGCCTACCTGCAGTCGATTGTAATAATTTCGGTCAGTCGTAGTCAATTGTAATAATTCCGGTTAGTCGCAGTCACGTGTAACAATTTCGGTTAGTTGCAGCCGATCATAACAATTTCGTTTAGTTGTAGTCAATTGTAAAAAATTTTAGTTAGTCGCAGTCAATAAAAACAATTTCGTTTAGTTGCAGTCGATCGTGGCAATTTTAATTAGTTGCAGTCGATTGAATAATTTCCCGATAAAAATAATTTCGGGTAGTTGCAGTCGATTATAATAATTTCGGTTTGTCGCAGTCAACTTAATAATTCCGTTTAGTCGCAGTCGATTGTAATAATTTCGGTTAGTGGCAGTAGATTGTAATAATTTTCAATAATAATAATTTCGGTTAGTTGCAGGCGGTTGTAATAATTTCGCGATAAAAAAAAATTTCGGTTAGTTGCAGTCGATTGTAAGAATTTTGGTTAGTTTCAGTCGATCGTAAGAATTCCGGTTAGTTGCAGGCGATTGTAATAAATTCGCGATAAAAATAATTTTGGTTAGTTGCAGTCGATTGCAATAAATTCGCGATATAAATAATTTGGCCTACCTGCAGTCGATTCTACTAATTTCGGTCATTCGAAGTCAATTGTAATAATTCCGGTTAGTCGCAGTCACGTGTAACAATTTCGGTTAGTTGCAGCCGATCATAACAATTTCGTTTAGTTGTAGTCAATTGTAATAATTTCACAATAAAAATAATTTTGGTTAGTTGCAGTCGATTGGATTTCTAAGTCCCTAGAGGGATAGATTTCTATGTCCCTAGAGGGATTTCTATGTCCCTAGAGAGATTTCTAGGTCCCTAGAGGGATTTCAATGTCCCTAGAGGGATTTCTAGGTCCCTAGAGGGATAGATTTCTAGGTCCCTAGAGGGATTTCAATGTCCCTAGAGGGATTTCTAGGTCCCTAGAGGGATTTCTAGGTCCCTAGAGGGATTTCTATGTCCCTAGAAGGGCAGATTTCTATGTCCCTAGAGGGATTTCTATGTCCCTAGAGGGATTTCTATGTCCCTAGAGGGATTTCTATGTCCCTAGAGGGATTTCTATGTCCCTAGAGGGATTTCTAGGTCCCTAGAGAGATTTCTAGGTCCCTAGAGGGATTTCTATGTCGCTAGAGGGATTTCTATGTCGCTAGAGGGATTTCTAGGTCCCTAGAGGGATTTCTAGGTCCCTAGAGAGAGAGATTTCTATGTCCCTAGAGGGATTTCTATGTCGCTAGAGGGATTTCTATGTCGCTAGAGGGATTTCCATGTCCCTAGAGGGATTTATAGGGATTCTAGAGCGTGTTACAGGGTTTTGAGAGGGATATCTAGGTCCGTAGAGGGATTTCTAGGTCCCTAGAGAGAGAGATTTCTATGTCCCTAGAGGGATTTCTATGTCCCTAGAGGGATTTCTAGGTATAATTAGGAATAATTAATTATGTTTCTTTTTATATAAATTTTTAATAAAATTTTTGCTTTACTAAGATTAACAAGTTTCAACTTTGTTGCAGCTTATTCTGTTATTGAAGCGTGCGAGTCTGGGTAACATTTCTTTCGTTATATTTTTTTCATTAATTAGAAAAACTGGTTAAGTTGGCTCGATTCGCTTAGAAATTTGGGTACTTGAGTATATAACGCACGGCACTAGCAGGCCAATGTTCTGCGCATGCCCCAGCGGTTACATTTTATAACAGTTACGTTTCTACCAGTTACCCTGGATAACCTTTTAAAATATTTTGATTTGAATCTGAGATCGCCTCCCTTCGGATATTTTGAAGAGAAAAGATTTGCCACCCGGCGGCAAATCTTTTCTCTTCAAAATATCCGAAGGGATGCGATCTCAGATTCAAATCAAAATAGGAATGTAATAATATTGGAAATAAATAAATCGAAGTAATAACAATATAATTAAATATATAACATGTTATAAAATAATGTTGTATATAATGTAAATAAATATAATAACGAGATCAATAAATAGAGTAATAATAATGGAAATACATAAATCGAAGTAATAACAATATAATTGAATATATAACATATTATAAAATAATTTGGTATATAATGTAAATAAATAAAATAATGAGATCAATAAATACTCCAATATATAAACGATTTAAAATTAAAATAATTATCTAAAACTAGTATAAAGTATAATAAATAAATAATAAGTATATTTAATCATAAATAATAAGTGTAGGATGTAAAATAATGCAACATATATAAAATATTTAAAATTCAAAAAATTATTTAAAAACTTAACATTCAATCGCATTTCGGTGGAAAATGGGTTGCTATACAGTTCAACATGGATTGAAAAGAGTCTCTATCCCTACATTTCCTATTTTTCTGCAAAATGTTTTTCTCCTGGCAAAAATGAATTACATCTTCCTCGGTTCTTGCCAAATCCCAAATAAGCATTGTCGTATAACTAAGAAACACCAAACAACAAAATATCGAACTTATCTTGTATTATTAACAAAGAACAACTGAGCAACAAACACAACAACGCTCGAACAGACTAGTAAACAAACAATGATGTCTGTCAAAAATGTAAGGTTATCCAAGGTAACTGGTAGAAATGTAACTGTTATCTTGGGTTTTGAGAGGGATATCTGGAGTTTTAGGAGGGATTTCTAGGTCCCTAGAGGGATTTCTATGTCCCTAGAGGGATTTCTATGTCCCTAGAGGGATTTCTAGGTCCCTAGAGAGATAGATTTCTATGTCCCTAGAGGGATTTCTATGTCCCTAGTGAGATTTCTAGGTCCCTAGAGGGATTTCTATGTCCCTAGAGGGATAGATTTCTATGTCCCTAGAGGGATTTCTAGGTCCCTAGAGAGAGAGATTACTATGTCCCTAGAGGGATTTCTATGTCGCTAGAGGGATTTCTATGTCGCTAGAGGGATTTCTAGGTCCCTAGAGAGATTTCTAGGTCCCTAGAGGGATTTCAATGTCCCTAGAGGGATTTCTAGGTCCCTAGAGGGATAGATTTCTAGGTCCCTAGAGGGATAGATTTCTAGGTCCCTAGAGGGATTTCAATGTCCCTAGAGGGATTTCTAGGTCCCTAGAGGGATTTCTATGTCCCTAGAGAGATTTCTAGGTCCCTAGAGGGATTTCAATGTCCCTAGAGGGATTTCTAGGTCCCTAGAGGGATAGATTTCTAGGTCCCTAGAGGGATAGATTTCTAGGTCCCTAGAGGGATTTCAATGTCCCTAGAGGGATTTCTAGGTCCCTAGAGGGATTTCTATGTCCCTAGAGGGATAGATTTCTATGTCCCTAGAGGGATTTCTATGTCCCTAGAGGGATTTCTAGGTCCCTAGAGGGATTTCTATGTCCCTAGAGGGATTTCTATGTCCCTAGAGAGATTTCTAGGTCCCTAGAGGGATTTCTATGTCCCTAGAGGGATTTCTAGGTCCCTAGAGGGATAGATTTCTATGTCCCTAGAGGGATTTCTATGTCCCTAGAGAGATTTCTTGGTCCCTAGAGGGATTTCAATGTCCCTAGAGGGATTTCTAGGTCCCTAGAGGGATTTCTATGTCCCTAGAGGGATTTCTATGTCCCTAGAGAGATTTCTAGGTCCCTAGAGGGATTTCTATGTCCCTAGAGGGATTTCTAGGTCCCTAGAGGGATAGATTTCTATGTCCCTAGAGGGATTTCTATGTCCCTAGAGAGATTTCTTGGTCCCTAGAGGGATTTCAATGTCCCTAGAGGGATTTCTAGGTCCCTAGAGGGATAGATTTCTAGGTCCCTAGAGGGATTTCAATGGCCCTAGAGGGATTTCTAGGCCCCTAGAGGGATTTCTATGTCCCTAGAGGGATTTCTAGGTCCCTAGAGAGATAGATTTCTATGTCCCTAGAGGGATTTCTATGTCCCTAGAGAGATTTCTATGTCCCTAGAGAGATTTCTAGGTCCCTAGAGGGATTTCTATGTCCCTAGAGGGATTTCTAGGTCCCTAGAGGGATAGATTTCTATGTCCCTAGAGGGATTTCTATGTCCCTAGAGGGATTTCTATGTCCCTAGAGGGACTTCTAGGTCCCAAGAGGGATTTCTATGTCCCTAGAGGGATAGATTTCTATGTCCCTAGAGGGATTTCTATGTCCCTAGAGGGATTTCTAGGTCCCTAGAGGGATTTCTATGTCCCTAGAGGGATTTCTATGTCCCTAGAGAGATTTCTAGGTCCCTAGAGGGATTTCTATGTCCCTAGAGGGATTTCTAGGTCCCTAGAGGGATAGATTTCTATGTCCCTAGAGGGATTTCTATGTCCCTAGAGAGATTTCTTGGTCCCTAGAGGGATTTCAATGTCCCTAGAGGGATTTCTAGGTCCCTAGAGGGATAGATTTCTAGGTCCCTAGAGGGATTTCAATGGCCCTAGAGGGATTTCTAGGTCCCTAGAGGGATTTCTATGTCCCTAGAGGGATTTCTAGGTCCCTATAGGGATAGATTTCTATGTCCCTAGAGGGATTTCTATGTCCCTAGAGAGATTTCTAGGTCCCTAGAGGGATTTCAATGTCCCTAGAGGGATTTCTAGGTCCCTAGAGGGATTTCTAGGTCCCTAGAGGGATTTCTAGGTCCCTAGAGGGATTTCTATGTCGCTAGAGGGATTTCTAGGTCCCTAGAGGGATTTCTAGGTCCCTAGAGGGATAGATTTCTATGTCCCTAGAGGGATTTCTATGTCCTTAGAGAGATTTCTATGTCGCTAGAGGGATTTCTATGTCGCTAGAGGGATTTCTAGGTCCCTAGAGGGATTTCTAGGTCCCTAGAGGGATTTCTATGTCTTCCCTATCCTTTTCTGAGACCGATGCTTCTAAACCAGATGACGAGTTTATGGACGATTCTACCGAAGTCTGTGTGAAAAAAACTTATACGTAAAAACCACATGCATTATTCAAAATTATTATTAATGGGTCATTAATTGATTTACCACCCCCATCTTCAATTTCACTATGATGAAATTTTGGTTCACTATTAGGAATATGTTTAATAATTCAAATTATAAGAGGATTATTTCTGGCCATGCATTACACAGCAAATTTTTATTTCATCATGAAGTTCCGAACAGTGTCTGATTACAGTGTTGCTGACCTTGCATAATTGGAATAATTTTGAATAAGAATAATTTTGTAAAACAAGATTTTTGACCCTTTATATAGTACTTCATAAATTTTAGAAGTATTTGGAGTAAATTCACTCAGGAGGTGAAATAGTCGCCACCATTAAGAAATAAGTGTTACAAAATAATGCATTGATAGTCTGCAAATGGAGTTGATAAAATAAATTCTGGTAATGTCTTTTATTTGATTTACACAAAAAATAAAAATAAAAAAAAAATCGAGCATAATGAAACTGCATAACAAATTTACCTTCATCTGAATAAATGCTGCGCATACAATGTTCCCAATCACGCTGACGTAATATATGATAATTACTGGTGAAAATGTTAGAACCAAATCCTCTATGTTCCTATAACATGAAAATCGAAATACTTTAATTCAATTCAGTAATGAGTTTTTTTTTAGTTATTTGATTTATTTAACGCCAGTTTATGCTCCTATCGCTAATCGGACAATGCTGCAATTGGAGTCCTAAATTTTGGCTCCCCAATTACGAGTATAATAAAGATATGGTGTTTAGCGAGTAGTTGACACAGCACAAGCTCTGGATCACCATTGTACGCTCCCTACAAGGAAGGACGGCTTAACCAAGGATTTTCTAATGCCTTTAAAAAACCCTGACCACTACAACACAAGTGATCCCAATAATGAGTGGTTTTCAGGCAATTGTACTCTTCAAAGTATATTTTTCACATGAAAACATAATTTCAAAGATTATTTGGACACGACTTTATACTAAGTTGCTGGCTAAATTTAAGAATTAGTAGCCACAATGATCATGATATTTAGTTTATCCAATTATGCAAGGTCAGCAACACTGTAATCAGACACTGTTCGGAACTTCATGATGAAATAAACATTTGCTGTGTAATGCATGGCCAGAAATAATCCTCTTATAATTTGAATTATTAAACATATTCCTAATAGTGAACCAAAATTTCATCATAGTGAAATTGAAGATGGGGGTGGTAAATCAATTAATGACCCATTAATAATAATTTATTATTATGTCCCCCTCTAGGGACATAGAAATCTATCCCTCTAGGGACCTAGAAATCCCTCTAGGGACCTAGAAATCCCTCTAGGGACCTAGAAATCCCTCTAGGGACATAGAAATCCCTCTAGGGACATAGAAATCTATCCCTCTAGGGACATAGAAATCCCTCTTGGGACCTAGAAATCCCTCTAGGGACATAGAAATCCCTCTAGGGACATAGAAATCTATCCCTCTAGGGACCTAGAAATCCCTCTAGGGACATTGAAATCCCTCTAGGGACATAGAAATCTATCCCTCTAGGGACATAGAAATCCCTCTAGGGACATAGAAATCTATCCCTCTAGGGACATAGAAATCCCTCTTGGGACCTAGAAATCCCTCTAGGGACATAGAAATCCCTCTAGGGACATAGAAATCCCTCTAGGGACATAGAAATCTATCCCTCTAGGGACATAGAAATCCCTCTAGGGACCTAGAAATCCCTCTAGGGACATAGAAATCTATCCCTCTAGGGACATAGAAATCCCTCTAGGGACCTAGAAATCCCTCTAGGGACCTAGAAATCCCTCTAGGGACATTGAAATCCCTCTAGGGACCTAGAAATCCCTCTAGGGACCTAGAAATCCCTCTAGGAACATAGAAATCCCTCTAGGGACATAGAAATCTATCCCTCTAGGGACATAGATATCTCTCTCTCTAGGGACCTAGAAATCCCTCTAGGGACCTAGAAATCCCTCTAGGGACATTGAAATCCCTCTAGGGACCTAGAAATCTATCCCTCTAGGGACCTAGAAATCCCTCTAGCGACATAGAAATCCCTCTAGGGACCTAGAAATCTCTCTAGGGACATAGAAATCCCTCTAGGGACATAGAAATCTATCCCTCTAGGGACATAGAAATCCCTCTAGGGACATTGAAATCCCTCTAGGGACCTAGAAATCTATCCCTCTAGGGACCTAGAAATCCCTCTAGCGACATAGAAATCTATCCCTCTAGGGACATAGAAATCCCTCTAGGGACCAAGAAATCCCTCTAGGGACATTGAAATCCCTCTAGGGACCTAGAAATCTATCCCTCTAGGGACCTAGAAATCCCTCTAGCGACATAGAAATCCCTCTAGGGACCTAGAAATCTCTCTAGGGACATAGAAATCCCTCTAGGGACATAGAAATCTATCCCTCTAGGGACCTAGAAATCCCTCTAGGGACATTGAAATCCCTCTAGGGACCTAGAAATCTATCCCTCTAGGGACCTAGAAATCCCTCTAGCGACATAGAAATCTATCCCTCTAGGGACATAGAAATCCCTCTAGGGACCAAGAAATCCCTCTAGGGACATTGAAATCCCTCTAGGGACCTAGAAATCTATCCCTCTAGGGACCTAGAAATCCCTCTAGCGACATAGAAATCCCTCTAGGGACCTAGAAATCTCTCTAGGGACATAGAAATCCCTCTAGGGACATAGAAATCTATCCCTCTAGGGACCTAGAAATCCCTCTAGGGACATAGAAATCTATCCCTCTAGGGACCTAGAAATCTCTCTAGGGACATAGAAATCCCTCTAGGGACCTAGAAATCTCTCTAGCGACCTAGAAATCCCTCTAGGGACCTAGAAATCCCTCTAGGGACATAGAAATCCCTCTAGGGACATAGAAATCCCTCTAGGGACATACAAATCTATCCCTCTAGGGACATAGAAATCCCTCTAGGGACCTAGAAATCCCTCTAGGGACATTGAAATCCCTCTAGGGACCTAGAAATCTATCCCTCTAGGGACCTAGAAAACCCTCTAGCGACATAGAAATCCCTCTAGGGACATAGAAATCTCTCTAGGGACATAGAAATCCCTCTAGGGACATTGAAATCCCTCTAGGGACCTAGAAATCTATCCCTCTAGGGACCTAGAAATCCCTCTAGGGACATAGAAATCCCTCTATGGACATAGAAATCCCTCTAGGGACATAGAAATCTATCCCTTTAGGGACATAGAAATCCCTCTAGGGACCTAGAAATCCCTCTAGCGACATAGAAATCCCTCTAGGGACCTAGAAATCTCTCTAGGGACATAGAAATCCCTCTAGGGACATAGAAATCTATCCCTCTAGGGACCTAGAAATCCCTCTAGGGACCTAGAAATCCCTCTAGGGACATAGAAATCCCTCTAGGGACATAGAAATCTATCCCTCTAGGGACATAGAAATCCCTCTAGGGACCTAGAAATCCCTCTAGGGACATTGAAATCCCTCTAGGGACCTAGAAATCTATCCCTCTAGGGACCTAGAAATCCCTCTAGCGACATAGAAATCCCTCTAGGGACATAGAAATCCCTCTAGGGACATAGAAATCTATCCCTCTAGGGACCTAGAAATCTATCCCTCTAGGGGCCTAGAAATCCCTCTAGGGACCTAGAAATCTCTCTAGCGACATAGAAATCCCTCTAGCGACATAGAAATCTATCCCTCTAGGGACATAGAAATCCCTCTAGGGACATAGAAATCCCTCTAGGGACATACAAATCTATCCCTCTAGGGACATAGAAATCCCTCTAGGGACCTAGAAATCCCTCTAGGGACATTGAAATCCCTCTAGGGACCTAGAAATCTATCCCTCTAGGGACATAGAAATCCCTCTAGGGACCTAGAAATCTCTCTAGGGACATAGAAATCCCTCTAGGGACATAGAAATCTATCCCTCTAGGGACATAGAAATCCCTCTAGGGACATTGAAATCCCTCTAGGGACCTAGAAATCTATCCCTCTAGGGACCTAGAAATCCCTCTAGCGACATAGAAATCTATCCCTCTAGGGACATAGAAATCCCTCTAGGGACCTAGAAATCCCTCTAGGGACATTGAAATCCCTCTAGGGACCTAGAAATCTATCCCTCTAGGGACCTAGAAATCCCTCTAGCGACATAGAAATCCCTCTAGGGACCTAGAAATCTCTCTAGGGACATAGAAATCCCTCTAGGGACATAGAAATCTATCCCTCTAGGGACCTAGAAATCCCTCTAGGGACATAGAAATCTATCCCTCTAGGGACCTAGAAATCTCTCTAGGGACATAGAAATCCCTCTAGGGACCTAGAAATCTCTCTAGCGACCTAGAAATCCCTCTAGGGACCTAGAAATCCCTCTAGGGACATAGAAATCCCTCTAGGGACATAGAAATCCCTCTAGGGACATACAAATCTATCCCTCTAGGGACATAGAAATCCCTCTAGGGACCTAGAAATCCCTCTAGGGACATTGAAATCCCTCTAGGGACCTAGAAATCTATCCCTCTAGGGACCTAGAAAACCCTCTAGCGACATAGAAATCCCTCTAGGGACCTAGAAATCTCTCTAGGGACATAGAAATCCCTCTAGGGACATTGAAATCCCTCTAGGGACCTAGAAATCTATCCCTCTAGGGACCTAGAAATCCCTCTAGGGACATAGAAATCCCTCTAGGGACATAGAAATCCCTCTAGGGACATAGAAATCTATCCCTTTAGGGACATAGAAATCCCTCTAGGGACCTAGAAATCCCTCTAGCGACATAGAAATCCCTCTAGGGACCTAGAAATCTCTCTAGGGACATAGAAATCCCTCTAGGGACATAGAAATCTATCCCTCTAGGGACCTAGAAATCCCTCTAGGGACCTAGAAATCCCTCTAGGGACATAGAAATCCCTCTAGGGACATAGAAATCTATCCCTCTAGGGACATAGAAATCCCTCTAGGGACCTAGAAATCCCTCTAGGGACATTGAAATCCCTCTAGGGACCTAGAAATCTATCCCTCTAGGGACATAGAAATCTATCCCTCTAGGGGCATAGAAATCCCTCTAGGGACATAGAAATCCCTCTAGGGACATAGAAATCTATCCCTCTAGGGACCTAGAAATCTATCCCTCTAGGGGCCTAGAAATCCCTCTAGGGACCTAGAAATCTCTCTAGCGACATAGAAATCCCTCTAGCGACATAGAAATCTATCCCTCTAGGGACATAGAAATCCCTCTAGGGACATAGAAATCCCTCTAGGGACATACAAATCTATCCCTCTAGGGACATAGAAATCCCTCTAGGGACCTAGAAATCCCTCTAGGGACATTGAAATCCCTCTAGGGACCTAGAAATCTATCCCTCTAGGGACCTAGAAATCCCTCTAGCGACATAGAAATCCCTCTAGGGACCTAGAAATCTCTCTAGGGACATAGAAATCCCTCTAGGGACATAGAAATCTATCCCTCTAGGGACCTAGAAATCCCTCTAGGGACCTAGAAATCCCTCTAGGGACATAGAAATCCCTCTAGGGACATAGAAATCTATACCTCTAGGGACATAGAAATCCCTCTAGGGACCTAGAAATCCCTCTAGGGACATTGAAATCCCTCTAGGGACCTAGAAATCTATCCCTCTAGGGACCTAGAAATCCCTCTAGGGACATAGAAATCTATCCCTCTAGGGACCTAGAAATCCCTCTAGGGACATAGAAATCCCTCTAGGGACATAGAAATCTATCCCTCTAGGGACATAGAAATCCCTCTTGGGACCTAGAAATCCCTCTAGGGACATAGAAATCCCTCTAGGGACATAGAAATCTATCCCTCTAGGGACCTAGAAATCCCTCTAGGGACATTGAAATCCCTCTAGGGACATAGAAATCTATCCCTATAGGGACATAGAAATCCCTCTAGGGACATAGAAATCTATCCCTCTAGGGACATAGAAATCCCTCTTGGGACCTAGAAAACCCTCTAGGGACATAGAAATCCCTCTAGGGACATAGAAATCTATCCCTCTAGGGACATAGAAATCCCTCTAGGGACCTAGAAATCCCTCTAGGGACATAGAAATCTATCCCTCTAGGGACATAGAAATCCCTCTAGGGACCTAGAAATCCCTCTAGGGACCTAGAAATCCCTCTAGGGACATTGAAATCCCTCTAGGGACCTAGAAATCTATCCCTCTAGGGACCTAGAAATCCCTCTAGCGACATAGAAATCCCTCTAGGGACCTAGAAATCTCTCTAGGGACATAGAAATCCCTCTAGGGACATAGAAATCTATCCCTCTAGGGACATAGAAATTCCTCTAGGGACATAGAAATCCCTCTAGGGACATAGAAATCTATCCCTCTAGGGACATAGAAATCCCTCTTGGGACATAGAAATCTATCCCTCTAGGGACATAGAAATCCCTCTAGGGACCTAGAAATCTATCCCTCTAGGGACCTAGAAATCCCTCTAGCGACATAGAAATCCCTCTAGGGACCTAGAAATCTCTCTAGGGACATAGAAATCCCTCTAGGGACATAGAAATCTATCCCTCTAGGGACCTAGAAATCCCTCTAGCGACATAGAAATCTCTCTAGCGACCTAGAAATCCCTCTAGGGACCTAGAAATCCCTCTAGGGACCTAGAAATCCCTCTAGGGACATAGAAATCCCTCTAGGGACATAGAAATCTATCCCTCTAGGGACATAGATATCTCTCTCTCTAGGGACCTAGAAATCCCTCTAGGGACCTAGAAATCCCTCTAGGGACATTGAAATCCCTCTAGGGTCTAGAAATCTATCCCTCTAGGGACCTAGAAATCCCTCTAGCGACATAAAAAATCCCTCTAGGGACCTAGAAATCTCTCTAGGGACATAGAAATCCCTCTAGGGACATTGAAATCCCTCTAGGGACCTAGAAATCTATCCCTCTAGGGACCTAGAAATCCCTCTAGCGACATAGAAATCTCTCTAGGGACCTAGAAATCTCTCTAGGGACATAGAAATCCCTCTAGGGACATTGAAATCCCTCTAGGGACCTAGAAATCTATCCCTCTAGGAACCTAGAAATCTCTCTAGCGACATAGAAATCCCTCTAGCGACATAGAAATCTATCCCTCTAGGGACATAGAAATCCCTCTAGGGACATAGAAATCCCTCTAGGGACATACAAATCTATCCCTATAGGGACATAGAAATCCCTCTAGGGACCTAGAAATCCCTCTAGGGACATTGAAATCCCTCTAGGGACCTAGAAATCTATCCCTCTAGGGACCTAGAAATCCCTCTAGCGACATAGAAATCCCTCTAGGGACCTAGAAATCTCTCTAGGGACATAGAAATCCCTCTAGGGACATAGAAATCTATCCCTCTAGGGACCTAGAAATCCCTCTAGGGACCTAGAAATCCCTCTAGGGACATTGAAATCCCTCTAGGGACCTAGAAATCTATCCCTCTAGGGACCTAGAAATCCCTCTAGCGACATAGAAATCCCTCTAGGGACATAGAAATCCCTCTAGGGACATAGAAATCTATCCCTCTAGGGACCTAGAAATCTATCCCTCTAGGGACCTAGAAATCCCTCTAGGGACCTAGAAATCTCTCTAGCGACATAGAAATCCCTCTAGCGACATAGAAATCTATCCCTCTAGGGACATAGAAATCCCTCTAGGGACCTAGAAATCCCTCTAGCGACATAGAAATCCCTCTAGGGACCTAGAAATCTCTCTAGGGACATAGAAATCCCTCTAGGGACATAGAAATCTATCCCTCTAGGGACATAGAAATTCCTCTAGGGACATAGAAATCCCTCTAGGGACATAGAAATCTATCCCTCTAGGGACATAGAAATCCCTCTTGGGACATAGAAATCTATCCCTCTAGGGACATAGAAATCCCTCTAGGGACCTAGAAATCTATCTCTCTAGCGACATAGAAATCCCTCTAGCGACATAGAAATCCCTCTAGGGACCTAGAAATCTCTCTAGGGACATAGAAATCCCTCTAGGGACATAGAAATCTATCCCTCTAGGGACCTAGAAATCCCTCTAGCGACATAGAAATCTCTCTAGCGACCTAGAAATCCCTCTAGGGACCTAGAAATCCCTCTAGGGACCTAGAAATCCCTCTAGGGACATAGAAATCTATCCCTCTAGGGACATAGATATCTCTCTCTCTAGGGACCTAGAAATCCCTCTAGGGACCTAGAAATCCCTCTAGGGACCTAGAAATCCCTCTAGGGACATTGAAATCCCTCTAGGGACCTAGAAATCTATCCCTCTAGGGACCTAGAAATCCCTCTAGCGACATAAAAAATCCCTCTAGGGACCTAGAAATCTCTCTAGGGACATAGAAATCCCTCTAGGGACATTGAAATCCCTCTAGGGACCTAGAAATCTATCCCTCTAGGGACCTAGAAATCCCTCTAGCGACATAGAAATCTCTCTAGGGACCTAGAAATCTCTCTAGGGACATAGAAATCCCTCTAGGGACATAGAAATCTATCCCTCTAGGGACATAGAAATCCCTCTAGGGACCTAGAAATCCCTCTAGGGACATTGAAATCCCTCTAGGGACCTAGAAATCCCTCTAGGGACATAGAAATCTATCCCTCTAGGGACCTAGAAATCCCTCTAGGGACATTGAAATCCCTCTAGGGACATAGAAATCTATCCCTATAGGGACATAGAAATCCCTCTAGGGACATAGAAATCTATCCCTCTAGGGACATAGAAATCCCTCTTGGGACCTAGAAATCCCTCTAGGGACATAGAAATCCCTCTAGGGACATAGAAATCTATCCCTCTAGGGACATAGAAATCCCTCTAGGGACCTAGAAATCCCTCTAGGGACATAGAAATCTATCCCTCTAGGGACATAGAAATCCCTCTAGGGACCTAGAAATCCCTCTAGGGACCTAGAAATCCCTCTAGGGACATTGAAATCCCTCTAGGGACCTAGAAATATATCCCTCTAGGGACCTAGAAATCCCTCTAGCGACATAGAAATCCCTCTAGGGACCTAGAAATCTCTCTAGGGACATAGAAATCCCTCTAGGGACATAGAAATCTATCCCTCTAGGGACATAGAAATTCCTCTAGGGACATAGAAATCCCTCTAGGGACATAGAAATCTATCCCTCTAGGGACATAGAAATCCCTCTTGGGACATAGAAATCTATCCCTCTAGGGACATAGAAATCCCTCTAGGGACCTAGAAATCTATCGCTCTAGGGACCTAGAAATCCCTCTAGCGACATAGAAATCCCTCTAGGGACCTAGAAATCTCTCTAGGGACATAGAAATCCCTCTAGGGACATAGAAATCTATCCCTCTAGGGACCTAGAAATCCCTCTAGCGACATAGAAATCTCTCTAGCGACCTAGAAATCCCTCTAGGGACCTAGAAATCCCTCTAGGGACCTAGAAATCCCTCTAGGGACATAGAAATCCCTCTAGGGACATAGAAATCTATCCCTCTAGGGACATAGATATCTCTCTCTCTAGGGACCTAGAAATCCCTCTAGGGACCTAGAAATCCCTCTAGGGACCTAGAAATCCCTCTAGGGACATTGAAATCCCTCTAGGGACCTAGAAATCTATCCCTCTAGGGACCTAGAAATCCCTCTAGCGACATAAAAAATCCCTCTAGGGACCTAGAAATCTCTCTAGGGACATAGAAATCCCTCTAGGGACATTGAAATCCCTCTAGGGACCTAGAAATCTATCCCTCTAGGGACCTAGAAATCCCTCTAGCGACATAGAAATCTCTCTAGGGACCTAGAAATCTCTCTAGGGACATAGAAATCCCTCTAGGGACATAGAAATCTATCCCTCTAGGGACCTAGAAATCTATCCCTCTAGGGACCTAGAAATCCCTCTAGCGACATAGAAATCCCTCTAGGGACCTAGAAATCTCTCTAGGGACATAGAAATCCCTCTAGGGACATAGAAATCTATCCCTCTAGGGACATAGAAATTCCTCTAGGGACATAGAAATCCCTCTAGGGACATAGAATTCTATCCCTCTAGGGACATAGAAATCCCTCTTGGGACATAGAAATCTATCCCTCTAGGGACATAGAAATCCCTCTAGGGACCTAGAAATCTATCCCTCTAGGGACCTAGAAATCCCTCTAGCGACATAGAAATCCCTCTAGGGACCTAGAAATCTCTCTAGGGACATAGAAATCCCTCTAGGGACATAGAAATCTATCCCTCTAGGGACCTAGAAATCCCTCTAGCGACATAGAAATCTCTCTAGCGACCTAGAAATCCCTCTAGGGACCTAGAAATCCCTCTAGGGACCTAGAAATCCCTCTAGGGACATAGAAATCCCTCTAGGGACATAGAAATCTATCCCTCTAGGGACATAGATATCTCTCTCTCTAGGGACCTAGAAATCCCTCTAGGGACCTAGAAATCCCTCTAGGGACATTGAAATCCCTCTAGGGTCTAGAAATCTATCCCTCTAGGGACCTAGAAATCCCTCTAGCGACATAAAAAATCCCTCTAGGGACCTAGAAATCTCTCTAGGGACATAGAAATCCCTCTAGGGACATTGAAATCCCTCTAGGGACCTAGAAATCTATCCCTCTAGGGACCTAGAAATCCCTCTAGCGACATAGAAATCTCTCTAGGGACCTAGAAATCTCTCTAGGGACATAGAAATCCCTCTAGGGACATTGAAATCCCTCTAGGGACCTAGAAATCTATCCCTCTAGGAACCTAGAAATCTCTCTAGCGACATAGAAATCCCTCTAGCGACATAGAAATCTATCCCTCTAGGGACATAGAAATCCCTCTAGGGACATAGAAATCCCTCTAGGGACATACAAATCTATCCCTATAGGGACATAGAAATCCCTCTAGGGACCTAGAAATCCCTCTAGGCACATTGAAATCCCTCTAGGGACCTAGAAATCTATCCCTCTAGGGACCTAGAAATCCCTCTAGCGACATAGAAATCCCTCAAGGGACCTAGAAATCTCTCTAGGGACATAGAAATCCCTCTAGGGACATAGAAATCTATCCCTCTAGGGACCTAGAAATCCCTCTAGGGACCTAGAAATCCCTCTAGGGACCTAGAAATCCCTCTAGGGACATAGAAATCCCTCTAGGGACATAGAAATCTATCCCTCTAGGGACATAGATATCTCTCTCTCTAGGGACCTAGAAATCCCTCTAGGGACCTAGAAATCCCTCTAGGGACATTGAAATCCCTCTAGGGACCTAGAAATCTATCCCTCTAGGGACCTAGAAATCCCTCTAGCGACATAAAAAATCCCTCTAGGGACCTAGAAATCTCTCTAGGGACATAGAAATCTATCCCTCTAGGGACATAGAAATTCCTCTAGGGACATAGAAATCCCTCTAGGGACCTAGAAATCTCTCTAGGGACATAGAAATCCCTCTAGGGACATAGAAATCTATCCCTCTAGGGACATAGAAATTCCTCTAGGGACATAGAAATCCCTCTAGGGACATAGAAATCTATCCCTCTAGGGACATAGAAATCCCTCTTGGGACATAGAAATCTATCCCTCTAGGGACATAGAAATCCCTCTAGGGACCTAGAAATCTATCCCTCTAGGGACCTAGAAATCCCTCTAGCGACATAGAAATCCCTCTAGGGACCTAGAAATCTCTCTAGGGACATAGAAATCCCTCTAGGGACATAGAAATCTATCCCTCTAGGGACCTAGAAATCCCTCTAGCGACATAGAAATCTCTCTAGCGACCTAGAAATCCCTCTAGGGACCTAGAAATCCCTCTAGGGACCTAGAAATCCCTCTAGGGACATAGAAATCCCTCTAGGGACATAGAAATCTATCCCTCTAGGGACATAGATATCTCTCTCTCTAGGGACCTAGAAATCGCTCTAGGGACCTAGAAATCCCTCTAGGGACATTGAAATCCCTCTAGGGACCTAGAAATCTATCCCTCTAGGGACCTAGAAATCCCTCTAGCGACATAAAAAATCCCTCTAGGGACCTAGAAATCTCTCTAGGGACATAGAAATCCCTCTAGGGACATTGAAATCCCTCTAGGGACCTAGAAATCTATCCCTCTAGGGACCTAGAAATCCCTCTAGCGACATAGAAATCTCTCTAGGGACCTAGAAATCTCTCTAGGGACATAGAAATCCCTCTAGGGACATAGAAATCTATCCCTCTAGGGACATAGAAATCCCTCTAGGGACCTAGAAATCCCTCTAGGGACATTGAAATCCCTCTAGGGACATAGAAATCTATCCCTCTAGGGACATAGAAATCCCTCTTGGGACCTAGAAATCCCTCTAGGGACATAGAAATCTATCCCTCTAGGGACCTAGAAATCCCTCTAGGGACATTGAAATCCCTCTAGGGACATAGAAATCTATCCCTATAGGGACATAGAAATCCCTCTAGGGACATAGAAATCTATCCCTCTAGGGACATAGAAATCCCTCTTGGGACCTAGAAATCCCTCTAGGGACATAGAAATCCCTCTAGGGACATAGAAATCTATCCCTCTAGGGACATAGAAATCCCTCTAGGGACCTAGAAATCCCTCTAGGGACATAGAAATCTATCCCTCTAGGGACATAGAAATCCCTCTAGGGACCTAGAAATCCCTCTAGGGACCTAGAAATCCCTCTAGGGACATTGAAATCCCTCTAGGGACCTAGAAATATATTCCTCTAGGGACCTAGAAATCCCTCTAGCGACATAGAAATCCCTCTAGGGACCTAGAAATCTCTCTAGGGACATAGAAATCCCTCTAGGGACATAGAAATCTATCCCTCTAGGGACATAGAAATTCCTCTAGGGACATAGAAATCCCTCTAGGGACATAGAAATCTATCCCTCTAGGGACATAGAAATCCCTCTTGGGACATAGAAATCTATCCCTCTAGGGACATAGAAATCCCTCTAGGGACCTAGAAATCTATCCCTCTAGGGACCTAGAAATCCCTCTAGCGACATAGAAATCCCTCTAGGGACCTAGAAATCTCTCTAGGGACATAGAAATCCCTCTAGGGACATAGAAATCTATCCCTCTAGGGACCTAGAAATCCCTCTAGCGACATAGAAATCTCTCTAGCGACCTAGAAATCCCTCTAGGGACCTAGAAATCCCTCTAGGGACCTAGAAATCCCTCTAGGGACATAGAAATCCCTCTAGGGACATAGAAATCTATCCCTCTAGGGACATAGATATCTCTCTCTCTAGGGACCTAGAAATCCCTCTAGGGACCTAAAAATCCCTCTAGGGACATTGAAATCCCTCTAGGGACCTAGAAATCTATCCCTCTAGGGACCTAGAAATCCCTCTAGCGACATAAAAAATCCCTCTAGGGACCTAGAAATCTCTCTAGGGACATAGAAATCCCTCTAGGGACATTGAAATCCCTCTAGGGACCTAGAAATCTATCCCTCTAGGGACCTAGAAATCCCTCTAGCGACATAGAAATCTCTCTAGGGACCTAGAAATCTCTCTAGGGACATAGAAATCCCTCTAGGGACATAGAAATCTATCCCTCTAGGGACATAGAAATCCCTCTAGGGACCTAGAAATCCCTCTAGGGACATTGAAATCCCTCTAGGGACCTAGAAATCTATCCCTCTAGGAACCTAGAAATCTCTCTAGCGACATAGAAATCCCTCTAGCGACATAGAAATCTATCCCTCTAGGGACATAGAAATCCCTCTAGGGACATAGAAATCCCTCTAGGGACATACAAATCTATCCCTCTAGGGACATAGAAATCCCTCTAGGGACCTAGAAATCCCTCTAGGGACATTGAAATCCCTCTAGGGACCTAGAAATCTATCCCTCTAGGGACCTAGAAATCCCTCTAGCGACATAGAAATCCCTCTAGGGACCTAGAAATCTCTCTAGGGACATAGAAATCCCTCTAGGGACATAGAAATCTATCCCTCTAGGGACCTAGAAATCCCTCTAGGGACCTAGAAATCCCTCTAGGGACATAGAAATCCCTCTAGGGACATAGAAATCTATACCTCTAGGGACATAGAAATCCCTCTAGGGACCTAGAAATCCCTCTAGGGACATTGAAATCCCTCTAGGGACCTAGAAATCTATCCCTCTAGGGACCTAGAAATCCCTCTAGGGACATAGAAATCTATCCCTCTAGGGACCTAGAAATCCCTCTAGGGACATAGAAATCCCTCTAGGGACATAGAAATCTATCCCTCTAGGGACCTAGAAATCTATCCCTCTAGGGACCTAGAAATCCCTCTAGCGACATAGAAATCCCTCTAGGGACCTAGAAATCTCTCTAGGGACCTAGAAATCCCTCTAGCGACATAGAAATCCCTCTAGGGACCTAGAAATCTCTCTAGGGACATAGAAATCCCTCTAGGGACATAGAAATCTATCCCTCTAGGGACCTAGAAATCCCTCTAGCGACATAGAAATCTCTCTAGCGACCTAGACATCCCTCTAGGGACCTAGAAATCCCTCTAGGGACCTAGAAATCCCTCTAGGGACATAGAAATCCCTCTAGGGACATAGAAATCTATCCCTCTAGGGACATAGATATCTCTCTCTCTAGGGACCTAGAAATCCCTCTAGGGACCTAGAAATCCCTCTAGGGACATTGAAATCCCTCTAGGGACCTAGAAATCTATCCCTCTAGGGACCTAGAAATCCCTCTAGCGACATAAAAAATCCCTCTAGGGACCTAGAAATCTCTCTAGGGACATAGAAATCCCTCTAGGGACATTGAAATCCCTCTAGGGACCTAGAAATCTATCCCTCTAGGGACCTAGAAATCCCTCTAGCGACATAGAAATCTCTCTAGGGACCTAGAAATCTCTCTAGGGACATAGAAATCCCTCTAGGGACATAGAAATCTATCCCTCTAGGGACATAGAAATCCCTCTAGGGACCTAGAAATCCCTCTAGGGACATTGAAATCCCTCTAGGGACCTAGAAATCTATCCCTCTAGGAACCTAGAAATCTTTCTAGCGACATAGAAATCCCTCTAGCGACATAGAAATCTATCCCTCTAGGGACATAGAAATCCCTCTAGGGACATAGAAATCCCTCTAGGGACATACAAATCTATCCCTCTAGGGACATAGAAATCCCTCTAGGGACCTAGAAATCCCTCTAGGGACATTGAAATCCCTCTAGGGAC
The DNA here is from genome assembly GCA_964056705.1 of Troilus luridus. NCBI lineage: Eukaryota > Metazoa > Arthropoda > Insecta > Hemiptera > Pentatomidae > Troilus > Troilus luridus. Next base: position 100,610,210 of record OZ057415.1, read on the forward strand.
CTAGAAATCTATCCCTCTAGGGACCTAGAAATCCCTCTAGCGACATAGAAATCCCTCTAGGGACCTAGAAATCTCTCTAGGGACATAGAAATCCCTCTAGGGACATAGAAATCTATCCCTCTAGGGACCTAGAAATCCCTCTAGGGACCTAGAAATCCCTCTAGGGACATAGAAATCCCTCTAGGGACATAGAAATCTATACCTCTAGGGACATAGAAATCCCTCTAGGGACCTAGAAATCCCTCTAGGGACCTAGAAATCCCTCTAGGGACATAGAAATCCCTCTAGGGACATAGAAATCTATCCCTCTAGGGACATAGAAATCCCTCTAGGGACCTAGAAATCCCTCTAGGGACATTGAAATCCCTCTAGGGACCTAAAAATCTATCCCTCTAGGGACCTAGAAATCCCTCTAGCGACATAGAAATCCCTCTAGGGACATAGAAATCCCTCTAGGGACATAGAAATCTATCCCTCTAGGCACCTAGAAATCTATCCCTCTAGGGACCTAGAAATCCCTCTAGCGACATAGAAATCCCTCTAGGGACCTAGAAATCTCTCTAGCGACATAGAAATCCCTCTAGCGACATAGAAATCTATCCCTCTAGGGACATAGAAATCCCTCTAGGGACATAGAAATCCCTCTAGGGACATACAAATCTATCCCTCTAGGGACATAGAAATCCCTCTAGGGACCTAGAAATCCCTCTAGGGACATTGAAATCCCTCTAGGGACCTAGAAATCTATCCCTCTAGGGACCTAGAAATCCCTCTAGCGACATAGAAATCCCTCTAGGGACCTAGAAATCTCTCTAGGGACCTAGAAATCCCTCTAGGGACCTAGAAATCCCTCTAGGGACATAGAAATCCCTCTAGGGACATAGAAATCTATACCTCTAGGGACATAGAAATCCCTCTAGGGACCTAGAAATCCCTCTAGGGACATTGAAATCCCTCTAGGGACCTACAAATCTATCCCTCTAGGGACCTAGAAATCCCTCTAGGGACATAGAAATCTATCCCTCTAGGGACCTAGAAATCCCTCTAGGGACATAGAAATCCCTCTAGGGACATAGAAATCTATCCCTCTAGGGACCTAGAAATCTATCCCTCTAGGGACCTAGAAATCCCTCTAGCGACATAGAAATCCCTCTAGCGACATAGAAATCCCTCTAGGGACATAGAAATCTCTCTCTCTAGCGACATAGAAATCCCTCTAGCGACATAGAAATCCCTCTAGGGACATAGATATCTCTCTCTCTAGGGACCTAGAAATCCCTCTAGGGACCTAGAAATCCCTCTAGGGACCTAGAAATCCCTCTAGGGACCTAGAAATCCCTCTAGGGACCTAGAAATCCCTCTAGGGACATAGAAATCCCTCTAGGGACATAGAAATCTATCCCTCTAGGGACATAGAAATCCCTCTAGGGACATAGAAATCTATCCCTCTAGGGACATAGAAATCCCTCTTGGGACCTAGAAATCCCTCTAGGGACATATAAATCCCTTTAGGGACCTAGAAATCCCTCTAGCGACATAGAAATCCCTCTAGGGACCTAGAAATCTCTCTAGGGACATAGAAATCCCTCTAGGGACATCGAAATCTATCCCTCTAGGGACCTAGAAATCCCTCTAGGGACCTAGAAATCCCTCTAGGGACATAGAAATCCCTCTAGGGACATAGAAATCTATCCCTCTAGGGACATAGAAATCCCTCTAGGGACCTAGAAAACCCTCTAGGGACATTGAAATCCCTCTAGGGACCTAGAAATCTATCCCTCTAGGGACCTAGAAATCCCTCTAGCGACATAGAAATCCCTCTAGGGACCTAGAAATCTATCCCTCTAGGGACCTAGAAATCCCTCTAGCGACATAGAAATCCCTCTAGGGACATAGAAATCCCTCTAGGGACATAGAAATAGGGATAGATTTCTATGTCCCTAAAGGGATTTCAATGTCCCTAGAGGGATTTCTAGGTCCCTAGAGGGATTTCTATGTCCCTAGAAGGATAGATTTCTATGTCCCTAGAGGGATTTCTATGTCCCTAGAGGGATTTCTATGTCCCAAGAGGGATTTCTATGTCCCTAGAGGGATAGATTTCTATGTCCCTAGAGGGATTTCTATGTCCCTAGAGGGATTTCTAGGTCCCTAGAGGGATTTCTAGGTCCCTAGAGGGATTTCTAGGTCCCTAGAGAGAGAGATTTCTATGTCCCTAGAGGGATTTCTATGTCGCTAGAGGGATTTCTATGTCGCTAGAGAGATTTCTAGGTCCCTAGAGGGATTTCTATGTCGCTAGAGAGATTTCTAGGTCCCTAGAGGGATTTCTAGGTCCCTAGAGGGATTTCTATGTCCCTAGAGGGATAGATTTCTATGTCCCTAAAGGGATTTCTATGTCCCTAGAGGGATTTCTATGTCCCAAGAGGGATTTCTATGTCCCTAGAGGGATAGATTTCTATGTCCCTAGAGGGATTTCTATGTCCCTAGAGGGATTTCTATGTCCCTAGAGGGATTTCTAGGTCCCTAGAGGGATTTCTAGGTCCCTAGAGAGAGAGATTTCTATGTCCCTAGAGGGATTTCTATGTCGCTAGAGGGATTTCTATGTCGCTAGAGAGATTTCTAGGTCCCTAGAGGGATTTCTATGTCGCTAGAGGGATTTCTAGGTCCCTAGAGGGATAGATTTCTATGTCCCTAGAGGGATTTCTATGTCCCTAGAGAGATTTCTAGGTCCCTAGAGGGATTTCTATGTCGCTAGAGGGATTTCTAGGTCCCTAGAGGGATAGATTTCTAGGTCCCTAGAGGGATTTCAATGTGCCTAGAGGGATTTCTAGGTCCCTAGAGGGATTTCTATGTCCCTAGAGGGATTTCTAGGTCCCAAGAGGGATTTCTATGTCCCTAGAGGGATAGATTTCTATGTCCCTAGAGGGATTTCTATGTCCCTAGAGGGATAGATTTCTATGTACCTAGAGGGATTTCTATGTCCCTAGAGGGATTTCTAGGTCCCTAGAGGGATTTCTAGGTCCCTAGAGGGATTTCTAGGTCCCTAGAGGGATTTCTAGGTCCCTAGAGGGATTTCTAGGTCCCTAGAGAGAGAGATATCTATGTCCCTAGAGGGATTTCTATGTCGCTAGAGGGATTTCTATGTCACTAGAGAGATTTCTAGGTCCCTAGAGGGATTTCTATGTCGCTAGAGGGATTTCTAGGTCCCTAGAGTGATTTCTAGGTCCCTAGAGGGATAGATTTCTAGGTCCCTAGAGGGATAGATTTCTATGTCCGTAGAGGGATTTCTATGTCCCTAGAGGGATTTCTAGGTCCCTAGAGGGATAGATTTCTATGTCCCTAGAGGGATTTCTAGGTCCCTAGAGGGATAGATTTCTAGGTCCCTAGAGGGATTTCAATGTCCCTAGAGGGATTTCTAGGTCCCTAGAGGGATTTCTATGTCCCTAGAGGTATAGATTTCTATGTCCCTAGAGGGATTTCTATGTCCCTAGAGGGATTTCTAGGTCCCTAGAGGGATTTCTAGGTCCCTAGAGGGATAGATTTCTATGTCCCTAGAGGGATTTCTATGTCCCTAGAGAGATTTCTAGGTCCCTAGAGGGATTTCTATGTCGCTAGAGGGATTTCTAGGTCCCTAGAGGGATAGATTTCTATGTCCCTAGAGGGATTTCTATGTCCCTAGAGAGATTTCTAGGTCCCTAGAGGGATTTCTATGTCGCTAGAGGGATTTCTAGGTCCCTAGAGGGATAGATTTCTAGGTCCCTAGAGGGATTTCAATGTCCCTAGAGGGATTTCTAGGTCCCTAGAGGGATTTCTATGTCCCTAGAGGGATAGATTTGTATGTCCCTAGAGGGATTTCTATGTCCCTAGAGAGATTTCTAGGTCCCTAGAGGGATTTCTATGTCGCTAGAGGGATTTCTAGGTCCCTAGAGGGATTTCTATGTCCCTAGAGGGATAGATTTCTATGTCCCTAGAGGGATTTCTATGTCCCTAGAGGGATTTCTATGTCCCTAGAGGGATTTCTAGGTCCCTAGAGGGATAGATTTCTAGGTCCCTAGAGGGATTTCAATGTCCCTAGAGAGATTACTAGGTCCCTAGAGGGATTTCTATGTCGCTAGAGGGATTTCTATGTCCCTAGAGGGATAGATTTCTATGTCCCTAGAGGGATTTCTATGTCCCTAGAGGGATTTCTAGGTCCCTAGAGAGAGAGATTTCTATGTCCCTAGAGGGATTTCTATGTCCCTAGAGAGATTTCTATGTCGCTAGAGGGATTTCTAGGTCCCTAGAGGGATTTCTAGGTCCCTAGAGGGATAGATTTCTATGTCCCTAGAGGGATTTCTATGTCCCTAGAGAGATTTCTAGGTCCCTAGAGGGATTTCTATGTCGCTAGAGGGATTTCTAGGTCCCTAGAGGGATAGATTTCTAGGTCCCTAAAGGGATTTCAATGTCCCTAGAGGGATTTCTAGGTCCCTAGAGGGATTTCTATGTCCCTAGAAGTATAGATTTCTATGTCCCTAGAGGGATTTCTATGTCCCTAGAGGGATTTCTATGTCCCAAGAGGGATTTCTATGTCCCTAGAGGGATAGATTTCTATGTCCCTAGAGGGATTTCTATGTCCCTAGAGGGATTTCTAGGTCCCTAGAGGGATTTCTAGGTCCCTAGAGGGATTTCTAGGTCCCTAGAGAGAGAGATTTCTATGTCCCTAGAGGGATTTCTATGTCGCTAGAGGGATTTCTATGTCGCTAGAGAGATTTCTAGGTCCCTAGAGGGATTTCTATGTCGCTAGAGAGATTTCTAGGTCCCTAGAGGGATTTCTAGGTCCCTAGAGGGATTTCTATGTCCCTAGAGGGATAGATTTCTATGTCCCTAAAGGGATTTCTATGTCCCTAGAGGGATTTCTATGTCCCAAGAGGGATTTCTATGTCCCTAGAGGGATAGATTTCTATGTCCCTAGAGGGATTTCTATGTCCCTAGAGGGATTTCTATGTCCCTAGAGGGATTTCTAGGTCCCTAGAGGGATTTCTAGGTCCCTAGAGGGATTTCTAGGTCCCTAGAGAGAGAGATTTCTATGTCCCTAGAGGGATTTCTATGTCGCTAGAGGGATTTCTATGTCGCTAGAGAGATTTCTAGGTCCCTAGAGGGATTTCTATGTCGCTAGAGGGATTTCTAGGTCCCTAGAGGCATATATTTCTATGTCCCTAGAGGGATTTCTGTGTCCCTAGAGAGATTTCTAGGTCCCTAGAGGGATTTCTATGTCGCTAGAGGGATTTCTAGGTCCCTAGAGGGATAGATTTCTAGGTCCCTAGAGGGATTTCTATGTCGCTAGAGGGATTTCTATGTCGCTAGAGAGATTTCTAGGTCCCTAGAGGGATTTCTATGTCGCTAGAGGGATTTCTAGGTCCCTAGAGGGATAGATTTCTAGGTCCCTAGAGGGATAGATTTCTATGTCCCTAGAGGGATTTCTATGTCCCTAGAGGGATTTCTAGGTCCCTAGAGGGATAGATTTCTATGTCCCTAGAGGGATTTCTAGGTCCCTAGAGGGATAGATTTCTAGGTCCCTAGAGGGATTTCAATGTCCCTAGAGGGATTTCTAGGTCCCTAGAGGGATTTCTATGTCCCTAGAGGTATAGATTTCTATGTCCCTAGAGGGATTTCTATGTCCCTAGAGGGATTTCTAGGTCCCTAGAGGAATTTCTAGGTCCCTAGAGGGATAGATTTCTATGTCCCTAGAGGGATAGATTTCTATGTCGCTAGAGGGATTTCTATGTCGCTAGAGAGATTTCTAGGTCCCTAGAGGGATTTCTATGTCGCTAGAGGGATTTCTAGGTCCCTAGAGGGATAGATTTCTAGGTTCCTAGAGGGATAGATTTCTATGTCCCTAGAGGGATTTCTATGTCCCTAGAGGTATTTCAATGTGCCTAGAGGGATTTCTAGGTCCCTAGAGGGATTTCTAGGTCCCTAGAGGGATTTCTATGTCCCTAGAGGGATAGATTTCTATGTCCCTAGAGGGATTTCTATGTCCCTAGAGGGATTTCTATGTCCCTAGAGGGATAGATTTCTAGGTCCCTAGAGGGATTTCTATGTCCCTAGAGGGATAGATTTCTATGTCCCTAGAGGGATAGATTTCTATGTCCCTAGAGGGATTTCTATGTCCCTAGAGGGATTTCTATGTCCCTAGAGGGATAGATTTCTATGTCCCTAGAGGGATTTCTATGTCCCTAGAGGGATTTCTATGTCGCTAGAGGGATTTCTATGTCGCTAGAGGGATTTCTAGGTCCCTAGAGGGATAGATTTCTATGTCCCTAGAGGGATTTCTATGTCCCTAGAGAGATTTCTAATTCCCTAGAGGGATTTCTATGTCGCTAGAGGGATTTCTAGGTCCCTAGAGGGATAGATTTCTAGGTCCCTAGAGGGATTTCAATGTCCCTAGAGGGATTTCTAGGTCCCTAGAGGGATTTCTATGTCCCTAGAGGGATAGATTTCTATGTCCCTAGAGGGATTTCTAGGTCCCTAGAGGGATTTCTATGTCCCTAGAGGGATAGATTTCTATGTCCCTAGAGGGATTTCTATGTCCCTAGAGGGATTTCTAGGTCCCAAGAGAGATTTCTATGTCCCTAGAGGGATAGATTTCTATGTCCCTAGAGGGATTTCTATGTCCCTAGAGGGATAGATTTCTATGTCCCTAGAGGGATTTCTATGTCCCTAGAGGGATTTCTAGGTCCCTAGAGGGATTTCTATGTCCCTAGAGGGATTTCTAGGTCCCTAGAGAGAGAGATTTCTATGTCCCTAGAGGGATTTCTATGTCGCTAGAGGGATTTCTATGTCGCTAGAGGGATTTCTAGGTCCCTAGAGGGATTTCAATGTCCCTAGAGGGATTTCTAGGTCCCTAGAGGGATTTCTATGTCCCTAGAGGGATAGATTTGTATGTCCCTAGAGGGATTTCTAGGTCCCTAGAGAGAGAGATTTCTATGTCCCTAGAGGGATTTCTATGTCGCTAGAGGGATTTCTATGTCGCTAGAGAGATTTCTAGGTCCCTAGAGGGATTTCTATGTCGCTAGAGGGATTTCTAGGTCCCTAGAGGGATAGATTTCTATGTCCCTAGAGGGATTTCTATGTCCCTAGAGAGATTTCTAGGTCCCTAGAGGGATTTCTATGTCGCTAGAGGGATTTCTAGGTCCCTAGAGGGATAGATTTCTAGGTCCCTAGAGGGATTTCAATGTGCCTAGAGGGATTTCTAGGTCCCTAGAGGGATTTCTATGTCCCTAGAGGGATTTCTAGGTCCCAAGAGGGATTTCTATGTCCCTAGAGGGATAGATTTCTATGTCCCTAGAGGGATAGATTTCTATGTCCCTAGAGGGATTTCTATGTCCCTAGAGGGATAGATTTCTATGTCCCTAGAGGGATTTCTATGTCCCTAGAGGGATTTCTAGGTCCCTAGAGGGATTTCTAGGTCCCTAGAGGGATTTCTAGGTCCCTAGAGGGATTTCTAGGTCCCTAGAGGGATTTCTAGGTCCCTAGAGGGATTTCAATGTCCCTAGAGGGATTTCTATGTCCCTAGAGGTATAGATTTCTATGTCCCTAGAGGGATTTCTATGTCCCTAGAGGGATTTCTAGGTCCCTAGAGGGATTTCTAGGTCCCTAGAGGGATAGATTTCTATGTCCCTAGAGGGATTTCTATGTCCCTAGAGAGATTTCTAGGTCCCTAGAGGGATTTCTATGTCGCTAGAGGGATTTCTAGGTCCCTAGAGGGATAGATTTCTAGGTCCCTAGAGGGATTTCAATGTCCCTAGAGGGATTTCTAGGTCCCTAGAGGGATTTCTATGTCCCTAGAGGGATAGATTTGTATGTCCCTAGAGGGATTTCTATGTCCCTAGAGGGATTTCTATGTCCCTAGAGAGATAGATTTCTATGTCGCTAGAGGGATTTCTATGTCGCTAGAGAGATTTCTAGGTCCCTAGAGGGATTTCTATGTCGCTAGAGGGATTTCTAGGTCCCTAGAGGGATAGATTTCTAGGTCCCTAGAGGGATAGATTTCTATGTCCCTAGAGGGATTTCTATGTCCCTAGAGGGATTTCAATGTGCCTAGAGGGATTTCTATGTCCAAAGAGGGATTTCTATGTCCCTAGAGGGATAGATTTCTATGTCCCTAGAGGGATTTCTATGTCCCTAGAGTGATTTCTATGTCCCTAGAGGGATTTCTAGGTCCCTGGAGGGATTTCTAGGTCCCTAGAGGGATTTCTAGGTCCCTAGAGAGAGAGATTTCTATGTCCCTAGAGGGATTTCTATGTCGCTAGAGGGATTTCTATGTCGCTAGAGAGATTTCTAGGTCCCTAGAGGGATTTCTATGTCGCTAGAGGGATTTCTAGGTCCCTAGAGGGATAGATTTCTAGGTCCCTAGAGGGATTTCTATGTCCCTAGAGAGATTTCTAGGTCCCTAGAGGGATTTCTATGTCGCTAGAGGGATTTCTAGGTCCCTAGAGGGATAGATTTCTAGGTCCCTAGAGGGATTTCAATGTGCCTATAGGGATTTCTAGGTCCCTAGAGGGATTTCTATGTCCCTAGAGGGATTTCTAGGTCCCAAGAGGGATTTCTATGTCCCTAGAGGGATAGATTTCTATGTCCCTAGAGGGATTTCTATGTCCCTAGAGGGATAGATTTCTATGTCCCTAGAGGGATTTCTATGTCCCTAGAGGGATTTCTAGGTCCCTAGAGGGATTTCTAGGTCCCTAGAGGGATAGATTTCTATGTCCCTAGAGGGATTTCTATGTCCCTAGAGAGATTTCTAGGTCCCTAGAGGGATTTCTAGGTCCCTAGAGGGATAGATTTCTAGGTCCCTAGAGGGATTTCAATGTCCCTAGAGGGATTTCTAGGTCCCTAGAGGGATTTCTATGTCCCTAGAGGGATAGATTTGTATGTCCCTAGAGGGATTTCTATGTCCCTAGAGGGATTTCTATGTCCCTAGAGGGATAGATTTCTATGTCGCTAGAGGGATTTCTATGTCGCTAGAGAGATTTCTAGGTCCCTAGAGGGATTTCTATGTCGCTAGAGGGATTTCTAGGTCCCTAGAGGGATAGATTTCTAGGTCCCTAGAGGGATAGATTTCTATGTCCCTAGAGGGATTTCTATGTCCCTAGAGGGATTTCAATGTGCCTAGAGGGATTTCTAGGTCCCTAGAGGGATTTCTAGGTCCCTAGAGGGATTTCTATGTCCCTAGAGGGATAGATTTCTATGTCCCTAGAGGGATTTCTATGTCCCTAGAGGGATTTCTATGTCCCTAGAGGGATAGATTTCTAGGTCCCTAGAGGGATTTCTATGTCCCTAGAGGGATAGATTTCTATGTCCCTAGAGGGATTTCTATGTCCCTAGAGGGATTTCTATGTCCCTAGAGGGATAGATTTCTATGTCCCTAGAGGGATTTCTATGTCCCTAGAGGGATTTCTATGTCGCTAGAGGGATTTCTATGTCCCTAGAGGGATAGATTTCTATGTCCCTAGAGGGATTTCTAGGTCCCTAGAGGGATTTCTAGGTCCCTAGAGGGATTTCTAGGTCCCTAGAGGGATTTCTAGGTCCCTAGAGAGAGAGATATCTATGTCCCTAGAGGGATTTCTATGTCGCTAGAGGGATTTCTATGTCGCTAGAGAGATTTCTAGGTCCCTAGAGGGATTTCTATGTCGCTAGAGGGATTTCTAGGTCCCTAGAGGGATAGATTTCTAGGTCCCTAGAGGGATAGATTTCTATGTCCCTAGAGGGATTTCTATGTCCCTAGAGGGATTTCTAGGTCCCTAGAGGGATAGATTTCTATGTCCCTAGAGGGATTTCTAGGTCCCTAGAGGGATAGATTTCTAGGTCCCTAGAGGGATTTCAATGTCCCTAGAGGGATTTCTAGGTCCCTAGAGGGATTTCTATGTCCCTAGAGGTATAGATTTCTATGTCCCTAGAGGGATTTCTATGTCCCTAGAGGGATTTCTAGGTCCCTAGAGGGATTTCTAGGTCCCTAGAGGGATAGATTTCTATGTCCCTAGAGGGATTTCTATGTCCCTAGAGGGATTTCTAGGTCCCTAGAGGGATAGATTTCTATGTCCCTAGAGGGATTTCTAGGTCCCTAGAGGGATAGATTTCTAGGTCCCTAGAGGGATTTCAATGTCCCTAGAGGGATTTCTAGGTCCCTAGAGGGATTTCTATGTCCCTAGAGGTATAGATTTCTATGTCCCTAGAGGGATTTCTATGTCCCTAGAGGGATTTCTAGGTCCCTAGAGGAATTTCTAGGTCCCTAGAGGGATAGATTTCTATGTCCCTAGAGGGATAGATTTCTATGTCGCTAGAGGGATTTCTATGTCGCTAGAGAGATTTCTAGGTCCCTAGAGGGATTTCTATGTCGCTAGAGGGATTTCTAGGTCCCTAGAGGGATAGATTTCTAGGTCCCTAGAGGGATAGATTTCTATGTCCCTAGAGGGATTTCTATGTCCCTAGAGGTATTTCAATGTGCCTAGAGGGATTTCTAGGTCCCTAGAGGGATTTCTAGGTCCCTAGAGGGATTTCTATGTCCCTAGAGGGATAGATTTCTATGTCCCTAGAGGGATTTCTATGTCCCTAGAGGGATTTCTATGTCCCTAGAGGGATAGATTTCTAGGTCCCTAGAGGGATTTCTATGTCCCTAGAGGGATAGATTTCTATGTCCCTAGAGGGATAGATTTCTATGTCCCTAGAGGGATTTCTATGTCCCTAGAGGGATTTCTATGTCCCTAGAGGGATAGATTTCTATGTCCCTAGAGGGATTTCTATGTCCCTAGAGGGATTTCTATGTCGCTAGAGGGATTTCTATGTCGCTAGAGGGATTTCTAGGTCCCTAGAGGGATAGATTTCTATGTCCCTAGAGGGATTTCTATGTCCCTAGAGAGATTTCTAATTCCCTAGAGGGATTTCTATGTCGCTAGAGGGATTTCTAGGTCCCTAGAGGGATAGATTTCTAGGTCCCTAGAGGGATTTCAATGTCCCTAGAGGGATTTCTAGGTCCCTAGAGGGATTTCTATGTCCCTAGAGGGATAGATTTCTATGTCCCTAGAGGGATTTCTAGGTCCCTAGAGGGATTTCTATGTCCCTAGAGGGATAGATTTCTATGTCCCTAGAGGGATTTCTATGTCCCTAGAGGGATTTCTAGGTCCCAAGAGAGATTTCTATGTCCCTAGAGGGATAGATTTCTATGTCCCTAGAGGGATTTCTATGTCCCTAGAGGGATAGATTTCTATGTCCCTAGAGGGATTTCTATGTCCCTAGAGGGATTTCTAGGTCCCTAGAGGGATTTCTATGTCCCTAGAGGGATTTCTAGGTCCCTAGAGAGAGAGATTTCTATGTCCCTAGAGGGATTTCTATGTCGCTAGAGGGATTTCTATGTCGCTAGAGGGATTTCTAGGTCCCTAGAGGGATTTCAATGTCCCTAGAGGGATTTCTAGGTCCCTAGAGGGATTTCTATGTCCCTAGAGGGATAGATTTGTATGTCCCTAGAGGGATTTCTAGGTCCCTAGAGAGAGAGATTTCTATGTCCCTAGAGGGATTTCTATGTCGCTAGAGGGATTTCTATGTCGCTAGAGAGATTTCTAGGTCCCTAGAGGGATTTCTATGTCGCTAGAGGGATTTCTAGGTCCCTAGAGGGATAGATTTCTATGTCCCTAGAGGGATTTCTATGTCCCTAGAGAGATTTCTAGGTCCCTAGAGGGATTTCTATGTCGCTAGAGGGATTTCTAGGTCCCTAGAGGGATAGATTTCTAGGTCCCTAGAGGGATTTCAATGTGCCTAGAGGGATTTCTAGGTCCCTAGAGGGATTTCTATGTCCCTAGAGGGATTTCTAGGTCCCAAGAGGGATTTCTATGTCCCTAGAGGGATAGATTTCTATGTCCCTAGAGGGATAGATTTCTATGTCCCTAGAGGGATTTCTATGTCCCTAGAGGGATAGATTTCTATGTCCCTAGAGGGATTTCTATGTCCCTAGAGGGATTTCTAGGTCCCTAGAGGGATTTCTAGGTCCCTAGAGGGATTTCTAGGTCCCTAGAGGGATTTCTAGGTCCCTAGAGGGATTTCTAGGTCCCTAGAGGGATTTCAATGTCCCTAGAGGGATTTCTATGTCCCTAGAGGTATAGATTTCTATGTCCCTAGAGGGATTTCTATGTCCCTAGAGGGATTTCTAGGTCCCTAGAGGGATTTCTAGGTCCCTAGAGGGATAGATTTCTATGTCCCTAGAGGGATTTCTATGTCCCTAGAGAGATTTCTAGGTCCCTAGAGGGATTTCTATGTCGCTAGAGGGATTTCTAGGTCCCTAGAGGGATAGATTTCTAGGTCCCTAGAGGGATTTCAATGTCCCTAGAGGGATTTCTAGGTCCCTAGAGGGATTTCTATGTCCCTAGAGGGATAGATTTGTATGTCCCTAGAGGGATTTCTATGTCCCTAGAGGGATTTCTATGTCCCTAGAGAGATAGATTTCTATGTCGCTAGAGGGATTTCTATGTCGCTAGAGAGATTTCTAGGTCCCTAGAGGGATTTCTATGTCGCTAGAGGGATTTCTAGGTCCCTAGAGGGATAGATTTCTAGGTCCCTAGAGGGATAGATTTCTATGTCCCTAGAGGGATTTCTATGTCCCTAGAGGGATTTCAATGTGCCTAGAGGGATTTCTATGTCCAAAGAGGGATTTCTATGTCCCTAGAGGGATAGATTTCTATGTCCCTAGAGGGATTTCTATGTCCCTAGAGTGATTTCTATGTCCCTAGAGGGATTTCTAGGTCCCTGGAGGGATTTCTAGGTCCCTAGAGGGATTTCTAGGTCCCTAGAGAGAGAGATTTCTATGTCCCTAGAGGGATTTCTATGTCGCTAGAGGGATTTCTATGTCGCTAGAGAGATTTCTAGGTCCCTAGAGGGATTTCTATGTCGCTAGAGGGATTTCTAGGTCCCTAGAGGGATAGATTTCTAGGTCCCTAGAGGGATTTCTATGTCCCTAGAGAGATTTCTATGTCCCTAGAGGGATTTCTATGTCGCTAGAGGGATTTCTAGGTCCCTAGAGGGATAGATTTCTAGGTCCCTAGAGGGATTTCAATGTGCCTATAGGGATTTCTAGGTCCCTAGAGGGATTTCTATGTCCCTAGAGGGATTTCTAGGTCCCAAGAGGGATTTCTATGTCCCTAGAGGGATAGATTTCTATGTCCCTAGAGGGATTTCTATGTCCCTAGAGGGATAGATTTCTATGTCCCTAGAGGGATTTCTATGTCCCTAGAGGGATTTCTAGGTCCCTAGAGGGATTTCTAGGTCCCTAGAGGGATAGATTTCTATGTCCCTAGAGGGATTTCTATGTCCCTAGAGAGATTTCTAGGTCCCTAGAGGGATTTCTAGGTCCCTAGAGGGATAGATTTCTAGGTCCCTAGAGGGATTTCAATGTCCCTAGAGGGATTTCTAGGTCCCTAGAGGGATTTCTATGTCCCTAGAGGGATAGATTTGTATGTCCCTAGAGGGATTTCTATGTCCCTAGAGGGATTTCTATGTCCCTAGAGGGATAGATTTCTATGTCGCTAGAGGGATTTCTATGTCGCTAGAGAGATTTCTAGGTCCCTAGAGGGATTTCTATGTCGCTAGAGGGATTTCTAGGTCCCTAGAGGGATAGATTTCTAGGTCCCTAGAGGGATAGATTTCTATGTCCCTAGAGGGATTTCTATGTCCCTAGAGGGATTTCAATGTGCCTAGAGGGATTTCTAGGTCCCTAGAGGGATTTCTAGGTCCCTAGAGGGATTTCTATGTCCCTAGAGGGATAGATTTCTATGTCCCTAGAGGGATTTCTATGTCCCTAGAGGGATTTCTATGTCCCTAGAGGGATAGATTTCTAGGTCCCTAGAGGGATTTCTATGTCCCTAGAGGGATAGATTTCTATGTCCCTAGAGGGATTTCTATGTCCCTAGAGGGATTTCTATGTCCCTAGAGGGATAGATTTCTATGTCCCTAGAGGGATTTCTATGTCCCTAGAGGGATTTCTATGTCGCTAGAGGGATTTCTATGTCCCTAGAGGGATAGATTTCTATGTCCCTAGAGGGATTTCTAGGTCCCTAGAGGGATTTCTAGGTCCCTAGAGGGATTTCTAGGTCCCTAGAGGGATTTCTAGGTCCCTAGAGGGATTTCTAGGTCCCTAGAGAGAGAGATATCTATGTCCCTAGAGGGATTTCTATGTCGCTAGAGGGATTTCTATGTCGCTAGAGAGATTTCTAGGTCCCTAGAGGGATTTCTATGTCGCTAGAGGGATTTCTAGGTCCCTAGAGGGATAGATTTCTAGGTCCCTAGAGGGATAGATTTCTATGTCCCTAGAGGGATTTCTATGTCCCTAGAGGGATTTCTAGGTCCCTAGAGGGATAGATTTCTATGTCCCTAGAGGGATTTCTAGGTCCCTAGAGGGATAGATTTCTAGGTCCCTAGAGGGATTTCAATGTCCCTAGAGGGATTTCTAGGTCCCTAGAGGGATTTCTATGTCCCTAGAGGTATAGATTTCTATGTCCCTAGAGGGATTTCTATGTCCCTAGAGGGATTTCTAGGTCCCTAGAGGGATTTCTAGGTCCCTAGAGGGATAGATTTCTATGTCCCTAGAGGGATTTCTATGTCCCTAGAGAGATTTCTAGGTCCCTAGAGGGATTTCTATGTCGCTAGAGGGATTTCTAGGTCCCTAGAGGGATAGATTTCTAGGTCCCTAGAGGGATTTCAATGTCCCTAGAGGGATTTCTAGGTCCCTAGAGGGATTTCTATGTCCCTAGAGGGATAGATTTGTATGTCCCTAGAGGGATTTCTATGTCCCTAGAGGGATTTCTATGTCCCTAGAGGGATAGATTTCTATGTCGCTAGAGGGATTTCTATGTCGCTAGAGAGATTTCTAGGTCCCTAGAGGGATTTCTATGTCGCTAGAGGGATTTCTAGGTCCCTAGAGGGATAGATTTCTAGGTCCCTAGAGGGATAGATTTCTATGTCCCTAGAGGGATTTCTATGTCCCTAGAGGGATTTCAATGTGCCTAGAGGGATTTCTAGGTCCCTAGAGGGATTTCTAGGTCCCTAGAGGGATTTCTATGTCCCTAGAGGGATAGATTTCTATGTCCCTAGAGGGATTTCTATGTCCCTAGAGGGATTTCTATGTCCCTAGAGGGATAGATTTCTAGGTCCCTAGAGGGATTTCTATGTCCCTAGAGGGATAGATTTCTATGTCCCTAGAGGGATTTCTATGTCCCTAGAGGGATTTCTATGTCCCTAGAGGGATAGATTTCTATGTCCCTAGAGGGATTTCTATGTCCCTAGAGGGATTTCTATGTCTCTAGAGGGATTTCTATGTCGCTAGAGGGATTTCTAGGTCCCTAGAGGGATAGATTTCTATGTCCCTAGAGGGATTTCTATGTCCCTAGAGAGATTTCTAGGTCCCTAGAGGGATTTCTATGTCGCTAGAGGGATTTCTAGGTCCCTAGAGGGATAGATTTCTAGGTCCCTAGAGGGATTTCAATGTCCCTAGAGGGATTTCTAGGTCCCTAGAGGGATTTCTATGTCCCTAGAGGGATAGATTTCTATGTCCCTAGAGGGATTTCTAGGTCCCTAGAGGGATTTCTATGTCCCTAGAGGGATAGATTTCTATGTCCCTAGAGGGATTTCTATGTCCCTAGAGGGATTTCTAGGTCCCAAGAGGGATTTCTATGTCCCTAGAGGGATAGATTTCTATGTCCCTAGAGGGATTTCTATGTCCCTAGAGGGATTTCTATGTCCCTAGAGGGATTTCTAGGTCCCTAGAGGGATTTCTATGTCCCTAGAGGGATTTCTAGGTCCCTAGAGAGAGAGATTTCTATGTCCCTAGAGGGATTTCTATGTCGCTAGAGGGATTTCTATGTCGCTAGAGGGATTTCTAGGTCCCTAGAGGGATTTCTAGGTCCCTAGAGAGAGAGATTTCTATGTCCCTAGAGGGATTTCTATGTCCCTAGAGGGATTTCTAGGTCCCTAGAGGGATAGATTTCTAGGTCCCTAGAGGGATTTCAATGTCCCTAGAGGGATTTCTAGGTCCCTAGAGGGATTTCTATGTCCCTAGAGGGATAGATTTGTATGTCCCTAGAGGGATTTCTATGTCCCTAGAGGGATTTCTATGTCCCTAGAGGGATAGATTTCTATGTCGCTAGAGGGATTTCTATGTCGCTAGAGGGATAGATTTCTAGGTCCATAGAGGGATTTCAATGTCCCTAGAGGAATTTCTAGGTCCCTAGAGGGATTTCTATGTCCCTAGAGGGATAGATTTGTATGTCCCTAGAGGGATTTCTATGTCCCTAGAGGGATTTCTATGTCCCTAGAGGGATAGATTTCTATGTCCCTAGAGGGATTTCTATGTCCCTAGAGGGATTTCTAGGTCCCTAGAGGGATTTCTAGGTCCCTAGAGGGATTTCTAGGTCCCTAGAGGGATTTCTAGGTCGCTAGAGAGATTTCTAGGTCCCTAGAGGGATTTCTATGTCGCTAGAGGGATTTCTAGGTCCCTAGAGGGATAGATTTCTATGTCCCTAGAGGGATTTCTATGTCCCTAGAGAGATTTCTAGGTCGCTAGAGGGATTTCTATGTCGCTAGAGGGATTTCTAGGTCCCTAGAGGGATAGATTTCTAGGTCCCTAGAGGGATTTCAATGTCCCTAGAGGGATTTCTAGGTCCCTAGAGGGATTTCTATGTCCCTAGAGGGATAGATTTCTATGTCCCTAGAGGGATTTCTATGTCCCTAGAGAGATTTCTAGGCCCCTAGAGGGATTTCTATGTCGCTAGAGGGATTTCTAGGTCCCTAGAGGGATAGATTTCTAGGTCCCTAGAGGGATTTCAATGTCCCTAGAGGGATTTCTATGTCCCTAGAGGGATAGATTTCTATGTCCCTAGAGGGATTTCTATGTCCCTAGAGAGATTTCTAGGTCCCTAGAGGGATTTCTATGTCGCTAGAGGGATTTCTAGGTCCCTAGAGGGATAGATTTCTAGGTCCCTAGAGGGATTTCAATGTCCCTAGAGGGATTTCTAGGTCCCTAGAGGGATTTCTAGGTCCCTAGAGGGATTTCTAGGTCCCTAGAGGGATAGATTTCTATGTCCCTAGAGGGATTTCTATGTCCCTAGAGAGATTTCTAGGTCCCTAGAGGGATTTCTATGTCGCTAGAGGGATTTCTAGGTCCCTAGAGGGATAGATTTCTAGGTCCCTAGAGGGATTTCTATGTCCCTAGAGGGATAGATTTCTATGTCCCTAGAGGGATTTCTATGTCCCTAGAGGGATTTCTATGTCCCAAGAGGGATTTCTATGTTCCTAGAGGGATAGATTTCTATGTCCCTAGAGGGATTTCTATGTCCCTAGAGGGATTTCTATGTCCCTAGAGGGATAGATTTCTATGTCCCTAGAGGGATTTCTATGTCCCTAGAGAGATTTTTAGGTCCCTAGAGGGATTTCTATGTCGCTAGAGGGATTTCTAGGTCCCTAGAGGGATAGATTTCTAGGTCCCTAGAGGGATTTCTATGTCCCTAGAGGGATAGATTTCTATGTCCCTAGAGGGATTTCAATGTCCCTAGAGGGATTTCTAGGTCCCTAGAGGGATAGATTTCTATGTCCCTAGAGGGATTTCTATGTCCCTAGAGGGATTTCTATGTCCCTAGAGGGATTTCTAGGTCCCAAGAGGGATTTCTATGTCCCTAGAGGGATAGATTTCTATGTCCCTAGAGGGATTTCTATGTCCCTAGAGGGATTTCTAGGTCCCTAGAGGGATTTCTAGGTCCCTAGAGGGATTTCTAGGTCCCTAGAGGGATTTCTAGTTCCCTAGAGGGATTTCTAGGTCCCTAGAGGGATTTCTAGGTCCCTAGAGGGATTTCTAGGTCCCTAGAGGGATTTCTATGTCGCTAGAGGGATTTCTATGTCGCTAGAGAGATTTCTAGGTCCCTAGAGGGATTTCTATGTCGCTAGAGAGATTTCTAGGTCCCTAGAGGGATAGATTTCTATGTCCCTAGAGGGATTTCTATGTCCCTAGAGGGATTTCTATGTCCTTAGAGGGATTTCTAGGTCCCAAGAGGGATTTCTATGTCGCTAGAGAGATTTCTAGGTCCCTAGAGGGATAGATTTCTATGTCCCTAGAGGGATTTCTATGTCCCTAGAGGGATTTCTATGTCCTTAGAGGGATTTCTAGGTCCCAAGAGGGATTTCTATGTCCCTAGAGGGATAGATTTCTATGTCCCTAGAGGGAGAATTTTAGCTGCTATTAGAACTGATATTAGAACTGATATAAGAACTGATATTAGAACTACTATTAGAACTGCTATTAAAACTGCTGTTAGAACTGCTACTAGAACTGATATTAGAATTGCTTATGAACTGCTATTAGAACTGCTATTAGAACTGATATTAGAACTGCTATTAGAACTGGTGTTAGAACTGCTATTAGAACTGTTATTAGAACTGCTACTAGAACTGATATTAGAACTGCTATTAGAACTGATATTAGGACTGCTTTTGAACTGCTATTAGAACTGCTATTAGAACTGATATTAGAACTGCTTTTGAACTGCTATTAGAACTGCTATTAGATCTGCTATTAGAAGTGATATTAGAACTGCTATTAGAACTGCTGTTAGAGCTGCTGTTAGAGTTGCTGTTATAACTGATATTAGAACTGATATTAGAACTGATATTAGAACTGCTATTAGAACCGATATTAGAACTGCTATTAGAACTGCTATTAGAACTGCTATTAGAACTGCTGTTAGAACTGCTACTAGAACTGATATTAGAACTGCTATTAGAACTGATATTAGAACTGCTTTTGAACTGCTATTAGAACCGCGATTAGAACTGCTATAAGAACTGCTATTAGAACTGATATTAGAACTGCTATTAGAACTGCTATTAGAACTGATATTAGAAGTGCTATTAGAACTGATGTTAGAACTGCTATTAGAACTGCTATTAGAACTGATATTAGAACTGCTTTTGAACTGCTATTAGAACTACTATTAGAACTGCTATTAGAACTGCTATTGAACTGCTATTAGAACTGCTATTAGAACTGATATTAGAACTCATATAAGAACTGATATTAGAACTGCTTTTAGAACTGCTATTAGAACTGCTATTAGAACTGGTGTTAGAACTGCTATTAGAACTGTTATTAGAACTGCTACTAGAACTGATATAAGAACTGCTATTAGAACTGATATTAGGACTGCTTTTGAACTGCTATTAGAACTGCTATTAGAAGTGATATTAGAACTGCTATTAGAACTGCTGTTAGAACTGCTGTTAGAGTTGCTGTTAGAACTGATATTAGAACTGCTATTAGAACTGCTATTAGAACCGATATTAGAACTGCTATTAGAGCTGCTATTAGAACTGCTATTAGAACTGCTGTTAGAACTGCTACTAGAACTGATATTAGAACTGCTATTAGAACAGATATTAGAACTGTATTAATTTTTGTTAGTTGCAGTCGATTGCTATAAATTCGCGATAAAATTTCTTTGTCGCAGTCAACTTAATAATTCCGTTTAGTCGCAGTCGATTGTAATAATTTCGGTTATTTGCAGTTGATCGTAATAATTTTCAATAATAATAATTTCGGTTAGTTGCAGGCGATTGTAATAATTTCGCGATAAAAAAAAATTTCGGTTAGTTGCAGTCGACTGCAACTATTTTGGTTAGTTGCAGTCGATTGCAATAAATTCGCGATAAAAATAATTTGGCCTACCTGCAGTCGATTGTAATAATTTCGGTCAGTCGTAGTCAATTGTAATAATTCCGGTTATTCGCAGTCACGTGTAACAATTTCGGTTAGTTGCAGCCGATCATAACAATTTCGTTTAGTTGTAGTCAATTGTAATAATTTCGCAATAAAAAAAATTTCGGTTAGTTGCAGTCGATTGTAAAAAATTTTAGTTAGTCGCAGTCAATAAAAACAATTTAGTTTAGTTGCAGTCGATCGTGGCAATTTTAATTAGTTGCAGTCGATTGAATAATTTCCCGATAAAAATAATTTCGGGTAGTTGCAGTCGATTATAATAATTTCGGTTTGTCGCAGTCAACTTAATAATTCCGTTTAGTCGCAGTCGATTGTAATAATTTCGGTTAGTGGCAGTAGATTGTAATAATTTTCAATAATAATAATTTCGGTTAGTTGCAGGCGGTTGTAATAATTTCGCGATAAAAAAAAATTTCGGTTAGTTGCAGTCGATTGTAAGAATTTTGGTTAGTTTCAGTCGATCGTAAGAATTCCGGTTAGTTGCAGGCGATTGTAATAAATTCGCGATAAAAATAATTTTGGTTAGTTGCAGTCGATTGCAATAAATTCGCGATATCAATAATTTGGCCTACCTGCAGTCGATTCTACTAATTTCGGTCATTCGAAGTCAATGGTAACATGATCAATATATCCATCAAACATAGACCCAGACTCGCACGCTTCAATAACAGAATAAGCTTAAGAATAAGGGATTTCTATGTCCCTAGAGGGATAGATTTCTATGTCCCTAGAGGGATTTCTATGTCCCTAGAGGGATTTCTATGTCCCTAGAGGGATTTCTAGGTCCCTAGAGGGATAGATTTCTATGTCCCTAGAGGGATTTCTAGGTCCCTAGAGGGATAGATTTCTAGGTCCCTAGAGGGATTTCAATGTCCCTAGAGGGATTTCTAGGTCCCTAGAGGGATTTCTATGTCCCTAGAGGTATAGATTTCTATGTCCCTAGAGGGATTTCTATGTCCCTAGAGGGATTTCTAGGTCCCTAGAGGGATTTCTAGGTCCCTAGAGGGATAGATTTCTATGTCCCTAGAGGGATTTCTATGTCCCTAGAGAGATTTCTAGGTCCCTAGAGGGATTTCTATGTCGCTAGAGGGATTTCTAGGTCCCTAGAGGGATAGATTTCTAGGTCCCTAGAGGGATTTCAATGTCCCTAGAGGGATTTCTAGGTCCCTAGAGGGATTTCTATGTCCCTAGAGGGATAGATTTGTATGTCCCTAGAGGGATTTCTATGTCCCTAGAGGGATTTCTATGTCCCTAGAGGGATAGATTTCTAGGTCCCTAGAGGGATTTCAATGTCCCTAGAGGGATTTCTATGTCCCTAGAGGGATAGATTTCTATGTCCCTAGAGGGATTTCTATGTCCCTAGAGAGATTTCTAGGTCCCTAGAGGGATTTCTATGTCGCTAGAGGGATTTCTAGGTCCCTAGAGGGATAGATTTCTAGGTCCCTAGAGGGATTTCAATGTCCCTAGAGGGATTTCTAGGTCCCTAGAGGGATTTCTAGGTCCCTAGAGAGAGCGATATCTATGTCCCTAGAGGGATAGATTTCTATGTCCCTAGAGGGATTTCTATGTCCCTAGAGGGATTTCTAGGTCCCTAGAGGGATTTCTAGGTCCCTAGAGGGATTTCTAGGTCGCTAGAGAG
The DNA here is from genome assembly GCA_964056705.1 of Troilus luridus. Taxonomy (NCBI): domain Eukaryota; kingdom Metazoa; phylum Arthropoda; class Insecta; order Hemiptera; family Pentatomidae; genus Troilus; species Troilus luridus. The sequence goes on from OZ057415.1 coordinate 100,631,626, forward strand.
ATTTCTATGTCGCTAGAGGGATTTCTAGGTCCCTAGAGGGATAGATTTCTATGTCCCTAGAGGGATTTCTATGTCCCTAGAGAGATTTCTAGGTCCCTAGAGGGATTTCTATGTCGCTAGAGGGATTTCTAGGTCCCTAGAGGGATAGATTTCTAGGTCCCTAGAGGGATTTCTATGTCCCTAGAGGGATAGATTTCTATGTCCCTAGAGGGATTTCTAGGTCCCTAGAGGGATTTCTAGGTCCCTAGAGGGATAGATTTCTATGTCCCTAGAGGGATTTCTAGGTCCCTAGAGGGATTTCTATGTCCCTAGAGGGATAGATTTCTATGTCCCTAGAGGGATTTCTAGGTCCCTAGAGGGATTTCTATGTCCCTAGAGGAATAGATTTCTATGTCCCTAGAGGGATTTCTATGTCCCTAGAGGGATTTCTATGTCCCTAGAGGGATTTCTAGGTCCCAAGAGGGATTTCTATGTCCCTAGAGGGATAGAGTTCTATGTCCCTAGAGGGATTTCTATGTCCCTAGAGGGATAGATTTCTATGTCCCTAGAGGGATTTCAATGTCCCTAAAGGGATTTCTAGGTCCCTAGAGGGATAGATTTCTATGTCCCTAGAGGGATTTCTATGTCCCTAGAGGGATTTCTAGGTCCCAAGAGGGATTTCTATGTCCCTAGAGGGATAGATTTCTATGTCCCTAGAGGGATTTCAATGTCCCTAGAGGGATTTCTAGGTCCCTAGAGGGATTTCTATGTCCCTAGAGGGATAGATTTCTATGTCCCTAGAGGGATTTCTAGGTCCCTAGAGGGATTTCTATGTCCCTAGAGGGATAGATTTCTATGTCCCTAGAGGGATTTCTATGTCCCTAGAGGGATTTCTAGGTCCCAAGAGGGATTTCTATGTCCCTAGAGGGATAGATTTCTATGTCCCTAGAGGGATTTCTATGTCCCTAGAGGGATAGATTTCTATGTCCCTAGAGGGATTTCTATGTCCCTAGAGGGATTTCTAGGTCCCTAGAGGGATTTCTAGGTCCCTAGAGGGATTTCTAGGTCCCTAGAGGGATTTCTAGGTCCCTAGAGAGAGAGATATCTATGTCCCTAGAGGGATTTCTATGTCGCTAGAGGGATTTCTATGTCGCTAGAGGGATTTCTAGGTCCCTAGAGGGATAGATTTCTAGGTCCCTAGAGGGATAGATTTCTATGTCCCTAGAGGGATTTCTAGGTCCCTAGAGGGATAGATTTCTAGGTCCCTAGAGGGATTTCAATGTCCCTAGAGGGATTTCTAGGTCCCTAGAGGGATTTCTATGTCCCTAGAGGTATAGATTTCTATGTCCCTAGAGGGATTTCTATGTCCCTAGAGGGATTTCTAGGTCCCTAGAGCGATTTCTAGGTCCCTAGAGGGATAGATTTCTATGTCCCTAGAGGGATTTCTATGTCCCTAGAGAGATTTCTAGGTCCCTAGAGGGATTTCTATGTCGCTAGAGGGATTTCTAGGTCCCTAGAGGGATAGATTTCTAGGTCCCTAGAGGGATTTCAATGTCCCTAGAGGGATTTCTAGGTCCCTAGAGGGATTTCTATGTCCCTAGAGGGATAGATTTGTATGTCCCTAGAGGGATTTCTATGTCCCTAGAGGGATTTCTATGTCCCTAGAGGGATAGATTTCTATGTCGCTAGAGGGATTTCTATGTCGCTAGAGAGATTTCTAGGTCCCTAGAGGGATTTCTATGTCGCTAGAGGGATTTCTATGTCCCTAGAGAGATTTCTAGGTCCCTAGAGGGATTTCTATGTCGCTAGAGGGATTTCTAGGTCCCTAGAGGGATTTCTATGTCCCTAGAGGGATAGATTTCTATGTCCCTAGAGGGATTTCTATGTCCCTAGAGGGATTTCTAGGTCCCTAGAGGGATAGATTTCTAGGTCCCTAGAGGGATTTCAATGTCCCTAGAGGGATTTCTATGTCCCTAGAGAGATTTCTAGGTCCCTAGAGGGATTTCTATGTCGCTAGAGGGATTTCTAGGTCCCTAGAGGGATAGATTTCTAGGTCCCTAGAGGGATTTCAATGTCCCTAGAGGGATTTCTAGGTCCCTAGAGGGATTTCTATGTCCCTAGAGGGATAGATTTGTATGTCCCTAGAGGGATTTCTATGTCCCTAGAGGGATTTCTATGTCCCTAGAGGGATTTCTAGGTCCCTAGAGGGATTTCTAGGTCCCTAGAGGGATTTCTAGGTCCCTAGAGGGATTTCTAGGTCGCTAGAGAGATTTCTAGGTCCCTAGAGGGATTTCTATGTCGCTAGAGGGATTTCTAGGTCCCTAGAGGGATAGATTTCTATGTCCCTAGAGGGATTTCTATGTCCCTAGAGAGATTTCTAGGTCCCTAGAGAGATTTCTATGTCGCTAGAGGGATTTCTAGGTCCCTAGAGGGATAGATTTCTAGGTCCCTAGAGGGATTTCAATGTCCCTAGAGGGATTTCTATGTCCCTAGAGGGATAGATTTCTATGTCCCTAGAGGGATTTCTATGTCCCTAGAGAGATTTCTAGGTCCCTAGAGGGATTTCTATGTCGCTAGAGGGATTTCTAGGTCCCTAGAGGGATAGATTTCTAGGTCCCTAGAGGGATTTCAATGTCCCTAGAGGGATTTCTAGGTCCCTAGAGGGATTTCTAGGTCCCTAGAGAGAGCGATATCTATGTCCCTAGAGGGATAGATTTCTATGTCCCTAGAGGGATTTCTATGTCCCTAGAGGGATTTCTAGGTCCCTAGAGGGATTTCTAGGTCCCTAGAGGGATTTCTAGGTCGCTAGAGAGATTTCTATGTCGCTAGAGGGATTTCTAGGTCCCTAGAGGGATAGATTTCTATGTCCCTAGAGGGATTTCTATGTCCCTAGAGAGATTTCTAGGTCCCTAGAGGGATTTCTATGTCGCTAGAGGGATTTCTAGGTCCCTAGAGGGATAGATTTCTAGGTCCCTAGAGGGATTTCTATGTCCCTAGAGGGATAGATTTCTATGTCCCTAGAGGGATTTCTATGTCCCTAGAGGAATTTCTATGTCCCTAGAGGGATAGATTTCTATGTCCCTAGAGAGATTTCTAGGTCCCTAGAGGGATTTCTATGTCGCTAGAGGGATTTCTAGGTCCCTAGAGGGATTTCTAGGTCCCTAGAGGGATTTCTATGTCCCTAGAGGGATAGATTTCTATGTCCCTAGAGGGATTTCTAGGTCCCTAGAGGGATTTCTATGTCCCTAGAGGGATAGATTTCTAGGTCCCTAGAGGGATTTCAATGTCCCTAGAGGGATTTCTAGGTCCCTAGAGGGATTTCTATGTCCCTAGAGGGATAGATTTGTATGTCCCTAGAGGGATTTCTATGTCCCTAGAGGGATAGATTTCTATGTCGCTAGAGGGATTTCTATGTCGCTAGAGAGATTTCTAGGTCCCTAGAGGGATTTCTATGTCGCTAGAGGGATTTCTATGTCCCTAGAGAGATTTCTAGGTCCCTAGAGGGATTTCTATGTCGCTAGAGGGATTTCTAGGTCCCTAGAGGGATTTCTATGTCCCTAGAGGGATAGATTTCTATGTCCCTAGAGGGATTTCTATGTCCCTAGAGGGATTTCTAGGTCCCTAGAGGGATAGATTTCTAGGTCCCTAGAGGGATTTCAATGTCCCTAGAGGGATTTCTATGTCCCTAGAGAGATTTCTAGGTCCCTAGAGGGATTTCTATGTCGCTAGAGGGATTTCTAGGTCCCTAGAGGGATAGATTTCTAGGTCCCTAGAGGGATTTCAATGTCCCTAGAGGGATTTCTAGGTCCCTAGAGGGATTTCTAGGTCCCTAGAGGGATTTCTATGTCCCTAGAGGGATAGATTTGTATGTCCCTAGAGGGATTTCTATGTCCCTAGAGGGATTTCTATGTCCCTAGAGGGATTTCTAGGTCCCTAGAGGGATTTCTAGGTCCCTAGAGGGATTTCTAGGTCCCTAGAGGGATTTCTAGGTCGCTAGAGAGATTTCTAGGTCCCTAGAGGGATTTCTATGTCGCTAGAGGGATTTCTAGGTCCCTAGAGGGATAGATTTCTATGTCCCTAGAGGGATTTCTATGTCCCTAGAGAGATTTCTAGGTCCCTAGAGAGATTTCTATGTCGCTAGAGGGATTTCTAGGTCCCTAGAGGGATAGATTTCTAGGTCCCTAGAGGGATTTCAATGTCCCTAGAGGGATTTCTATGTCCCTAGAGGGATAGATTTCTATGTCCCTAGAGGGATTTCTATGTCCCTAGAGAGATTTCTAGGTCCCTAGAGGGATTTCTATGTCGCTAGAGGGATTTCTAGGTCCCTAGAGGGATAGATTTCTAGGTCCCTAGAGGGATTTCAATGTCCCTAGAGGGATTTCTAGGTCCCTAGAGGGATTTCTAGGTCCCTAGAGAGAGCGATATCTATGTCCCTAGAGGGATAGATTTCTATGTCCCTAGAGGGATTTCTATGTCCCTAGAGGGATTTCTAGGTCCCTAGAGGGATTTCTAGGTCCCTAGAGAGAGCGATATCTATGTCCCTAGAGGGATAGATTTCTATGTCCCTAGAGGGATTTCTATGTCCCTAGAGGGATTTCTAGGTCCCTAGAGGGATTTCTAGGTCCCTAGAGGGATTTCTAGGTCGCTAGAGAGATTTCTATGTCGCTAGAGGGATTTCTAGGTCCCTAGAGGGATAGATTTCTATGTCCCTAGAGGGATTTCTATGTCCCTAGAGAGATTTCTAGGTCCCTAGAGGGATTTCTATGTCGCTAGAGGGATTTCTAGGTCCCTAGAGGGATAGATTTCTAGGTCCCTAGAGGGATTTCTATGTCCCTAGAGGGATAGATTTCTATGTCCCTAGAGGGATTTCTATGTCCCTAGAGGAATTTCTATGTCCCTAGAGGGATAGATTTCTATGTCCCTAGAGAGATTTCTAGGTCCCTAGAGGGATTTCTATGTCGCTAGAGGGATTTCTAGGTCCCTAGAGGGATAGATTTCTAGGTCCCTAGAGGGATTTCAATGTCCCTAGAGGGATTTCTAGGTCCCTAGAGGGATTTCTAGGTCCCTAGAGGGATTTCTATGTCCCTAGAGGGATAGATTTCTATGTCCCTAGAGGGATTTCTAGGTCCCTAGAGGGATTTCTATGTCCCTAGAGGGATAGATTTCTATGTCCCTAGAGGGATTTCTATGTCCCTAGAGGGATTTCTATGTCCCTAGAGGGATTTCTAGGTCCCAAGAGGGATTTCTATGTCCCTAGAGGGATAGATTTCTATGTCCCTAGAGGGATTTCTATGTCCCTAGAGGGATAGATTTCTATGTCCCTAGAGGGATTTCAATGTCCCTAGAGGGATTTCTAGGTCCCTAGAGGGATAGATTTCTATGTCCCTAGAGGGATTTCTATGTCCCTAGAGGGATTTCTAGGTCCTAAGAGGGATTTCTATGTCCCTAGAGGGATAGATTTCTATGTCCCTAGAGGGATTTCTATGTCCCTAGAGGGATTTCTAGGTCCCTAGAGGGATTTCTAGGTCCCTAGAGGGATAGATTTCTATGTCCCTAGAGGGATTTCTATGTCCCTAGAGGGATTTCTAGGTCCCTAGAGGGATTTCTATGTCCCTAGAGGGATAGATTTGTATGTCCCTAGAGGGATTTCTATGTCCCTAGAGGGATTTCTATGTCCCTAGAGGGATAGATTTCTATGTCGCTAGAGGGATTTCTATGTCGCTAGAGAGATTTCTAGGTCCCTAGAGGGATAGATTTCTATGTCCCTAGAGGGATTTCTAGGTCCCTAGAGGGATAGATTTCTAGGTCCCTAGAGGGATAGATTTCTATGTCCCTAGAGGGATTTCTATGTCCCTAGAGGGATTTCTATGTCCCTAGAGGGATTTCTATGTCCCTAGAGGGATTTCTAGGTCCCTAGAGGGATTTCTAGGTCCCTAGAGGGATTTCTAGGTCCCTAGAGAGAGAGATTTCTATGTCCCTAGAGGGATAGATTTCTATGTCCCTAGAGGGATTTCTAGGTCCCTAGAGGGATTTCTAGGTCCCTAGAGGGATTTCTAGGTCGCTAGAGAGATTTCTTTGTCGCTAGAGGGATTTCTAGGTCCCTAGAGGGATAGATTTCTATGTCCCTAGAGGGATTTCTATGTCCCTAGAGAGATTTCTAGGTCCCTAGAGGGATTTCTATGTCGCTAGAGGGATTTCTAGGTCCCTAGAGGGATAGATTTCTAGGTCCCTAGAGGGATTTCTATGTCCCTAGAGGGATAGATTTCTATGTCCCTAGAGGGATTTCTATGTCCCTAGAGGAATTTCTATGTCCCTAGAGGGATAGATTTCTATGTCCCTAGAGAGATTTCTAGGTCCCTAGAGGGATTTCTATGTCGCTAGAGGGATTTCTAGGTCCCTAGAGGGATTTCTAGGTCCCTAGAGGGATTTCTATGTCCCTAGAGGGATAGATTTCTATGTCCCTAGAGGGATTTCTAGGTCCCTAGAGGGATTTCTATGTCCCTAGAGGGATAGATTTCTAGGTCCCTAGAGGGATTTCAATGTCCCTAGAGGGATTTCTAGGTCCCTAGAGGGATTTCTATGTCCCTAGAGGGATAGATTTGTATGTCCCTAGAGGGATTTCTATGTCCCTAGAGGGATTTCTATGTCCCTAGAGGGATAGATTTCTATGTCGCTAGAGGGATTTCTATGTCGCTAGAGAGATTTCTAGGTCCCTAGAGGGATTTCTATGTCGCTAGAGGGATTTCTATGTCCCTAGAGAGATTTCTAGGTCCCTAGAGGGATTTCTATGTCGCTAGAGGGATTTCTAGGTCCCTAGAGGGATTTCTATGTCCCTAGAGGGATAGATTTCTATGTCCCTAGAGGGATTTCTATGTCCCTAGAGGGATTTCTAGGTCCCTAGAGGGATAGATTTCTAGGTCCCTAGAGGGATTTCAATGTCCCTAGAGGGATTTCTATGTCCCTAGAGAGATTTCTAGGTCCCTAGAGGGATTTCTATGTCGCTAGAGGGATTTCTAGGTCCCTAGAGGGATAGATTTCTAGGTCCCTAGAGGGATTTCAATGTCCCTAGAGGGATTTCTAGGTCCCTAGAGGGATTTCTAGGTCCCTAGAGGGATTTCTATGTCCCTAGAGGGATAGATTTGTATGTCCCTAGAGGGATTTCTATGTCCCTAGAGGGATTTCTATGTCCCTAGAGGGATTTCTAGGTCCCTAGAGGGATTTCTAGGTCCCTAGAGGGATTTCTAGGTCCCTAGAGGGATTTCTAGGTCGCTAGAGAGATTTCTAGGTCCCTAGAGGGATTTCTATGTCGCTAGAGGGATTTCTAGGTCCCTAGAGGGATAGATTTCTATGTCCCTAGAGGGATTTCTATGTCCCTAGAGAGATTTCTAGGTCCCTAGAGAGATTTCTATGTCGCTAGAGGGATTTCTAGGTCCCTAGAGGGATAGATTTCTAGGTCCCTAGAGGGATTTCAATGTCCCTAGAGGGATTTCTATGTCCCTAGAGGGATAGATTTCTATGTCCCTAGAGGGATTTCTATGTCCCTAGAGAGATTTCTAGGTCCCTAGAGGGATTTCTATGTCGCTAGAGGGATTTCTAGGTCCCTAGAGGGATAGATTTCTAGGTCCCTAGAGGGATTTCAATGTCCCTAGAGGGATTTCTAGGTCCCTAGAGGGATTTCTAGGTCCCTAGAGAGAGCGATATCTATGTCCCTAGAGGGATAGATTTCTATGTCCCTAGAGGGATTTCTATGTCCCTAGAGGGATTTCTAGGTCCCTAGAGGGATTTCTAGGTCCCTAGAGAGAGCGATATCTATGTCCCTAGAGGGATAGATTTCTATGTCCCTAGAGGGATTTCTATGTCCCTAGAGGGATTTCTAGGTCCCTAGAGGGATTTCTAGGTCCCTAGAGGGATTTCTAGGTCGCTAGAGAGATTTCTATGTCGCTAGAGGGATTTCTAGGTCCCTAGAGGGATAGATTTCTATGTCCCTAGAGGGATTTCTATGTCCCTAGAGAGATTTCTAGGTCCCTAGAGGGATTTCTATGTCGCTAGAGGGATTTCTAGGTCCCTAGAGGGATAGATTTCTAGGTCCCTAGAGGGATTTCTATGTCCCTAGAGGGATAGATTTCTATGTCCCTAGAGGGATTTCTATGTCCCTAGAGGAATTTCTATGTCCCTAGAGGGATAGATTTCTATGTCCCTAGAGAGATTTCTAGGTCCCTAGAGGGATTTCTATGTCGCTAGAGGGATTTCTAGGTCCCTAGAGGGATAGATTTCTAGGTCCCTAGAGGGATTTCAATGTCCCTAGAGGGATTTCTAGGTCCCTAGAGGGATTTCTAGGTCCCTAGAGGGATTTCTATGTCCCTAGAGGGATAGATTTCTATGTCCCTAGAGGGATTTCTAGGTCCCTAGAGGGATTTCTATGTCCCTAGAGGGATAGATTTCTATGTCCCTAGAGGGATTTCTATGTCCCTAGAGGGATTTCTATGTCCCTAGAGGGATTTCTAGGTCCCAAGAGGGATTTCTATGTCCCTAGAGGGATAGATTTCTATGTCCCTAGAGGGATTTCTATGTCCCTAGAGGGATAGATTTCTATGTCCCTAGAGGGATTTCAATGTCCCTAGAGGGATTTCTAGGTCCCTAGAGGGATAGATTTCTATGTCCCTAGAGGGATTTCTATGTCCCTAGAGGGATTTCTAGGTCCTAAGAGGGATTTCTATGTCCCTAGAGGGATAGATTTCTATGTCCCTAGAGGGATTTCTATGTCCCTAGAGGGATTTCTAGGTCCCTAGAGGGATTTCTAGGTCCCTAGAGGGATAGATTTCTATGTCCCTAGAGGGATTTCTATGTCCCTAGAGGGATTTCTAGGTCCCTAGAGGGATTTCTATGTCCCTAGAGGGATAGATTTGTATGTCCCTAGAGGGATTTCTATGTCCCTAGAGGGATTTCTATGTCCCTAGAGGGATAGATTTCTATGTCGCTAGAGGGATTTCTATGTCGCTAGAGAGATTTCTAGGTCCCTAGAGGGATAGATTTCTATGTCCCTAGAGGGATTTCTAGGTCCCTAGAGGGATAGATTTCTAGGTCCCTAGAGGGATAGATTTCTATGTCCCTAGAGGGATTTCTATGTCCCTAGAGGGATTTCTATGTCCCTAGAGGGATTTCTATGTCCCTAGAGGGATTTCTAGGTCCCTAGAGGGATTTCTAGGTCCCTAGAGGGATTTCTAGGTCCCTAGAGAGAGAGATTTCTATGTCCCTAGAGGGATTTCTATGTCGCTAGAGGGATTTCTATGTCGCTAGAGGGATTTCTAGGTCCCTAGAGGGATAGATTTCTAGGTCCCTAGAGGGATAGATTTCTATGTCCCTAGAGGGATTTCTATGTCCCTAGAGGGATTTCTAGGTCCCTAGAGGGATAGATTTCTATGTCCCTAGAGGGATTTCTAGGTCCCTAGAGGGATAGATTTCTAGGTCCCTAGAGGGATTTCAATGTCCCTAGAGGGATTTCTAGGTCCCTAGAGGGATTTCTATGTCCCTAGAGGTATAGATTTCTATGTCCCTAGAGGGATTTCTATGTCCCTAGAGGGATTTCTAGGTCCCTAGAGGGATTTCTAGGTCCCTAGAGGGATAGATTTCTATGTCCCTAGAGGGATTTCTATGTCCCTAGAGAGATTTCTAGGTCCCTAGAGGGATTTCTATGTCGCTAGAGGGATTTCTAGGTCCCTAGAGGGATAGATTTCTAGGTCCCTAGAGGGATTTCAATGTCCCTAGAGGGATTTCTAGGTCCCTAGAGGGATTTCTATGTCCCTAGAGGGATAGATTTGTATGTCCCAAGAGGGATTTCTATGTCCCTAGAGGGATTTCTATGTCCCTAGAGGGATAGATTTCTATGTCGCTAGAGGGATTTCTATGTCGCTAGAGAGATTTCTAGGTCCCTAGAGGGATTTCTATGTCGCTAGAGGGATTTCTATGTCCCTAGAGAGATTTCTAGGTCCCTAGAGGGATTTCTATGTCGCTAGAGGGATTTCTAGGTCCCTAGAGGGATTTCTATGTCCCTAGAGGGATAGATTTCTATGTCCCTAGAGGGATTTCTATGTCCCTAGAGGGATTTCTATGTCCCTAGAGGGATTTCTAGGTCCCTAGAGGGATAGATTTCTAGGTCCCTAGAGGGATTTCAATGTCCCTAGAGGGATTTCTATGTCCCTAGAGAGATTTCTATGTCGCTAGAGGGATTTCTAGGTCCCTAGAGGGATAGATTTCTAGGTCCCTAGAGGGATTTCAATGTGCCTAGAGGGATTTCTAGGTCCCTAGAGGGATTTCTATGTCCCTAGAGGGATAGATTTCTATGTCCCTAGAGGGATTTCTATGTCCCTATAGGGATTTCTAGGTCCCTAGAGGGATTTCTAGGTCCCTAGAGGGATAGATTTCTATGTCCCTAGAGGGATTTCTATGTCGCTAGAGGGATTTCTATGTCGCTAGAGAGATTTCTAGGTCCCTAGAGGGATTTCTATGTCGCTAGAGGGATTTCTAGGTCCCTAGAGGGATAGATTTCTAGGTCCCTAGAGGGATTTCAATGTGCCTAGAGGGATTTCTAGGTCCCAAGAGGGATTTCTATGTCCCTAGAGGGATAGATTTCTATGTCCCTAGAGGGATTTCTATGTCCCTATAGGGATTTCTAGGTCCCTAGAGGGATTTCTAGGTCCCTAGAGGGATAGATTTCTATGTCCCTAGAGGGATTTCTATGTCCCTAGAGGGATTTCTAGGTCCCTAGAGGGATTTCTATGTCCCTAGAGGGATAGATTTGTATGTCCCTAGAGGGATTTCTATGTCCCTAGAGGGATTTCTATGTCCCTAGAGGGATTTCTATGTCGCTAGAGAGATTTCTAGGTCCCTAGAGGGATAGATTTCTATGTCCCTAGAGGGATTTCTAGGTCCCTAGAGGGATAGATTTCTAGGTCCCTAGAGGGATAGATTTCTATGTCCCTAGAGGGATTTCTATGTCCCTAGAGGGATTTCTATGTCCCTAGAGGGATTTCTATGTCCCTAGAGGGATTTCTATGTCGCTAGAGGGATTTCTATGTCGCTAGAGAGATTTCTAGGTCCCTAGAGGGATTTCTATGTCGCTAGAGGGATTTCTAGGTCCCTAGAGGGATAGATTTCTAGGTCCCTAGAGGGATTTCAATGTGCCTAGAGGGATTTCTATGTCCCTAGAGGGATAGATTTCTAGGTCCCTAGAGGGATTTCTATGTCCCTAGAGGGATAGATTTCTATGTCCCTAGAGGGATTTCTATGTCCCTAGAGGGATTTCTATGTCCCTAGAGGGATAGATTTCTATGTCCCTAGAGGGATTTCTATGTCCCTAGAGGGATTTCTATGTCGCTAGAGGGATTTCTATGTCGCTAGAGGGATTTCTAGGTCCCTAGAGGGATAGATTTCTATGTCCCTAGAGGGATTTCTATGTCCCTAGAGAGATTTCTAGGTCCCTAGAGGGATTTCTATGTCGCTAGAGGGATTTCTAGGTCCCTAGAGGGATAGATTTCTAGGTCCCTAGAGGGATTTCAATGTCCCTAGAGGGATTTCTAGGTCCCTAGAGGGATTTCTATGTCCCTAGAGGGATAGATTTCTATGTCCCTAGAGGGATTTCTAGGTCCCTAGAGGGATTTCTATGTCCCTAGAGGGATAGATTTCTATGTCCCTAGAGGGATTGCTATGTCCCTAGAGGGATTTCTAGGTCCCAAGAGGGATTTCTATGTCCCTAGAGGGATAGATTTCTATGTCCCTAGAGGGATTTCTATGTCCCTAGAGGGATAGATTTCTATGTCCCTAGAGGGATTTCTATGTCCCTAGAGGGATTTCTAGGTCCCTAGAGGGATTTCTAGGTCCCTAGAGGGATTTCTAGGTCCCTAGAGGGATTTCTAGGTCCCTAGAGAGAGAGATATCTATGTCCCTAGAGGGATTTCTATGTCGCTAGAGGGATTTCTATGTCGCTAGAGGGATTTCTAGGTCCCTAGAGGGATAGATTTCTAGGTCCCTAGAGGGATAGATTTCTATGTCCCTAGAGGGATTTCTAGGTCCCTAGAGGGATAGATTTCTAGGTCCCTAGAGGGATTTCAATGTCCCTAGAGGGATTTCTAGGTCCCTAGAGGGATTTCTATGTCCCTAGAGGTATAGATTTCTATGTCCCTAGAGGGATTTCTATGTCCCTAGAGGGATTTCTAGGTCCCTAGAGCGATTTCTAGGTCCCTATAGGGATAGATTTCTATGTCCCTAGAGGGATTTCTATGTCCCTAGAGAGATTTCTAGGTCCCTAGAGGGATTTCTATGTCGCAAGAGGGATTTCTAGGTCCCTAGAGGAATAGATTTCTAGGTCCCTAGAGGGATTTCAATGTCCCTAGAGGGATTTCTAGGTCCCTAGAGGGATTTCTATGTCCCTAGAGGGATAGATTTGTATGTCCCTAGAGGGATTTCTATGTCCCTAGAGGGATTTCTATGTCCCTAGAGGGATAGATTTCTATGTCGCTAGAGGGATTTCTATGTCGCTAGAGAGATTTCTAGGTCCCTAGAGGGATTTCTATGTCGCTAGAGGGATTTCTATGTCCCTAGAGAGATTTCTAGGTCCCTAGAGGGATTTCTATGTCGCTAGAGGGATTTCTAGGTCCCTAGAGGGATTTCTATGTCCCTAGAGGGATAGATTTCTATGTCCCTAGAGGGATTTCTATGTCCCTAGAGGGATTTCTAGGTCCCTAGAGGGATAGATTTCTAGGTCCCTAGAGGGATTTCAATGTCCCTAGAGGGATTTCTATGTCCCTAGAGAGATTTCTAGGTCCCTAGAGGGATTTCTATGTCGCTAGAGGGATTTCTAGGTCCCTAGAGGGATAGATTTCTAGGTCCCTAGAGGGATTTCAATGTCCCTAGAGGGATTTCTAGGTCCCTAGAGGGATTTCTATGTCCCTAGAGGGATAGATTTGTATGTCCCTAGAGGGATTTCTATGTCCCTAGAGGGATTTCTATGTCCCTAGAGGGATTTCTAGGTCCCTAGAGGGATTTCTAGGTCCCTAGAGGGATTTCTAGGTCGCTAGAGAGATTTCTAGGTCCCTAGAGGGATTTCTATGTCGCTAGAGGGATTTCTAGGTCCCTAGAGGGATAGATTTCTATGTCCCTAGAGGGATTTCTATGTCCCTAGAGAGATTTCTAGGTCCCTAGAGAGATTTCTATGTCGCTAGAGGGATTTCTAGGTCCCTAGAGGGATAGATTTCTAGGTCCCTAGAGGGATTTCAATGTCCCTAGAGGGATTTCTATGTCCCTAGAGGGATAGATTTCTATGTCCCTAGAGGGATTTCTATGTCCCTAGAGAGATTTCTAGGTCCCTAGAGGGATTTCTATGTCGCTAGAGGGATTTCTAGGTCCCTAGAGGGATAGATTTCTAGGTCCCTAGAGGGATTTCAATGTCCCTAGAGGGATTTCTAGGTCCCTAGAGGGATTTCTAGGTCCCTAGAGAGAGCGATATCTATGTCCCTAGAGGGATAGATTTCTATGTCCCTAGAGGGATTTCTATGTCCCTAGAGGGATTTCTAGGTCCCTAGAGGGATTTCTAGGTCCCTAGAGGGATTTCTAGGTCGCTAGAGAGATTTCTATGTCGCTAGAGGGATTTCTAGGTCCCTAGAGGGATAGATTTCTATGTCCCTAGAGGGATTTCTATGTCCCTAGAGAGATTTCTAGGTCCCTAGAGGGATTTCTATGTCGCTAGAGGGATTTCTAGGTCCCTAGAGGGATAGATTTCTAGGTCCCTAGAGGGATTTCTATGTCCCTAGAGGGATAGATTTCTATGTCCCTAGAGGGATTTCTATGTCCCTAGAGGAATTTCTATGTCCCTAGAGGGATAGATTTCTATGTCCCTAGAGGGATTTCTATGTCCCTAGAGAGATTTCTAGGTCCCTAGAGGGATTTCTATGTCGCTAGAGGGATTTCTAGGTCCCTAGAGGGATAGATTTCTAGGTCCCTAGAGGGATTTCAATGTCCCTAGAGGGATTTCTAGGTCCCTAGAGGGATTTCTAGGTCCCTAGAGGGATTTCTATGTCCCTAGAGGGATAGATTTCTATGTCCCTAGAGGGATTTCTAGGTCCCTAGAGGGATTTCTATGTCCCTAGAGGGATAGATTTCTATGTCCCTAGAGGGATTTCTATGTCCCTAGAGGGATTTCTATGTCCCTAGAGGGATTTCTAGGTCCCAAGAGGGATTTCTATGTCCCTAGAGGGATAGATTTCTATGTCCCTAGAGGGATTTCTATGTCCCTAGAGGGATAGATTTCTATGTCCCTAGAGGGATTTCAATGTCCCTAGAGGGATTTCTAGGTCCCTAGAGGGATAGATTTCTATGTCCCTAGAGGGATTTCTATGTCCCTAGAGGGATTTCTAGGTCCCAAGAGGGATTTCTATGTCCCTAGAGGGATAGATTTCTATGTCCCTAGAGGGATTTCTATGTCCCTAGAGGGATTTCTAGGTCCCTAGAGGGATTTCTAGGTCCCTAGAGGGATAGATTTCTATGTCCCTAGAGGGATTTCTATGTCCCTAGAGGGATTTCTAGGTCCCTAGAGGGATTTCTATGTCCCTAGAGGGATAGATTTGTATGTCCCTAGAGGGATTTCTATGTCCCTAGAGGGATTTCTATGTCCCTAGAGGGATAGATTTCTATGTCGCTAGAGGGATTTCTATGTCGCTAGAGAGATTTCTAGGTCCCTAGAGGGATAGATATCTATGTCCCTAGAGGGATTTCTAGGTCCCTAGAGGGATAGATTTCTAGGTCCCTAGAGGGATAGATTTCTATGTCCCTAGAGGGATTTCTATGTCCCTAGAGGGATTTCTATGTCCCTAGAGGGATTTCTATGTCCCTAGAGGGATTTCTAGGTCCCTAGAGGGATTTCTAGGTCCCTAGAGGGATTTCTAGGTCCCTAGAGAGAGAGATTTCTATGTCCCTAGAGGGATTTCTATGTCGCTAGAGGGATTTCTATGTCGCTAGAGGGATTTCTAGGTCCCTAGAGGGATAGATTTCTAGGTCCCTAGAGGGATAGATTTCTATGTCCCTAGAGGGATTTCTATGTCCCTAGAGGGATTTCTAGGTCCCTAGAGGGATAGATTTCTATGTCCCTAGAGGGATTTCTAGGTCCCTAGAGGGATAGATTTCTAGGTCCCTAGAGGGATTTCAATGTCCCTAGAGGGATTTCTAGGTCCCTAGAGGGATTTCTATGTCCCTAGAGGTATAGATTTCTATGTCCCTAGAGGGATTTCTATGTCCCTAGAGGGATTTCTAGGTCCCTAGAGGGATTTCTAGGTCCCTAGAGGGATAGATTTCTATGTCCCTAGAGGGATTTCTATGTCCCTAGAGAGATTTCTAGGTCCCTAGAGGGATTTCTATGTCGCTAGAGGGATTTCTAGGTCCCTAGAGGGATAGATTTCTAGGTCCCTAGAGGGATTTCAATGTCCCTAGAGGGATTTCTAGGTCCCTAGAGGGATTTCTATGTCCCTAGAGGGATAGATTTGTATGTCCCTAGAGGGATTTCTATGTCCCTAGAGGGATTTCTATGTCCCTAGAGGGATAGATTTCTATGTCGCTAGAGGGATTTCTATGTCGCTAGAGAGATTTCTAGGTCCCTAGAGGGATTTCTATGTCGCTAGAGGGATTTCTATGTCCCTAGAGAGATTTCTAGGTCCCTAGAGGGATTTCTATGTCCCTAGAGGGATAGATTTCTATGTCCCTAGAGGGATTTCTATGTCCCTAGAGGGATTTCTATGTCCCAAGAGGGATTTCTATGTCCCTAGAGAGATTTCTAGGTCCCTAGAGGGATTTCTATGTCGCTAGAGGGATTTCTAGGTCCCTAGAGGGATAGATTTCTAGGTCCCTAGAGGGATTTCAATGTCCCTAGAGGGATTTCTAGGTCCCTAGAGGGATTTCTATGTCCCTAGAGGGATAGATTTGTATGTCCCTAGAGGGATTTCTATGTCCCTAGAGGGATTTCTATGTCCCTAGAGGGATTTCTAGGTCCCTAGAGGGATTTCTAGGTCCCTAGAGGGATTTCTAGGTCGCTAGAGAGATTTCTAGGTCCCTAGAGGGATTTCTATGTCGCTAGAGGGATTTCTAGGTCCCTAGAGGGATAGATTTCTATGTCCCTAGAGGGATTTCTATGTCCCTAGAGAGATTTCTAGGTCCCTAGAGGGATTTCTATGTCGCTAGAGGGATTTCTAGGTCCCTAGAGGGATAGATTTCTAGGTCCCTAGAGGGATTTCAATGTGCCTAGAGGGATTTCTAGGTCCCTAGAGGGATTTCTATGTCCCTAGAGGGATAGATTTCTATGTCCCTAGAGGGATTTCTATGTCCCTAGAGGGATTTCTATGTCCCTAGAGGGATAGATTTCTAGGTCCCTAGAGGGATTTCTATGTCCCTAGAGGGATAGATTTCTATGTCCCTAGAGGGATTTCTATGTCCCTAGAGGGATTTCTATGTCCCTAGAGGGATAGATTTCTATGTCCCTAGAGGGATTTCTATGTCCCTAGAGGGATTTCTATGTCGCTAGAGGGATTTCTATGTCGCTAGAGGGATTTCTAGGTCCCTAGAGGGATAGATTTCTATGTCCCTAGAGGGATTTCTATGTCCCTAGAGAGATTTCTAGGTCCCTAGAGGGATTTCAATGTCGCTAGAGGGATTTCTAGGTCCCTAGAGGGATAGATTTCTAGGTCCCTAGAGGGATTTCAATGTCCCTAGAGGGATTTCTAGGTCCCTAGAGGGATTTCTATGTCCCTAGAGGGATAGATTTCTATGTCCCTAGAGGGATTTCTAGGTCCCTAGAAGGATTTCTATGTCCCTAGAGGGATAGATTTCTATGTCCCTAGAGAGATTTCTAGGTCCCTAGAGGGATTTCTATGTCGCTAGAGGGATTTCTAGGTCCCTAGAGAGATAGATTTCTAGGTCCCTAGAGGGATTTCAATGTCCCTAGAGGGATTTCTAGGTCCCTAGAGGGATTTCTAGGTCCCTAGAGGGATTTCTATGTCCCTAGAGGGATAGATTTCTATGTCCCTAGAGGGATTTCTAGGTCCCTAGAGGGATTCCTATGTCCCTAGAGGGATAGATTTCTATGTCCCTAGAGGGATTTCTATGTCCCTAGAGGGATTTCTATGTCCCTAGAGGGATTTCTAGGTCCCAAGAGGGATTTCTATGTCCCTAGAGGGATAGATTTCTATGTCCCTAGAGGGATTTCTATGTCCCTAGAGGGATAGATTTCTATGTCCCTAGAGGGATTTCAATGTCCCTAGAGGGATTTCTAGGTCCCTAGAGGGATAGATTTCTATGTCCCTAGAGGGATTTCTAGGTCCCAAGAGGGATTTCTATGTCCCTAGAGGGATAGATTTCTATGTCCCTAGAGGGATTTCTATGTCCCTATAGGGATTTCTAGGTCCCTAGAGGGATTTCTAGGTCCCTAGAGGGATAGATTTCTATGTCCCTAGAGGGATTTCTATGTCCCTAGAGGGATTTCTAGGTCCCTAGAGGGATTTCTATGTCCCTAGAGGGATAGATTTGTATGTCCCTAGAGGGATTTCTATGTCCCTAGAGGGATTTCTATGTCCCTAGAGGGATTTCTATGTCGCTAGAGAGATTTCTAGGTCCCTAGAGGGATAGATTTCTATGTCCCTAGAGGGATTTCTAGGTCCCTAGAGGGATAGATTTCTAGGTCCCTAGAGGGATAGATTTCTATGTCCCTAGAGGGATTTCTATGTCCCTAGAGGGATTTCTATGTCCCTAGAGGGATTTCTAGGTCCCTAGAGGGATTTCTAGGTCCCTAGAGAGAGAGATTTCTATGTCCCTAAAGGGATTTCTATGTCGCTAGAGGGATTTCTATGTCGCTAGAGAGATTTCTAGGTCCCTAGAGGGATTTCTATGTCGCTAGAGGGATTTCTAGGTCCCTAGAGGGATAGATTTCTAGGTCCCTAGAGGGATTTCAATGTGCCTAGAGGGATTTCTAGGTCCCTAGAGGGATTTCTATGTCCCTAGAGGGATAGATTTCTATGTCCCTAGAGGGATTTCTATGTCCCTAGAGGGATTTCTATGTCCCTAGAGGGATAGATTTCTAGGTCCCTAGAGGGCTTTCTATGTCCCTAGAGGGATAGATTTCTATGTCCCTAGAGGGATTTCTATGTCCCTAGAGGGATTTCTATGTCCCTAGAGGGATAGATTTCTATGTCCCTAGAGGGATTTCTATGTCCCTAGAGGGATTTCTATGTCGCTAGAGGGATTTCTATGTCGCTAGAGGGATTTCTAGGTCCCTAGAGGGATAGATTTCTATGTCCCTAGAGGGATTTCTATGTCCCTAGAGAGATTTCTAGGTCCCTAGAGGGATTTCTATGTCGCTAGAGGGATTTCTAGGTCCCTAGAGGGATAGATTTCTAGGTCCCTAGAGGGATTTCAATGTCCCTAGAGGGATTTCTAGGTCCCTAGAGGGATTTCTATGTCCCTAGAGGGATAGATTTCTATGTCCCTAGAGGGATTTCTAGGTCCCTAGAAGGATTTCTATGTCCCTAGAGGGATAGATTTCTATGTCCCTAGAGGGATTTCTATGTCCCTAGAGGGATTTCTAGGTCCCAAGAGGGATTTCTATGTCCCTAGAGGGATAGATTTCTATGTCCCTAGAGGGATTTCTATGTCCCTAGAGGGATAGATTTCTATGTCCCTAGAGGGATTTCTATGTCCCTAGAGGGATTTCTAGGTCCCTAGAGGGATTTCTAGGTCCCTAGAGGGATTTCTAGGTCCCTAGAGGGATTTCTAGGTCCCTAGAGAGAGAGATATCTATGTCCCTAGAGGGATTTCTATGTCGCTAGAGGGATTTCTATGTCGCTAGAGAGATTTCTAGGTCCCTAGAGGGATTTCTATGTCGCTAGAGGGATTTCTAGGTCCCTAGAGGGATAGATTTCTAGGTCCCTAGAGGGATAGATTTCTATGTCCCTAGAGGGATTTCTATGTCCCTAGAGGGATTTCTAGGTCCCTAGAGGGATAGATTTCTATGTCCCTAGAGGGATTTCTAGGTCCCTAGAGGGATAGATTTCTAGGTCCCTAGAGGGATTTCAATGTCCCTAGAGGGATTTCTAGGTCCCTAGAGGGATTTCTATGTCCCTAGAGGTATAGATTTCTATGTCCCTAGAGGGATTTCTATGTCCCTAGAGGGATTTCTAGGTCCCTAGAGGGATTTCTAGGTCCCTAGAGGGATAGATTTCTATGTCCCTAGAGGGATTTCTATGTCCCTAGAGAGATTTCTAGGTCCCTAGAGGGATTTCTATGTCGCTAGAGGGATTTCTAGGTCCCTAGAGGGATAGATTTCTAGGTCCCTAGAGGGATTTCAATGTCCCTAGAGGGATTTCTAGGTCCCTAGAGGGATTTCTATGTCCCTAGAGGGATAGATTTGTATGTCCCTAGAGGGATTTCTATGTCCCTAGAGGGATTTCTATGTCCCTAGAGGGATAGATTTCTATGTCGCTAGAGGGATTTCTATGTCGCTAGAGAGATTTCTAGGTCCCTAGAGGGATTTCTATGTCGCTAGAGGGATTTCTATGTCCCTAGAGAGATTTCTAGGTCCCTAGAGGGATTTCTATGTCGCTAGAGGGATTTCTAGGTCCCTAGAGGGATAGATTTCTAGGTCCCTAGAGGGATTTCAATGTCCCTAGAGGGATTTCTAGGTCCCTAGAGGGATTTCTAGGTCCCTAGAGGGATTTCTAGGTCCCTAGAGGGATAGATTTCTATGTCCCTAGAGGGATTTCTATGTCCCTAGAGAGATTTCTAGGTCCCTAGAGGGATTTCAATGTCGCTAGAGGGATTTCTAGGTCCCTAGAGGGATAGATTTCTAGGTCCCTAGAGGGATTTCAATGTCCCTAGAGGGATTTCTAGGTCCCTAGAGGGATTTCTAGGTCCCTAGAGGGATTTCTATGTCCCTAGAGGGATAGATTTCTATGTCCCTAGAGGGATTTCTAGGTCCCTAGAGGGATTTCAATGTCCCTAGACGGATAGATTTCTATGTCCCTAGAGGGATTTCTATGTCCCTAGAGGGATAGATTTCTATGTCCCTAGAGGGATTTCTATGTCCCTAGAGGGATAGATTTCTATGTCCCTAGAGGGATTTCAATGTCCCTAGAGGGATTTCTAGGTCCCTAGAGGGATAGATTTCTATGTCCCTAGAGGGATTTCTAGGTCCCAAGAGGGATTTCTATGTCCCTAGAGGGATAGATTTCTATGTCCCTAGAGGGATTTCTATGTCCCTATAGGGATTTCTAGGTCCCTAGAGGGATAGATTTCTATGTCCCCAGAGGGATTTCTATGTCCCTAGAGGGATTTCTAGGTCCCTAGAGGGATTTCTATGTCCCTAGAGGGATAGATTTGTATGTCCCTAGAGGGATTTCTATGTCCCTAGAGGGATTTCTATGTCCCTAGAGGGATAGATTTCTATGTCGCTAGAGGGATTTCTATGTCGCTAGAGAGATTTCTAGGTCCCTAGAGGGATAGATTTCTATGTCCCTAGAGGGATTTCTAGGTCCCTAGAGGGATAGATTTCTAGGTCCCTAGAGGGATAGATTTCTATGTCCCTAGAGGGATTTCTATGTCCCTAGAGGGATTTCTATGTCCCTAGAGGGATTTCTATGTCCCTAGAGGGATTTCTAGGTCCCTAGAGGGATTTCTAGGTCCCTAGAGGGATTTCTAGGTCCCTAGAGAGAGAGATTTCTATGTCCCTAGAGGGATTTCTATGTCGCTAGAGGGATTTCTATGTCGCTAGAGAGATTTCTAGGTCCCTAGAGGGATTTCTATGTCGCTAGAGGGATTTCTAGGTCCCTAGAGGGATAGATTTCTATGTCCCTAGAGGGATTTCTTTGTCCCTAGAGAGATTTCTAGGTCCCTAGAGGGATTTCTATGTCGCTAGAGGGATTTCTAGGTCCCTAGAGGGATAGATTTCTAGGTCCCTAGAAGGATTTCAATGTGCCTAGAGGGATTTCTAGGTCCCTAGAGGGATTTCTATGTCCCTAGAGGGATAGATTTCTATGTCCCTAGAGGGATTTCTATGTCCCTAGAGGGATTTCTATGTCCCTAGAGGGATAGATTTCTAGGTCCCTAGAGGGATTTCTATGTCCCTAGAGGGATAGATTTCTATGTCCCTAGAGGGATTTCTATGTCCCTAGAGGGATTTCTATGTCCCTAGAGGGATAGATTTCTATGTCCCTAGAGGGATTTCTATGTCCCTAGAGGGATTTCTATGTCGCTAGAGGGATTTCTATGTCGCTAGAGGGATTTCTAGGTCCCTAGAGGGATAGATTTCTATGTCCCTAGAGGGATTTCTATGTCCCTAGAGAGATTTCTAGGTCCCTAGAGGGATTTCTATGTCGCTAGAGGGATTTCTAGGTCCCTAGAGGGATAGATTTCTAGGTCCCTAGAGGGATTTCAATGTCCCTAGAGGGATTTCTAGGTCCCTAGAGGGATTTCTATGTCCCTAGAGGGATAGATTTCTATGTCCCTAGAGGGATTTCTAGGTCCCTAGAAGGATTTCTATGTCCCTAGAGGGATAGATTTCTATGTCCCTAGAGGGATTTCTATGTCCCTAGAGGGATTTCTAGGTCCCAAGAGGGATTTCTATGTCCCTAGAGGGATAGATTTCTATGTCCCTAGAGGGATTTCTATGTCCCTAGAGGGATAGATTTCTATGTCCCTAGAGGGATTTCTATGTCCCTAGAGGGATTTCTAGGTCCCTAGAGGGATTTCTAGGTCCCTAGAGGGATTTCTAGGTCCCTAGAGGGATTTCTAGGTCCCTAGAGAGAGAGATATCTATGTCCCTAGAGGGATTTCTATGTCGCTAGAGGGATTTCTATGTCGCTAGAGAGATTTCTAGGTCCCTAGAGGGATTTCTATGTCGCTAGAGGGATTTCTAGGTCCCTAGAGGGATAGATTTCTAGGTCCCTAGAGGGATAGATTTCTATGTCCCTAGAGGGATTTCTATGTCCCTAGAGGGATTTCTAGGTCCCTAGAGGGATAGATTTCTATGTCCCTAGAGGGATTTCTAGGTCCCTAGAGAATTAGATTTCTAGGTCCCTAGAGGGATTTCAATGTCCCTAGAGGGATTTCTAGGTCCCTAGAGGGATTTCTATGTCCCTAGAGGTATAGATTTCTATGTCCCTAGAGGGATTTCTATGTCCCTAGAGGGATTTCTAGGTCCCTAGAGGGATTTCTAGGTCCCTAGAGGGATAGATTTCTATGTCCCTAGAGGGATTTCTATGTCCCTAGAGAGATTTCTAGGTCCCTAGAGGGATTTCTATGTCGCTAGAGGGATTTCTAGGTCCCTAGAGGGATAGATTTCTAGGTCCCTAGAGGGATTTCAATGTCCCTAGAGGGATTTCTAGGTCCCTAGAGGGATTTCTATGTCCCTAGAGGGATAGATTTGTATGTCCCTAGAGGGATTTCTATGTCCCTAGAGGGATTTCTATGTCCCTAGAGGGATAGATTTCTATGTCGCTAGAGGGATTTCTATGTCGCTAGAGAGATTTCTTGGTCCCTAGAGGGATTTCTATGTCGCTAGAGGGATTTCTATGTCCCTAGAGAGATTTCTAGGTCCCTAGAGGGATTTCTATGTCCCTAGAGGGATTTCTATGTCCCTAGAGGGATTTCTAGGTCCCTAGAGGGATAGATTTCTATGTCCCTAGAGGGATTTCTATGTCCCTAGAGAGATTTCTAGGTCCCTAGAGGGATTTCTATGTCGCTAGAGGGATTTCTAGGTCCCTAGAGGGATTTCAATGTCCCTAGAGGGATTTCTAGGTCCCAAAAGGGATTTCTATGTCCTTAGAGGGATAGATTTCTATGTCCCTAGAGGGATTTATATGTTCCTAGAGAGATTTCAAGGTCCCTAGAGAGATTTCTATGTCGCTAGAGAGATTTCTAGGTCCCTAGAGGGATAGATTTCTAGGTCCCTAGAGGGATTTCTAGGTCCCTAGAGGGATAGATTTCTAGGTCCCTAGAGGGATTTCAATGTGCCTAGAGGGATTTCTAGGTCCCTAGAGGGATTTCTATGTCCCTAGAGGGATAGATTTCTATGTCCCTAGAGGGATTTCTATGTCCCTAGAGGGATTTCTATGTCCCTAGAGGGATAGATTTCTAGGTCCCTAGAGGGCTTTCTATGTCCCTAGAGGGATAGATTTCTATGTCCCTAGAGGGATTTCTATGTCCCTAGAGGGATTTCTATGTCCCTAGAGGGATAGATTTCTATGTCCCTAGAGGGATTTCTATGTCCCTAGAGGGATTTCTATGTCGCTAGAGGGATTTCTATGTCGCTAGAGGGATTTCTAGGTCCCTAGAGGGATAGATTTCTATGTCCCTAGAGGGATTTCTATGTCCCTAGAGAGATTTCTAGGTCCCTAGAGGGATTTCTATGTCGCTAGAGGGATTTCTAGGTCCCTAGAGGGATAGATTTCTAGGTCCCTAGAGGGATTTCAATGTCCCTAGAGGGATTTCTAGGTCCCTAGAGGGATTTCTATGTCCCTAGAGGGATAGATTTCTATGTCCCTAGAGGGATTTCTAGGTCCCTAGAAGGATTTCTATGTCCCTAGAGGGATAGATTTCTATGTCCCTAGAGGGATTTCTATGTCCCTAGAGGGATTTCTAGGTCCCAAGAGGGATTTCTATGTCCCTAGAGGGATAGATTTCTATGTCCCTAGAGGGATTTCTAGGTCCCTAGAGGGATAGATTTCTATGTCCCTAGAGGGATTTCTATGTCCCTAGAGGGATTTCTAGGTCCCTAGAGGGATTTCTAGGTCCCTAGAGGGATTTCTAGGTCCCTAGAGGGATTTCTAGGTCCCTAGAGAGAGAGATATCTATGTCCCTAGAGGGATTTCTATGTCGCTAGAGGGATTTCTATGTCGCTAGAGAGATTTCTAGGTCCCTAGAGGGATTTCTATGTCGCTAGAGGGATTTCTAGGTCCCTAGAGGGATAGATTTCTAGGTCCCTAGAGGGATAGATTTCTATGTCCCTAGAGGGATTTCTATGTCCCTAGAGGGATTTCTAGGTCCCTAGAGGGATAGATTTCTATGTCCCTAGAGGGATTTCTAGGTCCCTAGAGGGATAGATTTCTAGGTCCCTAGAGGGATTTCAATGTCCCTAGAGGGATTTCTAGGTCCCTAGAGGGATTTCTATGTCCCTAGAGGTATAGATTTCTATGTCCCTAGAGGGATTTCTATGTCCCTAGAGGGATTTCTAGGTCCCTAGAGGGATTTCTAGGTCCCTAGAGGGATAGATTTCTATGTCCCTAGAGGGATTTCTATGTCCCTAGAGAGATTTCTAGGTCCCTAGAGGGATTTCTATGTCGCTAGAGGGATTTCTAGGTCCCTAGAGGGATAGATTTCTAGGTCCCTAGAGGGATTTCAATGTCCCTAGAGGGATTTCTAGGTCCCTAGAGGGATTTCTATGTCCCTAGAGGGATAGATTTGTATGTCCCTAGAGGGATTTCTATGTCCCTAGAGGGATTTCTATGTCCCTAGAGGGATAGATTTCTATGTCGCTAGAGGGATTTCTATGTCGCTAGAGAGATTTCTAGGTCCCTAGAGGGATTTCTATGTCGCTAGAGGGATTTCTATGTCCCTAGAGAGATTTCTAGGTCCCTAGAGGGATTTCTATGTCGCTAGAGGGATTTCTAGGTCCCTAGAGGGATAGATTTCTAGGTCCCTAGAGGGATTTCAATGTCCCTAGAGGGATTTCTAGGTCCCTAGAGGGATTTCTAGGTCCCTAGAGGGATTTCTAGGTCCCTAGAGGGATAGATTTCTATGTCCCTAGAGGGATTTCTATGTCCCTAGAGAGATTTCTAGGTCCCTAGAGGGATTTCAATGTCGCTAGAGGGATTTCTAGGTCCCTAGAGGGATAGATTTCTAGGTCCCTAGAGGGATTTCAATGTCCCTAGAGGGATTTCTAGGTCCCTAGAGGGATTTCTAGGTCCCTAGAGGGATTTCTATGTCCCTAGAGGGATAGATTTCTATGTCCCTAGAGGGATTTCTAGGTCCCTAGAGGGATTTCAATGTCCCTAGACGGATAGATTTCTATGTCCCTAGAGGGATTTCTATGTCCCTAGAGGGATAGATTTCTATGTCCCTAGAGGGATTTCTATGTCCCTAGAGGGATAGATTTCTATGTCCCTAGAGGGATTTCAATGTCCCTAGAGGGATTTCTAGGTCCCTAGAGGGATAGATTTCTATGTCCCTAGAGGGATTTCTAGGTCCCAAGAGGGATTTCTATGTCCCTAGAGGGATAGATTTCTATGTCCCTAGAGGGATTTCTATGTCCCTATAGGGATTTCTAGGTCCCTAGAGGGATAGATTTCTATGTCCCCAGAGGGATTTCTATGTCCCTAGAGGGATTTCTAGGTCCCTAGAGGGATTTCTATGTCCCTAGAGGGATAGATTTGTATGTCCCTAGAGGGATTTCTATGTCCCTAGAGGGATTTCTATGTCCCTAGAGGGATAGATTTCTATGTCGCTAGAGGGATTTCTATGTCGCTAGAGAGATTTCTAGGTCCCTAGAGGGATAGATTTCTATGTCCCTAGAGGGATTTCTAGGTCCCTAGAGGGATAGATTTCTAGGTCCCTAGAGGGATAGATTTCTATGTCCCTAGAGGGATTTCTATGTCCCTAGAGGGATTTCTATGTCCCTAGAGGGATTTCTATGTCCCTAGAGGGATTTCTAGGTCCCTAGAGGGATTTCTAGGTCCCTAGAGGGATTTCTAGGTCCCTAGAGAGAGAGATTTCTATGTCCCTAGAGGGATTTCTATGTCGCTAGAGGGATTTCTATGTCGCTAGAGAGATTTCTAGGTCCCTAGAGGGATTTCTATGTCGCTAGAGGGATTTCTAGGTCCCTAGAGGGATAGATTTCTATGTCCCTAGAGGGATTTCTTTGTCCCTAGAGAGATTTCTAGGTCCCTAGAGGGATTTCTATGTCGCTAGAGGGATTTCTAGGTCCCTAGAGGGATAGATTTCTAGGTCCCTAGAAGGATTTCAATGTGCCTAGAGGGATTTCTAGGTCCCTAGAGGGATTTCTATGTCCCTAGAGGGATAGATTTCTATGTCCCTAGAGGGATTTCTATGTCCCTAGAGGGATTTCTATGTCCCTAGAGGGATAGATTTCTAGGTCCCTAGAGGGATTTCTATGTCCCTAGAGGGATAGATTTCTATGTCCCTAGAGGGATTTCTATGTCCCTAGAGGGATTTCTATGTCCCTAGAGGGATAGATTTCTATGTCCCTAGAGGGATTTCTATGTCCCTAGAGGGATTTCTATGTCGCTAGAGGGATTTCTATGTCGCTAGAGGGATTTCTAGGTCCCTAGAGGGATAGATTTCTATGTCCCTAGAGGGATTTCTATGTCCCTAGAGAGATTTCTAGGTCCCTAGAGGGATTTCTATGTCGCTAGAGGGATTTCTAGGTCCCTAGAGGGATAGATTTCTAGGTCCCTAGAGGGATTTCAATGTCCCTAGAGGGATTTCTAGGTCCCTAGAGGGATTTCTATGTCCCTAGAGGGATAGATTTCTATGTCCCTAGAGGGATTTCTAGGTCCCTAGAAGGATTTCTATGTCCCTAGAGGGATAGATTTCTATGTCCCTAGAGGGATTTCTATGTCCCTAGAGGGATTTCTAGGTCCCAAGAGGGATTTCTATGTCCCTAGAGGGATAGATTTCTATGTCCCTAGAGGGATTTCTATGTCCCTAGAGGGATAGATTTCTATGTCCCTAGAGGGATTTCTATGTCCCTAGAGGGATTTCTAGGTCCCTAGAGGGATTTCTAGGTCCCTAGAGGGATTTCTAGGTCCCTAGAGGGATTTCTAGGTCCCTAGAGAGAGAGATATCTATGTCCCTAGAGGGATTTCTATGTCGCTAGAGGGATTTCTATGTCGCTAGAGAGATTTCTAGGTCCCTAGAGGGATTTCTATGTCGCTAGAGGGATTTCTAGGTCCCTAGAGGGATAGATTTCTAGGTCCCTAGAGGGATAGATTTCTATGTCCCTAGAGGGATTTCTATGTCCCTAGAGGGATTTCTAGGTCCCTAGAGGGATAGATTTCTATGTCCCTAGAGGGATTTCTAGGTCCCTAGAGAATTAGATTTCTAGGTCCCTAGAGGGATTTCAATGTCCCTAGAGGGATTTCTAGGTCCCTAGAGGGATTTCTATGTCCCTAGAGGTATAGATTTCTATGTCCCTAGAGGGATTTCTATGTCCCTAGAGGGATTTCTAGGTCCCTAGAGGGATTTCTAGGTCCCTAGAGGGATAGATTTCTATGTCCCTAGAGGGATTTCTATGTCCCTAGAGAGATTTCTAGGTCCCTAGAGGGATTTCTATGTCGCTAGAGGGATTTCTAGGTCCCTAGAGGGATAGATTTCTAGGTCCCTAGAGGGATTTCAATGTCCCTAGAGGGATTTCTAGGTCCCTAGAGGGATAGATTTCTAGGTCCCTAGAGGGATAGATTTCTATGTCCCTAGAGGGATTTCTATGTCCCTAGAGGGATTTCTAGGTCCCTAGAGGGATAGATTTCTATGTCCCTAGAGGGATTTCTAGGTCCCTAGAGAATTAGATTTCTAGGTCCCTAGAGGGATTTCAATGTCCCTAGAGGGATTTCTAGGTCCCTAGAGGGATTTCTAGGTCCCTAGAGGGATTTCTATGTCCCTAGAGGGATTTCTATGTCCCTAGAGGGATTTCTAGGTCCCTAGAGGGATAGATTTCTATGTCCCTAGAGGGATTTCTATGTCCCTAGAGAGATTTCTAGGTCCCTAGAGGGATTTCTATGTCGCTAGAGGGATTTCTAGGTCCCTAGAGGGATTTCAATGTCCCTAGAGGGATTTCTAGGTCCCAAAAGGGATTTCTATGTCCTTAGAGGGATAGATTTCTATGTCCCTAGAGGGATTTATATGTTCCTAGAGAGATTTCAAGGTCCCTAGAGAGATTTCTATGTCGCTAGAGAGATTTCTAGGTCCCTAGAGGGATAGATTTCTAGGTCCCTAGAGGGATTTCAATGTCCCTAGAGGGATTTCTATGTCCCTAGAGGGATAGATTTCTATGTCCCTAGAGGGATTTCTATGTCCCTAGAGAGATTTCTAGGTCCCTAGAGAGATTTCTATGTCGCTAGAGGGATTTCTAGGTCCCTAGAGGGATAGATTTCTAGGTCCCTAGAGGGATTTCAATGTCCCTAGAGGGATTTCTAGGTCCCTAGAGGGATTTCTAGGTCCCTAGAGAGAGAGATATCTATGTCCCTAGAGGGATAGATTTCTATGTCCCTAGAGGGATTTCTATGTCCCTAGAGGGATTTCTAGGTCCCTAGAGGGATTTCTAGGTCCCTAGAGGGATTTCTAGGTCCCTAGAGGGATTTCTAGGTCGCTAGAGAGATTTCTATGTCGCTAGAGGGATTTCTAGGTCCCTAGAGGGATAGATTTCTATGTCCCTAGAGGGATTTCTATGTCCCTAGAGAGATTTCTAGGTCCCTAGAGGGATTTCTATGTCGCTAGAGGGATTTCTAGGTCCCTAGAGGGATGGATTTCTAGGTCCCTAGAGGGATTTCTATGTCCCTAGAGGGATAGATTTCTATGTCCCTAGAGGGATTTCTATGTCCCTAGAGGGATTTCTATGTCCCAAGAGGGATTTCTATGTCCCTAGAGGGATAGATTTCTATGTCCCTAGAGGGATTTCTATGTCCCTAGAGGAATTTCTATGTCCCTAGAGGGATAGATTTCTATGTCCCTAGAGGGATTTCTATGTCCCTAGAGAGATTTCTAGGTCCCTAGAGGGATTTCTATGTCGCTAGAGGGATTTCTAGGTCCCTAGAGGGATAGATTTCTAGGTCCCTAGAGGGATTTCAATGTCCCTAGAGGGATTTCTAGGTCCCTAGAGGGATTTCTAGGTCCCTAGAGGGATTTCTATGTCCCTAGAGGGATAGATTTCTATGTCCCTAGAGGGATTTCTAGGTCCCTAGAGGGATTTCTATGTCCCTAGAGGGATAGATTTCTATGTCCCTAGAGGGATTTCTATGTCCCTAGAGGGATTTCTATGTCCCTAGAGGGATTTCTAGGTCCCAAGAGGGATTTCTATGTCCCTAGAGGGATAGATTTCTATGTCCCTAGAGGGATTTCTATGTCCCTAGAGGGATAGATTTCTATGTCCCTAGAGGGATTTCAATGTCCCTAGAGGGATTTCTAGGTCCCTAGAGGGATTTCTATGTCCCTAGAGGGATAGATTTGTATGTCCCTAGAGGGATTTCTATGTCCCTAGAGGGATTTCTATGTCCCTAGAGGGATTTCTAGGTCCCTAGAGGGATTTCTAGGTCGCTAGAGAGATTTCTAGGTCCCTAGAGGGATTTCTATGTCCCTAGAGAGATTTCTAGGTCCCTAGAGGGATAGATTTCTATGTCCCTAGAGGGATTTCTAGGTCCCTAGAGGGATAGATTTCTATGTCCCTAGAGGGATTTCTATGTCGCTAGAGGGATTTCTAGGTCCCTAGAGGGATAGATTTCTAGGTCCCTAGAGGGATTTCAATGTCCCTAGAGGGATTTCTAGGTCCCTAGAGGGATTTCTATGTCCCTAGAGGGATAGATTTCTATGTCCCTAGAGGGATTTCTATGTCCCTAGAGAGATTTCTAGGTCCCTAGAGGGATTTCTATGTCCCTAGAGGGATTTCTATGTCCCTAGAGGGATTTCTAGGTCCCTAGAGGGATTTCTAGGTCCCTAGAGGGATTTCTAGGTCCCTAGAGGGATTTCTAGGTCCCTAGAGAGAGAGATATCTATGTCCCTAGAGGGATTTCTATGTCGCTAGAGGGATTTCTATGTCGCTAGAGAGATTTCTAGGTCCCTAGAGGGATTTCTATGTCGCTAGAGGGATTTCTAGGTCCCTAGAGGGATAGATTTCTAGGTCCCTAGAGGGATAGATTTCTATGTCCCTAGAGGGATTTCTATGTCCCTAGAGGGATTTCTAGGTCCCTAGAGGGATAGATTTCTATGTCCCTAGAGGGATTTCTAGGTCCCTAGAGAATTAGATTTCTAGGTCCCTAGAGGGATTTCAATGTCCCTAGAGGGATTTCTAGGTCCCTAGAGGGATTTCTATGTCCCTAGAGGTATAGATTTCTATGTCCCTAGAGGGATTTCTATGTCCCTAGAGGGATTTCTAGGTCCCTAGAGGGATTTCTAGGTCCCTAGAGGGATAGATTTCTATGTCCCTAGAGGGATTTCTATGTCCCTAGAGAGATTTCTAGGTCCCTAGAGGGATTTCTATGTCGCTAGAGGGATTTCTAGGTCCCTAGAGGGATAGATTTCTAGGTCCCTAGAGGGATTTCAGTGTCCCTAGAGGGATTTCTAGGTCCCTAGAGGGATTTCTATGTCCCTAGAGGGATAGATTTGTATGTCCCTAGAGGGATTTCTATGTCCCTAGAGGGATTTCTATGTCCCTAGAGGGATAGATTTCTATGTCGCTAGAGGGATTTCTATGTCGCTAGAGAGATTTCTTGGTCCCTAGAGGGATTTCTATGTCGCTAGAGGGATTTCTATGTCCCTAGAGAGATTTCTAGGTCCCTAGAGGGATTTCTATGTCCCTAGAGGGATTTCTATGTCCCTAGAGGGATTTCTAGGTCCCTAGAGGGATAGATTTCTATGTCCCTAGAGGGATTTCTATGTCCCTAGAGAGATTTCTAGGTCCCTAGAGGGATTTCTATGTCGCTAGAGGGATTTCTAGGTCCCTAGAGGGATAGATTTCTAGGTCCCTAGAGGGATTTCAATGTCCCTAGAGGGATTTCTAGGTCCCTAGAGGGATTTCTATGTCCCTAGAGGGATAGATTTCTATGTCCCTAGAGGGATTTATATGTTCCTAGAGAGATTTCAAGGTCCCTAGAGAGATTTCTATGTCGCTAGAGAGATTTCTAGGTCCCTAGAGGGATAGATTTCTAGGTCCCTAGAGGGATTTCAATGTCCCTAGAGGGATTTCTATGTCCCTAGAGGGATAGATTTCTATGTCCCTAGAGGGATTTCTATGTCCCTAGAGAGATTTCTAGGTCCCTAGAGGGATTTCTATGTCGCTAGAGGGATTTCTAGGTCCCTAGAGGGATAGATTTCTAGGTCCCTAGAGGGATTTCAATGTCCCTAGAGGGATTTCTAGGTCCCTAGAGGGATTTCTAGGTCCCTAGAGAGAGAGATATCTATGTCCCTAGAGGGATAGATTTCTATGTCCCTAGAGGGATTTCTATGTCCCTAGAGGGATTTCTAGGTGCCTAGAGGGATTTCTAGGTCCCTAGAGGGATTTCTAGGTCCCTAGAGGGATTTCTAGGTCGCTAGAGAGATTTCTATGTCGCTAGAGGGATTTCTAGGTCCCTAGAGGGATAGATTTCTATGTCCCTAGAGGGATTTCTATGTCCCTAGAGAGATTTCTAGGTCCCTAGAAGGATTTCTATGTCGCTAGAGGGATTTCTAGGTCCCTAGAGGGATGGATTTCTAGGTCCCTAGAGGGATTTCTATGTCCCTAGAGGGATAGATTTCTATGTCCCTAGAGGGATTTCTATGTCCCTAGAGGGATTTCTATGTCCCAAGAGGGATTTCTATGTCCCTAGAGGGATAGATTTCTATGCCCCTAGAGGGATTTCTATGTCCCTAGAGGAATTTCTATGTCCCTAGAGGGATAGATTTCTATGTCCCTAGAGGGATTTCTATGTCCCTAGAGAGATTTCTAGGTCCCTAGAGGGATTTCTATGTCGCTAGAGGGATTTCTAGGTCCCTAGAGGGATAGATTTCTAGGTCCCTAGAGGGATTTCAATGTCCCTAGAGGGATTTCTAGGTCCCTAGAGGGATTTCTAGGTCCCTAGAGGGATTTCTATGTCCCTAGAGGGATAGATTTCTATGTCCCTAGAGGGATTTCTAGGTCCCTAGAGGGATTTCTATGTCCCTAGAGGGATTGATTTCTATGTCCCTAGAGGGATTTCTATGTCCCTAGAGGGATTTCTATGTCCCTAGAGGGATTTCTAGGTCCCAAGAGGGATTTCTATGTCCCTAGAGGGATAGATTTCTATGTCCCTAGAGGGATTTCTATGTCCCTAGAGGGATAGATTTCTATGTCCCTAGAGGGATTTCAATGTCCCTAGAGGGATTTCTAGGTCCCTAGAGGGATTTCTATGTCCCTAGAGGGATAGATTTGTATGTCCCTAGAGGGATTTCTATGTCCCTAGAGGGATTTCTATGTCCCTAGAGGGATTTCTAGGTCCCTAGAGGGATTTCTAGGTCGCTAGAGAGATTTCTAGGTCCCTAGAGGGATTTCTATGTCCCTAGAGAGATTTCTAGGTCCCTAGAGGGATAGATTTCTATGTCCCTAGAGGGATTTCTAGGTCCCTAGAGGGATAGATTTCTATGTCCCTAGAGGGATTTCTATGTCCCTAGAGAGATTTCTAGGTCCCTAGAGGGATTTCTATGTCGCTAGAGGGATTTCTAGGTCCCTAGAGGGATAGATTTCTAGGTCCCTAGAGGGATTTCAATGTCCCTAGAGGGATTTCTAGGTCCCTAGAGGGATTTATATGTCCCTAGAGGGATAGATTTCTATGTCCCTAGAGGGATTTCTATGTCCCTAGAGAGATTTCTAGGTCCCTAGAGAGATTTCTATGTCGCTAGAGGGATTTCTAGGTCCCTAGAGGGATAGATTTCTAGGTCCCTAGAGGGATTTCAATGTCCCTAGAGGGATTTCTATGTCCCTAGAGGGATAGATTTCTATGTCCCTAGAGGGATTTCTATGTCCCTAGAGAGATTTCTAGGTCCCTAGAGGGATTTCTATGTCGCTAGAGGGATTTCTAGGTCCCTAGAGGGATAGATTTCTAGGTCCCTAGAGGGATTTCAATGTCCCTAGAGGGATTTCTAGGTCCCTAGAGGGATTTCTAGGTCCCTAGAGAGAGAGATATCTATGTCCCTAGAGGGATAGATTTCTATGTCCCTAGAGGGATTTCTATGTCCCTAGAGGGATTTCTAGGTCCCTAGAGGGATTTCTAGGTCCCTAGAGGGATTTCTAGGTCGCTAGAGAGATTTCTATGTCGCTAGAGGGATTTCTAGGTCCCTAGAGGGATAGATTTCTATGTCCCTAGAGGGATTTCTATGTCCCTAGAGAGATTTCTAGGTCCCTAGAGGGATTTCTATGTCGCTAGAGGGATTTCTAGGTCCCTAGAGGGATAGATTTCTAGGTCCCTAGAGGGATTTCTATGTCCCTAGAGGGATAGATTTCTATGTCCCTAGAGGGATTTCTATGTCCCTAGAGGAATTTCTATGTCCCTAGAGGGATAGATTTCTATGTCCCTAGAGGGATTTCTATATCCCTAGAGAGATTTCTAGGTCCCTAGAGGGATTTCTATGTCGCTAGAGGGATTTCTAGGTCCCTAGAGGGATAGATTTCTAGGTCCCTAGAGGGATTTCAATGTCCCTAGAGGGATTTCTAGGTCCCTAGAGGGATTTCTAGGTCCCTAGAGGGATTTCTATGTCCCTAGAGGGATAGATTTCTATGTCCCTAGAGGGATTTCTAGGTCCCTAGAGGGATTTCTATGTCCCTAGAGGGATAGATTTCTATGTCCCTAGAGGGATTTCTATGTCCCTAGAGGGATTTCTATGTCCCTAGAGGGATTTCTAGGTCCCAAGAGGGATTTCTATGTCCCAAGAGGGATTTCTATGTCCCTAGAGGGATAGATTTCTATGTCCCTAGAGGGATTTCTATGTCCCTAGAGGGATAGATTTCTATGTCCCTAGAGGGATTTCAATGTCCCTTGAGGGATTTCTAGGTCCCTAGAGGGATAGATTTCTATGTCCCTAGAGGGATAGATTTCTATGTCCCTAGAGGGATTTCTAGGTCCCTAGAGGGATTTCTATGTCCCTAGAGGGATAGATTTCTATGTCCCTAGAGGGATTTCTATGTCCCTAGAGGGATTTCTATGTCCCTAGAGGGATTTCTAGGTCCCAAGAGGGATTTCTATGTCCCTAGAGGGATAGATTTCTATGTCCCTAGAGGGATTTCTATGTCCCTAGAGGGATAGATTTCTATGTCCCTAGAGGGATTTCAATGTCCCTAGAGGGATTTCTAGGTCCCTAGAGGGATAGATTTCTATGTCCCTAGAGGGATTTCTAGGTCCCAAGAGGGATTTCTATGTCCCTAGAGGGATAGATTTCTATGTCCCTAGAGGGATTTCTATGTCCCTATAGGGATTTCTAGGTCCCTAGAGGGATTTCTAGGTCCCTAGAGGGATAGATTTCTATGTCCCTAGAGGGATTTCTATGTCCCTAGAGGGATTTCTAGGTCCCTAGAGGGATTTCTATGTCCCTAGAGGGATAGATTTGTATGTCCCTAGAGGGATTTCTATGTCCCTAGAGGGATTTCTATGTCCCTAGAGGGATAGATTTCTATGTCGCTAGAGGGATTTCTATGTCGCTAGAGAGATTTCTAGGTCCCTAGAGGGATAGATTTCTATGTCCCTAGAGGGATTTCTAGGTCCCTAGAGGGATAGATTTCTAGGTCCCTAGAGGGATAGATTTCTATGTCCCTAGAGGGATTTCTATGTCCCTAGAGGGATTTCTATGTCCCTAGAGGGATTTCTATGTCCCTAGAGGGATTTCTATGTCCCTAGAGGGATTTCTATGTCCCTAGAGGGATTTCTAGGTCCCAAGAGGGATTTCTATGTCCCTAGAGGGATAGATTTCTATGTCCCTAGAGGGATTTCTATGTCCCTAGAGGGATAGATTTCTATGTCCCTAGAGGGATTTCAATGTCCCTAGAGGGATTTCTAGGTCCCTAGAGGGATAGATTTCTATGTCCCTAGAGGGATTTCTAGGTCCCAAGAGGGATTTCTATGTCCCTAGAGGGATAGATTTCTATGTCCCTAGAGGGATTTCTATGTCCCTATAGGGATTTCTAGGTCCCTAGAGGGATTTCTAGGTCCCTAGAGGGATTTCTATGTCCCTAGAGGGATAGATTTGTATGTCCCTAGAGGGATTTCTATGTCCCTAGAGGGATTTCTATGTCCCTAGAGGGATAGATTTCTATGTCGCTAGAGGGATTTCTATGTCGCTAGAGAGATTTCTAGGTCCCTAGAGGGATAGATTTCTATGTCCCTAGAGGGATTTCTAGGTCCCTAGAGGGATAGATTTCTAGGTCCCTAGAGGGATAGATTTCTATGTCCCTAGAGGGATTTCTATGTCCCTAGAGGGATTTCTAGGTCCCTAGAGGGATTTCTAGGTCCCTAGAGGGATTTCTAGGTCCCTAGAGAGAGAGATTTCTATGTCCCTAGAGGGATTTCTATGTCGCTAGAGGGATTTCTATGTCGCTAGAGAGATTTCTAGGTCCCTAGAGGGATTTCTATGTCGCTAGAGGGATTTCTAGGTCCCTAGAGGGATAGATTTCTAGGTCCCTAGAGGGATTTCAATGTGCCTAGAGGGATTTCTAGGTCCCTAGAGGGATTTCTATGTCCCTAGAGGGATAGATTTCTATGTCCCTGGAGGGATTTCTATGTCCCTAGAGGGATTTCTATGTCCCTAGAGGGATAGATTTCTAGGTCCCTAGAGGGCTTTCTATGTCCCTAGAGGGATAGATTTCTATGTCCCTAGAGGGATTTCTATGTCCCTAGAGGGATTTCTATGTCCCTAGAGGGATAGATTTCTATGTCCCTAGAGGGATTTCTATGTCCCTAGAGGGATTTCTATGTCGCTAGAGGGATTTCTATGTCGCTAGAGGGATTTCTAGGTCCCTAGAGGGATAGATTTCTATGTCCCTAGAGGGATTTCTATGTCCCTAGAGAGATTTCTAGGTCCCTAGAGGGATTTCTATGTCGCTAGAGGGATTTCTAGGTCCCTAGAGGGATAGATTTCTAGGTCCCTAGAGGGATTTCAATGTCCCTAGAGGGATTTCTAGGTCCCTAGAGGGATTTCTATGTCCCTAGAGGGATAGATTTCTATGTCCCTAGAGGGATTTCTAGGTCCCTAGAAGGATTTCTATGTCCCTAGAGGGATAGATTTCTATGTCCCTAGAGGGATTTCTATGTCCCTAGAGGGATTTCTAGGTCCCAAGAGGGATTTCTATGTCCCTAGAGGGATAGATTTCTATGTCCCTAGAGGGATTTCTATGTCCCTAGAGGGATAGATTTCTATGTCCCTAGAGGGATTTCTATGTCCCTAGAGGGATTTCTAGGTCCCTAGAGGGATTTCTAGGTCCCTAGAGGGATTTCTAGGTCCCTAGAGGGATTTCTAGGTCCCTAGAGAGAGAGATATCTATGTCCCTAGAGGGATTTCTATGTCGCTAGAGGGATTTCTATGTCGCTAGAGAGATTTCTAGGTCCCTAGAGGGATTTCTATGTCGCTAGAGGGATTTCTAGGTCCCTAGA
Source organism: Troilus luridus (assembly GCA_964056705.1). Taxonomy (NCBI): domain Eukaryota; kingdom Metazoa; phylum Arthropoda; class Insecta; order Hemiptera; family Pentatomidae; genus Troilus; species Troilus luridus. Next base: position 100,668,003 of record OZ057415.1, read on the forward strand.
GGGATAGATTTCTAGGTCCCTAGAGGGATAGATTTCTATGTCCCTAGAGGGATTTCTATGTCCCTAGAGGGATTTCTAGGTCCCTAGAGGGATAGATTTCTATGTCCCTAGAGGGATTTCTAGGTCCCTAGAGGGATAGATTTCTAGGTCCCTAGAGGGATTTCAATGTCCCTAGAGGGATTTCTAGGTCCCTAGAGGGATTTCTATGTCCCTAGAGGTATAGATTTCTATGTCCCTAGAGGGATTTCTATGTCCCTAGAGGGATTTCTAGGTCCCTAGAGAGATTTCTAGGTCCCTAGAGGGATAGATTTCTATGTCCCTAGAGGGATTTCTATGTCCCTAGAGAGATTTCTAGGTCCCTAGAGGGATTTCTATGTCGCTAGAGGGATTTCTAGGTCCCTAGAGGGATAGATTTCTAGGTCCCTAGAGGGATTTCAATGTCCCTAGAGGGATTTCTAGGTCCCTAGAGGGATTTCTATGTCCCTAGAGGGATAGATTTGTATGTCCCTAGAGGGATTTCTATGTCCCTAGAGGGATTTCTATGTCCCTAGAGGGATAGATTTCTATGTCGCTAGAGGGATTTCTATGTCGCTAGAGAGATTTCTAGGTCCCTAGAGGGATTTCTATGTCGCTAGAGGGATTTCTATGTCCCTAGAGAGATTTCTAGGTCCCTAGAGGGATTTCTATGTCGCTAGAGGGATTTCTAGGTCCCTAGAGGGATAGATTTCTAGGTCCCTAGAGGGATTTCAATGTCCCTAGAGGGATTTCTAGGTCCCTAGAGGGATTTCTAGGTCCCTAGAGGGATTTCTATGTCCCTAGAGGGATAGATTTCTATGTCCCTAGAGGGATTTCTAGGTCCCTAGAGGGATTTCTATGTCCCTAGAGGGATAGATTTCTATGTCCCTAGAGGGATTTCTATGTCCCTAGAGGGATTTCTATGTCCCTAGGGGGATTTCTAGGTCCCAAGAGGGATTTCTATGTCCCTAGAGGGATAGATTTCTATGTCCCTAGAGGGATTTCTATGTCCCTAGAGGGATAGATTTCTATGTCCCTAGAGGGATTTCAATGTCCCTAGAGGGATTTCTAGGTCCCTAGAGGGATAGATTTCTATGTCCCTAGAGGGATTTCTAGGTCCCAAGAGGGATTTCTATGTCCCTAGAGGGATAGATTTCTATGTCCCTAGAGGGATTTCTATGTCCCTATAGGGATTTCTAGGTCCCTAGAGGGATAGATTTCTATGTCCCCAGAGGGATTTCTATGTCCCTAGAGGGATTTCTAGGTCCCTAGAGGGATTTCTATGTCCCTAGAGGGATAGATTTGTATGTCCCTAGAGGGATTTCTATGTCCCTAGAGGGATTTCTATGTCCCTAGAGGGATAGATTTCTATGTCGCTAGAGGGATTTCTATGTCGCTAGAGAGATTTCTAGGTCCCTAGAGGGATAGATTTCTATGTCCCTAGAGGGATTTCTAGGTCCCTAGAGGGATAGATTTCTAGGTCCCTAAAGGGATAGATTTCTATGTCCCTAGAGGGATTTCTATGTCCCTAGAGGGATTTCTATGTCCCTAGAGGGATTTCTATGTCCCTAGAGGGATTTCTAGGTCCCTAGAGGGATTTCTAGGTCCCTAGAGGGATTTCTAGGTCCCTAGAGAGAGAGATTTCTATGTCCCTAGAGGGATTTCTATGTCGCTAGAGGGATTTCTATGTCGCTAGAGAGATTTCTAGGTCCCTAGAGGGATTTCTATGTCGCTAGAGGGATTTCTAGGTCCCTAGAGGGATAGATTTCTATGTCCCTAGAGGGATTTCTATGTCCCTAGAGAGATTTCTAGGTCCCTAGAGGGATTTCTATGTCGCTAGAGGGATTTCTAGGTCCCTAGAGGGATAGATTTCTAGGTCCCTAGAGGGATTTCAATGTGCCTAGAGGGATTTCTAGGTCCCTAGAGGGATTTCTATGTCCCTAGAGGGATAGATTTCTATGTCCCTAGAGGGATTTCTATGTCCCTAGAGGGATTTCTATGTCCCTAGAGGGATAGATTTCTAGGTCCCTAGAGGGATTTCTATGTCCCTAGAGGGATAGATTTCTATGTCCCTAGAGGGATTTCTATGTCCCTAGAGGGATTTCTATGTCCCTAGAGGGATAGATTTCTATGTCCCTAGAGGGATTTCTATGTCCCTAGAGGGATTTCTATGTCGCTAGAGGGATTTCTATGTCGCTAGAGGGATTTCTAGGTCCCTAGAGGGATAGATTTCTATGTCCCTAGAGGGATTTCTATGTCCCTAGAGAGATTTCTAGGTCCCTAGAGGGATTTCTATGTCGCTAGAGGGATTTCTAGGTCCCTAGAGGGATAGATTTCTAGGTCCCTAGAGGGATTTCAATGTCCCTAGAGGGATTTCTAGGTCCCTAGAGGGATTTCTATGTCCCTAGAGGGATAGATTTCTATGTCCCTAGAGGGATTTCTAGGTCCCTAGAAGGATTTCTATGTCCCTAGAGGGATAGATTTCTATGTCCCTAGAGGGATTTCTATGTCCCTAGAGGGATTTCTAGGTCCCAAGAGGGATTTCTATGTCCCTAGAGGGATAGATTTCTATGTCCCTAGAGGGATTTCTATGTCCCTAGAGGGATAGATTTCTATGTCCCTAGAGGGATTTCTATGTCCCTAGAGGGATTTCTAGGTCCCTAGAGGGATTTCTAGGTCCCTAGAGGGATTTCTAGGTCCCTAGAGGGATTTCTAGGTCCCTAGAGAGAGAGATATCTATGTCCCTAGAGGGATTTCTATGTCGCTAGAGAGATTTCTAGGTCCCTAGAGGGATTTCTATGTCGCTAGAGGGATTTCTAGGTCCCTAGAGGGATAGATTTCTAGGTCCCTAGAGGGATAGATTTCTATGTCCCTAGAGGGATTTCTATGTCCCTAGAGGGATTTCTAGGTCCCTAGAGGGATAGATTTCTATGTCCCTAGAGGGATTTCTAGGTCCCTAGAGGGATAGATTTCTAGGTCCCTAGAGGGATTTCAATGTCCCTAGAGGGATTTCTAGGTCCCTAGAGGGATTTCTATGTCCCTAGAGGTATAGATTTCTATGTCCCTAGAGGGATTTCTATGTCCCTAGAGGGATTTCTAGGTCCCTAGAGGAATTTCTAGGTCCCTAGAGGGATAGATTTCTATGTCCCTAGAGGGATTTCTATGTCCCTAGAGAGATTTCTAGGTCCCTAGAGGGATTTCTATGTCGCTAGAGGGATTTCTAGGTCCCTAGAGGGATAGATTTCTAGGTCCCTAGAGGGATTTCAATGTCCCTAGAGGGATTTCTAGGTCCCTAGAGGGATTTCTATGTCCCTAGAGGGATAGATTTGTATGTCCCTAGAGGGATTTCTATGTCCCTAGAGGGATTTCTATGTCCCTAGAGGGATAGATTTCTATGTCGCTAGAGGGATTTCTATGTCGCTAGAGAGATTTCTAGGTCCCTAGAGGGATTTCTATGTCGCTAGAGGGATTTCTATGTCCCTAGAGAGATTTCTAGGTCCCTAGAGGGATTTCTATGTCGCTAGAGGGATTTCTAGGTCCCTAGAGGGATTTCTATGTCCCTAGAGGGATAGATTTCTATGTCCCTAGAGGGATTTCTATGTCCCTAGAGGGATTTCTATGTCCCTAGAGGGATTTCTAGGTCCCTAGAGGGATAGATTTCTAGGTCCCTAGAGGGATTTCAATGTCCCTAGAGGGATTTCTATGTCCCTAGAGAGATTTCTAGGTCCCTAGAGGGATTTCTATGTCCCTAGAGGGATAGATTTCTAGGTCCCTAGAGGGATTTCAATGTCCCTAGAGGGATTTCTAGGTCCCTAGAGGGATTTCTATGTCCCTAGAGGGATTTCTAGGTCCCTAGAGGGATTTCTAGGTCCCTAGAGGGATTTCTAGGTCCCTAGAGGGATTTCTAGGTCGCTAGAGAGATTTCTATGTCTCTAGAGGGATTTCTAGGTCCCTAGAGGGATAGATTTCTATGTCCCTAGAGGGATTTCTATGTCCCTAGAGAGATTTCTAGGTCCCTAGAGGGATTTCTATGTCGCTAGAGGGATTTCTAGGTCCCTAGAGGGATGGATTTCTAGGTCCCTAGAGGGATTTCTATGTCCCTAGAGGGATAGATTTCTATGTCCCTAGAGGGATTTCTATGTCCCTAGAGGGATTTCTATGTCCCAAGAGGGATTTCTATGTCCCTAGAGGGATAGATTTCTATGTCCCTAGAGGGATTTCTATGTCCCTAGAGGAATTTCTATGTCCCTAGAGGGATAGATTTCTATGTCCCTAGAGGGATTTCTATGTCCCTAGAGAGATTTCTAGGTCCCTAGAGGGATTTCTATGTCGCTAGAGGGATTTCTAGGTCCCTAGAGGGATAGATTTCTAGGTCCCTAGAGGGATTTCAATGTCCCTAGAGGGATTTCTAGGTCCCTAGAGGGATTTCTAGGTCCCTAGAGGGATTTCTATGTCCCTAGAGGGATAGATTTCTATGTCCCTAGAGGGATTTCTAGGTCCCTAGAGGGATTTCTATGTCCCTAGAGGGATAGATTTCTATGTCCCTAGAGGGATTTCTATGTCCCTAGAGGGATTTCTATGTCCCTAGAGGGATTTCTAGGTCCCAAGAGGGATTTCTATGTCCCTAGAGGGATAGATTTCTATATCCCTAGAGGGATTTCTATGTCCCTAGAGGGATAGATTTCTATGTCCCTAGAGGGATTTCAATGTCCCTAGAGGGATTTCTAGGTCCCTAGAGGGATTTCTATGTCCCTAGAGGGATAGATTTGTATGTCCCTAGAGGGATTTCTATGTCCCTAGAGGGATTTCTATGTCCCTAGAGGGATTTCTAGGTCCCTAGAGGGATTTCTAGGTCGCTAGAGAGATTTCTAGGTCCCTAGAGGGATTTCTATGTCCCTAGAGAGATTTCTAGGTCCCTAGAGGGATAGATTTCTATGTCCCTAGAGGGATTTCTAGGTCCCTAGAGGGATAGATTTCTATGTCCCTAGAGGGATTTCTATGTCCCTAGAGAGATTTCTAGGTCCCTAGAGGGATTTCTATGTCGCTAGAGGGATTTCTAGGTCCCTAGAGGGATAGATTTCTAGGTCCCTAGAGGGATTTCAATGTCCCTAGAGGGATTTCTAGGTCCCTAGAGGGATTTCTATGTCCCTAGAGGGATAGATTTCTATGTCCCTAGAGGGATTTCTATGTCCCTAGAGAGATTTCTAGGTCCCTAGAGAGATTTCTATGTCGCTAGAGGGATTTCTAGGTCCCTAGAGGGATAGATTTCTAGGTCCCTAGAGGGATTTCAATGTCCCTAGAGGGATTTCTATGTCCCTAGAGGGATAGATTTCTATGTCCCTAGAGGGATTTCTATGTCCCTAGAGAGATTTCTAGGTCCCTAGAGGGATTTCTATGTCGCTAGAGGGATTTCTAGGTCCCTAGAGGGATAGATTTCTAGGTCCCTAGAGGGATTTCTAGGTCCCTAGAGGGATTTCTAGGTCCCTAGAGAGAGAGATATCTATGTCCCTAGAGGGATAGATTTCTATGTCCCTAGAGGGATTTCTATGTCCCTAGAGGGATTTCTAGGTCCCTAGAGGGATTTCTAGGTCCCTAGAGGGATTTCTAGGTCGCTAGAGAGATTTCTATGTCGCTAGAGGGATTTCTAGGTCCCTAGAGGGATAGATTTCTATGTCCCTAGAGGGATTTCTATGTCCCTAGAGAGATTTCTAGGTCCCTAGAGGGATTTCTATGTCGCTAGAGGGATTTCTAGGTCCCTAGAGGGATAGATTTCTAGGTCCCTAGAGGGATTTCTATGTCCCTAGAGGGATAGATTTCTATGTCCCTAGAGGGATTTCTATGTCCCTAGAGGAATTTCTATGTCCCTAGAGGGATAGATTTCTATGTCCCTAGAGGGATTTCTATATCCCTAGAGAGATTTCTAGGTCCCTAGAGGGATTTCTATGTCGCTAGAGGGATTTCTAGGTCCCTAGAGGGATAGATTACTAGGTCCCTAGAGGGATTTCAATGTCCCTAGAGGGATTTCTAGGTCCCTAGATGGATTTCTAGGTCCCTAGAGGGATTTCTATGTCCCTAGAGGGATAGATTTCTATGTCCCTAGAGGGATTTCTAGGTCCCTAGAGGGATTTCTATGTCCCTAGAGGGATAGATTTCTATGTCCCTAGAGGGATTTCTATGTCCCTAGAGGGATTTCTATGTCCCTAGAGGGATTTCTAGGTCCCAAGAGGGATTTCTATGTCCCTAGAGGGATAGATTTCTATGTCCCTAGAGGGATTTCTATGTCCCTAGAGGGATAGATTTCTATGTCCCTAGAGGGATTTCAATGTCCCTAGAGGGATTTCTAGGTCCCTAGAGGGATTTCTATGTCCCTAGAGGGATAGATTTGTATGTCCCTAGAGGGATTTCTATGTCCCTAGAGGGATTTCTATGTCCCTAGAGGGATTTCTAGGTCCCTAGAGGGATTTCTAGGTCGCTAGAGAGATTTCTAGGTCCCTAGAGGGATTTCTATGTCCCTAGAGAGATTTCTAGGTCCCTAGAGGGATAGATTTCTATGTCCCTAGAGGGATTTCTAGGTCCCTAGAGGGATAGATTTCTATGTCCCTAGAGGGATTTCTATGTCCCTAGAGAGATTTCTAGGTCCCTAGAGGGATTTCTATGTCGCTAGAGGGATTTCTAGGTCCCTAGAGGGATAGATTTCTAGGTCCCTAGAGGGATTTCAATGTCCCTAGAGGGATTTCTAGGTCCCTAGAGGGATTTCTATGTCCCTAGAGGGATAGATTTCTATGTCCCTAGAGGGATTTCTATGTCCCTAGAGAGATTTCTAGGTCCCTAGAGAGATTTCTATGTCGCTAGAGGGATTTCTAGGTCCCTAGAGGGATAGATTTCTAGGTCCCTAGAGGGATTTCAATGTCCCTAGAGGGATTTCTATGTCCCTAGAGGGATAGATTTCTATGTCCCTAGAGGGATTTCTATGTCCCTAGAGAGATTTCTAGGTCCCTAGAGGGATTTCTATGTCGCTAGAGGGATTTCTAGGTCCCTAGAGGGATAGATTTCTAGGTCCCTAGAGGGATTTCAATGTCCCTAGAGGGATTTCTAGGTCCCTAGAGGGATTTCTAGGTCCCTAGAGAGAGAGATATCTATGTCCCTAGAGGGATAGATTTCTATGTCCCTAGAGGGATTTCTATATCCCTAGAGAGATTTCTAGGTCCCTAGAGGGATTTCTATGTCGCTAGAGGGATTTCTAGGTCCCTAGAGGGATAGATTACTAGGTCCCTAGAGGGATTTCAATGTCCCTAGAGGGATTTCTAGGTCCCTAGAGGGATTTCTAGGTCCCTAGAGGGATTTCTATGTCCCTAGAGGGATAGATTTCTATGTCCCTAGAGGGATTTCTAGGTCCCTAGAGGGATTTCTATGTCCCTAGAGGGATTTCTAGGTCCCTAGAGAGAGAGATATCTATGTCCCTAGAGGGATAGATTTCTATGTCCCTAGAGGGATTTCTATGTCCCTAGAGGGATTTCTAGGTCCCTAGAGGGATTTCTAGGTCCCTAGAGGGATTTCTAGGTCCCTAGAGGGATTTCTAGGTCGCTAGAGAGATTTCTATGTCGCTAGAGGGATTTCTAGGTCCCTAGAGGGATAGATTTCTATGTCCCTAGAGGGATTTCTATGTCCCTAGAGAGATTTCTAGGTCCCTAGAGGGATTTCTATGTCGCTAGAGGGATTTCTAGGTCCCTAGAGGGATGGATTTCTAGGTCCCTAGAGGGATTTCTATGTCCCTAGAGGGGTAGATTTCTATGTCCCTAGAGGGATTTCTATGTCCCTAGAGGGATTTCTATGTCCCAAGAGGGATTTCTATGACGCTAGAGGGATAGATTTCTATGTCCCTCGAGGGATTTCTATGTCCCTAGAGGAATTTCTATGTCCCTAGAGGGATAGATTTCTATGTCCCTAGAGGGATTTCTATGTCCCTAGAGAGATTTCTAGGTCCCTAGAGGGATTTCTATGTCGCTAGAGGGATTTCTAGGTCCCTAGAGGGATAGATTTCTAGGTCCCTAGAGGGATTTCTATGTCCCTAGAGGGATAGATTTCTATGTCCCTAGAGGGATTTCTATGTCCCTAGAGGAATTTCTATGTCCCTAGAGGGATAGATTTCTATGTCCCTAGAGGGATTTCTATATCCCTAGAGAGATTTCTAGGTCCCTAGAGGGATTTCTATGTCGCTAGAGGGATTTCTAGGTCCCTAGAGGGATAGATTACTAGGTCCCTAGAGGGATTTCAATGTCCCTAGAGGGATTTCTAGGTCCCTAGAGGGATTTCTAGGTCCCTAGAGGGATTTCTATGTCCCTAGAGGGATAGATTTCTATGTCCCTAGAGGGATTTCTAGGTCCCTAGAGGGATTTCTATGTCCCTAGAGGGATAGATTTCTATGTCCCTAGAGGGATTTCTAGGTCCCAAGAGGGATTTCTATGTCCCTAGAGGGATAGATTTCTATGTCCCTAGAGGGATTTCTATGTCCCTAGAGGGATAGATTTCTATGTCCCTAGAGGGATTTCAATGTCCCTAGAGGGATTTCTAGGTCCCTAGAGGGATTTCTATGTCCCTAGAGGGATAGATTTGTATGTCCCTAGAGGGATTTCTATGTCCCTAGAGGGATTTCTATGTCCCTAGAGGGATTTCTAGGTCCCTAGAGGGATTTCTAGGTCGCTAGAGAGATTTCTAGGTCCCTAGAGGGATTTCTATGTCCCTAGAGAGATTTCTAGGTCCCTAGAGGGATAGATTTCTATGTCCCTAGAGGGATTTCTAGGTCCCTAGAGGGATAGATTTCTATGTCCCTAGAGGGATTTCTATGTCCCTAGAGAGATTTCTAGGTCCCTAGAGGGATTTCTATGTCGCTAGAGGGATTTCTAGGTCCCTAGAGGGATAGATTTCTAGGTCCCTAGAGGGATTTCAATGTCCCTAGAGGGATTTCTAGGTCCCTAGAGGGATTTCTATGTCCCTAGAGGGATAGATTTCTATGTCCCTAGAGGGATTTCTATGTCCCTAGAGAGATTTCTAGGTCCCTAGAGAGATTTCTATGTCGCTAGAGGGATTTCTAGGTCCCTAGAGGGATAGATTTCTAGGTCCCTAGAGGGATTTCAATGTCCCTAGCGGGATTTCTATGTCCCTAGAGGGATAGATTTCTATGTCCCTAGAGGGATTTCTATGTCCCTAGAGAGATTTCTAGGTCCCTAGAGGGATATCTATGTCGCTAGAGGGATTTCTAGGTCCCTAGAGGGATAGATTTCTAGGTCCCTAGAGGGATTTCAATGTCCCTAGAGGGATTTCTAGGTCCCTAGAGGGATTTCTAGGTCCCTAGAGAGAGAGATATCTATGTCCCTAGAGGGATAGATTTCTATGTCCCTAGAGGGATTTCTATATCCCTAGAGAGATTTCTAGGTCCCTAGAGGGATTTCTATGTCGCTAGAGGGATTTCTAGGTCCCTAGAGGGATAGATTACTAGGTCCCTAGAGGGATTTCAATGTCCCTAGAGGGATTTCTAGGTCCCTAGAGGGATTTCTAGGTCCCTAGAGGGATTTCTATGTCCCTAGAGGGATAGATTTCTATGTCCCTAGAGGGATTTCTAGGTCCCTAGAGGGATTTCTATGTCCCTAGAGGGATTTCTAGGTCCCTAGAGAGAGAGATATCTATGTCCCTAGAGGGATAGATTTCTATGTCCCTAGAGGGATTTCTATGTCCCTAGAGGGATTTCTAGGTCCCTAGAGGGATTTCTAGGTCCCTAGAGGGATGGATTTCTAGGTCCCTAGAGGGATTTCTATGTCCCTAGAGGGATAGATTTCTATGTCCCTAGAGGGATTTCTATGTCCCTAGAGGGATTTCTATGTCCCAAGAGGGATTTCTATGTCCCTAGAGGGATAGATTTCTATGTCCCTAGAGGGATTTCTATGTCCCTAGAGGAATTTCTATGTCCCTAGAGGGATAGATTTCTATGTCCCTAGAGGGATTTCTATGTCCCTAGAGAGATTTCTAGGTCCCTAGAGGGATTTCTATGTCGCTAGAGGGATTTCTAGGTCCCTAGAGGGATAGATTTCTAGGTCCCTAGAGGGATTTCTATGTCCCTAGAGGGATAGATTTCTATGTCCCTAGAGGGATTTCTATGTCCCTAGAGGAATTTCTATGTCCCTAGAGGGATAGATTTCTATGTCCCTAGAGGGATTTCTATATCCCTAGAGAGATTTCTAGGTCCCTAGAGGGATTTCTATGTCGCTAGAGGGATTTCTAGGTCCCTAGAGGGATAGATTACTAGGTCCCTAGAGGGATTTCAATGTCCCTAGAGGGATTTCTAGGTCCCTAGAGGGATTTCTAGGTCCCTAGAGGGATTTCTATGTCCCTAGAGGGATAGATTTCTATGTCCCTAGATGGATTTCTAGGTCCCTAGAGGGATTTCTATGTCCCTAGAGGGATTTCTAGGTCCCTAGAGAGAGAGATATCTATGTCCCTAGAGGGATAGATTTCTATGTCCCTAGAGGGATTTCTATGTCCCTAGAGGGATTTCTAGGTCCCTAGAGGGATTTCTAGGTCCCTAGAGGGATGGATTTCTAGGTCCCTAGAGGGATTTCTATGTCCCTAGAGGGATAGATTTCTATGTCCCTAGAGGGATTTCTATGTCCCTAGAGGGATTTCTATGTCCCAAGAGGGATTTCTATGTCCCTAGAGGGATAGATTTCTATGTCCCTAGAGGGATTTCTATGTCCCTAGAGGAATTTCTATGTCCCTAGAGGGATAGATTTCTATGTCCCTAGAGGGATTTCTATGTCCCTAGAGAGATTTCTAGGTCCCTAGAGGGATTTCTATGTCCCTAGAGGGATAGATTTCTATGTCCCTAGAGGGATTTCTAGGTCCCTAGAGGGATTTCTATGTCCCTAGAGGGATTTCTAGGTCCCTAGAGAGAGAGATATCTATGTCCCTAGAGGGATAGATTTCTATGTCCCTAGAGGGATTTCTATGTCCCTAGAGGGATTTCTAGGTCCCTAGAGGGATTTCTAGGTCCCTAGAGGGATGGATTTCTAGGTCCCTAGAGGGATTTCTATGTCCCTAGAGGGATAGATTTCTATGTCCCTAGAGGGATTTCTATGTCCCTAGAGGGATTTCTATGTCCCAAGAGGGATTTCTATGTCCCTAGAGGGATAGATTTCTATGTCCCTAGAGGGATTTCTATGTCCCTAGAGGAATTTCTATGTCCCTAGAGGGATAGATTTCTATGTCCCTAGAGGGATTTCTATGTCCCTAGAGAGATTTCTAGGTCCCTAGAGGGATTTCTATGTCGCTAGAGGGATTTCTAGGTCCCTAGAGGGATAGATTTCTAGGTCCCTAGAGGGATTTCTATGTCCCTAGAGGGATAGATTTCTATGTCCCTAGAGGGATTTCTATGTCCCTAGAGGAATTTCTATGTCCCTAGAGGGATAGATTTCTATGTCCCTAGAGGGATTTCTATATCCCTAGAGAGATTTCTAGGTCCCTAGAGGGATTTCTATGTCGCTAGAGGGATTTCTAGGTCCCTAGAGGGATAGATTACTAGGTCCCTAGAGGGATTTCAATGTCCCTAGAGGGATTTCTAGGTCCCTAGAGGGATTTCTAGGTCCCTAGAGGGATTTCTATGTCCCTAGAGGGATAGATTTCTATGTCCCTAGAGGGATTTCTAGGTCCCTAGAGGGATTTCTATGTCCCTAGAGGGATAGATTTCTATGTCCCTAGAGGGATTTCTAGGTCCCAAGAGGGATTTCTATGTCCCTAGAGGGATAGATTTCTATGTCCCTAGAGGGATTTCTATGTCCCTAGAGGGATAGATTTCTATGTCCCTAGAGGGATTTCAATGTCCCTAGAGGGATTTCTATGTCCCTAGAGGGATTTCTATGTCCCAAGAGGGATTTCTATGTCCCTAGAGGGATAGATTTCTATGTCTCTAGAGGGATTTCTATGTCCCTAGAGGAATTTCTATGTCCCTAGAGGGATAGATTTCTATGTCCCTAGAGGGATTTCTATGTCCCTAGAGAGATTTCTAGGTCCCTAGAGGGATTTCTATGTCGCTAGAGGGATTTCTAGGTCCCTAGAGGGATAGATTTCTAGGTCCCTAGAGGGATTTCTATGTCCCTAGAGGGATTTCTATGTCCCTAGAGGGATTTCAATGTCCCTAGAGGGATTTCTATGTCCCTAGAGGGATTTCTATGTCCCAAGAGGGATTTCTATGTCCCTAGAGGGATAGATTTCTATGTCCCTAGAGGGATTTCTATGTCCCTAGAGAGATTTCTAGGTCCCTAGAGGGATTTCTATGTCCCTAGAGGAATTTCTATGTCCCTAGAGGGATAGATTTCTATGTCCCTAGAGGGATTTCTATATCCCTAGAGAGATTTCTAGGTCCCTAGAGGGATTTCTATGTCGCTAGAGGGATTTCTAGGTCCCTAGAGGGATAGATTACTAGGTCCCTAGAGGGATTTCAATGTCCCTAGAGGGATTTCTAGGTCCCTAGAGGGATTTCTAGGTCCCTAGAGGGATTTCTATGTCCCTAGAGGGATAGATTTCTATGTCCCTAGAGGGATTTCTAGGTCCCTAGAGGGATTTCTATGTCCCTAGAGGGATTTCTAGGTCCCTAGAGAGAGAGATATCTATGTCCCTAGAGGGATAGATTTCTATGTCCCTAGAGGGATTTCTATGTCCCTAGAGGGATTTCTAGGTCCCTAGAGGGATTTCTAGGTCCCTAGAGGGATGGATTTCTAGGTCCCTAGAGGGATTTCTATGTCCCTAGAGGGATAGATTTCTATGTCCCTAGAGGGATTTCTATGTCCCTAGAGGGATTTCTATGTCCCAAGAGGGATTTCTATGTCCCTAGAGGGATAGATTTCTATGTCCCTAGAGGGATTTCTATGTCCCTAGAGGAATTTCTATGTCCCTAGAGGGATAGATTTCTATGTCCCTAGAGGGATTTCTATGTCCCTAGAGAGATTTCTAGGTCCCTAGAGGGATTTCTATGTCCCTAGAGGGATAGATTTCTATGTCCCTAGAGGGATTTCTAGGTCCCTAGAGGGATTTCTATGTCCCTAGAGGGATTTCTAGGTCCCTAGAGAGAGAGATATCTATGTCCCTAGAGGGATAGATTTCTATGTCCCTAGAGGGATTTCTATGTCCCTAGAGGGATTTCTAGGTCCCTAGAGGGATTTCTAGGTCCCTAGAGGGATGGATTTCTAGGTCCCTAGAGGGATTTCTATGTCCCTAGAGGGATAGATTTCTATGTCCCTAGAGGGATTTCTATGTCCCTAGAGGGATTTCTATGTCCCAAGAGGGATTTCTATGTCCCTAGAGGGATAGATTTCTATGTCCCTAGAGGGATTTCTATGTCCCTAGAGGAATTTCTATGTCCCTAGAGGGATAGATTTCTATGTCCCTAGAGGGATTTCTATGTCCCTAGAGAGATTTCTAGGTCCCTAGAGGGATTTCTATGTCGCTAGAGGGATTTCTAGGTCCCTAGAGGGATAGATTTCTAGGTCCCTAGAGGGATTTCTATGTCCCTAGAGGGATAGATTTCTATGTCCCTAGAGGGATTTCTATGTCCCTAGAGGAATTTCTATGTCCCTAGAGGGATAGATTTCTATGTCCCTAGAGGGATTTCTATATCCCTAGAGAGATTTCTAGGTCCCTAGAGGGATTTCTATGTCGCTAGAGGGATTTCTAGGTCCCTAGAGGGATAGATTACTAGGTCCCTAGAGGGATTTCAATGTCCCTAGAGGGATTTCTAGGTCCCTAGAGGGATTTCTAGGTCCCTAGAGGGATTTCTATGTCCCTAGAGGGATAGATTTCTATGTCCCTAGAGGGATTTCTAGGTCCCTAGAGGGATTTCTATGTCCCTAGAGGGATAGATTTCTATGTCCCTAGAGGGATTTCTATGTCCCTAGAGGGATTTCTATGTCCCTAGAGGGATTTCTAGGTCCCAAGAGGGATTTCTATGTCCCTAGAGGGATAGATTTCTATGTCCCTAGAGGGATTTCAATGTCCCTAGAGGGATTTCTATGTCCCAAGAGGGATTTCTATGTCCCTAGAGGGATAGATTTCTATGTCCCTAGAGGGATTTCTATGTCCCTAGAGGAATTTCTATGTCCCTAGAGGGATAGATTTCTATGTCCCTAGAGGGATTTCTATGTCCCTAGAGAGATTTCTAGGTCCCTAGAGGGATTTCTATGTCGCTAGAGGGATTTCTAGGTCCCTAGAGGGATAGATTTCTAGGTCCCTAGAGGGATTTCTATGTCCCTAGAGGGATAGATTTCTATGTCCCTAGAGGGATTTCTATGTCCCTAGAGGAATTTCTATGTCCCTAGAGGGATAGATTTCTATGTCCCTAGAGGGATTTCTATATCCCTAGAGAGATTTCTAGGTCCCTAGAGGGATTTCTATGTCGCTAGAGGGATTTCTAGGTCCCTAGAGGGATAGATTACTAGGTCCCTAGAGGGATTTCAATGTCCCTAGAGGGATTTCTAGGTCCCTAGAGGGATTTCTAGGTCCCTAGAGGGATTTCTATGTCCCTAGAGGGATAGATTTCTATGTCCCTAGAGGGATTTCTAGGTCCCTAGAGGGATTTCTATGTCCCTAGAGGGATAGATTTCTATGTCCCTAGAGGGATTTCTAGGTCCCAAGAGGGATTTCTATGTCCCTAGAGGGATAGATTTCTATGTCCCTAGAGGGATTTCTATGTCCCTAGAGGGATAGATTTCTATGTCCCTAGAGGGATTTCAATGTCCCTAGAGGGATTTCTATGTCCCTAGAGGGATTTCTATGTCCCAAGAGGGATTTCTATGTCCCTAGAGGGATAGATTTCTATGTCCCTAGAGGGATTTCTATGTCCCTAGAGGAATTTCTATGTCCCTAGAGGGATAGATTTCTATGTCCCTAGAGGGATTTCTATGTCCCTAGAGAGATTTCTAGGTCCCTAGAGGGATTTCTATGTCGCTAGAGGGATTTCTAGGTCCCTAGAGGGATAGATTTCTAGGTCCCTAGAGGGATTTCTATGTCCCTAGAGGGATTTCTATGTCCCTAGAGGGATTTCAATGTCCCTAGAGGGATTTCTATGTCCCTAGAGGGATTTCTATGTCCCAAGAGGGATTTCTATGTCCCTAGAGGGATAGATTTCTATGTCCCTAGAGGGATTTCTATGTCCCTAGAGAGATTTCTAGGTCCCTAGAGGGATTTCTATGTCGCTAGAGGGATTTCTAGGTCCCTAGAGGGATAGATTTCTAGGTCCCTAGAGGGATTTCAATGTCCCTAGAGGGATTTCTAGGTCCCTAGAGGGATTTCTAGGTCCCTAGAGGGATTTCTATGTCCCTAGAGGGATAGATTTCTATGTCCCTAGAGGGATTTCTAGGTCCCTAGAGGGATTTCTATGTCCCTAGAGGGATAGATTTCTATGTCCCTAGAGGGATTTCTATGTCCCTAGAGGGATTTCTATGTCCCTAGAGGGATTTCTAGGTCCCAAGAGGGATTTCTATGTCCCTAGAGGGATAGATTTCTATATCCCTAGAGGGATTTCTATGTCCCTAGAGGGATAGATTTCTATGTCCCTAGAGGGATTTCAATGTCCCTAGAGGGATTTCTAGGTCCCTAGAGGGATTTCTATGTCCCTAGAGGGATAGATTTGTATGTCCCTAGAGGGATTTCTATGTCCCTAGAGGGATTTCTATGTCCCTAGAGGGATTTCTAGGTCCCTAGAGGGATTTCTAGGTCGCTAGAGAGATTTCTAGGTCCCTAGAGGGATTTCTATGTCCCTAGAGAGATTTCTAGGTCCCTAGAGGGATAGATTTGTATGTCCCTAGAGGGATTTCTATGTCCCTAGAGGGATTTCTATGTCCCTAGAGGGATTTCTAGGTCCCTAGAGGGATTTCTAGGTCGCTAGAGAGATTTCTAGGTCCCTAGAGGGATTTCTATGTCCCTAGAGGGATAGATTTCTAGGTCCCTAGAGGGATTTCTATGTCCCTAGAGGGATTTCTAGGTCCCTAGAGGGATAGATTTCTATGTCCCTAGAGGGATTTCTATGTCCCTAGAGAGATTTCTAGGTCCCTAGAGGGATTTCTATGTCGCTAGAGGGATTTCTAGGTCCCTAGAGGGATAGATTTCTAGGTCCCTAGAGGGATTTCAATGTCCCTAGAGGGATTTCTAGGTCCCTAGAGGGATTTCTATGTCCCTAGAGGGATAGATTTCTATGTCCCTAGAGGGATTTCTATGTCCCTAGAGAGATTTCTAGGTCCCTAGAGAGATTTCTATGTCGCTAGAGGGATTTCTAGGTCCCTAGAGGGATAGATTTCTAGGTCCCTAGAGGGATTTCAATGTCCCTAGAGGGATTTCTATGTCCCTAGAGGGATAGATTTCTATGTCCCTAGAGGGATTTCTATGTCCCTAGAGAGATTTCTAGGTCCCTAGAGGGATTTCTATGTCGCTAGAGGGATTTCTAGGTCCCTAGAGGGATAGATTTCTAGGTCCCTAGAGGGATTTCTAGGTCCCTAGAGGGATTTCTAGGTCCCTAGAGAGAGAGATATCTATGTCCCTAGAGGGATAGATTTCTATGTCCCTAGAGGGATTTCTATGTCCCTAGAGGGATTTCTAGGTCCCTAGAGGGATTTCTAGGTCCCTAGAGGGATTTCTAGGTCGCTAGAGAGATTTCTATGTCGCTAGAGGGATTTCTAGGTCCCTAGAGGGATAGATTTCTATGTCCCTAGAGGGATTTCTATGTCGCTAGAGAGATTTCTAGGTCCCTAGAGGGATTTCTATGTCCCTAGAGAGATTTCTAGGTCCCTAGAGGGATAGATTTCTATGTCCCTAGAGGGATTTCTAGGTCCCTAGAGGGATAGATTTCTATGTCCCTAGAGGGATTTCTATGTCCCTAGAGAGATTTCTAGGTCCCTAGAGGGATTTCTATGTCGCTAGAGGGATTTCTAGGTC
This sequence comes from Troilus luridus, assembly GCA_964056705.1. Classification (NCBI taxonomy): domain Eukaryota; kingdom Metazoa; phylum Arthropoda; class Insecta; order Hemiptera; family Pentatomidae; genus Troilus; species Troilus luridus. The sequence continues at coordinate 100,684,989 of OZ057415.1, forward strand.
CCTAGAGGGATAGATTTCTAGGTCCCTAGAGGGATTTCAATGTCCCTAGAGGGATTTCTAGGTCCCTAGAGGGATTTCTATGTCCCTAGAGGGATAGATTTCTATGTCCCTAGAGGGATTTCTATGTCCCTAGAGAGATTTCTAGGTCCCTAGAGAGATTTCTATGTCGCTAGAGGGATTTCTAGGTCCCTAGAGGGATAGATTTCTAGGTCCCTAGAGGGATTTCAATGTCCCTAGCGGGATTTCTATGTCCCTAGAGGGATAGATTTCTATGTCCCTAGAGGGATTTCTATGTCCCTAGAGAGATTTCTAGGTCCCTAGAGGGATATCTATGTCGCTAGAGGGATTTCTAGGTCCCTAGAGGGATAGATTTCTAGGTCCCTAGAGGGATTTCAATGTCCCTAGAGGGATTTCTAGGTCCCTAGAGGGATTTCTAGGTCCCTAGAGAGAGAGATATCTATGTCCCTAGAGGGATAGATTTCTATGTCCCTAGAGGGATTTCTATATCCCTAGAGAGATTTCTAGGTCCCTAGAGGGATTTCTATGTCGCTAGAGGGATTTCTAGGTCCCTAGAGGGATAGATTACTAGGTCTCTAGAGGGATTTCAATGTCCCTAGAGGGATTTCTAGGTCCCTAGAGGGATTTCTAGGTCCCTAGAGGGATTTCTATGTCCCTAGAGGGATAGATTTCTATGTCCCTAGAGGGATTTCTAGGTCCCTAGAGGGATTTCTATGTCCCTAGAGGGATTTCTAGGTCCCTAGAGAGAGAGATATCTATGTCCCTAGAGGGATAGATTTCTATGTCCCTAGAGGGATTTCTATGTCCCTAGAGGGATTTCTAGGTCCCTAGAGGGATTTCTAGGTCCCTAGAGGGATGGATTTCTAGGTCCCTAGAGGGATTTCTATGTCCCTAGAGGGATAGATTTCTATGTCCCTAGAGGGATTTCTATGTCCCTAGAGGGATTTCTATGTCCCAAGAGGGATTTCTATGTCCCTAGAGGGATAGATTTCTATGTCCCTAGAGGGATTTCTATGTCCCTAGAGGAATTTCTATGTCCCTAGAGGGATAGATTTCTATGTCCCTAGAGGGATTTCTATGTCCCTAGAGAGATTTCTAGGTCCCTAGAGGGATTTCTATGTCGCTAGAGGGATTTCTAGGTCCCTAGAGGGATAGATTTCTAGGTCCCTAGAGGGATTTCTATGTCCCTAGAGGGATAGATTTCTATGTCCCTAGAGGGATTTCTATGTCCCTAGAGGAATTTCTATGTCCCTAGAGGGATAGATTTCTATGTCCCTAGAGGGATTTCTATATCCCTAGAGAGATTTCTAGGTCCCTAGAGGGATTTCTATGTCGCTAGAGGGATTTCTAGGTCCCTAGAGGGATAGATTACTAGGTCCCTAGAGGGATTTCAATGTCCCTAGAGGGATTTCTAGGTCCCTAGAGGGATTTCTAGGTCCCTAGAGGGATTTCTATGTCCCTAGAGGGATAGATTTCTATGTCCCTAGAGGGATTTCTAGGTCCCTAGAGGGATTTCTATGTCCCTAGAGGGATTTCTAGGTCCCTAGAGAGAGAGATATCTATGTCCCTAGAGGGATAGATTTCTATGTCCCTAGAGGGATTTCTATGTCCCTAGAGGGATTTCTAGGTCCCTAGAGGGATTTCTAGGTCCCTAGAGGGATGGATTTCTAGGTCCCTAGAGGGATTTCTATGTCCCTAGAGGGATAGATTTCTATGTCCCTAGAGGGATTTCTATGTCCCTAGAGGGATTTCTATGTCCCAAGAGGGATTTCTATGTCCCTAGAGGGATAGATTTCTATGTCCCTAGAGGGATTTCTATGTCCCTAGAGGAATTTCTATGTCCCTAGAGGGATAGATTTCTATGTCCCTAGAGGGATTTCTATGTCCCTAGAGAGATTTCTAGGTCCCTAGAGGGATTTCTATGTCCCTAGAGGGATAGATTTCTATGTCCCTAGAGGGATTTCTAGGTCCCTAGAGGGATTTCTATGTCCCTAGAGGGATTTCTAGGTCCCTAGAGAGAGAGATATCTATGTCCCTAGAGGGATAGATTTCTATGTCCCTAGAGGGATTTCTATGTCCCTAGAGGGATTTCTAGGTCCCTAGAGGGATTTCTAGGTCCCTAGAGGGATGGATTTCTAGGTCCCTAGAGGGATTTCTATGTCCCTAGAGGGATAGATTTCTATGTCCCTAGAGGGATTTCTATGTCCCTAGAGGGATTTCTATGTCCCAAGAGGGATTTCTATGTCCCTAGAGGGATAGATTTCTATGTCCCTAGAGGGATTTCTATGTCCCTAGAGGAATTTCTATGTCCCTAGAGGGATAGATTTCTATGTCCCTAGAGGGATTTCTATGTCCCTAGAGAGATTTCTAGGTCCCTAGAGGGATTTCTATGTCGCTAGAGGGATTTCTAGGTCCCTAGAGGGATAGATTTCTAGGTCCCTAGAGGGATTTCTATGTCCCTAGAGGGATAGATTTCTATGTCCCTAGAGGGATTTCTATGTCCCTAGAGGAATTTCTATGTCCCTAGAGGGATAGATTTCTATGTCCCTAGAGGGATTTCTATATCCCTAGAGAGATTTCTAGGTCCCTAGAGGGATTTCTATGTCGCTAGAGGGATTTCTAGGTCCCTAGAGGGATAGATTACTAGGTCCCTAGAGGGATTTCAATGTCCCTAGAGGGATTTCTAGGTCCCTAGAGGGATTTCTAGGTCCCTAGAGGGATTTCTATGTCCCTAGAGGGATAGATTTCTATGTCCCTAGAGGGATTTCTAGGTCCCTAGAGGGATTTCTATGTCCCTAGAGGGATAGATTTCTATGTCCCTAGAGGGATTTCTAGGTCCCAAGAGGGATTTCTATGTCCCTAGAGGGATAGATTTCTATGTCCCTAGAGGGATTTCTATGTCCCTAGAGGGATAGATTTCTATGTCCCTAGAGGGATTTCAATGTCCCTAGAGGGATTTCTATGTCCCTAGAGGGATTTCTATGTCCCAAGAGGGATTTCTATGTCCCTAGAGGGATAGATTTCTATGTCCCTAGAGGGATTTCTATGTCCCTAGAGGAATTTCTATGTCCCTAGAGGGATAGATTTCTATGTCCCTAGAGGGATTTCTATGTCCCTAGAGAGATTTCTAGGTCCCTAGAGGGATTTCTATGTCGCTAGAGGGATTTCTAGGTCCCTAGAGGGATAGATTTCTAGGTCCCTAGAGGGATTTCTATGTCCCTAGAGGGATTTCTATGTCCCTAGAGGGATTTCAATGTCCCTAGAGGGATTTCTATGTCCCTAGAGGGATTTCTATGTCCCAAGAGGGATTTCTATGTCCCTAGAGGGATAGATTTCTATGTCCCTAGAGGGATTTCTATGTCCCTAGAGAGATTTCTAGGTCCCTAGAGGGATTTCTATGTCCCTAGAGGAATTTCTATGTCCCTAGAGGGATAGATTTCTATGTCCCTAGAGGGATTTCTATATCCCTAGAGAGATTTCTAGGTCCCTAGAGGGATTTCTATGTCGCTAGAGGGATTTCTAGGTCCCTAGAGGGATAGATTACTAGGTCCCTAGAGGGATTTCAATGTCCCTAGAGGGATTTCTAGGTCCCTAGAGGGATTTCTAGGTCCCTAGAGGGATTTCTATGTCCCTAGAGGGATAGATTTCTATGTCCCTAGAGGGATTTCTAGGTCCCTAGAGGGATTTCTATGTCCCTAGAGGGATTTCTAGGTCCCTAGAGAGAGAGATATCTATGTCCCTAGAGGGATAGATTTCTATGTCCCTAGAGGGATTTCTATGTCCCTAGAGGGATTTCTAGGTCCCTAGAGGGATTTCTAGGTCCCTAGAGGGATGGATTTCTAGGTCCCTAGAGGGATTTCTATGTCCCTAGAGGGATAGATTTCTATGTCCCTAGAGGGATTTCTATGTCCCTAGAGGGATTTCTATGTCCCAAGAGGGATTTCTATGTCCCTAGAGGGATAGATTTCTATGTCCCTAGAGGGATTTCTATGTCCCTAGAGGAATTTCTATGTCCCTAGAGGGATAGATTTCTATGTCCCTAGAGGGATTTCTATGTCCCTAGAGAGATTTCTAGGTCCCTAGAGGGATTTCTATGTCGCTAGAGGGATTTCTAGGTCCCTAGAGGGATAGATTTCTAGGTCCCTAGAGGGATTTCTATGTCCCTAGAGGGATAGATTTCTATGTCCCTAGAGGGATTTCTATGTCCCTAGAGGAATTTCTATGTCCCTAGAGGGATAGATTTCTATGTCCCTAGAGGGATTTCTATATCCCTAGAGAGATTTCTAGGTCCCTAGAGGGATTTCTATGTCGCTAGAGGGATTTCTAGGTCCCTAGAGGGATAGATTACTAGGTCCCTAGAGGGATTTCAATGTCCCTAGAGGGATTTCTAGGTCCCTAGAGGGATTTCTAGGTCCCTAGAGGGATTTCTATGTCCCTAGAGGGATAGATTTCTATGTCCCTAGAGGGATTTCTAGGTCCCTAGAGGGATTTCTATGTCCCTAGAGGGATTTCTAGGTCCCTAGAGAGAGAGATATCTATGTCCCTAGAGGGATAGATTTCTATGTCCCTAGAGGGATTTCTATGTCCCTAGAGGGATTTCTAGGTCCCTAGAGGGATTTCTAGGTCCCTAGAGGGATGGATTTCTAGGTCCCTAGAGGGATTTCTATGTCCCTAGAGGGATAGATTTCTATGTCCCTAGAGGGATTTCTATGTCCCTAGAGGGATTTCTATGTCCCAAGAGGGATTTCTATGTCCCTAGAGGGATAGATTTCTATGTCCCTAGAGGGATTTCTATGTCCCTAGAGGAATTTCTATGTCCCTAGAGGGATAGATTTCTATGTCCCTAGAGGGATTTCTATGTCCCTAGAGAGATTTCTAGGTCCCTAGAGGGATTTCTATGTCGCTAGAGGGATTTCTAGGTCCCTAGAGGGATAGATTTCTAGGTCCCTAGAGGGATTTCTATGTCCCTAGAGGGATAGATTTCTATGTCCCTAGAGGGATTTCTATGTCCCTAGAGGAATTTCTATGTCCCTAGAGGGATAGATTTCTATGTCCCTAGAGGGATTTCTATATCCCTAGAGAGATTTCTAGGTCCCTAGAGGGATTTCTATGTCGCTAGAGGGATTTCTAGGTCCCTAGAGGGATAGATTACTAGGTCCCTAGAGGGATTTCAATGTCCCTAGAGGGATTTCTAGGTCCCTAGAGGGATTTCTAGGTCCCTAGAGGGATTTCTATGTCCCTAGAGGGATAGATTTCTATGTCCCTAGAGGGATTTCTAGGTCCCTAGAGGGATTTCTATGTCCCTAGAGGGATAGATTTCTATGTCCCTAGAGGGATTTCTAGGTCCCAAGAGGGATTTCTATGTCCCTAGAGGGATAGATTTCTATGTCCCTAGAGGGATTTCTATGTCCCTAGAGGGATAGATTTCTATGTCCCTAGAGGGATTTCAATGTCCCTAGAGGGATTTCTATGTCCCTAGAGGGATTTCTATGTCCCAAGAGGGATTTCTATGTCCCTAGAGGGATAGATTTCTATGTCCCTAGAGGGATTTCTATGTCCCTAGAGGAATTTCTATGTCCCTAGAGGGATAGATTTCTATGTCCCTAGAGGGATTTCTATGTCCCTAGAGAGATTTCTAGGTCCCTAGAGGGATTTCTATGTCGCTAGAGGGATTTCTAGGTCCCTAGAGGGATAGATTTCTAGGTCCCTAGAGGGATTTCTATGTCCCTAGAGGGATTTCTATGTCCCTAGAGGGATTTCAATGTCCCTAGAGGGATTTCTATGTCCCTAGAGGGATTTCTATGTCCCAAGAGGGATTTCTATGTCCCTAGAGGGATAGATTTCTATGTCCCTAGAGGGATTTCTATGTCCCTAGAGAGATTTCTAGGTCCCTAGAGGGATTTCTATGTCGCTAGAGGGATTTCTAGGTCCCTAGAGGGATAGATTTCTAGGTCCCTAGAGGGATTTCAATGTCCCTAGAGGGATTTCTAGGTCCCTAGAGGGATTTCTAGGTCCCTAGAGGGATTTCTATGTCCCTAGAGGGATAGATTTCTATGTCCCTAGAGGGATTTCTAGGTCCCTAGAGGGATTTCTATGTCCCTAGAGGGATAGATTTCTATGTCCCTAGAGGGATTTCTATGTCCCTAGAGGGATTTCTATGTCCCTAGAGGGATTTCTAGGTCCCAAGAGGGATTTCTATGTCCCTAGAGGGATAGATTTCTATATCCCTAGAGGGATTTCTATGTCCCTAGAGGGATAGATTTCTATGTCCCTAGAGGGATTTCAATGTCCCTAGAGGGATTTCTAGGTCCCTAGAGGGATTTCTATGTCCCTAGAGGGATAGATTTGTATGTCCCTAGAGGGATTTCTATGTCCCTAGAGGGATTTCTATGTCCCTAGAGGGATTTCTAGGTCCCTAGAGGGATTTCTAGGTCGCTAGAGAGATTTCTAGGTCCCTAGAGGGATTTCTATGTCCCTAGAGAGATTTCTAGGTCCCTAGAGGGATAGATTTCTATGTCCCTAGAGGGATTTCTAGGTCCCTAGAGGGATAGATTTCTATGTCCCTAGAGGGATTTCTATGTCCCTAGAGAGATTTCTAGGTCCCTAGAGGGATTTCTATGTCGCTAGAGGGATTTCTAGGTCCCTAGAGGGATAGATTTCTAGGTCCCTAGAGGGATTTCAATGTCCCTAGAGGGATTTCTAGGTCCCTAGAGGGATTTCTATGTCCCTAGAGGGATAGATTTCTATGTCCCTAGAGGGATTTCTATGTCCCTAGAGAGATTTCTAGGTCCCTAGAGAGATTTCTATGTCGCTAGAGGGATTTCTAGGTCCCTAGAGGGATAGATTTCTAGGTCCCTAGAGGGATTTCAATGTCCCTAGAGGGATTTCTATGTCCCTAGAGGGATAGATTTCTATGTCCCTAGAGGGATTTCTATGTCCCTAGAGAGATTTCTAGGTCCCTAGAGGGATTTCTATGTCGCTAGAGGGATTTCTAGGTCCCTAGAGGGATAGATTTCTAGGTCCCTAGAGGGATTTCTAGGTCCCTAGAGGGATTTCTAGGTCCCTAGAGAGAGAGATATCTATGTCCCTAGAGGGATAGATTTCTATGTCCCTAGAGGGATTTCTATGTCCCTAGAGGGATTTCTAGGTCCCTAGAGGGATTTCTAGGTCCCTAGAGGGATTTCTAGGTCGCTAGAGAGATTTCTATGTCGCTAGAGGGATTTCTAGGTCCCTAGAGGGATAGATTTCTATGTCCCTAGAGGGATTTCTATGTCCCTAGAGAGATTTCTAGGTCCCTAGAGGGATTTCTATGTCGCTAGAGGGATTTCTAGGTCCCTAGAGGGATAGATTTCTAGGTCCCTAGAGGGATTTCTATGTCCCTAGAGGGATAGATTTCTATGTCCCTAGAGGGATTTCTATGTCCCTAGAGGAATTTCTATGTCCCTAGAGGGATAGATTTCTATGTCCCTAGAGGGATTTCTATATCCCTAGAGAGATTTCTAGGTCCCTAGAGGGATTTCTATGTCGCTAGAGGGATTTCTAGGTCCCTAGAGGGATAGATTACTAGGTCCCTAGAGGGATTTCAATGTCCCTAGAGGGATTTCTAGGTCCCTAGAGGGATTTCTAGGTCCCTAGAGGGATTTCTATGTCCCTAGAGGGATAGATTTCTATGTCCCTAGAGGGATTTCTAGGTCCCTAGAGGGATTTCTATGTCCCTAGAGGGATAGATTTCTATGTCCCTAGAGGGATTTCTATGTCCCTAGAGGGATTTCTATGTCCCTAGAGGGATTTCTAGGTCCCAAGAGGGATTTCTATGTCCCTAGAGGGATAGATTTCTATGTCCCTAGAGGGATTTCTATGTCCCTAGAGGGATAGATTTCTATGTCCCTAGAGGGATTTCAATGTCCCTAGAGGGATTTCTAGGTCCCTAGAGGGATTTCTATGTCCCTAGAGGGATAGATTTGTATGTCCCTAGAGGGATTTCTATGTCCCTAGAGGGATTTCTATGTCCCTAGAGGGATTTCTAGGTCCCTAGAGGGATTTCTAGGTCGCTAGAGAGATTTCTAGGTCCCTAGAGGGATTTCTATGTCCCTAGAGAGATTTCTAGGTCCCTAGAGGGATAGATTTCTATGTCCCTAGAGGGATTTCTAGGTCCCTAGAGGGATAGATTTCTATGTCCCTAGAGGGATTTCTATGTCCCTAGAGAGATTTCTAGGTCCCTAGAGGGATTTCTATGTCGCTAGAGGGATTTCTAGGTCCCTAGAGGGATAGATTTCTAGGTCCCTAGAGGGATTTCAATGTCCCTAGAGGGATTTCTAGGTCCCTAGAGGGATTTCTATGTCCCTAGAGGGATAGATTTCTATGTCCCTAGAGGGATTTCTATGTCCCTAGAGAGATTTCTAGGTCCCTAGAGAGATTTCTATGTCGCTAGAGGGATTTCTAGGTCCCTAGAGGGATAGATTTCTAGGTCCCTAGAGGGATTTCAATGTCCCTAGAGGGATTTCTATGTCCCTAGAGGGATAGATTTCTATGTCCCTAGAGGGATTTCTATGTCCCTAGAGAGATTTCTAGGTCCCTAGAGGGATTTCTATGTCGCTAGAGGGATTTCTAGGTCCCTAGAGGGATAGATTTCTAGGTCCCTAGAGGGATTTCAATGTCCCTAGAGGGATTTCTAGGTCCCTAGAGGGATTTCTAGGTCCCTAGAGAGAGAGATATCTATGTCCCTAGAGGGATAGATTTCTATGTCCCTAGAGGGATTTCTATGTCCCTAGAGGGATTTCTAGGTCCCTAGAGGGATTTCTAGGTCCCTAGAGGGATTTCTAGGTCGCTAGAGAGATTTCTATGTCGCTAGAGGGATTTCTAGGTCCCTAGAGGGATAGATTTCTATGTCCCTAGAGGGATTTCTATGTCCCTAGAGAGATTTCTAGGTCCCTAGAGGGATTTCTATGTCGCTAGAGGGATTTCTAGGTCCCTAGAGGGATAGATTTCTAGGTCCCTAGAGGGATTTCTATGTCCCTAGAGGGATAGATTTCTATGTCCCTAGAGGGATTTCTATGTCCCTAGAGGAATTTCTAGGTCCCTAGAGGGATAGATTTCTATGTCCCTAGAGGGATTTCTATATCCCTAGAGAGATTTCTAGGTCCCTAGAGGGATTTCTATGTCGCTAGAGGGATTTCTAGGTCCCTAGAGGGATAGATTACTAGGTCCCTAGAGGGATTTCAATGTCCCTAGAGGGATTTCTAGGTCCCTAGAGGGATTTCTAGGTCCCTAGAGGGATTTCTATGTCCCTAGAGGTTTAGATTTCTATGTCCCTAGAGGGATTTCTAGGTCCCTAGAGGGATTTCTATGTCCCTAGAGGGATAGATTTCTATGTCCCTAGAGGGATTTCTATGTCCCTAGAGGGATTTCTATGTCCCTAGAGGGATTTCTAGGTCCCAAGAGGGATTTCTATGTCCCAAGAGGGATTTCTATGTCCCTAGAGGGATAGATTTCTATGTCCCTAGAGGGATTTCTATGTCCCTAGAGGGATAGATTTCTATGTCCCTAGAGGGATTTCAATGTCCCTTGAGGGATTTCTAGGTCCCTAGAGGGATAGATTTCTATGTCCCTAGAGGGATTTCTATGTCCCTAGAGGGATTTCTAGGTCCCAAGAGGGATTTCTATGTCCCTAGAGGGATAGATTTCTATGTCCCTAGAGGGATTTCTATGTCCCTAGAGGGATTTCTAGGTTCCTAGAGGGATTTCTAGGTCCCTAGAGGGATTTCTAGGTCCCTAGAGGGATAGATTTCTATGTCCCAAGAGGGATTTCTATGTCCCTAGAGGGATTTCTAGGTCCCTAGAGGGATATCTATGTCCCTAGAGGGATAGATTTGTATGTCCCTAGAGGGATTTCTATGTCCCTAGAGGGATTTCTATGTCCCTAGAGGGATAGATTTCTATGTCGCTAGAGGGATTTCTATGTCGCTAGAGAGATTTCTAGGTCCCTAGAGGGATAGATTTCTATGTCCCTAGAGGGATTTCTAGGTCCCTAGAGGGATAGATTTCTATGTCCCTAGAGGGATAGATTTCTATGTCCCTAGAGGGATTTCTATGTCCCTAGAGGGATTTCTAGGTCCCTAGAGGGATTTCTAGGTCCCTAGAGGGATTTCTAGGTCCCTAGAGAGAGAGATTTCTATGTCCCTAGAGGGATTTCTATGTCGCTAGAGGGATTTCTATGTCGCTAGAGAGATTTCTAGGTCCCTAGAGGGATTTCTATGTCGCTAGAGGGATTTCTAGGTCCCTAGAGGGATAGATTTCTATGTCCCTAGAGGGATTTCTATGTCCCTAGAGAGATTTCTAGGTCCCTAGAGGGATTTCTATGTCGCTAGAGGGATTTCTAGGTCCCTAGAGGGATAGATTTCTAGGTCCCTAGAGGGATTTCAATGTGCCTAGAGGGATTTCTAGGTCCCTAGAGGGATTTCTAGGTCCCTAGAGGGATTTCTATGTCCCTAGAGGGATAGATTTCTATGTCCCTAGAGGGATTTCTATGTCCCTAGAGGGATAGATTTCTAGGTCCCTAGAGGGATTTCTATGTCCCTAGAGGGATAGATTTCTATGTCCCTAGAGGGATTTCTATGTCCCTAGAGGGATTTCTATGTCCCTAGAGGGATAGATTTCTATGTCCCTAGAGGGATTTCTATGTCCCTAGAGGGATTTCTATGTCGCTAGAGGGATTTCTATGTCGCTAGAGGGATTTCTAGGTCCCTAGAGGGATAGATTTCTATGTCCCTAGAGGGATTTCTATGTCCCTAGAGAGATTTCTAGGTCCCTAGAGGGATTTCTATGTCGCTAGAGGGATTTCTAGGTCCCTAGAGGGATAGATTTCTAGGTCCCTAGAGGGATTTCAATGTCCCTAGAGGGATTTCTAGGTCCCTAGAGGGATTTCTATGTCCCTAGAGGTATAGATTTCTATGTCCCTAGAGGGATTTCTAGGTCCCTAGAGGGATTTCTATGTCCCTAGAGGGATAGATTTCTATGTCCCTAGAGGGATTTCTATGTCCCTAGAGGGATTTCTAGGTCCCAAGAGGGATTTCTATGTCCCTAGAGGGATAGATTTCTATGTCCCTAGAGGGATTTCTATGTCCCTAGAGGGATAGATTTCTATGTCCCTAGAGGGATTTCTATGTCCCTAGAGGGATTTCTAGGTCCCTAGAGGGATTTCTAGGTCCCTAGAGGGATTTCTAGGTCCCTAGAGGGATTTCTAGGTCCCTAGAGGGATTTCTATGTCGCTAGAGGGATTTCTATGTCGCTAGAGAGATTTCTAGGTCCCTAGAGGGATTTCTATGTCGCTAGAGGGATTTCTAGGTCCCTAGAGGGATAGATTTCTAGGTCCCTAGAGGGATAGATTTCTATGTCCCTAGAGGGATTTCTATGTCCCTAGAGGGATTTCTAGGTCCCTAGAGGGATAGTTTTTTTTGTCCCTAGAGGGATTTCTAGGTCCCTAGAGGGATAGATTTCTAGGTCCCTAGAGGGATTTCAATGTCCCTAGAGGGATTTCTAGGTCCCTAGAGGGATTTCTATGTCGCTAGAGGGATTTCTAGGTCCCTAGAGGGATAGATTTCTAGGTCCCTAGAGGGATTTCAATGTCCCTAGAGGGATTTCTAGGTCCCTAGAGGGATTTCTAGGTCCCTAGAGGGATTTCTATGTCCCTAGAGGGATAGATTTCTATGTCCCTAGAGGGATTTCTAGGTCCCTAGAGGGATTTCTATGTCCCTAGAGGGATAGATTTCTATGTCCCTAGAGGGATTTCTATGTCCCTAGAGGGATTTCTAGGTCCCAAGAGGGATTTCTATGTCCCTAGAGGGATAGATTTCTATGTCCCTAGAGGGATTTCTATGTCCCTAGAGGGATAGATTTCTATGTCCCTAGAGGGATTTCTATGTCCCTAGAGGGATTTCTAGGTCCCTAGAGGGATTTCTAGGTCCCTAGAGGGATTTCTAGGTCCCTAGAGGGATTTCTAGGTCCCTAGAGAGAGAGATATCTATGTCCCTAGAGGGATTTCTATGTCGCTAGAGGGATTTCTATGTCGCTAGAGAGATTTCTAGGTCCCTAGAGGGATTTCTATGTCGCTAGAGGGATTTCTAGGTCCCTAGAGGGATAGATTTCTAGGTCCCTAGAGGGATAGATTTCTATGTCCCTAGAGGGATTTCTATGTCCCTAGAGGGATTTCTAGGTCCCTAGAGGGATAGATTTCTATGTCCCTAGAGGGATTTCTAGGTCCCTAGAGGGATAGATTTCTAGGTCCCTAGAGGGATTTCAATGTCCCTAGAGGGATTTCTAGGTCCCTAGAGGGATAGATTTCTATGTCCCTAGAGGGATTTCTATGTCCCTAGAGGGATTTCTAGGTCCCTAGAGGGATTTCTATGTCCCTAGAGGGATAGATTTGTATGTCCCTAGAGGGATTTCTATGTCCCTAGAGGGATTTCTATGTCCCTAGAGGGATAGATTTCTATGTCGCTAGAGGGATTTCTATGTCGCTAGAGAGATTTCTAGTTCCCTAGAGGGATAGATTTCTATGTCCCTAGAGGGATTTCTAGGTCCCTAGAGGGATAGATTTCTATGTCCCTAGAGGGATAGATTTCTATGTCCCTAGAGGGATTTCTATGTCCCTAGAGGGATTTCTAGGTCCCTAGAGGGATTTCTAGGTCCCTAGAGGGATTTCTAGGTCCCTAGAGAGAGAGATTTCTATGTCCCTAGAGGGATTTCTATGTCGCTAGAGGGATTTCTATGTCGCTAGAGAGATTTCTAGGTCCCTAGAGGGATTTCTATGTCGCTAGAGGGATTTCTAGGTCCCTAGAGGGATAGATTTCTATGTCCCTAGAGGGATTTCTATGTCCCTAGAGAGATTTCTAGGTCCCTAGAGGGATTTCTATGTCGCTAGAGGGATTTCTAGGTCCCTAGAGGGATAGATTTCTAGGTCCCTAGAGGGATTTCAATGTGCCTAGAGGGATTTCTAGGTCCCTAGAGGGATTTCTAGGTCCCTAGAGGGATTTCTATGTCCCTAGAGGGATAGATTTCTATGTCCCTAGAGGGATTTCTATGTCCCTAGAGGGATAGATTTCTAGATCCCTAGAGGGATTTCTATGTCCCTAGAGGGATAGATTTCTATGTCCCTAGAGGGATTTCTATGTCCCTAGAGGGATTTCTATGTCCCTAGAGGGATTTCTATGTCCCTAGAGGGATAGATTTCTATGTCCCTAGAGGGATTTCTATGTCCCTAGAGGGATTTCTATGTCGCTAGAGGGATTTCTATGTCGCTAGAGGGATTTCTAGGTCCCTAGAGGGATAGATTTCTATGTCCCTAGAGGGATTTCTATGTCCCTAGAGAGATTTCTAGGTCCCTAGAGGGATTTCTATGTCGCTAGAGGGATTTCTAGGTCCCTAGAGGGATAGATTTCTAGGTCCCTAGAGGGATTTCAATGTCCCTAGAGGGATTTCTAGGTCCCTAGAGGGATTTCTATGTCCCTAGAGGTATAGATTTCTATGTCCCTAGAGGGATTTCTAGGTCCCTAGAGGGATTTCTATGTCCCTAGAGGGATAGATTTCTATGTCCCTAGAGGGATTTCTATGTCCCTAGAGGGATTTCTAGGTCCCAAGAGGGATTTCTATGTCCCTAGAGGGATAGATTTCTATGTCCCTAGAGGGATTTCTATGTCCCTAGAGGGATAGATTTCTATGTCCCTAGAGGGATTTCTATGTCCCTAGAGGGATTTCTATGTCCCTAGAGGGATTTCTAGGTCCCAAGAGGGATTTCTATGTCCCTAGAGGGATAGATTTCTATGTCCCTAGAGGGATTTCTATGTCCCTAGAGGGATAGATTTCTATGTCCCTAGAGGGATTTCAATGTCCCTAGAGGGATTTCTAGGTCCCTAGAGGGATTTCTATGTCCCTAGAGGGATAGATTTGTATGTCCCTAGAGGGATTTCTATGTCCCTAGAGGGATTTCTATGTCCCTAGAGGGATTTCTAGGTCCCTAGAGGGATTTCTAGGTCGCTAGAGAGATTTCTAGGTCCCTAGAGGGATTTCTATGTCCCTAGAGAGATTTCTAGGTCCCTAGAGGGATAGATTTCTATGTCCCTAGAGGGATTTCTAGGTCCCTAGAGGGATAGATTTCTATGTCCCTAGAGGGATTTCTATGTCCCTAGAGAGATTTCTAGGTCCCTAGAGGGATTTCTATGTCGCTAGAGGGATTTCTAGGTCCCTAGAGGGATAGATTTCTAGGTCCCTAGAGGGATTTCAATGTCCCTAGAGGGATTTCTAGGTCCCTAGAGGGATTTCTATGTCCCTAGAGGGATAGATTTCTATGTCCCTAGAGGGATTTCTATGTCCCTAGAGAGATTTCTAGGTCCCTAGAGAGATTTCTATGTCGCTAGAGGGATTTCTAGGTCCCTAGAGGGATAGATTTCTAGGTCCCTAGAGGGATTTCAATGTCCCTAGAGGGATTTCTATGTCCCTAGAGGGATAGATTTCTATGTCCCTAGAGGGATTTCTATGTCCCTAGAGAGATTTCTAGGTCCCTAGAGGGATTTCTATGTCGCTAGAGGGATTTCTAGGTCCCTAGAGGGATAGATTTCTAGGTCCCTAGAGGGATTTCAATGTCCCTAGAGGGATTTCTAGGTCCCTAGAGGGATTTCTAGGTCCCTAGAGAGAGAGATATCTATGTCCCTAGAGGGATAGATTTCTATGTCCCTAGAGGGATTTCTATGTCCCTAGAGGGATTTCTAGGTCCCTAGAGGGATTTCTAGGTCCCTAGAGGGATTTCTAGGTCGCTAGAGAGATTTCTATGTCGCTAGAGGGATTTCTAGGTCCCTAGAGGGATAGATTTCTATGTCCCTAGAGGGATTTCTATGTCCCTAGAGAGATTTCTAGGTCCCTAGAGGGATTTCTATGTCGCTAGAGGGATTTCTAGGTCCCTAGAGGGATAGATTTCTAGGTCCCTAGAGGGATTTCTATGTCCCTAGAGGGATAGATTTCTATGTCCCTAGAGGGATTTCTATGTCCCTAGAGGAATTTCTATGTCCCTAGAGGGATAGATTTCTATGTCCCTAGAGGGATTTCTATATCCCTAGAGAGATTTCTAGGTCCCTAGAGGGATTTCTATGTCGCTAGAGGGATTTCTAGGTCCCTAGAGGGATAGATTACTAGGTCCCTAGAGGGATTTCAATGTCCCTAGAGGGATTTCTAGGTCCCTAGAGGGATTTCTAGGTCCCTAGAGGGATTTCTATGTCCCTAGAGGTTTAGATTTCTATGTCCCTAGAGGGATTTCTAGGTCCCTAGAGGGATTTCTATGTCCCTAGAGGGATAGATTTCTATGTCCCTAGAGGGATTTCTATGTCCCTAGAGGGATTTCTATGTCCCTAGAGGGATTTCTAGGTCCCAAGAGGGATTTCTATGTCCCAAGAGGGATTTCTATGTCCCTAGAGGGATAGATTTCTATGTCCCTAGAGGGATTTCTATGTCCCTAGAGGGATAGATTTCTATGTCCCTAGAGGGATTTCAATGTCCCTTGAGGGATTTCTAGGTCCCTAGAGGGATAGATTTCTATGTCCCTAGAGGGATTTCTATGTCCCTAGAGGGATTTCTAGGTCCCAAGAGGGATTTCTATGTCCCTAGAGGGATAGATTTCTATGTCCCTAGAGGGATTTCTATGTCCCTAGAGGGATTTCTAGGTTCCTAGAGGGATTTCTAGGTCCCTAGAGGGATTTCTAGGTCCCTAGAGGGATAGATTTCTATGTCCCAAGAGGGATTTCTATGTCCCTAGAGGGATTTCTAGGTCCCTAGAGGGATATCTATGTCCCTAGAGGGATAGA
Organism: Troilus luridus; assembly: GCA_964056705.1. Taxonomy (NCBI): domain Eukaryota; kingdom Metazoa; phylum Arthropoda; class Insecta; order Hemiptera; family Pentatomidae; genus Troilus; species Troilus luridus. The sequence continues at coordinate 100,700,855 of OZ057415.1, forward strand.
TTTGTATGTCCCTAGAGGGATTTCTATGTCCCTAGAGGGATTTCTATGTCCCTAGAGGGATAGATTTCTATGTCGCTAGAGGGATTTCTATGTCGCTAGAGAGATTTCTAGGTCCCTAGAGGGATAGATTTCTATGTCCCTAGAGGGATTTCTAGGTCCCTAGAGGGATAGATTTCTATGTCCCTAGAGGGATAGATTTCTATGTCCCTAGAGGGATTTCTATGTCCCTAGAGGGATTTCTAGGTCCCTAGAGGGATTTCTAGGTCCCTAGAGGGATTTCTAGGTCCCTAGAGAGAGAGATTTCTATGTCCCTAGAGGGATTTCTATGTCGCTAGAGGGATTTCTATGTCGCTAGAGAGATTTCTAGGTCCCTAGAGGGATTTCTATGTCGCTAGAGGGATTTCTAGGTCCCTAGAGGGATAGATTTCTATGTCCCTAGAGGGATTTCTATGTCCCTAGAGAGATTTCTAGGTCCCTAGAGGGATTTCTATGTCGCTAGAGGGATTTCTAGGTCCCTAGAGGGATAGATTTCTAGGTCCCTAGAGGGATTTCAATGTGCCTAGAGGGATTTCTAGGTCCCTAGAGGGATTTCTAGGTCCCTAGAGGGATTTCTATGTCCCTAGAGGGATAGATTTCTATGTCCCTAGAGGGATTTCTATGTCCCTAGAGGGATAGATTTCTAGGTCCCTAGAGGGATTTCTATGTCCCTAGAGGGATAGATTTCTATGTCCCTAGAGGGATTTCTATGTCCCTAGAGGGATTTCTATGTCCCTAGAGGGATAGATTTCTATGTCCCTAGAGGGATTTCTATGTCCCTAGAGGGATTTCTATGTCGCTAGAGGGATTTCTATGTCGCTAGAGGGATTTCTAGGTCCCTAGAGGGATAGATTTCTATGTCCCTAGAGGGATTTCTATGTCCCTAGAGAGATTTCTAGGTCCCTAGAGGGATTTCTATGTCGCTAGAGGGATTTCTAGGTCCCTAGAGGGATAGATTTCTAGGTCCCTAGAGGGATTTCAATGTCCCTAGAGGGATTTCTAGGTCCCTAGAGGGATTTCTATGTCCCTAGAGGTATAGATTTCTATGTCCCTAGAGGGATTTCTAGGTCCCTAGAGGGATTTCTATGTCCCTAGAGGGATAGATTTCTATGTCCCTAGAGGGATTTCTATGTCCCTAGAGGGATTTCTAGGTCCCAAGAGGGATTTCTATGTCCCTAGAGGGATAGATTTCTATGTCCCTAGAGGGATTTCTATGTCCCTAGAGGGATAGATTTCTATGTCCCTAGAGGGATTTCTATGTCCCTAGAGGAATTTCTAGGTCCCTAGAGGGATTTCTAGGTCCCTAGAGGGATTTCTAGGTCCCTAGAGGGATTTCTAGGTCCCTAGAGGGATTTCTATGTCGCTAGAGGGATTTCTATGTCGCTAGAGAGATTTCTAGGTCCCTAGAGGGATTTCTATGTCGCTAGAGGGATTTCTAGGTCCCTAGAGGGATAGATTTCTAGGTCCCTAGAGGGATAGATTTCTATGTCCCTAGAGGGATTTCTATGTCCCTAGAGGGATTTCTAGGTCCCTAGAGGGATAGTTTTTTTTGTCCCTAGAGGGATTTCTAGGTCCCTAGAGGGATAGATTTCTAGGTCCCTAGAGGGATTTCAATGTCCCTAGAGGGATTTCTAGGTCCCTAGAGGGATTTCTATGTCGCTAGAGGGATTTCTAGGTCCCTAGAGGGATAGATTTCTAGGTCCCTAGAGGGATTTCAATGTCCCTAGAGGGATTTCTAGGTCCCTAGAGGGATTTCTAGGTCCCTAGAGGGATTTCTATGTCCCTAGAGGGATAGATTTCTATGTCCCTAGAGGGATTTCTAGGTCCCTAGAGGGATTTCTATGTCCCTAGAGGGATAGATTTCTATGTCCCTAGAGGGATTTCTATGTCCCTAGAGGGATTTCTAGGTCCCAAGAGGGATTTCTATGTCCCTAGAGGGATAGATTTCTATGTCCCTAGAGGGATTTCTATGTCCCTAGAGGGATAGATTTCTATGTCCCTAGAGGGATTTCTATGTCCCTAGAGGGATTTCTAGGTCCCTAGAGGGATTTCTAGGTCCCTAGAGGGATTTCTAGGTCCCTAGAGGGATTTCTAGGTCCCTAGAGAGAGAGATATCTATGTCCCTAGAGGGATTTCTATGTCGCTAGAGGGATTTCTATGTCGCTAGAGAGATTTCTAGGTCCCTAGAGGGATTTCTATGTCGCTAGAGGGATTTCTAGGTCCCTAGAGGGATAGATTTCTAGGTCCCTAGAGGGATAGATTTCTATGTCCCTAGAGGGATTTCTATGTCCCTAGAGGGATTTCTAGGTCCCTAGAGGGATAGATTTCTATGTCCCTAGAGGGATTTCTAGGTCCCTAGAGGGATAGATTTCTAGGTCCCTAGAGGGATTTCAATGTCCCTAGAGGGATTTCTAGGTCCCTAGAGGGATAGATTTCTATGTCCCTAGAGGGATTTCTATGTCCCTAGAGGGATTTCTAGGTCCCTAGAGGGATTTCTATGTCCCTAGAGGGATAGATTTGTATGTCCCTAGAGGGATTTCTATGTCCCTAGAGGGATTTCTATGTCCCTAGAGGGATAGATTTCTATGTCGCTAGAGGGATTTCTATGTCGCTAGAGAGATTTCTAGTTCCCTAGAGGGATAGATTTCTATGTCCCTAGAGGGATTTCTAGGTCCCTAGAGGGATAGATTTCTATGTCCCTAGAGGGATAGATTTCTATGTCCCTAGAGGGATTTCTATGTCCCTAGAGGGATTTCTAGGTCCCTAGAGGGATTTCTAGGTCCCTAGAGGGATTTCTAGGTCCCTAGAGAGAGAGATTTCTATGTCCCTAGAGGGATTTCTATGTCGCTAGAGGGATTTCTATGTCGCTAGAGAGATTTCTAGGTCCCTAGAGGGATTTCTATGTCGCTAGAGGGATTTCTAGGTCCCTAGAGGGATAGATTTCTATGTCCCTAGAGGGATTTCTATGTCCCTAGAGAGATTTCTAGGTCCCTAGAGGGATTTCTATGTCGCTAGAGGGATTTCTAGGTCCCTAGAGGGATAGATTTCTAGGTCCCTAGAGGGATTTCAATGTGCCTAGAGGGATTTCTAGGTCCCTAGAGGGATTTCTAGGTCCCTAGAGGGATTTCTATGTCCCTAGAGGGATAGATTTCTATGTCCCTAGAGGGATTTCTATGTCCCTAGAGGGATAGATTTCTAGATCCCTAGAGGGATTTCTATGTCCCTAGAGGGATAGATTTCTATGTCCCTAGAGGGATTTCTATGTCCCTAGAGGGATTTCTATGTCCCTAGAGGGATTTCTATGTCCCTAGAGGGATAGATTTCTATGTCCCTAGAGGGATTTCTATGTCCCTAGAGGGATTTCTATGTCGCTAGAGGGATTTCTATGTCGCTAGAGGGATTTCTAGGTCCCTAGAGGGATAGATTTCTATGTCCCTAGAGGGATTTCTATGTCCCTAGAGAGATTTCTAGGTCCCTAGAGGGATTTCTATGTCGCTAGAGGGATTTGTAGGTCCCTAGAGGGATAGATTTCTAGGTCCCTAGAGGGATTTCAATGTCCCTAGAGGGATTTCTAGGTCCCTAGAGGGATTTCTATGTCCCTAGAGGTATAGATTTCTATGTCCCTAGAGGGATTTCTAGGTCCCTAGAGGGATTTCTATGTCCCTAGAGGGATAGATTTCTATGTCCCTAGAGGGATTTCTATGTCCCTAGAGGGATTTCTAGGTCCCAAGAGGGATTTCTATGTCCCTAGAGGGATAGATTTCTATGTCCCTAGAGGGATTTCTATGTCCCTAGAGGGATAGATTTCTATGTCCCTAGAGGGATTTCTATGTCCCTAGAGGGATTTCTAGGTCCCTAGAGGGATTCTAGGTCCCTAGAGGGATTTCTAGGTCCCTAGAGGGATTTCTAGGTCCCTAGAGGGATTTCTAGGTCCCTAGAGGGATTTCTAGGTCCCTAGAGAGAGAGATATCTATGTCCCTAGAGGGATTTCTATGTCGCTAGAGGGATTTCTATGTCGCTAGAGAGATTTCTAGGTCCCTAGAGGGATTTCTATGTCGCTAGAGGGATTTCTAGGTCCCTAGAGGGATAGATTTCTAGGTCCCTAGAGGGATAGATTTCTATGTCCCTAGAGGGATTTCTATGTCCCTAGAGGGATTTCTAGGTCCCTAGAGGGATAGATTTCTATGTCCCTAGAGGGATTTCTAGGTCCCTAGAGGGATAGATTTCTAGGTCCCTAGAGGGATTTCAATGTCCCTAGAGGGATTTCTAGGTCCCTAGAGGGATTTCTATGTCGCTAGAGGGATTTCTAGGTCCCTAGAGGGATAGATTTCTAGGTCCCTAGAGGGATTTCAATGTCCCTAGAGGGATTTCTAGGTCCCTAGAGGGATTTCTATGTCCCTAGAGGGATAGATTTCTATGTCCCTAGAGGGATTTCTAGGTCCCTAGAGGGATTTCTATGTCCCTAGAGGGATAGATTTCTATGTCCCTAGAGGGATTTCTATGTCCCTAGAGGGATTTCTATGTCGCTAGAGGGATTTCTATGTCGCTAGAGGGATTTCTAGGTCCCTAGAGGGATAGATTTCTATGTCCCTATAGGGATTTCTATGTCCCTAGAGGGATTTCTAGGTCCCTAGAGGGATTTCTATGTCCCTAGAGGGATAGATTTGTATGTCCCTAGAGGGATTTCTATGTCCCTAGAGGGATTTCTATGTCCCTAGAGGGATAGATTTCTATGTCGCTAGAGGGATTTCTATGTCGCTAGAGAGATTTCTAGGTCCCTAGAGGGATTGATTTCTATGTCCCTAGAGGGATTTCTATGTCCCTAGAGGGATTTCTATGTCCCTAGAGGGATTTCTATGTCCCTAGAGGGATAGATTTCTATGTCCCTAGAGGGATTTCTATGTCCCTAGAGGGATTTCTATGTCGCTAGAGGGATTTCTATGTCGCTAGAGGGATTTCTAGGTCCCTAGAGGGATAGATTTCTATGTCCCTAGAGGGATTTCTATGTCCCTAGAGAGATTTCTAGGTCCCTAGAGGGATTTCTATGTCGCTAGAGGGATTTCTAGGTCCCTAGAGGGATAGATTTCTAGGTCCCTAGAGGGATTTCAATGTCCCTAGAGGGATTTCTAGGTCCCTAGAGGGATTTCTATGTCCCTAGAGGTATAGATTTCTATGTCCCTAGAGGGATTTCTAGGTCCCTAGAGGGATTTCTATGTCCCTAGAGGGATAGATTTCTATGTCCCTAGAGGGATTTCTATGTCCCTAGAGGGATTTCTAGGTCCCAAGAGGGATTTCTATGTCCCTAGAGGGATAGATTTCTATGTCCCTAGAGGGATTTCTATGTCCCTAGAGGGATAGATTTCTATGTCCCTAGAGGGATTTCTATGTCCCTAGAGGGATTTCTAGGTCCCTAGAGGGATTCTAGGTCCCTAGAGGGATTTCTAGGTCCCTAGAGGGATTTCTAGGTCCCTAGAGGGATTTCTAGGTCCCTAGAGGGATTTCTAGGTCCCTAGAGAGAGAGATATCTATGTCCCTAGAGGGATTTCTATGTCGCTAGAGGGATTTCTATGTCGCTAGAGAGATTTCTAGGTCCCTAGAGGGATTTCTATGTCGCTAGAGGGATTTCTAGGTCCCTAGAGGGATAGATTTCTAGGTCCCTAGAGGGATAGATTTCTATGTCCCTAGAGGGATTTCTATGTCCCTAGAGGGATTTCTAGGTCCCTAGAGGGATAGATTTCTATGTCCCTAGAGGGATTTCTAGGTCCCTAGAGGGATAGATTTCTAGGTCCCTAGAGGGATTTCAATGTCCCTAGAGGGATTTCTAGGTCCCTAGAGGGATTTCTATGTCGCTAGAGGGATTTCTAGGTCCCTAGAGGGATAGATTTCTAGGTCCCTAGAGGGATTTCAATGTCCCTAGAGGGATTTCTAGGTCCCTAGAGGGATTTCTATGTCCCTAGAGGGATAGATTTCTATGTCCCTAGAGGGATTTCTAGGTCCCTAGAGGGATTTCTATGTCCCTAGAGGGATAGATTTCTATGTCCCTAGAGGGATTTCTATGTCCCTAGAGGGATTTCTATGTCGCTAGAGGGATTTCTATGTCGCTAGAGGGATTTCTAGGTCCCTAGAGGGATAGATTTCTATGTCCCTATAGGGATTTCTATGTCCCTAGAGGGATTTCTAGGTCCCTAGAGGGATTTCTATGTCCCTAGAGGGATAGATTTGTATGTCCCTAGAGGGATTTCTATGTCCCTAGAGGGATTTCTATGTCCCTAGAGGGATAGATTTCTATGTCGCTAGAGGGATTTCTATGTCGCTAGAGAGATTTCTAGGTCCCTAGAGGGATTTCTATGTCGCTAGAGGGATTTCTAGGTCCCTAGAGGGATAGATTTCTATGTCCCTAGAGGGATTTCTATGTCCCTAGAGAGATTTCTAGGTCCCTAGAGGGATTTCTATGTCGCTAGAGGGATTTCTAGGTCCCTAGAGGGATAGATTTCTAGGTCCCTAGAGGGATTTCAATGTGCCTAGAGGGATTTCTAGGTCCCTAGAGCGATTTCTAGGTCCCTAGAGGGATTTCTATGTCCCTAGAGGGATAGATTTCTATGTCCCTAGAGGGATTTCTATGTCCCTAGAGGGATAGATTTCTAGGTCCCTAGAGGGATTTCTATGTCCCTAGAGGGATAGATTTCTATGTCCCTAGAGGGATTTCTATGTCCCTAGAGGGATTTCTATGTCCCTAGAGGGATTTCTATGTCCCTAGAGGGATAGATTTCTATGTCCCTAGAGGGATTTCTATGTCCCTAGAGGGATTTCTATGTCGCTAGAGGGATTTCTATGTCGCTAGAGGGATTTCTAGGTCCCTAGAGGGATAGATTTCTATGTCCCTAGAGGGATTTCTATGTCCCTAGAGAGATTTCTAGGTCCCTAGAGGGATTTCTATGTCGCTAGAGGGATTTCTAGGTCCCTAGAGGGATTTCTATGTCGCTAGAGGGATTTCTATGTCGCTAGAGAGATTTCTAGGTCCCTAGAGGGATTTCTATGTCGCTAGAGGGATTTCTAGGTCCCTAGAGGGATAGATTTCTATGTCCCTAGAGGGATTTCTATGTCCCTAGAGAGATTTCTAGGTCCCTAGAGGGATTTCTATGTCGCTAGAGGGATTTCTAGGTCCCTAGAGGGATAGATTTCTAGGTCCCTAGAGAGAGAGATTTCTATGTCCCTAGAGGGATTTCTATGTCGCTAGAGGGATTTCTATGTCCCTAGAGAGATTTCTAGGTCCCTAGAGGGATTTCTATGTCGCTAGAGGGATTTCTAGGTCCCTAGAGGGATAGATTTCTAGGTCCCTAGAGAGAGAGATTTCTATGTCCCTAGAGGGATTTCTATGTCGCTAGAGGGATTTCTATGTCGCTAGAGAGATTTCTAGGTCCCTAGAGGGATTTCTATGTCGCTAGAGGGATTTCTAGGTCCCTAGAGGGATAGATTTCTATGTCCCTAGAGGGATTTCTATGTCCCTAGAGAGATTTCTAGGTCCCTAGAGGGATTTCTATGTCGCTAGAGGGATTTCTAGGTCCCTAGAGGGATAGATTTCTAGGTCCCTAGAGGGATTTCAATGTGCCTAGAGGGATTTCTAGGTCCCTAGAGGGATTTCTAGGTCCCTAGAGGGATTTCTATGTCCCTAGAGGGATAGATTTCTATGTCCCTAGAGGGATTTCTATGTCCCTAGAGGGATAGATTTCTAGGTCCCTAGAGGGATTTCTATGTCCCTAGAGGGATAGATTTCTATGTCCCTAGAGGGATTTCTATGTCCCTAGAGGGATTTCTATGTCCCTAGAGGGATTTCTATGTCCCTAGAGGGATAGATTTCTATGTCCCTAGAGGGATTTCTATGTCCCTAGAGGGATTTCTATGTCGCTAGAGGGATTTCTATGTCGCTAGAGGGATTTCTAGGTCCCTAGAGGGATAGATTTCTATGTCCCTAGAGGGATTTCTATGTCCCTAGAGAGATTTCTAGGTCCCTAGAGGGATTTCTATGTCGCTAGAGGGATTTCTAGGTCCCTAGAGGGATTTCTATGTCGCTAGAGGGATTTCTATGTCGCTAGAGAGATTTCTAGGTCCCTAGAGGGATTTCTATGTCCCTAGAGGGATTTCTATGTCCCTAGAGGGATTTCTAGGTCCCTAGAGGGATAGATTTCTATGTCCCTAGAGGGATTTCTAGGTCCCTAGAGGGATAGATTTCTAGGTCCCTAGAGGGATTTCAATGTCCCTAGAGGGATTTCTAGGTCCCTAGAGGGATTTCTATGTCGCTAGAGGGATTTCTAGGTCCCTAGAGGGATAGATTTCTAGGTCCCTAGAGGGATTTCAATGTCCCTAGAGGGATTTCTAGGTCCCTAGAGGGATTTCTATGTCCCTAGAGGGATAGATTTCTATGTCCCTAGAGGGATTTCTAGGTCCCTAGAGGGATTTCTATGTCCCTAGAGGGATAGATTTCTATGTCCCTAGAGGGATTTCTATGTCCCTAGAGGGATTTCTAGGTCCCAAGAGGGATTTCTATGTCCCTAGAGGGATAGATTTCTATGTCCCTAGAGGGATTTCTATGTCCCTAGAGGGATAGATTTCTATGTCCCTAGAGGGATTTCTATGTCCCTAGAGGGATTTCTAGGTCCCTAGAGGGATTTCTAGGTCCCTAGAGGGATTTCTAGGTCCCTAGAGAGAGAGATATCTATGTCCTTAGAGGGATTTCTATGTCGCTAGAGGGATTTCTATGTCGCTAGAGAGATTTCTAGGTCCCTAGAGGGATTTCTATGTCGCTAGAGGGATTTCTAGGTCCCTAGAGGGATAGATTTCTAGGTCCCTAGAGGGATAGATTTCTATGTCCCTAGAGGGATTTCTATGTCCCTAGAGGGATTTCTAGGTCCCTAGAGGGATAGATTTCTATGTCCCTAGAGGGATTTCTAGGTCCCTAGAGGGATAGATTTCTAGGTCCCTAGAGGGATTTCAATGTCCCTAGAGGGATTTCTAGGTCCCTAGAGGGATTTCTACGTCCCTAGAGGTATAGATTTCTATGTCCCTAGAGGGATTTCTATGTCCCTAGAGGGATTTCTAGGTCCCTAGAGGGATAGATTTCTATGTCCCTAGAGGGATTTCTATGTCCCTAGAGGGATTTATAGGTCCCTAGAGGGATAGATTTCTATGTCCCTAGAGGGATTTCTAGGTCCCTAGAGGGATAGATTTCTAGGTCCCTAGAGGGATTTCAATGTCCCTAGAGGGATTTCTAGGTCCCTAGAGGGATTTCTATGTCGCTAGAGGGATTTCTAGGTCCCTAGAGGGATAGATTTCTAGGTCCCTAGAGGGATTTCAATGTCCCTAGAGGGATTTCTAGGTCCCTAGAGGGATTTCTATGTCCCTAGAGGGATAGATTTCTATGTCCCTAGAGGGATTTCTAGGTCCCTAGAGGGATTTCTATGTCCCTAGAGGTATAGATTTCTATGTCCCTAGAGGGATTTCTATGTCCCTAGAGGGATTTCTAGGTCCCAAGAGGGATTTCTATGTCCCTAGAGGGATAGATTTCTATGTCCCTAGAGGGATTTCTATGTCCCTAGAGGGATAGATTTCTATGTCCCTAGAGGGATTTCTATGTCCCTAGAGGGATTTCTAGGTCCCTAGAGGGATTTCTAGGTCCCTAGAGGGATTTCTAGGTCCCTAGAGGGATTTCTAGGTCCCTAGAGAGAGAGATATCTATGTCCCTAGAGGGATTTCTATGTCGCTAGAGGGATTTCTATGTCGCTAGAGAGATTTCTAGGTCCCTAGAGGGATTTCTATGTCGCTAGAGGGATTTCTAGGTCCCTAGAGGGATAGATTTCTAGGTCCCTAGAGGGATAGATTTCTATGTCCCTAGAGGGATTTCTATGTCCCTAGAGGGATTTCTAGGTCCCTAGAGGGATAGATTTCTATGTCCCTAGAGGGATTTCTAGGTCCCTAGAGGGATTTCAATGTCCCTAGAGGGATTTCTAGGTCCCTAGAGGGATAGATTTCTATGTCCCTAGAGGGATTTCTATGTCCCTAGAGGGATTTCTAGGTCCCTAGAGGAATTTCTATGTCCCTAGAGGGATAGATTTGTATGTCCCTAGAGGGATTTCTATGTCCCTAGAGGGATTTCTATGTCCCTAGAGGGATAGATTTCTATGTCGCTAGAGGGATTTCTATGTCGCTAGAGAGATTTCTAGGTCCCTAGAGGGATAGATTTCTATGTCCCTAGAGGGATTTCTAGGTCCCTAGAGGGATTTCTAGGTCCCTAGAGGGATTTCTAGGTCCCTAGAGAGAGAGATTTCTATGTCCCTAGAGGGATTTCTATGTCGCTAGAGGGATTTCTATGTCGCTAGAGAGATTTCTAGGTCCCTAGAGGGATTTCTATGTCGCTAGAGGGATTTCTAGGTCCCTAGAGGGATAGATTTCTATGTCCCTAGAGGGATTTCTATGTCCCTAGAGAGATTTCTAGGTCCCTAGAGGGATTTCTATGTCGCTAGAGGGATTTCTAGGTCCCTAGAGGGATTTCTATGTCGCTAGAGGGATTTCTAGGTCCCTAGAGGGATAGATTTCTAGGTCCCTAGAGGGATTTCAATGTCCCTAGAGGGATTTCTAGGTCCCTAGAGGGATTTCTATGTCCCTAGAGGGATAGATTTCTATGTCCCTAGAGGGATTTCTAGGTCCCTAGAGGGATTTCTATGTCCCTAGAGGGATAGATTTCTATGTCCCTAGAGGGATTTCTATGTCCCTAGAGGGATTTCTAGGTCCCAAGAGGGATTTCTATGTCCCTAGAGGGATAGATTTCTATGTCCCTAGAGGGATTTCTATGTCCCTAGAGGGATAGATTTCTATGTCCCTAGAGGGATTTCTATGTCCCTAGAGGGATTTCTAGGTCCCTAGAGGGATTTCTAGGTCCCTAGAGGGATTTCTAGGTCCCTAGAGAGAGAGATATCTATGTCCTTAGAGGGATTTCTATGTCGCTAGAGGGATTTCTATGTCGCTAGAGAGATTTCTAGGTCCCTAGAGGGATTTCTATGTCGCTAGAGGGATTTCTAGGTCCCTAGAGGGATAGATTTCTAGGTCCCTAGAGGGATAGATTTCTATGTCCCTAGAGGGATTTCTATGTCCCTAGAGGGATTTCTAGGTCCCTAGAGGGATAGATTTCTATGTCCCTAGAGGGATTTCTAGGTCCCTAGAGGGATAGATTTCTAGGTCCCTAGAGGGATTTCAATGTCCCTAGAGGGATTTCTAGGTCCCTAGAGGGATTTCTACGTCCCTAGAGGTATAGATTTCTATGTCCCTAGAGGGATTTCTATGTCCCTAGAGGGATTTCTAGGTCCCTAGAGGGATAGATTTCTATGTCCCTAGAGGGATTTCTATGTCCCTAGAGGGATTTATAGGTCCCTAGAGGGATAGATTTCTATGTCCCTAGAGGGATTTCTAGGTCCCTAGAGGGATAGATTTCTAGGTCCCTAGAGGGATTTCAATGTCCCTAGAGGGATTTCTAGGTCCCTAGAGGGATTTCTATGTCGCTAGAGGGATTTCTAGGTCCCTAGAGGGATAGATTTCTAGGTCCCTAGAGGGATTTCAATGTCCCTAGAGGGATTTCTAGGTCCCTAGAGGGATTTCTATGTCCCTAGAGGGATAGATTTCTATGTCCCTAGAGGGATTTCTAGGTCCCTAGAGGGATTTCTATGTCCCTAGAGGGATAGATTTCTATGTCCCTAGAGGGATTTCTATGTCCCTAGAGGGATTTCTAGGTCCCAAGAGGGATTTCTATGTCCCTAGAGGGATAGATTTCTATGTCCCTAGAGGGATTTCTATGTCCCTAGAGGGATAGATTTCTATGTCCCTAGAGGGATTTCTATGTCCCTAGAGGGATTTCTAGGTCCCTAGAGGGATTTCTAGGTCCCTAGAGGGATTTCTAGGTCCCTAGAGGGATTTCTAGGTCCCTAGAGAGAGAGATATCTATGTCCCTAGAGGGATTTCTATGTCGCTAGAGGGATTTCTATGTCGCTAGAGAGATTTCTAGGTCCCTAGAGGGATTTCTATGTCGCTAGAGGGATTTCTAGGTCCCTAGAGGGATAGATTTCTAGGTCCCTAGAGGGATAGATTTCTATGTCCCTAGAGGGATTTCTATGTCCCTAGAGGGATTTCTAGGTCCCTAGAGGGATAGATTTCTATGTCCCTAGAGGGATTTCTAGGTCCCTAGAGGGATAGATTTCTAGGTCCCTAGAGGGATTTCAATGTCCCTAGAGGGATTTCTAGGTCCCTAGAGGGATAGATTTCTATGTCCCTAGAGGGATTTCTATGTCCCTAGAGGGATTTCTAGGTCCCTAGAGGAATTTCTATGTCCCTAGAGGGATAGATTTGTATGTCCCTAGAGGGATTTCTATGTCCCTAGAGGGATTTCTATGTCCCTAGAGGGATAGATTTCTATGTCGCTAGAGGGATTTCTATGTCGCTAGAGAGATTTCTAGGTCCCTAGAGGGATAGATTTCTATGTCCCTAGAGAGATTTCTAGGTCCCTAGAGGGATTTCTAGGTCCCTAGAGGGATTTCTAGGTCCCTAGAGAGAGAGATTTCTATGTCCCTAGAGGGATTTCTATGTCGCTAGAGGGATTTCTATGTCGCTAGAGAGATTTCTAGGTCCCTAGAGGGATTTCTATGTCGCTAGAGGGATTTCTAGGTCCCTAGAGGGATAGATTTCTATGTCCCTAGAGGGATTTCTATGTCCCTAGAGAGATTTCTAGGTCCCTAGAGGGATTTCTATGTCGCTAGAGGGATTTCTAGGTCCCTAGAGGGATAGATTTCTAGGTCCCTAGAGGGATTTCAATGTGCCTAGAGGGATTTCTAGGTCCCTAGAGGGATTTCTAGGTCCCTAGAGGGATTTCTATGTCCCTAGAGGGATAGATTTCTATGTCCCTAGAGGGATTTTTATGTCCCTAGAGGGATAGATTTCTAGGTCCCTAGAGGGATTTCTATGTCCCTAGAGGGATAGATTTCTATGTCCCTAGAGGGATTTCTATGTCCCTAGAGGGATTTCTATGTCCCTAGAGGGATAGATTTCTATGTCCCTAGAGGGATTTCTATGTCCCTAGAGGGATTTCTATGTCGCTAGAGGGATTTCTATGTCGCTAGAGGGATTTCTAGGTCCCTAGAGGGATAGATTTCTATGTCCCTAGAGGGATTTCTATGTCCCTAGAGAGATTTCTAGGTCCCTAGAGGGATTTCTATGTCGCTAGAGGGATTTCTAGGTCCCTAGAGGGATAGATTTCTAGGTCCCTAGAGGGATTTCAATGTCCCTAGAGGGATTTCTAGGTCCCTAGAGGGATTTCTATGTCCCTAGAGGTATAGATTTCTATGTCCCTAGAGGGATTTCTAGGTCCCTAGAGGGATTTCTATGTCCCTAGAGTGATAGATTTCTATGTCCCTAGAGGGATTTCTATGTCCCTAGAGGGATTTCTAGGTCCCAAGAGGGATTTCTATGTCCCTAGAGGGATAGATTTCTATGTCCCTAGAGGGATTTCTATGTCCCTAGAGGGATAGATTTCTATGTCCCTAGAGGGATTTCTATGTCCCTAGAGGGATTTCTAGGTCCCTAGAGGGATTTCTAGGTCCCTAGAGGGATTTCTAGGTCCCTAGAGGGATTTCTAGGTCCCTAGAGGGATTTCTATGTCGCTAGAGGGATTTCTATGTCGCTAGAGAGATTTCTAGGTCCCTAGAGGGATTTCTATGTCGCTAGAGGGATTTCTAGGTCCCTAGAGGGATAGATTTCTAGGTCCCTAGAGGGATAGATTTCTATGTCCCTAGAGGGATTTCTATGTCCCTAGAGGGATTTCTAGGTCCCTAGAGGGATAGATTTCTATGTCCCTAGAGGGATTTCTAGGTCCCTAGAGGGATAGATTTCTAGGTCCCTAGAGGGATTTCAATGTCCCTAGAGGGATTTCTAGGTCCCTAGAGGGATTTCTATGTCGCTAGAGGGATTTCTAGGTCCCTAGAGGGATAGATTTCTAGGTCCCTAGAGGGATTTCAATGTCCCTAGAGGGATTTCTAGGTCCCTAGAGGGATTTCTATGTCCCTAGAGGGATAGATTTCTATGTCCCTAGAGGGATTTCTAGGTCCCTAGAGGGATTTCTATGTCCCTAGAGGGATAGATTTCTATGTCCCTAGAGGGATTTCTATGTCCCTAGAGGGATTTCTAGGTCCCAAGAGGGATTTCTATGTCCCTAGAGGGATAGATTTCTATGTCCCTAGAGGGATTTCTATGTCCCTAGAGGGATAGATTTCTATGTCCCTAGAGGGATTTCTATGTCCCTAGAGGGATTTCTAGGTCCCTAGAGGGATTTCTAGGTCCCTAGAGGGATTTCTAGGTCCCTAGAGGGATTTCTAGGTCCCTAGAGAGAGAGATATCTATGTCCCTAGAGGGATTTCTATGTCGCTAGAGGGATTTCTATGTCGCTAGAGAGATTTCTAGGTCCCTAGAGGGATTTCTATGTCGCTAGAGGGATTTCTAGGTCCCTAGAGGGATAGATTTCTAGGTCCCTAGAGGGATAGATTTCTATGTCCCTAGAGGGATTTCTATGTCCCTAGAGGGATTTCTAGGTCCCTAGAGGGATAGATTTCTATGTCCCTAGAGGGATTTCTAGGTCCCTAGAGGGATAGATTTCTAGGTCCCTAGAGGGATTTCAATGTCCCTAGAGGGATTTCTAGGTCCCTAGAGGGATAGATTTCTATGTCCCTAGAGGGATTTCTATGTCCCTAGAGGGATTTCTAGGTCCCTAGAGGGATTTCTATGTCCCTAGAGGGATAGATTTGTATGTCCCTAGAGGGATTTCTATGTCCCTAGAGGGATTTCTATGTCCCTAGAGGGATAGATTTCTATGTCGCTAGAGGGATTTCTATGTCGCTAGAGAGATTTCTAGTTCCCTAGAGGGATAGATTTCTATGTCCCTAGAGGGATTTCTAGGTCCCTAGAGGGATAGATTTCTATGTCCCTAGAGGGATAGATTTCTATGTCCCTAGAGGGATTTCTATGTCCCTAGAGGGATTTCTAGGTCCCTAGAGGGATTTCTAGGTCCCTAGAGGGATTTCTAGGTCCCTAGAGAGAGAGATTTCTATGTCCCTAGAGGGATTTCTATGTCGCTAGAGGGATTTCTATGTCGCTAGAGAGATTTCTAGGTCCCTAGAGGGATTTCTATGTCGCTAGAGGGATTTCTAGGTCCCTAGAGGGATAGATTTCTATGTCCCTAGAGGGATTTCTATGTCCCTAGAGAGATTTCTAGGTCCCTAGAGGGATTTCTATGTCGCTAGAGGGATTTCTAGGTCCCTAGAGGGATAGATTTCTAGGTCCCTAGAGGGATTTCAATGTGCCTAGAGGGATTTCTAGGTCCCTAGAGGGATTTCTAGGTCCCTAGAGGGATTTCTATGTCCCTAGAGGGATAGATTTCTATGTCCCTAGAGGGATTTCTATGTCCCTAGAGGGATAGATTTCTAGGTCCCTAGAGGGATTTCTATGTCCCTAGAGGGATAGATTTCTATGTCCCTAGAGGGATTTCTATGTCCCTAGAGGGATTTCTATGTCCCTAGAGGGATAGATTTCTATGTCCCTAGAGGGATTTCTATGTCCCTAGAGGGATTTCTATGTCGCTAGAGGGATTTCAATGTCGCTAGAGGGATTTCTAGGTCCCTAGAGGGATAGATTTCTATGTCCCTAGAGGGATTTCTATGTCCCTAGAGGGATTTCTAGGTCCCTAGAGGGATTTCTAGGTCCCTAGAGAGAGAGATATCTATGTCCTTAGAGGGATTTCTATGTCGCTAGAGGGATTTCTATGTCGCTAGAGAGATTTCTAGGTCCCTAGAGGGATTTCTATGTCGCTAGAGGGATTTCTAGGTCCCTAGAGGGATAGATTTCTAGGTCCCTAGAGGGATAGATTTCTATGTCCCTAGAGGGATTTCTATGTCCCTAGAGGGATTTCTAGGTCCCTAGAGGGATAGATTTCTATGTCCCTAGAGGGATTTCTAGGTCCCTAGAGGGATAGATTTCTAGGTCCCTAGAGGGATTTCAATGTCCCTAGAGGGATTTCTAGGTCCCTAGAGGGATTTCTACGTCCCTAGAGGTATAGATTTCTATGTCCCTAGAGGGATTTCTATGTCCCTAGAGGGATTTCTAGGTCCCTAGAGGGATAGATTTCTATGTCCCTAGAGGGATTTCTATGTCCCTAGAGGGATTTCTAGGTCCCTAGAGGGATAGATTTCTATGTCCCTAGAGGGATTTCTAGGTCCCTAGAGGGATAGATTTCTAGGTCCCTAGAGGGATTTCAATGTCCCTAGAGGGATTTCTAGGTCCCTAGAGGGATTTCTATGTCGCTAGAGGGATTTCTAGGTCCCTAGAGGGATAGATTTCTAGGTCCCTAGAGGGATTTCAATGTCCCTAGAGGGATTTCTAGGTCCCTAGAGGGATTTCTATGTCCCTAGAGGGATAGATTTCTATGTCCCTAGAGGGATTTCTAAGTCCCTAGAGGGATTTCTATGTCCCTAGAGGGATAGATTTCTATGTCCCTAGAGGGATTTCTATGTCCCTAGAGGGATTTCTAGGTCCCAAGAGGGATTTCTATGTCCCTAGAGGGATAGATTTCTTTGTCCCTAGAGGGATTTCTATGTCCCTAGAGGGATAGATTTCTATGTCCCTAGAGGGATTTCTATGTCCCTAGAGGGATTTCTAGGTCCCTAGAGGGATTTCTAGGTCCCTAGAGGGATTTCTAGGTCCCTAGAGGGATTTCTAGGTCCCTAGAGGGATTTCTAGGTCCCTAGAGAGAGAGATATCTATGTCCCTAGAGGGATTTCTATGTCGCTAGAGGGATTTCTATGTCGCTAGAGAGATTTCTAGGTCCCTAGAGGGATTTCTATGTCGCTAGAGGGATTTCTAGGTCCCTAGAGGGATAGATTTCTAGGTCCCTAGAGGGATAGATTTCTATGTCCCTAGAGGGATTTCTATGTCCCTAGAGGGATTTCTAGGTCCCTAGAGGGATAGATTTCTATGTCCCTAGAGGGATTTCTAGGTCCCTAGAGGGATAGATTTCTAGGTCCCTAGAGGGATTTCAATGTCCCTAGAGGGATTTCTAGGTCCCTAGAGGGATAGATTTCTATGTCCCTAGAGGGATTTCTATGTCCCTAGAGGGATTTCTAGGTCCCTAGAGGAATTTCTATGTCCCTAGAGGGATAGATTTGTATGTCCCTAGAGGGATTTCTATGTCCCTAGAGGGATTTCTATGTCCCTAGAGGGATAGATTTCTATGTCGCTAGAGGGATTTCTATGTCGCTAGAGAGATTTCTAGGTCCCTAGAGGGATAGATTTCTATGTCCCTAGAGGGATTTCTAGGTCCCTAGAGGGATAGATTTCTATGTCCCTAGAGGGATAGATTTCTATGTCCCTAGAGGGATTTCTATGTCCCTAGAGGGATTTCTAGGTCCCTAGAGGGATTTCTAGGTCCCTAGAGGGATTTCTAGGTCCCTAGAGAGAGAGATTTCTATGTCCCTAGAGGGATTTCTATGTCGCTAGAGGGATTTCTATGTCGCTAGAGAGATTTCTAGGTCCCTAGAGGGATTTCTATGTCGCTAGAGGGATTTCTAGGTCCCTAGAGGGATAGATTTCTATGTCCCTAGAGGGATTTCTATGTCCCTAGAGAGATTTCTAGGTCCCTAGAGGGATTTCTATGTCGCTAGAGGGATTTCTAGGTCCCTAGAGGGATAGATTTCTAGGTCCCTAGAGGGATTTCAATGTGCCTAGAGGGATTTCTAGGTCCCTAGAGGGATTTCTAGGTCCCTAGAGGGATTTCTATGTCCCTAGAGGGATAGATTTCTGTCCCTAGAGGGATTTCTATGTCCCTAGAGGGATAGATTTCTAGGTCCCTAGAGGGATTTCTATGTCCCTAGAGGGATAGATTTCTATGTCCCTAGAGGGATTTCTATGTCCCTAGAGGGATTTCTATGTCCCTAGAGGGATAGATTTCTATGTCCCTAGAGGGATTTCTATGTCCTTAGAGGGATTTCTATGTCGCTAGAGGGATTTCTATGTCGCTAGAGGGATTTCTAGGTCCCTAGAGGGATAGATTTCTATGTCCCTAGAGGGATTTCTATGTCCCTAGAGAGATTTCTAGGTCCCTAGAGGGATTTCTATGTCGCTAGAGGGATTTCTAGGTCCCTAGAGGGATAGATTTCTAGGTCCCTAGAGGGATTTCAATGTCCCTAGAGGGATTTCTAGGTCCCTAGAGGGATTTCTATGTCCCTAGAGGTATAGATTTCTATGTCCCTAGAGGGATTTCTAGGTCCCTAGAGGGATTTCTATGTCCCTAGAGGGATAGATTTCTATGTCCCTAGAGGGATTTCTATGTCCCTAGAGGGATTTCTAGGTCCCAAGAGGGATTTCTATGTCCCTAGAGGGATAGATTTCTATGTCCCTAGAGGGATTTCTATGTCCCTAGAGGGATAGATTTCTATGTCCCTAGAGGGATTTCTATGTCCCTAGAGGGATTTCTAGGTTCCTAGAGGGATTTCTAGGTCCCTAGAGGGATTTCTAGGTCCCTAGAGGGATTTCTAGGTCCCTAGAGGGATTTCTAGGTCCCTAGAGAGAGAGATATCTTGTCCCTAGAGGGATTTCTATGTCGCTAGAGGGATTTCTATGTCGCTAGAGAGATTTCTAGGTCCCTAGAGGGATTTCTATGTCGCTAGAGGGATTTCTAGGTCCCTAGAGGGATAGATTTCTAGGTCCCTAGAGGGATAGATTTCTATGTCCCTAGAGGGATTTCTATGTCCCTAGAGGGATTTCTAGGTCCCTAGAGGGATAGATTTCTATGTCCCTAGAGGGATTTCTAGGTCCCTAGAGGGATAGATTTCTAGGTCCCTAGAGGGATTTCAATGTCCCTAGAGGGATTTCTAGGTCCCTAGAGGGATTTCTATGTCGCTAGAGGGATTTCTAGGTCCCTAGAGGGATAGATTTCTAGGTCCCTAGAGGGATTTCAATGTCCCTAGAGGGATTTCTAGGTCCCTAGAGGGATTTCTATGTCCCTAGAGGGATAGATTTCTATGTCCCTAGAGGGATTTCTAGGTCCCTAGAGGGATTTCTATGTCCCTAGAGGGATAGATTTCTATGTCCCTAGAGGGATTTCTATGTCCCTAGAGGGATTTCTAGGTCCCAAGAGGGATTTCTATGTCCCTAGAGGGATAGATTTCTATGTCCCTAGAGGGATTTCTATGTCCCTAGAGGGATAGATTTCTATGTCCCTAGAGGGATTTCTATGTCCCTAGAGGGATTTCTAGGTCCCTAGAGGGATTTCTAGGTCCCTAGAGGGATTTCTAGGTCCCTAGAGGGATTTCTAGGTCCCTAGAGGGATTTCTAGGTCCCTAGAGAGAGAGATATCTATGTCCTTAGAGGGATTTCTATGTCGCTAGAGGGATTTCTATGTCGCTAGAGAGATTTCTAGGTCCCTAGAGGGATTTCTATGTCGCTAGAGGGATTTCTAGGTACCTAGAGGGATAGATTTCTAGGTCCCTAGAGGGATAGATTTCTATGTCCCTAGAGGGATTTCTATGTCCCTAGAGGGATTTCTAGGTCCCTAGAGGGATAGATTTCTATGTCCCTAGAGGGATTTCTAGGTCCCTAGAGGGATAGATTTCTAGGTCCCTAGAGGGATTTCAATGTCCCTAGAGGGATTTCTAGGTCCCTAGAGGGATTTCTATGTCCCTAGAGGTATAGATTTCTATGTCCCTAGAGGGATTTCTATGTCCCTAGAGGGATTTCTAGGTCCCTAGAGGGATAGATTTCTATGTCCCTAGAGGGATTTCTATGTCCCTAGAGAGATTTCTAGGTCCCTAGAGGGATTTCTATGTCGCTAGAGGGATTTCTAGGTCCCTAGAGGGATAGATTTCTAGGTCCCTAGAGGGATTTCAATGTCCCTAGAGGGATTTCTGGGTCCCTAGAGGGATTTCTATGTCCCTAGAGGGATAGATTTGTATGTCCCTAGAGGGATTTCTATGTCCCTAGAGGGATTTCTATGTCCCTAGAGGGATAGATTTCTATGTCGCTAGAGGGATTTCTATGTCGCTAGAGAGATTTCTAGGTCCCTAGAGGGATTTCTATGTCGCTAGAGGGATTTCTATGTCCCTAGAGAGATTTCTAGGTCCCTAGAGGGATTTCTATGTCGCTAGAGGGATTTCTAGGTCCCTAGAGGGATAGATTTCTAGGTCCCTAGAGGGATTTCAATGTCCCTAGAGGGATTTCTATGTCCCTAGAGGGATAGATTTCTATGTCCCTAGAGGGATTTCTATGTCCCTAGAGAGATTTATAGGTCCCTAGAGGGATTTCTATGTCGCTAGAGGGATTTCTAGGTCCCTAGAGGGATAGATTTCTAGGTCCCTAGAGGGATTTCAATGTCCCTAGAGGGATTTCTAGGTCCCTAGAGGGATTTCTAGGTCCCTAGAGAGAGAGATATCTATGTCCCTAGAGGGATAGATTTCTATGTCCCTAGAGGGATTTATATGTCCCTAGAGGGATTTCTAGGTCCCTAGAGGGATTTCTAGGTCCCTAGAGGGATTTCTAGGTCGCTAGAGAGATTTCTATGTCGCTAGAGGGATTTCTAGGTCCCTAGAGGGATAGATTTCTATGTCCCTAGAGGGATTTCTATGTCCCTAGAGAGATTTCTAGGTCCCTAGAGGGATTTCTATGTCGCTAGAGGGATTTCTAGGTCCCTAGAGGGATGGATTTCTAGGTCCCTAGAGGGATTTCTATGTCCCTAGAGGGATAGATTTCTATGTCCCTAGAGGGATTTCTATGTCCCTAGAGGGATTTCTATGTCCCAAGAGGGATTTCTATGTCCCTAGAGGGATAGATTTCTATGTCCCTAGAGGGATTTCTATGTCCCTAGAGGAATTTCTATGTCCCTAGAGGGATAGATTTCTATGTCCCTAGAGGGATTTCTATGTCCCTAGAGAGATTTCTAGGTCCCTAGAGGGATTTCTATGTCGCTAGAGGGATTTCTAGGTCCCTAGAGGGATAGATTTCTAGGTCCCTAGAGGGATTTCAATGTCCCTAGAGGGATTTCTAGGTCCCTAGAGGGATTTCTATGTCCCTAGAGGGATAGATTTCTATGTCCCTAGAGGGATTTCTATGTCCCTAGAGGGATTTCTATGTCCCTAGAGGGATTTCTATGTCCCTAGAGGGATTTCTAGGTCCCTAGAGGGATTTCTAGGTCGCTAGAGAGATTTCTAGGTCCCTAGAGGGATTTCTATGTCGCTAGAGGGATTTCTAGGTCCCTAGAGGGATAGATTTCTATGTCCCTAGAGGGATTTCTATGTCCCTAGAGAGATTTCTAGGTCCCTAGAGGGATTTCTATGTCGCTAGAGGGATTTCTAGGTCCCTAGAGGGATAGATTTCTAGGTCCCTAGAGGGATTTCAATGTCCCTAGAGGGATTTCTAGGTCCCTAGAGGGATTTCTATGTCCCTAGAGGGATAGATTTGTATGTCCCTAGAGGGATTTCTATGTCCCTAGAGGGATTTCTATGTCCCTAGAGGGATAGATTTCTATGTCCCTAGAGGGATTTCTATGTCCCTAGAGGGATTTCTATGTCCCTAGAGGGATTTCTAGGTCCCTAGAGGGATTTCTAGGTCCCTAGAGGGATTTCTAGGTCGCTAGAGAGATTTCTAGGTCCCTAGAGGGATTTCTATGTCGCTAGAGGGATTTCTAGGTCCCTAGAGGGATAGATTTCTATGTCCCTAGAGGGATTTCTATGTCCCTAGAGAGATTTCTAGGTCCCTAGAGGGATTTCTATGTCGCTAGAGGGATTTCTAGGTCCCTAGAGGGATAGATTTCTAGGTCCCCAGAGGGATTTCAATGTCCCTAGAGGGATTTCTAGGTCCCTAGAGGGATTTCTAGGTCCCTAGAGAGAGAGATTTCTATGTCCCTAGAGGGATAGATTTCTATGTCCCTAGAGGGATTTCTATGTCCCTAGAGGGATTTCTATGTCCCAAGAGGGATTTCTATGTCCCTAGAGGGATTTCTAGGTCCCTAGAGGGATTTCTAGGTCCCTAGAGAGAGAGATATCTATGTCCCTAGAGGGATTTCTATGTCGCTAGAGGGATTTCTATGTCGCTAGAGAGATTTCTAGGTCCCTAGAGGGATTTCTATGTCGCTAGAGGGATTTCTAGGTCCCTAGAGGGATAGATTTCTAGGTCCCTAGAGGGATAGATTTCTATGTCCCTAGAGGGATTTCTATTTCCCTAGAGGGATTTCTAGGTCCCTAGAGGGATAGATTTCTATGTCCCTAGAGGGATTTCTAGGTCCCTAGAGGGATAGATTTCTAGGTCCCTAGAGGGATTTCAATGTCCCTAGAGGGATTTCTAGGTCCCTAGAGGGATAGATTTCTATGTCCCTAGAGGGATTTCTATGTCCCTAGAGGGATTTCTAGGTCCCTAGAGGAATTTCTATGTCCCAAGAGGGATAGATTTGTATGTCCCTAGAGGGATTTCTATGTCCCTAGAGGGATTTCTATGTCCCTAGAGGGATAGATTTCTATGTCGCTAGAGGGATTTCTATGTCGCTAGAGAGATTTCTAGGTCCCTAGAGGGATAGATTTCTATGTCCCTAGAGGGATTTCTAGGTCCCTAGAGGGATAGATTTCTATGTCCCTAGAGGGATAGATTTCTATGTCCCTAGAGGGATTTCTATGTCCCTAGAGGGATTTCTAGGTCCCTAGAGGGATTTCTAGGTCCCTAGAGGGATTTCTAGGTCCCTAGAGAGAGAGATTTCTATGTCCCTAGAGGGATTTCTATGTCGCTAGAGGGATTTCTATGTCGCTAGAGAGATTTCTAGGTCCCTAGAGGGATTTCTATGTCGCTAGAGGGATTTCTAGGTCCCTAGAGGGATAGATTTCTATGTCCCTAGAGGGATTTCTATGTCCCTAGAGAGATTTCTAGGTCCCTAGAGGGATTTCTATGTCGCTAGAGGGATTTCTAGGTCCCTAGAGGGATAGATTTCTAAGTCCCTAGAGGGATTTCAATGTCCCTAGAGGGATTTCTAGGTCCCTAGAGGGATTTCTAGGTCCCTAGAGGGATTTCTATGTCCCTAGAGGGATAGATTTCTGTCCCTAGAGGGATTTCTATGTCCCTAGAGGGATAGATTTCTAGGTCCCTAGAGGGATTTCTATGTCCCTAGAGGGATAGATTTCTATGTCCCTAGAGGGATTTCTATGTCCCTAGAGGGATTTCTATGTCCCTAGAGGGATAGATTTCTATGTCCCTAGAGGGATTTCTATGTCCCTAGAGGGATTTCTATGTCGCTAGAGGGATTTCTATGTCGCTAGAGGGATTTCTAGTTCCCTAGAGGGATAGATTTCTATGTCCCTAGAGGGATTTCTATGTCCCTAGAGAGATTTCTAGGTCCCTAGAGGGATTTCTATGTCGCTAGAGGGATTTCTAGGTCCCTAGAGGGATAGATTTCTAGGTCCCTAGAGGGATTTCAATGTCCCTAGAGGGATTTCTAGGTCCCTAGAGGGATTTCTATGTCCCTAGAGGTATAGATTTCTATGTCCCTAGAGGGATTTCTAGGTCCCTAGAGGGATTTCTATGTCCCTAGAGGGATAGATTTCTATGTCCCTAGAGGGATTTCTATGTCCCTAGAGGGATTTCTAGGTCCCAAGAGGGATTTCTATGTCCCTAGAGGGATAGATTTCTATGTCCCTAGAGGGATTTCTATGTCCCTAGAGGGATAGATTTCTATGTCCCTAGAGGGATTTCTATGTCCCTAGAGGGATTTCTAGGTCCCTAGAGGGATTTCTAGGTCCCTAGAGGGATTTCTAGGTCCCTAGAGGGATTTCTAGGTCCCTAGAGGGATTTCTAGGTCCCTAGAGAGAGAGATATCTATGTCCCTAGAGGGATTTCTATGTCGCTAGAGGGATTTCTATGTCGCTAGAGAGATTTCTAGGTCCCTAGAGGGATTTCTATGTCGCTAGAGGGATTTCTAGGTCCCTAGAGGGATAGATTTCTAGGTCCCTAGAGGGATAGATTTCTATGTCCCTAGAGGGATTTCTATGTCCCTAGAGGGATTTCTAGGTCCCTAGAGGGATAGATTTCTATGTCCCTAGAGGGATTTCTAGGTCCCTAGAGGGATAGATTTCTAGGTCCCTAGAGGGATTTCAATGTCCCTAGAGGGATTTCTAGGTCCCTAGAGGGATTTCTATGTCGCTAGAGGGATTTCTAGGTCCCTAGAGGGATAGATTTCTAGGTCCCTAGAGGGATTTCAATGTCCCTAGAGGGATTTCTAGGTCCCTAGAGGGATTTCTATGTCCCTAGAGGGATAGATTTCTATGTCCCTAGAGGGATTTCTAGGTCCCTAGAGGGATTTCTATGTCCCTAGAGGGATAGATTTCTATGTCCCTAGAGGGATTTCTATGTCCCTAGAGGGATTTCTAGGTCCCAAGAGGGATTTCTATGTCCCTAGAGGGATAGATTTCTATGTCCCTAGAGGGATTTCTATGTCCCTAGAGGGATAGATTTCTATGTCCCTAGAGGGATTTCTATGTCCCTAGAGGGATTTCTAGGTCCCTAGAGGGATTTCTAGGTCCCTAGAGGGATTTCTAGGTCCCTAGAGGGATTTCTAGGTCCCTAGAGAGAGAGATATCTATGTCCTTAGAGGGATTTCTATGTCCCTAGAGGGATTTCTATGTCGCTAGAGAGATTTCTAGGTCCCTAGAGGGATTTCTATGTCGCTAGAGGGATTTCTAGGTCCCTAGAGGGATAGATTTCTAGGTCCCTAGAGGGATAGATTTCTATGTCCCTAGAGGGATTTCTATGTCCCTAGAGGGATTTCTAGGTCCCTAGAGGGATAGATTTCTATGTCCCTAGAGGGATTTCTAGGTCCCTAGAGGGATAGATTTCTAGGTCCCTAGAGGGATTTCAATGTCCCTAGAGGGATTTCTAGGTCCCTAGAGGGATTTCTATGTCCCTAGAGGTATAGATTTCTATGTCCCTAGAGGGATTTCTATGTCCCTAGAGGGATTTCTAGGTCCCTAGAGGGATAGATTTCTATGTCCCTAGAGGGATTTCTATGTCCCTAGAGAGATTTCTAGGTCCCTAGAGGGATTTCTATGTCGCTAGAGGGATTTCTAGGTCCCTAGAGGGATAGATTTCTAGGTCCCTAGAGGGATTTCAATGTCCCTAGAGGGATTTCTAGGTCCCTAGAGGGATTTCTATGTCCCTAGAGGGATAGATTTGTATGTCCCTAGAGGGATTTCTATGTCCCTAGAGGGATTTCTATGTCCCTAGAGGGATAGATTTCTATGTCGCTAGAGGGATTTCTATGTCGCTAGAGAGATTTCTAGGTCCCTAGAGGGATTTCTATGTCGCTAGAGGGATTTCTATGTCCCTAGAGAGATTTCTAGGTCCCTAGAGGGATTTCTATGTCGCTAGAGGGATTTCTAGGTCCCTAGAGGGATTTCTATGTCGCTAGAGGGATTTCTAGGTCCCTAGAGGGATAGATTTCTAGGTCCCTAGAGGGATTTCAATGTCCCTAGAGGGATTTCTATGTCCCTAGAGGGATTTCTAGGTCCCTAGAGGGATAGATTTCTAGGTCCCTAGAGGGATAGATTTCTATGTCCCTAGAGGGATTTCTATGTCCCTAGAGGGATTTCTAGGTCCCTAGAGGGATAGATTTCTATGTCCCTAGAGGGATTTCTAGGTCCCTAGAGGGATAGATTTCTAGGTCCCTAGAGGGATTTCAATGTCCCTAGAGGGATTTCTAGGTCCCTAGAGGGATAGATTTCTATGTCCCTAGAGGGATTTCTATGTCCCTAGAGGGATTTCTAGGTCCCTAGAGGAATTTCTATGTCCCAAGAGGGATAGATTTGTATGTCCCTAGAGGGATTTCTATGTCCCTAGAGGGATTTCTATGTCCCTAGAGGGATAGATTTCTATGTCGCTAGAGGGATTTCTATGTCGCTAGAGAGATTTCTAGGTCCCTAGAGGGATAGATTTCTATGTCCCTAGAGGGATTTCTAGGTCCCTAGAGGGATAGATTTCTATGTCCCTAGAGGGATAGATTTCTATGTCCCTAGAGGGATTTCTATGTCCCTAGAGGGATTTCTAGGTCCCTAGAGGGATTTCTAGGTCCCTAGAGGGATTTCTAGGTCCCTAGAGAGAGAGATTTCTATGTCCCTAGAGGGATTTCTATGTCGCTAGAGGGATTTCTATGTCGCTAGAGAGATTTCTAGGTCCCTAGAGGGATTTCTATGTCGCTAGAGGGATTTCTAGGTCCCTAGAGGGATAGATTTCTATGTCCCTAGAGGGATTTCTATGTCCCTAGAGAGATTTCTAGGTCCCTAGAGGGATTTCTATGTCGCTAGAGGGATTTCTAGGTCCCTAGAGGGATAGATTTCTAAGTCCCTAGAGGGATTTCAATGTCCCTAGAGGGATTTCTAGGTCCCTAGAGGGATTTCTAGGTCCCTAGAGGGATTTCTATGTCCCTAGAGGGATAGATTTCTGTCCCTAGAGGGATTTCTATGTCCCTAGAGGGATAGATTTCTAGGTCCCTAGAGGGATTTCTATGTCCCTAGAGGGATAGATTTCTATGTCCCTAGAGGGATTTCTATGTCCCTAGAGGGATTTCTATGTCCCTAGAGGGATAGATTTCTATGTCCCTAGAGGGATTTCTATGTCCCTAGAGGGATTTCTATGTCGCTAGAGGGATTTCTATGTCGCTAGAGGGATTTCTAGGTCCCTAGAGGGATAGATTTCTATGTCCCTAGAGGGATTTCTATGTCCCTAGAGAGATTTCTAGGTCCCTAGAGGGATTTCTATGTCGCTAGAGGGATTTCTAGGTCCCTAGAGGGATAGATTTCTAGGTCCCTAGAGGGATTTCAATGTCCCTAGAGGGATTTCTAGGTCCCTAGAGGGATTTCTATGTCCCTAGAGGTATAGATTTCTATGTCCCTAGAGGGATTTCTAGGTCCCTAGAGGGATTTCTATGTCCCTAGAGGGATAGATTTCTATGTCCCTAGAGGGATTTCTATGTCCCTAGAGGGATTTCTAGGTCCCAAGAGGGATTTCTATGTCCCTAGAGGGATAGATTTCTATGTCCCTAGAGGGATTTCTATGTCCCTAGAGGGATAGATTTCTATGTCCCTAGAGGGATTTCTATGTCCCTAGAGGGATTTCTAGGTCCCTAGAGGGATTTCTAGGTCCCTAGAGGGATTTCTAGGTCCCTAGAGGGATTTCTAGGTCCCTAGAGGGATTTCTAGGTCCCTAGAGAGAGAGATATCTATGTCCCTAGAGGGATTTCTATGTCGCTAGAGGGATTTCTATGTCGCTAGAGAGATTTCTAGGTCCCTAGAGGGATTTCTATGTCGCTAGAGGGATTTCTAGGTCCCTAGAGGGATAGATTTCTAGGTCCCTAGAGGGATAGATTTCTATGTCCCTAGAGGGATTTCTATGTCCCTAGAGGGATTTCTAGGTCCCTAGAGGGATAGATTTCTATGTCCCTAGAGGGATTTCTAGGTCCCTAGAGGGATAGATTTCTAGGTCCCTAGAGGGATTTCAATGTCCCTAGAGGGATTTCTAGGTCCCTAGAGGGATTTCTATGTCCCTAGAGGGATAGATTTCTATGTCCCTAGAGGGATTTCTAGGTCCCTAGAGGGATTTCTATGTCCCTAGAGGGATAGATTTCTATGTCCCTAGAGGGATTTCTATGTCCCTAGAGGGATTTCTAGGTCCCAAGAGGGATTTCTATGTCCCTAGAGGGATAGATTTCTATGTCCCTAGAGGGATTTCTATGTCCCTAGAGGGATAGATTTCTATGTCCCTAGAGGGATTTCTATGTCCCTAGAGGGATTTCTAGGTCCCTAGAGGGATTTCTAGGTCCCTAGAGGGATTTCTAGGTCCCTAGAGGGATTTCTAGGTCCCTAGAGAGAGAGATATCTATGTCCTTAGAGGGATTTCTATGTCCCTAGAGGGATTTCTATGTCGCTAGAGAGATTTCTAGGTCCCTAGAGGGATTTCTATGTCGCTAGAGGGATTTCTAGGTCCCTAGAGGGATAGATTTCTAGGTCCCTAGAGGGATAGATTTCTATGTCCCTAGAGGGATTTCTATGTCCCTAGAGGGATTTCTAGGTCCCTAGAGGGATAGATTTCTATGTCCCTAGAGGGATTTCTAGGTCCCTAGAGGGATAGATTTCTAGGTCCCTAGAGGGATTTCAATGTCCCTAGAGGGATTTCTAGGTCCCTAGAGGGATTTCTATGTCCCTAGAGGTATAGATTTCTATGTCCCTAGAGGGATTTCTATGTCCCTAGAGGGATTTCTAGGTCCCTAGAGGGATAGATTTCTATGTCCCTAGAGGGATTTCTATGTCCCTAGAGAGATTTCTAGGTCCCTAGAGGGATTTCTATGTCGCTAGAGGGATTTCTAGGTCCCTAGAGGGATAGATTTCTAGGTCCCTAGAGGGATTTCAATGTCCCTAGAGGGATTTCTAGGTCCCTAGAGGGATTTCTATGTCCCTAGAGGGATAGATTTGTATGTCCCTAGAGGGATTTCTATGTCCCTAGAGGGATTTCTATGTCCCTAGAGGGATAGATTTCTATGTCGCTAGAGGGATTTCTATGTCGCTAGAGAGATTTCTAGGTCCCTAGAGGGATTTCTATGTCGCTAGAGGGATTTCTATGTCCCTAGAGAGATTTCTAGGTCCCTAGAGGGATTTCTATGTCGCTAGAGGGATTTCTAGGTCCCTAGAGGGATTTCTATGTCGCTAGAGGGATTTCTAGGTCCCTAGAGGGATAGATTTCTAGGTCCCTAGAGGGATTTCAATGTCCCTAGAGGGATTTCTATGTCCCTAGAGGGATAGATTTCTATGTCCCTAGAGGGATTTCTATGTCCCTAGAGAGATTTATAGGTCCCTAGAGGGATTTCTATGTCGCTAGAGGGATTTCTAGGTCCCTAGAGGGATAGATTTCTAGGTCCCTAGAGGGATTTCAATGTCCCTAGAGGGATTTATATGTCCCTAGAGGGATTTCGAGGTCCCTAGAGGGATTTCTAGGTCCCTAGAGGGATTTCTAGGTCGCTAGAGAGATTTCTATGTCGCTAGAGGGATTTCTAGGTCCCTAGAGGGATAGATTTCTATGTCCCTAGAGGGATTTCTATGTCCCTAGAGAGATTTCTAGGTCCCTAGAGGGATTTCTATGTCGCTAGAGGGATTTCTAGGTCCCTAGAGGGATGGATTTCTAGGTCCCTAGAGGGATTTCTATGTCCCTAGAGGGATAGATTTCTATGTCCCTAGAGGGATTTCTATGTCCCTAGAGGGATTTCTATGTCCCAAGAGGGATTTCTATGTCCCTAGAGGGATAGATTTCTATGTCCCTAGAGGGATTTCTATGTCCCTAGAGGAATTTCTATGTCCCTAGAGGGATAGATTTCTATGTCCCTAGAGGGATTTCTATGTCCCTAGAGAGATTTCTAGGTCCCTAGAGGGATTTCTATGTCGCTAGAGGGATTTCTAGGTCCCTAGAGGGATAGATTTCTAGGTCCCTAGAGGGATTTCAATGTCCCTAGAGGGATTTCTAGGTCCCTAGAGGGATTTCTATGTCCCTAGAGGGATAGATTTCTATGTCCCTAGAGGGATTTCTATGTCCCTAGAGGGATTTCTATGTCCCTAGAGGGATTTCTAGGTCCCTAGAGGGATTTCTAGGTCTCTAGAGAGATTTCTAGGTCCCTAGAGGGATTTCTATGTCGCTAGAGGGATTTCTAGGTCCCTAGAGGGATAGATTTCTATGTCCCTAGAGGGATTTCTATGTCCCTAGAGAGATTTCTAGGTCCCTAGAGGGATTTCTATGTCGCTAGAGGGATTTCTAGGTCCCTAGAGGGATAGATTTCTAGGTCCCTAGAGGGATTTCAATGTCCCTAGAGGGATTTCTAGGTCCCTAGAGGGATTTCTATGTCCCTAGAGGGATAGATTTGTATGTCCCTAGAGGGATTTCTATGTCCCTAGAGGGATTTCTATGTCCCTAGAGGGATAGATTTCTATGTCCCTAGAGGGATTTCTATGTCCCTTGAGGGATTTCTATGTCCCTAGAGGGATTTCTAGGTCCCTAGAGGGATTTCTAGGTCCCTAGAGGGATTTCTAGGTCGCTAGAGAGATTTCTAGGTCCCTAGAGGGATTTCTATGTCGCTAGAGGGATTTCTAGGTCCCTAGAGGGATAGATTTCTATGTCCCTAGAGGGATTTCTATGTCCCTAGAGAGATTTCTAGGTCCCTAGAGGGATTTCTATGTCGCTAGAGGGATTTCTAGGTCCCTAGAGGGATAGATTTCTAGGTCCCCAGAGGGATTTCAATGTCCCTAGAGGGATTTCTAGGTCCCTAGAGGGATTTCTAGGTCCCTAGAGAGAGAGATTTCTATGTCCCTAGAGGGATAGATTTCTATGTCCCTAGAGGGATTTCTATGTCCCTAGAGGGATTTCTATGTCCCAAGAGGGATTTCTATGTCCCTAGAGGGATAGATTTCTATGTCCCTAGAGGGATTTCTATGTCCCTAGAGGAATTTCTATGTCCCTAGAGGGATAGATTTCTATGTCCCTAGAGGGATTTCTATGTCCCTAGAGAGATTTCTAGGTCCCTAGAGGGATTTCTATGTCGCTAGAGGGATTTCTAGGTCCCTAGAGGGATAGATTTCTAGGTCCCTAGAGGGATTTCAATGTCCCTAGAGGGATTTCTAGGTCCCTAGAGGGATTTCTATGTCCCTAGAGGGATAGATTTCTATGTCCCTAGAGGGATTTCTATGTCCCTAGAGGGATTTCTATGTCCCTAGAGGGATTTCTAGGTCCCTAGAGGGATTTCTAGGTCCCTAGAGGGATTTCTAGGTCGCTAGAGAGATTTCTAGGTCCCTAGAGGGATTTCTATGTCGCTAGAGGGATTTCTAGGTCCCTAGAGGGATAGATTTCTATGTCCCTAGAGGGATTTCTATGTCCCTAGAGAGATTTCTAGGTCCCTAGAGGGATTTCTATGTCGCTAGAGGGATTTCTAGGTCCCTAGAGGGATAGATTTCTAGGTCCCTAGAGGGATTTCAATGTCCCTAGAGGGATTTCTAGGTCCCTAGAGGGATTTCTATGTCCCTAGAGGGATAGATTTGTATGTCCCTAGAGGGATTTCTATGTCCCTAGAGGGATTTCTATGTCCCTAGAGGGATAGATTTCTATGTCCCTAGAGGGATTTCTATGTCCCTAGAGGGATTTCTATGTCCCTAGAGGGATTTCTAGGTCCCTAGAGGGATTTCTAGGTCCCTAGAGGGATTTCAAGGTCGCTAGAGAGATTTCTAGGTCCCTAGAGGGATTTCTATGTCGCTAGAGGGATTTCTAGGTCCCTAGAGGGATAGATTTCTATGTCCCTAGAGGGATTTCTATGTCCCTAGAGAGATTTCTAGGTCCCTAGAGGGATTTCTATGTCGCTAGAGGGATTTCTAGGTCCCTAGAGGGATGGATTTCTAGGTCCCTAGAGGGATTTCTACGTCCCTAGAGGGATAGATTTCTATGTCCCTAGAGGGATTTCTATGTCCCTAGAGGGATTTCTATGTCCCAAGAGGGATTTCTATGTCCCTAGAGGGATAGATTTCTATGTCC
Source organism: Troilus luridus (assembly GCA_964056705.1). Taxonomy (NCBI): domain Eukaryota; kingdom Metazoa; phylum Arthropoda; class Insecta; order Hemiptera; family Pentatomidae; genus Troilus; species Troilus luridus. The sequence goes on from OZ057415.1 coordinate 100,732,553, forward strand.
CTAGAGGGATTTCTATGTCCCTAGAGGAATTTCTATGTCCCTAGAGGGATAGATTTCTATGTCCCTAGAGGGATTTCTATGTCCCTAGAGAGATTTCTAGGTCCCTAGAGGGATTTCTATGTCGCTAGAGGGATTTCTAGGTCCCTAGAGGGATAGATTTCTAGGTCCCTAGAGGGATTTCAATGTCCCTAGAGGGATTTCTAGGTCCCTAGAGGGATTTCTATGTCCCTAGAGGGATAGATTTCTATGTCCCTAGAGGGATTTCTATGTCCCTAGAGGGATTTCTATGTCCCTAGAGGGATTTCTATGTCCCTAGAGGGATTTCTAGGTCCCTAGAGGGATTTCTAGGTCGCTAGAGAGATTTCTAGGTCCCTAGAGGGATTTCTATGTCGCTAGAGGGATTTCTAGGTCCCTAGAGGGATAGATTTCTATGTCCCTAGAGGGATTACTATGTCCCTAGAGAGATTTCTAGGTCCCTAGAGGGATTTCTATGTCGCTAGAGGGATTTCTAGGTCCCTAGAGGGATAGATTTCTAGGTCCCTAGAGGGATTTCAATGTCCCTAGAGGGATTTCTAGGTCCCTAGAGGGATTTCTATGTCCCTAGAGGGATAGATTTGTATGTCCCTAGAGGGATTTCTATGTCCCTAGAGGGATTTCTATGTCCCTAGAGGGATAGATTTCTATGTCCCTAGAGGGATTTCTATGTCCCTAGAGGGATTTCTATGTCCCTAGAGGGATTTCTAGGTCCCTAGAGGGATTTCTAGGTCCCTAGAGGGATTTCTAGGTCGCTAGAGAGATTTCTAGGTCCCTAGAGGGATTTCTATGTCGCTAGAGGGATTTCTAGGTCCCTAGAGGGATAGATTTCTATGTCCCTAGAGGGATTTCTATGTCCCTAGAGAGATTTCTAGGTCCCTAGAGGGATTTCTATGTCGCTAGAGGGATTTCTAGGTCCCTAGAGGGATTTCTATGTCGCTAGAGGGATTTCTAGGTCCCTAGAGGGATAGATTTCTAGGTCCCTAGAGGGATTTCAATGTCCCTAGAGGGATTTCTAGGTCCCTAGAGGGATTTCTAGGTCCCTAGAGGGATTTCTAGGTCCCTAGAGAGAGAGATATCTATGTCCCTAGAGGGATAGATTTCTATGTCCCTAGAGGGATTTCTATGTCCCTAGAGGGATTTCTATGTCCCTAGAGGAATTTCTATGTCCCAAGAGGGATAGATTTCTATGTCCCTAGAGGGATTTCTATGTCCCTAGAGAGATTTCTAGGTCCCTAGAGGGATTTCTATGTCGCTAGAGGGATTTCTAGGTCCCTAGAGGGATAGATTTCTAGGTCCCTAGAGGGATTTCAATGTCCCTAGAGGGATTTCTAGGTCCCTAGAGGGATTTCTATGTCCCTAGAGGGATAGATTTCTATGTCCCTAGAGGGATTTCTATGTCCCTAGAGGGATTTCTATGTCCCTAGAGGGATTTCTAGGTCCCTAGAGGGATTTCTAGGTCGCTAGAGAGATTTCTAGGTCCCTAGAGGGATTTCTATGTCGCTAGAGGGATTTCTAGGTCCCTAGAGGGATAGATTTCTATGTCCCTAGAGGGATTTCTATGTCCCTAGAGAGATTTCTAGGTCCCTAGAGGGATTTCTATGTCGCTAGAGGGATTTCTAGGTCCCTAGAGGGATAGATTTCTAGGTCCCTAGAGGGATTTCAATGTCCCTAGAGGGATTTCTAGGTCCCTAGAGGGATTTCTATGTCCCTAGAGGGATAGATTTGTATGTCCCTAGAGGGATTTCTATGTCCCTAGAGGGATTTCTATGTCCCTAGAGGGATTTCTATGTCCCTAGAGGGATTTCTAGGTCCCTAGAGGGATTTCTTGGTCCCTAGAGGGATTTCTAGGTCGCTAGAGAGATTTCTAGGTCCCTAGAGGGATTTCTATGTCGCTAGAGGGATTTCTAGGTCCCTAGAGGGATAGATTTCTATGTCCCTAGAGGGATTTCTATGTCCCTAGAGAGATTTCTAGGTCCCTAGAGGGATTTCTATGTCGCTAGAGGGATTTCTAGGTCCCTAGAGGGATAGATTTCTAGGTCCCTAGAGGGATTTCAATGTCCCTAGAGGGATTTCTAGGTCCCTAGAGGGATTTCTATGTCCCTAGAGGGATAGATTTCTATGTCCCTAGAGGGATTTCTATGTCCCTAGAGAGATTTCTAGGTCCCTAGAGGGATTTCTATGTCGCTAGAGGGATTTCTAGGTCCCTAGAGGGATAGATTTCTAGGTCCCTAGAGGGATTTCAATGTCCCTAGAGGGATTTCTATGTCCCTAGAGGGATAGATTTCTATGTCCCTAGAGGGATTTCTATGTCCCTAGAGAGATTTCTAGGTCCCTAGAGGGATTTCTATGTCGCTAGAGGGATTTCTAGGTCCCTAGAGGGATAGATTTCTAGGTCCCTAGAGGGATTTCAATGTCCCTAGAGGGATTTCTAGGTCCCTAGAGGGATTTCTAGGTCCCTAGAGGGATTTCTAGGTCCCTAGAGGGATAGATTTCTATGTCCCTAGAGGGATTTCTATGTCCCTAGAGAGATTTCTAGGTCCCTAGAGGGATTTCAACGTCGCTAGAGGGATTTCTAGGTCCCTAGAGGGATAGATTTCTAGGTCCCTAGAGGGATTTCTATGTCCCTAGAGGGATAGATTTCTATGTCCCTAGAGGGATTTCTATGTCCCTAGAGGGATTTCTATGTCCCAAGAGGGATTTCTATGTTCCTAGAGGGATAGATTTCTATGTCCCTAGAGGGATTTCTATGTCCCTAGAGGGATTTCTATGTCCCTAGAGGGATAGATTTCTATGTCCCTAGAGGGATTTCTATGTCCCTAGAGAGATTTCTAGGTCCCTAGAGGGATTTCTATGTCGCTAGAGGGATTTCTAGGTCCCTAGAGGGATAGATTTCTAGGTCCCTAGAGGGATTTCTATGTCCCTAGAGGGATAGATTTCTATGTCCCTAGAGGGATTTCTATGTCCCTAGAGGGATTTCTATGTCCCTAGAGGGATAGATTTCTATGTCCCTAGAGGGTTTTCTATGTCCCTAGAGAGATTTCTAGGTCCCTAGAGGGATTTCTATGTCGCTAGAGGGATTTCTAGGTCCCTAGAGGGATAGATTTCTATGTCCCTAGAGGGATTTCTATGTCCCTAGAGAGATTTCTAGGTCCCTAGAGGGATTTCTATGTCGCTAGAGGGATTTCTAGGTCCCTAGAGGGATAGATTTCTAGGTCCCTAGAGGGATTTCAATGTCCCTAGAGGGATTTCTAGGTCCCTAGAGGGATTTCTATGTCCCTAGAGGGATAGATTTCTATGTCCCTAGAGGGATTTCTATGTCCCTAGAGAGATTTCTAGGTCCCTAGAGGGATTTCTATGTCGCTAGAGGGATTTCTAGGTCCCTAGAGGGATAGATTTCTAGGTCCCTAGAGGGATTTCAATGTCCCTAGAGGGATTTCTATGTCCCTAGAGGGATAGATTTCTATGTCCCTAGAGGGATTTCTATGTCCCTAGAGAGATTTCTAGGTCCCTAGAGGGATTTCTATGTCGCTAGAGGGATTTCTAGGTCCCTAGAGGGATAGATTTCTAGGTCCCTAGAGGGATTTCAATGTCCCTAGAGGGATTTCTAGGTCCCTAGAGGGATTTCTAGGTCCCTAGAGGGATTTCTAGGTCCCTAGAGGGATAGATTTCTATGTCCCTAGAGGGATTTCTATGTCCCTAGAGAGATTTCTAGGTCCCTAGAGGGATTTCTATGTCGCTAGAGGGATTTCTAGGTCCCTAGAGGGATAGATTTCTAGGTCCCTAGAGGGATTTCTATGTCCCTAGAGGGATAGATTTCTATGTCCCTAGAGGGATTTCTATGTCCCTAGAGGGATTTCTATGTCCCAAGAGGGATTTCTATGTTCGTAGAGGGATAGATTTCTATGTCCCTAGAGGGATTTCTATGTCCCTAGAGGGATTTCTATGTCCCTAGAGGGATAGATTTCTATGTCCCTAGAGGGATTTCTATGTCCCTAGAGAGATTTCTAGGTCCCTAGAGGGATTTCTATGTCGCTAGAGGGATTTCTAGGTCCCTAGAGGGATAGATTTCTAGGTCCCTAGAGGGATTTCTAGGTCCCTAGAGGGATTTCTAGGTCCCTAGAGGGATAGATTTCTATGTCCCTAGAGGGATTTCTATGTCCCTAGAGAGATTTCTAGGTCCCTAGAGGGATTTCTATGTCGCTAGAGGGATTTCTAGGTCCCTAGAGGGATAGATTTCTAGGTCCCTAGAGGGATTTCTATGTCCCTAGAGGGATAGATTTCTATGTCCCTAGAGGGATTTCTATGTCCCTAGAGGGATTTCTATGTCCCAAGAGGGATTTCTATGTTCCTAGAGGGATAGATTTCTATGTCCCTAGAGGGATTTCTATGTCCCTAGAGGGATTTCTATGTCCCTAGAGGGATAGATTTCTATGTCCCTAGAGGGATTTCTATGTCCCTAGAGAGATTTCTAGGTCCCTAGAGGGATTTCTATGTCGCTAGAGGGATTTCTAGGTCCCTAGAGGGATAGATTTCTAGGTCCCTAGAGGGATTTCTATGTCCCTAGAGGGATAGATTTCTATGTCCCTAGAGGGATTTCTATGCCCCTAGAGGGATTTCTATGTCCCTAGAGGGATAGATTTCTATGTCCCTAGAGGGTTTTCTATGTCCCTAGAGAGATTTCTAGGTCCCTAGAGGGATTTCTATGTCGCTAGAGGGATTTCTAGGTCCCTAGAGGGATAGATTTCTATGTCCCTAGAGGGATTTCTATGTCCCTAGAGAGATTTCTAGGTCCCTAGAGGGATTTCTATGTCGCTAGAGGGATTTCTAGGTCCCTAGAGGGATAGATTTCTAGGTCCCTAGAGGGATTTCAATGTCCCTAGAGGGATTTCTAGGTCCCTAGAGGGATTTCTATGTCCCTAGAGGGATAGATTTCTATGTCCCTAGAGGGATTTCTATGTCCCTAGAGAGATTTCTAGGTCCCTAGAGGGATTTCTATGTCGCTAGAGGGATTTCTAGGTCCCTAGAGGGATAGATTTCTAGGTCCCTAGAGGGATTTCAATGTCCCTAGAGGGATTTCTATGTCCCTAGAGGGATAGATTTCTATGTCCCTAGAGGGATTTCTATGTCCCTAGAGAGATTTCTAGGTCCCTAGAGGGATTTCTATGTCGCTAGAGGGATTTCTAGGTCCCTAGAGGGATAGATTTCTAGGTCCCTAGAGGGATTTCAATGTCCCTAGAGGGATTTCTAGGTCCCTAGAGGGATTTCTAGGTCCCTAGAGGGATTTCTAGGTCCCTAGAGGGATAGATTTCTATGTCCCTAGAGGGATTTCTATGTCCCTAGAGAGATTTCTAGGTCCCTAGAGGGATTTCTATGTCGCTAGAGGGATTTCTAGGTCCCTAGAGGGATAGATTTCTAGGTCCCTAGAGGGATTTCTATGTCCCTAGAGGGATAGATTTCTATGTCCCTAGAGGGATTTCTATGTCCCTAGAGGGATTTCTATGTCCCAAGAGGGATTTCTATGTTCCTAGAGGGATAGATTTCTATGTCCCTAGAGGGATTTCTATGTCCCTAGAGGGATTTCTATGTCCCTAGAGGGATAGATTTCTATGTCCCTAGAGGGATTTCTATGTCCCTAGAGAGATTTCTAGGTCCCTAGAGGGATTTCTATGTCGCTAGAGGGATTTCTAGGTCCCTAGAGGGATAGATTTCTAGGTCCCTAGAGGGATTTCTAGGTCCCTAGAGGGATTTCTAGGTCCCTAGAGGGATAGATTTCTATGTCCCTAGAGGGATTTCTATGTCCCTAGAGAGATTTCTAGGTCCCTAGAGGGATTTCTATGTCGCTAGAGGGATTTCTAGGTCCCTAGAGGGATAGATTTCTAGGTCCCTAGAGGGATTTCTATGTCCCTAGAGGGATAGATTTCTATGTCCCTAGAGGGATTTCTATGTCCCTAGAGGGATTTCTATGTCCCAAGAGGGATTTCTATGTTCCTAGAGGGATAGATTTCTATGTCCCTAGAGGGATTTCTATGTCCCTAGAGGGATTTCTATGTCCCTAGAGGGATAGATTTCTATGTCCCTAGAGGGATTTCTATGTCCCTAGAGAGATTTCTAGGTCCCTAGAGGGATTTCTATGTCGCTAGAGGGATTTCTAGGTCCCTAGAGGGATAGATTTCTAGGTCCCTAGAGGGATTTCTATGTCCCTAGAGGGATAGATTTCTATGTCCCTAGAGGGATTTCTATGTCCCTAGAGGGATTTCTATGTCCCTAGAGGGATAGATTTCTATGTCCCTAGAGGGTTTTCTATGTCCCTAGAGAGATTTCTAGGTCCCTAGAGGGATTTCTATGTCGCTAGAGGGATTTCTAGGTCCCTAGAGGGATAGATTTCTAGGTCCCTAGAGGGATTTCTAGGTCCCTAGAGGGATTTCTAGGTCGCTAGAGAGGTTTCTAGGTCCCTAGAGGGATTTCTATGTCGCTAGAGGGATTTCTAGGTCCCTAGAGGGATAGATTTCTATGTCCCTAGAGGGATTTCTAGGTCCCTAGAGGGATAGATTTCTATGTCCCTAGAGGGATTTCTATGTCCCTAGAGAGATTTCTAGGTCCCTAGAGGGATTTCTATGTCGCTAGAGGGATTTCTAGGTCCCTAGAGGGATAGATTTCTAGGTCCCTAGAGGGATTTCAATGTCCCTAGAGGGATTTCTAGGTCCCTAGAGGGATTTCTATGTCCCTAGAGGGATAGATTTCTATGTCCCTAGAGGGATTTCTATGTCCCTAGAGAGATTTCTAGGTCCCTAGAGAGATTTCTATGTCGCTAGAGGGATTTCTAGGTCCCTAGAGGGATAGATTTCTAGGTCCCTAGAGGGATTTCAATGTCCCTAGAGGGATTTCTATGTCCCTAGAGGGATAGATTTCTATGTCCCTAGAGGGATTTCTATGTCCCTAGAGAGATTTATAGGTCCCTAGAGGGATTTCTATGTCGCTAGAGGGATTTCTAGGTCCCTAGAGGGATAGATTTCTAGGTCCCTAGAGGGATTTCAATGTCCCTAGAGGGATTTCTAGGTCCCTAGAGGGATTTCTAGGTCCCTAGAGAGAGAGATATCTATGTCCCTAGAGGGATAGATTTCTATGTCCCTAGAGGGATTTCTATGTCCCTAGAGGGATTTCTAGGTCCCTAGAGGGATTTCTAGGTCCCTAGAGGGATTTCTAGGTCGCTAGAGAGATTTCTATGTCGCTAGAGGGATTTCTAGGTCCCTAGAGGGATAGATTTCTATGTCCCTAGAGGGATTTCTATGTCCCTAGAGAGATTTCTAGGTCCCTAGAGGGATTTCTATGTCGCTAGAGGGATTTCTAGGTCCCTAGAGGGATAGATTTCTAGGTCCCTAGAGGGATTTCAATGTCCCTAGAGGGATTTCTAGGTCCCTAGAGGGATTTCTAGGTCCCTAGAGGGATTTCTATGTCGCTAGAGGGATTTCTAGGTCCCTAGAGGGATAGATTTCTAGGTCCCTAGAGGGATTTCTATGTCCCTAGAGGGATAGATTTCTATGTCCCTAGAGGGATTTCTATGTCCCTAGAGGGATTTCTATGTCCCTAGAGGGATAGATTTCTATGTCCCTAGAGGGTTTTCTATGTCCCTAGAGAGATTTCTAGGTCCCTAGAGGGATTTCTATGTCGCTAGAGGGATTTCTAGGTCCCTAGAGGGATAGATTTCTATGTCCCTAGAGGGATTTCTATGTCCCTAGAGAGATTTCTAGGTCCCTAGAGGGATTTCTATGTCGCTAGAGGGATTTCTAGGTCCCTAGAGGGATAGATTTCTAGGTCCCTAGAGGGATTTCAATGTCCCTAGAGGGATTTCTAGGTCCCTAGAGGGATTTCTATGTCCCTAGAGGGATAGATTTCTATGTCCCTAGAGGGATTTCTATGTCCCTAGAGAGATTTCTAGGTCCCTAGAGGGATTTCTATGTCGCTAGAGGGATTTCTAGGTCCCTAGAGGGATAGATTTCTAGGTCCCTAGAGGGATTTCAATGTCCCTAGAGGGATTTCTATGTCCCTAGAGGGATAGATTTCTATGTCCCTAGAGGGATTTCTATGTCCCTAGAGAGATTTCTAGGTCCCTAGAGGGATTTCTATGTCGCTAGAGGGATTTCTAGGTCCCTAGAGGGATAGATTTCTAGGTCCCTAGAGGGATTTCAATGTCCCTAGAGGGATTTCTAGGTCCCTAGAGGGATTTCTAGGTCCCTAGAGGGATTTCTAGGTCCCTAGAGGGATAGATTTCTATGTCCCTAGAGGGATTTCTATGTCCCTAGAGAGATTTCTAGGTCCCTAGAGGGATTTCTATGTCGCTAGAGGGATTTCTAGGTCCCTAGAGGGATAGATTTCTAGGTCCCTAGAGGGATTTCTATGTCCCTAGAGGGATAGATTTCTATGTCCCTAGAGGGATTTCTATGTCCCTAGAGGGATTTCTATGTCCCAAGAGGGATTTCTATGTTCCTAGAGGGATAGATTTCTATGTCCCTAGAGGGATTTCTATGTCCCTAGAGGGATTTCTATGTCCCTAGAGGGATAGATTTCTATGTCCCTAGAGGGATTTCTATGTCCCTAGAGAGATTTCTAGGTCCCTAGAGGGATTTCTATGTCGCTAGAGGGATTTCTAGGTCCCTAGAGGGATAGATTTCTAGGTCCCTAGAGGGATTTCTATGTCCCTAGAGGGATAGATTTCTATGTCCCTAGAGGGATTTCTATGTCCCTAGAGGGATTTCTATGTCCCTAGAGGGATAGATTTCTATGTCCCTAGAGGGTTTTCTATGTCCCTAGAGAGATTTCTAGGTCCCTAGAGGGATTTCTATGTCGCTAGAGGGATTTCTAGGTCCCTAGAGGGATAGATTTCTAGGTCCCTAGAGGGATTTCTAGGTCCCTAGAGGGATTTCTAGGTCGCTAGAGAGGTTTCTAGGTCCCTAGAGGGATTTCTATGTCGCTAGAGGGATTTCTAGGTCCCTAGAGGGATAGATTTCTATGTCCCTAGAGGGATTTCTAGGTCCCTAGAGGGATAGATTTCTATGTCCCTAGAGGGATTTCTATGTCCCTAGAGAGATTTCTAGGTCCCTAGAGGGATTTCTATGTCGCTAGAGGGATTTCTAGGTCCCTAGAGGGATAGATTTCTAGGTCCCTAGAGGGATTTCAATGTCCCTAGAGGGATTTCTAGGTCCCTAGAGGGATTTCTATGTCCCTAGAGGGATAGATTTCTATGTCCCTAGAGGGATTTCTATGTCCCTAGAGAGATTTCTAGGTCCCTAGAGAGATTTCTATGTCGCTAGAGGGATTTCTAGGTCCCTAGAGGGATAGATTTCTAGGTCCCTAGAGGGATTTCAATGTCCCTAGAGGGATTTCTATGTCCCTAGAGGGATAGATTTCTATGTCCCTAGAGGGATTTCTATGTCCCTAGAGAGATTTATAGGTCCCTAGAGGGATTTCTATGTCGCTAGAGGGATTTCTAGGTCCCTAGAGGGATAGATTTCTAGGTCCCTAGAGGGATTTCAATGTCCCTAGAGGGATTTCTAGGTCCCTAGAGGGATTTCTAGGTCCCTAGAGGGATTTCTAGGTCCCTAGAGAGAGAGATATCTATGTCCCTAGAGGGATAGATTTCTATGTCCCTAGAGGGATTTCTATGTCCCTAGAGGGATTTCTAGGTCCCTAGAGGGATTTCTAGGTCCCTAGAGGGATTTCTAGGTCGCTAGAGAGATTTCTATGTCGCTAGAGGGATTTCTAGGTCCCTAGAGGGATAGATTTCTATGTCCCTAGAGGGATTTCTATGTCCCTAGAGAGATTTCTAGGTCCCTAGAGGGATTTCTATGTCGCTAGAGGGATTTCTAGGTCCCTAGAGGGATAGATTTCTAGGTCCCTAGAGGGATTTCAATGTCCCTAGAGGGATTTCTAGGTCCCTAGAGGGATTTCTAGGTCCCTAGAGGGATTTCTATGTCCCTAGAGGGATAGATTTCTATGTCCCTAGAGGGATTTCTAGGTCCCTAGAGGGATTTCTATGTCCCTAGAGGGATAGATTTCTATGTCCCTAGAGGGATTTCTATGTCCCTAGAGGGATTTCTATGTCCCTAGAGGGATTTCTAGGTCCCAAGAGGGATTTCTATGTCCCTAGAGGGATAGATTTCTATGTCCCTAGAGGGATTTCTATGTCCCTAGAGGGATAGATTTCTATGTCCCTAGAGGGATTTCAATGTCCCTTGAGGGATTTCTAGGTCCCTAGAGGGATAGATTTCTATGTCCCTAGAGGGATTTCTATGTCCCTAGAGGGATTTCTAGGTCCCAAGAGGGATTTCTATGTCCCTAGAGGGATAGATTTCTATGTCCCTAGAGGGATTTCTAGGTCCCTAGAGGGATTTCTAGGTCCCTAGAGGGATAGATTTCTATGTCCCTAGAGGGATTTCTATGTCCCTAGAGGGATTTCTAGGTCCCTAGACGGATTTCTATGTCCCTAGAGGGATAGATTTGTATGTCCCTAGAGGGATTTCTATGTCCCTAGAGGGATTTCTATGTCCCTAGAGGGATAGATTTCTATGTCGCTAGAGGGATTTCTATGTCGCTAGAGAGATTTCTACGTCCCTAGAGGGATAGATTTCTATGTCCCTAGAGGGATTTCTAGGTCCCTAGAGGGATAGATTTCTAGGTCCCTAGAGGGATAGATTTCTATGTCCCTAGAGGGATTTCTATATCCCTAGAGGGATTTCTATGTCGCTAGAGGGATTTCTATGTCGCTAGAGAGATTTCTAGGTCCCTAGAGGGATTTCTATGTCGCTAGAGGGATTTCTAGGTCCCTAGAGGGATAGATTTCTATGTCCCTAGAGGGATTTCAATGTGCCTAGAGGGATTTCTAGGTCCCTAGAGGGATTTCTATGTCGCTAGAGGGATTTCTAGGTCCCTAGAGGGATAGATTTCTAGGTCCCTAGAGGGATTTCTATGTCCCTAGAGGGATAGATTTCTAGGTCCCTAGAGGGATTTCTATGTCCCTAGAGGGATAGATTTCTATGTCCCTAGAGGGATTTCTATGTCCCTAGAGGGATTTCTATGTCCCTAGAGGGATAGATTTCTATGTCCCTAGAGGGATTTCTATGTCCCTAGAGGGATTTCTATGTCGCTAGAGGGATTTCTATGTCGCTAGAGGGATTTCTAGGTCCCTAGAGGGATAGATTTCTATGTCCCTAGAGGGATTTCTATGTCCCTAGAGAGATTTCTAGGTCCCTAGAGGGATTTCTATGTCGCTAGAGGGATTTCTAGGTCCCTAGAGGGATAGATTTCTAGGTCCCTAGAGGGATTTCAATGTCCCTAGAGGGATTTCTAGGTCCCTAGAGGGATTTCTATGTCCCTAGAGGTATAGATTTCTATGTCCCTAGAGGGATTTCTAGGTCCCTAGAGGGATTTCTATGTCCCTAGAGGGATAGATTTCTATGTCCCTAGAGGGATTTCTATGTCCCTAGAGGGATTTCTAGGTCCCAAGAGGGATTTCTATGTCCCTAGAGGGATAGATTTCTATGTCCCTAGAGGGATTTCTATGTCCCTAGAGGGATAGATTTCTATGTCCCTAGAGGGATTTCTATGTCCCTAGAGGGATTTCTAGGTCCCTAGAGGGATTTCTAGGTCCCTAGAGGGATTTCTAGGTCCCTAGAGGGATTTCTAGGTCCCTAGAGAGAGAGATATCTATGTCCCTAGAGGGATTTCTATGTCGCTAGAGGGATTTCTATGTCGCTAGAGAGATTTCTAGGTCCCTAGAGGGATTTCTATGTCGCTAGAGGGATTTCTAGGTCCCTAGAGGGATAGATTTCTAGGTCCCTAGAGGGATAGATTTCTATGTCCCTAGAGGGATTTCTATGTCCCTAGAGGGATTTCTAGGTCCCTAGAGGGATAGATTTCTATGTCCCTAGAGGGATTTCTAGGTCCCTAGAGGGATAGATTTCTAGGTCCCTAGAGGGATTTCAATGTCCCTAGAGGGATTTCTAGGTCCCTAGAGGGATTTCTATGTCGCTAGAGGGATTTCTAGGTCCCTAGAGGGATAGATTTCTAGGTCCCTAGAGGGATTTCAATGTCCCTAGAGGGATTTCTAGGTCCCTAGAGGGATTTCTATGTCCCTAGAGGGATAGATTTCTATGTCCCTAGAGGGATTTCTAGGTCCCTAGAGGGATAGATTTCTATGTCCCTAGAGGGATTTCTATGTCCCTAGAGGGATAGATTTCTATGTCCCTAGAGGGATTTCTATGTCCCTAGAGGGATTTCTAGGTCCCTAGAGGGATTTCTAGGTCCCTAGAGGGATTTCTAGGTCCCTAGAGGGATTTCTAGGTCCCTAGAGAGAGAGATATCTATGTCCCTAGAGGGATTTCTATGTCGCTAGAGGGATTTCTATGTCGCTAGAGAGATTTCTAGGTCCCTAGAGGGATTTCTATGTCGCTAGAGGGATTTCTAGGTCCCTAGAGGGATAGATTTCTAGGTCCCTAGAGGGATAGATTTCTATGTCCCTAGAGGGATTTCTATGTCCCTAGAGGGATTTCTAGGTCCCTAGAGGGATAGATTTCTATGTCCCTAGAGGGATTTCTAGGTCCCTAGAGGGATAGATTTCTAGGTCCCTAGAGGGATTTCAATGTCCCTAGAGGGATTTCTAGGTCCCTAGAGGGATTTCTATGTCCCTAGAGGTATAGATTTCTATGTCCCTAGAGGGATTTCTATGTCCCTAGAGGGATTTCTAGGTCCCTAGAGGGATTTCTAGGTCCCTAGAGGGATAGATTTCTATGTCCCTAGAGGGATTTCTATGTCCCTAGAGAGATTTCTAGGTCCCTAGAGGGATTTCTATGTCGCTAGAGGGATTTCTAGGTCCCTAGAGGGATAGATTTCTATGTCCCTAGAGGGATTTCTATGTCCCTAGAGAGATTTCTAGGTCCCTAGAGGGATTTCTATGTCGCTAGAGGGATTTCTAGGTCCCTAGAGGGATAGATTTCTAGGTCCCTAGAGGGATTTCAATGTCCCTAGAGGGATTTCTAGGTCCCTAGAGGGATTTCTATGTCCCTAGAGGTATAGATTTCTATGTCCCTAGAGGGATTTCTAGGTCCCTAGAGGGATTTCTATGTCCCTAGAGGGATAGATTTCTATGTCCCTAGAGGGATTTCTATGTCCCTAGAGGGATTTCTAGGTCCCAAGAGGGATTTCTATGTCCCTAGAGGGATAGATTTCTATGTCCCTAGAGGGATTTCTATGTCCCTAGAGGGATAGATTTCTATGTCCCTAGAGGGATTTCTATGTCCCTAGAGGGATTTCTAGGTCCCTAGAGGGATTTCTAGGTCCCTAGAGGGATTTCTAGGTCCCTAGAGGGATTTCTAGGTCCCTAGAGGGATTTCTAGGTCCCTAGAGAGAGAGATATCTATGTCCCTAGAGGGATTTCTATGTCGCTAGAGGGATTTCTATGTCGCTAGAGAGATTTCTAGGTCCCTAGAGGGATTTCTATGTCGCTAGAGGGATTTCTAGGTCCCTAGAGGGATAGATTTCTAGGTCCCTAGAGGGATAGATTTCTATGTCCCTAGAGGGATTTCTATGTCCCTAGAGGGATTTCTAGGTCCCTAGAGGGATAGATTTCTATGTCCCTAGAGGGATTTCTAGGTCCCTAGAGGGATAGATTTCTAGGTCCCTAGAGGGATTTCAATGTCCCTAGAGGGATTTCTAGGTCCCTAGAGGGATTTCTATGTCGCTAGAGGGATTTCTAGGTCCCTAGAGGGATAGATTTCTAGGTCCCTAGAGGGATTTCAATGTCCCTAGAGGGATTTCTAGGTCCCTAGAGGGATTTCTATGTCCCTAGAGGGATAGATTTCTATGTCCCTAGAGGGATTTCTAGGTCCCTAGAGGGATTTCTATGTCCCTAGAGGGATAGATTTCTATGTCCCTAGAGGGATTTCTAGGTCCCTAGAGGGATAGATTTCTAGGTCCCTAGAGGGATAGATTTCTATGTCCCTAGAGGGATTTCTATGTCCCTAGAGGGATTTCTAGGTCCCTAGAGGGATAGATTTCTATGTCCCTAGAGGGATTTCTAGGTCCCTAGAGGGATAGATTTCTAGGTCCCTAGAGGGATTTCAATGTCCCTAGAGGGATTTCTAGGTCCCTAGAGGGATTTCTATGTCCCTAGAGGTATAGATTTCTATGTCCCTAGAGGGATTTCTATGTCCCTAGAGGGATTTCTAGGTCCCTAGAGGGATAGATTTCTATGTCCCTAGAGGGATTTCTATGTCCCTAGAGAGATTTCTAGGTCCCTAGAGGGATTTCTATGTCGCTAGAGGGATTTCTAGGTCCCTAGAGGGATAGATTTCTAGGTCCCTAGAGGGATTTCAATGTCCCTAGAGGGATTTCTAGGTCCCTAGAGGGATTTCTATGTCCCTAGAGGGATAGATTTGTATGTCCCTAGAGGGATTTCTATGTCCCTAGAGGGATTTCTATGTCCCTAGAGGGATAGATTTCTATGTCGCTAGAGGGATTTCTATGTCGCTAGAGAGATTTCTAGGTCCCTAGAGGGATTTCTATGTCGCTAGAGGGATTTCTATGTCCCTAGAGAGATTTCTAGGTCCCTAGAGGGATTTCTATGTCGCTAGAGGGATTTCTAGGTCCCTAGAGGGATTTCTATGTCGCTAGAGGGATTTCTAGGTCCCTAGAGGGATAGATTTCTAGGTCCCTAGAGGGATTTCAATGTCCCTAGAGGGATTTCTATGTCCCTAGAGGGATAGATTTCTATGTCCCTAGAGGGATTTCTATGTCCCTAGAGAGATTTATAGGTCCCTAGAGGGATTTCTATGTCGCTAGAGGGATTTCTAGGTCCCTAGAGGGATAGATTTCTAGGTCCCTAGAGGGATTTCAATGTCCCTAGAGGGATTTATATGTCCCTAGAGGGATTTCTAGGTCCCTAGAGGGATTTCTAGGTCCCTAGAGGGATTTCTAGGTCGCTAGAGAGATTTCTATGTCGCTAGAGGGATTTCTAGGTCCCTAGAGGGATAGATTTCTATGTCCCTAGAGGGATTTCTATGTCCCTAGAGAGATTTCTAGGTCCCTAGAGGGATTTCTATGTCGCTAGAGGGATTTCTAGGTCCCTAGAGGGATGGATTTCTAGGTCCCTAGAGGGATTTCTATGTCCCTAGAGGGATAGATTTCTATGTCCCTAGAGGGATTTCTATGTCCCTAGAGGGATTTCTATGTCCCAAGAGGGATTTCTATGTCCCTAGAGGGATAGATTTCTATGTCCCTAGAGGGATTTCTATGTCCCTAGAGGAATTTCTATGTCCCTAGAGGGATAGATTTCTATGTCCCTAGAGGGATTTCTATGTCCCTAGAGAGATTTCTAGGTCCCTAGAGGGATTTCTATGTCGCTAGAGGGATTTCTAGGTCCCTAGAGGGATAGATTTCTAGGTCCCTAGAGGGATTTCAATGTCCCTAGAGGGATTTCTAGGTCCCTAGAGGGATTTCTATGTCCCTAGAGGGATAGATTTCTATGTCCCTAGAGGGATTTCTATGTCCCTAGAGGGATTTCTATGTCCCTAGAGGGATTTCTAGGTCCCTAGAGGGATTTCTAGGTCTCTAGAGAGATTTCTAGGTCCCTAGAGGGATTTCTATGTCGCTAGAGGGATTTCTAGGTCCCTAGAGGGATAGATTTCTATGTCCCTAGAGGGATTTCTATGTCCCTAGAGAGATTTCTAGGTCCCTAGAGGGATTTCTATGTCGCTAGAGGGATTTCTAGGTCCCTAGAGGGATAGATTTCTAGGTCCCTAGAGGGATTTCAATGTCCCTAGAGGGATTTCTAGGTCCCTAGAGGGATTTCTATGTCCCTAGAGGGATAGATTTGTATGTCCCTAGAGGGATTTCTATGTCCCTAGAGGGATTTCTATGTCCCTAGAGGGATAGATTTCTATGTCCCTAGAGGGATTTCTATGTCCCTAGAGGGATTTCTATGTCCCTAGAGGGATTTCTAGGTCCCTAGAGGGATTTCTAGGTCCCTAGAGGGATTTCTAGGTCGCTAGAGAGATTTCTAGGTCCCTAGAGGGATTTCTATGTCGCTAGAGGGATTTCTAGGTCCCTAGAGGGATAGATTTCTATGTCCCTAGAGGGATTTCTATGTCCCTAGAGAGATTTCTAGGTCCCTAGAGGGATTTCTATGTCGCTAGAGGGATTTCTAGGTCCCTAGAGGGATAGATTTCTAGGTCCCCAGAGGGATTTCAATGTCCCTAGAGGGATTTCTAGGTCCCTAGAGGGATTTCTAGGTCCCTAGAGAGAGAGATTTCTATGTCCCTAGAGGGATAGATTTCTATGTCCCTAGAGGGATTTCTATGTCCCTAGAGGGATTTCTATGTCCCAAGAGGGATTTCTATGTCCCTAGAGGGATAGATTTCTATGTCCCTAGAGGGATTTCTATGTCCCTAGAGGAATTTCTATGTCCCTAGAGGGATAGATTTCTATGTCCCTAGAGGGATTTCTATGTCCCTAGAGAGATTTCTAGGTCCCTAGAGGGATTTCTATGTCGCTAGAGGGATTTCTAGGTCCCTAGAGGGATAGATTTCTAGGTCCCTAGAGGGATTTCAATGTCCCTAGAGGGATTTCTAGGTCCCTAGAGGGATTTCTATGTCCCTAGAGGGATAGATTTCTATGTCCCTAGAGGGATTTCTATGTCCCTAGAGGGATTTCTATGTCCCTAGAGGGATTTCTAGGTCCCTAGAGGGATTCCTAGGTCCCTAGAGGGATTTCTAGGTCGCTAGAGAGATTTCTAGGTCCCTAGAGGGATTTCTATGTCGCTAGAGGGATTTCTAGGTCCCTAGAGGGATAGATTTCTATGTCCCTAGAGGGATTTCTATGTCCCTAGAGAGATTTCTAGGTCCCTAGAGGGATTTCTATGTCGCTAGAGGGATTTCTAGGTCCCTAGAGGGATAGATTTCTAGGTCCCTAGAGGGATTTCAATGTCCCTAGAGGGATTTCTAGGTCCCTAGAGGGATTTCTATGTCCCTAGAGGGATAGATTTGTATGTCCCTAGAGGGATTTCTATGTCCCTAGAGGGATTTCTATGTCCCTAGAGGGATAGATTTCTATGTCCCTAGAGGGATTTCTATGTCCCTAGAGGGATTTCTATGTCCCTAGAGGGATTTCTAGGTCCCTAGAGGGATTTCTAGGTCCCTAGAGGGATTTCAAGGTCGCTAGAGAGATTTCTAGGTCCCTAGAGGGATTTCTATGTCGCTAGAGGGATTTCTAGGTCCCTAGAGGGATAGATTTCTATGTCCCTAGAGGGATTTCTATGTCCCTAGAGAGATTTCTAGGTCCCTAGAGGGATTTCTATGTCGCTAGAGGGATTTCTAGGTCCCTAGAGGGATGGATTTCTAGGTCCCTAGAGGGATTTCTACGTCCCTAGAGGGATAGATTTCTATGTCCCTAGAGGGATTTCTATGTCCCTAGAGGGATTTCTATGTCCCAAGAGGGATTTCTATGTCCCTAGAGGGATAGATTTCTATGTCCCTAGAGGGATTTCTATGTCCCTAGAGGAATTTCTATGTCCCTAGAGGGATAGATTTCTATGTCCCTAGAGGGATTTCTATGTCCCTAGAGAGATTTCTAGGTCCCTAGAGGGATTTCTATGTCGCTAGAGGGATTTCTAGGTCCCTAGAGGGATAGATTTCTAGGTCCCTAGAGGGATTTCAATGTCCCTAGAGGGATTTCTAGGTCCCTAGAGGGATTTCTATGTCCCTAGAGGGATAGATTTCTATGTCCCTAGAGGGATTTCTATGTCCCTAGAGGGATTTCTATGTCCCTAGAGGGATTTCTATGTCCCTAGAGGGATTTCTAGGTCCCTAGAGGGATTTCTAGGTCGCTAGAGAGATTTCTAGGTCCCTAGAGGGATTTCTATGTCGCTAGAGGGATTTCTAGGTCCCTAGAGGGATAGATTTCTATGTCCCTAGAGGGATTACTATGTCCCTAGAGAGATTTCTAGGTCCCTAGAGGGATTTCTATGTCGCTAGAGGGATTTCTAGGTCCCTAGAGGGATAGATTTCTAGGTCCCTAGAGGGATTTCAATGTCCCTAGAGGGATTTCTAGGTCCCTAGAGGGATTTCTATGTCCCTAGAGGGATAGATTTGTATGTCCCTAGAGGGATTTCTATGTCCCTAGAGGGATTTCTATGTCCCTAGAGGGATAGATTTCTATGTCCCTAGAGGGATTTCTATGTCCCTAGAGGGATTTCTATGTCCCTAGAGGGATTTCTAGGTCCCTAGAGGGATTTCTAGGTCCCTAGAGGGATTTCTAGGTCGCTAGAGAGATTTCTAGGTCCCTAGAGGGATTTCTATGTCGCTAGAGGGATTTCTAGGTCCCTAGAGGGATAGATTTCTATGTCCCTAGAGGGATTTCTATGTCCCTAGAGAGATTTCTAGGTCCCTAGAGGGATTTCTATGTCGCTAGAGGGATTTCTAGGTCCCTAGAGGGATTTCTATGTCGCTAGAGGGATTTCTAGGTCCCTAGAGGGATAGATTTCTAGGTCCCTAGAGGGATTTCAATGTCCCTAGAGGGATTTCTAGGTCCCTAGAGGGATTTCTAGGTCCCTAGAGGGATTTCTAGGTCCCTAGAGAGAGAGATATCTATGTCCCTAGAGGGATAGATTTCTATGTCCCTAGAGGGATTTCTATGTCCCTAGAGGGATTTCTATGTCCCTAGAGGAATTTCTATGTCCCAAGAGGGATAGATTTCTATGTCCCTAGAGGGATTTCTATGTCCCTAGAGAGATTTCTAGGTCCCTAGAGGGATTTCTATGTCGCTAGAGGGATTTCTAGGTCCCTAGAGGGATAGATTTCTAGGTCCCTAGAGGGATTTCAATGTCCCTAGAGGGATTTCTAGGTCCCTAGAGGGATTTCTATGTCCCTAGAGGGATAGATTTCTATGTCCCTAGAGGGATTTCTATGTCCCTAGAGGGATTTCTATGTCCCTAGAGGGATTTCTAGGTCCCTAGAGGGATTTCTAGGTCGCTAGAGAGATTTCTAGGTCCCTAGAGGGATTTCTATGTCGCTAGAGGGATTTCTAGGTCCCTAGAGGGATAGATTTCTATGTCCCTAGAGGGATTTCTATGTCCCTAGAGAGATTTCTAGGTCCCTAGAGGGATTTCTATGTCGCTAGAGGGATTTCTAGGTCCCTAGAGGGATAGATTTCTAGGTCCCTAGAGGGATTTCAATGTCCCTAGAGGGATTTCTAGGTCCCTAGAGGGATTTCTATGTCCCTAGAGGGATAGATTTGTATGTCCCTAGAGGGATTTCTATGTCCCTAGAGGGATTTCTATGTCCCTAGAGGGATTTCTATGTCCCTAGAGGGATTTCTAGGTCCCTAGAGGGATTTCTAGGTCCCTAGAGGGATTTCTAGGTCGCTAGAGAGATTTCTAGGTCCCTAGAGGGATTTCTATGTCGCTAGAGGGATTTCTAGGTCCCTAGAGGGATAGATTTCTATGTCCCTAGAGGGATTTCTATGTCCCTAGAGAGATTTCTAGGTCCCTAGAGGGATTTCTATGTCGCTAGAGGGATTTCTAGGTCCCTAGAGGGATAGATTTCTAGGTCCCTAGAGGGATTTCAATGTCCCTAGAGGGATTTCTAGGTCCCTAGAGGGATTTCTATGTCCCTAGAGGGATAGATTTCTATGTCCCTAGAGGGATTTCTATGTCCCTAGAGAGATTTCTAGGTCCCTAGAGGGATTTCTATGTCGCTAGAGGGATTTCTAGGTCCCTAGAGGGATAGATTTCTAGGTCCCTAGAGGGATTTCAATGTCCCTAGAGGGATTTCTATGTCCCTAGAGGGATAGATTTCTATGTCCCTAGAGGGATTTCTATGTCCCTAGAGAGATTTCTAGGTCCCTAGAGGGATTTCTATGTCGCTAGAGGGATTTCTAGGTCCCTAGAGGGATAGATTTCTAGGTCCCTAGAGGGATTTCAATGTCCCTAGAGGGATTTCTAGGTCCCTAGAGGGATTTCTAGGTCCCTAGAGGGATTTCTAGGTCCCTAGAGGGATAGATTTCTATGTCCCTAGAGGGATTTCTATGTCCCTAGAGAGATTTCTAGGTCCCTAGAGGGATTTCTATGTCGCTAGAGGGATTTCTAGGTCCCTAGAGGGATAGATTTCTAGGTCCCTAGAGGGATTTCTATGTCCCTAGAGGGATAGATTTCTATGTCCCTAGAGGGATTTCTATGTCCCTAGAGGGATTTCTATGTCCCAAGAGGGATTTCTATGTTCCTAGAGGGATAGATTTCTATGTCCCTAGAGGGATTTCTATGTCCCTAGAGGGATTTCTATGTCCCTAGAGGGATAGATTTCTATGTCCCTAGAGGGATTTCTATGTCCCTAGAGAGATTTCTAGGTCCCTAGAGGGATTTCTATGTCGCTAGAGGGATTTCTAGGTCCCTAGAGGGATAGATTTCTAGGTCCCTAGAGGGATTTCTATGTCCCTAGAGGGATAGATTTCTATGTCCCTAGAGGGATTTCTATGTCCCTAGAGGGATTTCTATGTCCCTAGAGGGATAGATTTCTATGTCCCTAGAGGGTTTTCTATGTCCCTAGAGAGATTTCTAGGTCCCTAGAGGGATTTCTATGTCGCTAGAGGGATTTCTAGGTCCCTAGAGGGATAGATTTCTATGTCCCTAGAGGGATTTCTATGTCCCTAGAGAGATTTCTAGGTCCCTAGAGGGATTTCTATGTCGCTAGAGGGATTTCTAGGTCCCTAGAGGGATAGATTTCTAGGTCCCTAGAGGGATTTCAATGTCCCTAGAGGGATTTCTAGGTCCCTAGAGGGATTTCTATGTCCCTAGAGGGATAGATTTCTATGTCCCTAGAGGGATTTCTATGTCCCTAGAGAGATTTCTAGGTCCCTAGAGGGATTTCTATGTCGCTAGAGGGATTTCTAGGTCCCTAGAGGGATAGATTTCTAGGTCCCTAGAGGGATTTCAATGTCCCTAGAGGGATTTCTATGTCCCTAGAGGGATAGATTTCTATGTCCCTAGAGGGATTTCTATGTCCCTAGAGAGATTTCTAGGTCCCTAGAGGGATTTCTATGTCGCTAGAGGGATTTCTAGGTCCCTAGAGGGATAGATTTCTAGGTCCCTAGAGGGATTTCAATGTCCCTAGAGGGATTTCTAGGTCCCTAGAGGGATTTCTAGGTCCCTAGAGGGATTTCTAGGTCCCTAGAGGGATAGATTTCTATGTCCCTAGAGGGATTTCTATGTCCCTAGAGAGATTTCTAGGTCCCTAGAGGGATTTCTATGTCGCTAGAGGGATTTCTAGGTCCCTAGAGGGATAGATTTCTAGGTCCCTAGAGGGATTTCTATGTCCCTAGAGGGATAGATTTCTATGTCCCTAGAGGGATTTCTATGTCCCTAGAGGGATTTCTATGTCCCAAGAGGGATTTCTATGTTCCTAGAGGGATAGATTTCTATGTCCCTAGAGGGATTTCTATGTCCCTAGAGGGATTTCTATGTCCCTAGAGGGATAGATTTCTATGTCCCTAGAGGGATTTCTATGTCCCTAGAGAGATTTCTAGGTCCCTAGAGGGATTTCTATGTCGCTAGAGGGATTTCTAGGTCCCTAGAGGGATAGATTTCTAGGTCCCTAGAGGGATTTCTATGTCCCTAGAGGGATAGATTTCTATGTCCCTAGAGGGATTTCTATGTCCCTAGAGGGATTTCTATGTCCCTAGAGGGATAGATTTCTATGTCCCTAGAGGGTTTTCTATGTCCCTAGAGAGATTTCTAGGTCCCTAGAGGGATTTCTATGTCGCTAGAGGGATTTCTAGGTCCCTAGAGGGATAGATTTCTAGGTCCCTAGAGGGATTTCTAGGTCCCTAGAGGGATTTCTAGGTCGCTAGAGAGGTTTCTAGGTCCCTAGAGGGATTTCTATGTCGCTAGAGGGATTTCTAGGTCCCTAGAGGGATAGATTTCTATGTCCCTAGAGGGATTTCTAGGTCCCTAGAGGGATAGATTTCTATGTCCCTAGAGGGATTTCTATGTCCCTAGAGAGATTTCTAGGTCCCTAGAGGGATTTCTATGTCGCTAGAGGGATTTCTAGGTCCCTAGAGGGATAGATTTCTAGGTCCCTAGAGGGATTTCAATGTCCCTAGAGGGATTTCTAGGTCCCTAGAGGGATTTCTATGTCCCTAGAGGGATAGATTTCTATGTCCCTAGAGGGATTTCTATGTCCCTAGAGAGATTTCTAGGTCCCTAGAGAGATTTCTATGTCGCTAGAGGGATTTCTAGGTCCCTAGAGGGATAGATTTCTAGGTCCCTAGAGGGATTTCAATGTCCCTAGAGGGATTAGTATGTCCCTAGAGGGATAGATTTCTATGTCCCTAGAGGGATTTCTATGTCCCTAGAGAGATTTATAGGTCCCTAGAGGGATTTCTATGTCGCTAGAGGGATTTCTAGGTCCCTAGAGGGATAGATTTCTAGGTCCCTAGAGGGATTTCAATGTCCCTAGAGGGATTTCTAGGTCCCTAGAGGGATTTCTAGGTCCCTAGAGGGATTTCTAGGTCCCTAGAGAGAGAGATATCTATGTCCCTAGAGGGATAGATTTCTATGTCCCTAGAGGGATTTCTATGTCCCTAGAGGGATTTCTAGGTCCCTAGAGGGATTTCTAGGTCCCTAGAGGGATTTCTAGGTCGCTAGAGAGATTTCTATGTCGCTAGAGGGATTTCTAGGTCCCTAGAGGGATAGATTTCTATGTCCCTAGAGGGATTTCTATGTCCCTAGAGAGATTTCTAGGTCCCTAGAGGGATTTCTATGTCGCTAGAGGGATTTCTAGGTCCCTAGAGGGATAGATTTCTAGGTCCCTAGAGGGATTTCAATGTCCCTAGAGGGATTTCTAGGTCCCTAGAGGGATTTCTAGGTCCCTAGAGGGATTTCTATGTCGCTAGAGGGATTTCTAGGTCCCTAGAGGGATAGATTTCTAGGTCCCTAGAGGGATTTCTATGTCCCTAGAGGGATAGATTTCTATGTCCCTAGAGGGATTTCTATGTCCCTAGAGGGATTTCTATGTCCCTAGAGGGATAGATTTCTATGTCCCTAGAGGGTTTTCT
Organism: Troilus luridus; assembly: GCA_964056705.1. Taxonomy (NCBI): domain Eukaryota; kingdom Metazoa; phylum Arthropoda; class Insecta; order Hemiptera; family Pentatomidae; genus Troilus; species Troilus luridus. The sequence goes on from OZ057415.1 coordinate 100,755,683, forward strand.
ATGTCCCTAGAGAGATTTCTAGGTCCCTAGAGGGATTTCTATGTCGCTAGAGGGATTTCTAGGTCCCTAGAGGGATAGATTTCTATGTACCTAGAGGGATTTCTATGTCCCTAGAGAGATTTCTAGGTCCCTAGAGGGATTTCTATGTCGCTAGAGGGATTTCTAGGTCCCTAGAGGGATAGATTTCTAGGTCCCTAGAGGGATTTCAATGTCCCTAGAGGGATTTCTAGGTCCCTAGAGGGATTTCTATGTCCCTAGAGGGATAGATTTCTATGTCCCTAGAGGGATTTCTATGTCCCTAGAGAGATTTCTAGGTCCCTAGAGGGATTTCTATGTCGCTAGAGGGATTTCTAGGTCCCTAGAGGGATAGATTTCTAGGTCCCTAGAGGGATTTCAATGTCCCTAGAGGGATTTCTATGTCCCTAGAGGGATAGATTTCTATGTCCCTAGAGGGATTTCTATGTCCCTAGAGAGATTTCTAGGTCCCTAGAGGGATTTCTATGTCGCTAGAGGGATTTCTAGGTCCCTAGAGGGATAGATTTCTAGGTCCCTAGAGGGATTTCAATGTCCCTAGAGGGATTTCTAGGTCCCTAGAGGGATTTCTAGGTCCCTAGAGGGATTTCTAGGTCCCTAGAGGGATAGATTTCTATGTCCCTAGAGGGATTTCTATGTCCCTAGAGAGATTTCTAGGTCCCTAGAGGGATTTCTATGTCGCTAGAGGGATTTCTAGGTCCCTAGAGGGATAGATTTCTAGGTCCCTAGAGGGATTTCTATGTCCCTAGAGGGATAGATTTCTATGTCCCTAGAGGGATTTCTATGTCCCTAGAGGGATTTCTATGTCCCAAGAGGGATTTCTATGTTCCTAGAGGGATAGATTTCTATGTCCCTAGAGGGATTTCTATGTCCCTAGAGGGATTTCTATGTCCCTAGAGGGATAGATTTCTATGTCCCTAGAGGGATTTCTATGTCCCTAGAGAGATTTCTAGGTCCCTAGAGGGATTTCTATGTCGCTAGAGGGATTTCTAGGTCCCTAGAGGGATAGATTTCTAGGTCCCTAGAGGGATTTCTATGTCCCTAGAGGGATAGATTTCTATGTCCCTAGAGGGATTTCTATGTCCCTAGAGGGATTTCTATGTCCCTAGAGGGATAGATTTCTATGTCCCTAGAGGGTTTTCTATGTCCCTAGAGAGATTTCTAGGTCCCTAGAGGGATTTCTATGTCGCTAGAGGGATTTCTAGGTCCCTAGAGGGATAGATTTCTAGGTCCCTAGAGGGATTTCTAGGTCCCTAGAGGGATTTCTAGGTCGCTAGAGAGGTTTCTAGGTCCCTAGAGGGATTTCTATGTCGCTAGAGGGATTTCTAGGTCCCTAGAGGGATAGATTTCTATGTCCCTAGAGGGATTTCTAGGTCCCTAGAGGGATAGATTTCTATGTCCCTAGAGGGATTTCTATGTCCCTAGAGAGATTTCTAGGTCCCTAGAGGGATTTCTATGTCGCTAGAGGGATTTCTAGGTCCCTAGAGGGATAGATTTCTAGGTCCCTAGAGGGATTTCAATGTCCCTAGAGGGATTTCTAGGTCCCTAGAGGGATTTCTATGTCCCTAGAGGGATAGATTTCTATGTCCCTAGAGGGATTTCTATGTCCCTAGAGAGATTTCTAGGTCCCTAGAGAGATTTCTATGTCGCTAGAGGGATTTCTAGGTCCCTAGAGGGATAGATTTCTAGGTCCCTAGAGGGATTTCAATGTCCCTAGAGGGATTTCTATGTCCCTAGAGGGATAGATTTCTATGTCCCTAGAGGGATTTCTATGTCCCTAGAGAGATTTATAGGTCCCTAGAGGGATTTCTATGTCGCTAGAGGGATTTCTAGGTCCCTAGAGGGATAGATTTCTAGGTCCCTAGAGGGATTTCAATGTCCCTAGAGGGATTTCTAGGTCCCTAGAGGGATTTCTAGGTCCCTAGAGGGATTTCTAGGTCCCTAGAGAGAGAGATATCTATGTCCCTAGAGGGATAGATTTCTATGTCCCTAGAGGGATTTCTATGTCCCTAGAGGGATTTCTAGGTCCCTAGAGGGATTTCTAGGTCCCTAGAGGGATTTCTAGGTCGCTAGAGAGATTTCTATGTCGCTAGAGGGATTTCTAGGTCCCTAGAGGGATAGATTTCTATGTCCCTAGAGGGATTTCTATGTCCCTAGAGAGATTTCTAGGTCCCTAGAGGGATTTCTATGTCGCTAGAGGGATTTCTAGGTCCCTAGAGGGATAGATTTCTAGGTCCCTAGAGGGATTTCAATGTCCCTAGAGGGATTTCTAGGTCCCTAGAGGGATTTCTAGGTCCCTAGAGGGATTTCTATGTCCCTAGAGGGATAGATTTCTATGTCCCTAGAGGGATTTCTAGGTCCCTAGAGGGATTTCTATGTCCCTAGAGGGATAGATTTCTATGTCCCTAGAGGGATTTCTATGTCCCTAGAGGGATTTCTATGTCCCTAGAGGGATTTCTAGGTCCCAAGAGGGATTTCTATGTCCCTAGAGGGATAGATTTCTATGTCCCTAGAGGGATTTCTATGTCCCTAGAGGGATAGATTTCTATGTCCCTAGAGGGATTTCAATGTCCCTTGAGGGATTTCTAGGTCCCTAGAGGGATAGATTTCTATGTCCCTAGAGGGATTTCTATGTCCCTAGAGGGATTTCTAGGTCCCAAGAGGGATTTCTATGTCCCTAGAGGGATAGATTTCTATGTCCCTAGAGGGATTTCTAGGTCCCTAGAGGGATTTCTAGGTCCCTAGAGGGATAGATTTCTATGCCCCTAGAGGGATTTCTATGTCCCTAGAGGGATTTCTAGGTCCCTAGACGGATTTCTATGTCCCTAGAGGGATAGATTTGTATGTCCCTAGAGGGATTTCTATGTCCCTAGAGGGATTTCTATGTCCCTAGAGGGATAGATTTCTATGTCGCTAGAGGGATTTCTATGTCGCTAGAGAGATTTCTACGTCCCTAGAGGGATAGATTTCTATGTCCCTAGAGGGATTTCTAGGTCCCTAGAGGGATAGATTTCTAGGTCCCTAGAGGGATAGATTTCTATGTCCCTAGAGGGATTTCTATATCCCTAGAGGGATTTCTATGTCCCTAGAGGGATTTCTATGTCCCTAGAGGGATTTCTAGGTCCCTAGAGGGATTTCTAGGTCCCTAGAGGGATTTCTAGGTCCCTAGAGAGAGAGATTTCTATGTCCCTAGAGGGATTTCTATGTCGCTAGAGGGATTTCTATGTCGCTAGAGAGATTTCTAGGTCCCTAGAGGGATTTCTATGTCGCTAGAGGGATTTCTAGGTCCCTAGAGGGATAGATTTCTATGTCCCTAGAGGGATTTCAATGTGCCTAGAGGGATTTCTAGGTCCCTAGAGGGATTTCTATGTCGCTAGAGGGATTTCTAGGTCCCTAGAGGGATAGATTTCTAGGTCCCTAGAGGGATTTCTATGTCCCTAGAGGGATAGATTTCTAGGTCCCTAGAGGGATTTCTATGTCCCTAGAGGGATAGATTTCTATGTCCCTAGAGGGATTTCTATGTCCCTAGAGGGATTTCTATGTCCCTAGAGGGATAGATTTCTATGTCCCTAGAGGGATTTCTATGTCCCTAGAGGGATTTCTATGTCGCTAGAGGGATTTCTATGTCGCTAGAGGGATTTCTAGGTCCCTAGAGGGATAGATTTCTATGTCCCTAGAGGGATTTCTATGTCCCTAGAGAGATTTCTAGGTCCCTAGAGGGATTTCTATGTCGCTAGAGGGATTTCTAGGTCCCTAGAGGGATAGATTTCTAGGTCCCTAGAGGGATTTCAATGTCCCTAGAGGGATTTCTAGGTCCCTAGAGGGATTTCTATGTCTCTAGAGGTATAGATTTCTATGTCCCTAGAGGGATTTCTAGGTCCCTAGAGGGATTTCTATGTCCCTAGAGGGATAGATTTCTATGTCCCTAGAGGGATTTCTATGTCCCTAGAGGGATTTCTAGGTCCCAAGAGGGATTTCTATGTCCCTAGAGGGATAGATTTCTATGTCCCTAGAGGGATTTCTATGTCCCTAGAGGGATAGATTTCTATGTCCCTAGAGGGATTTCTATGTCCCTAGAGGGATTTCTAGGTCCCTAGAGGGATTTCTAGGTCCCTAGAGGGATTTCTAGGTCCCTAGAGGGATTTCTAGGTCCCTAGAGAGAGAGATATCTATGTCCCTAGAGGGATTTCTATGTCGCTAGAGGGATTTCTATGTCGCTAGAGAGATTTCTAGGTCCCTAGAGGGATTTCTATGTCGCTAGAGGGATTTCTAGGTCCCTAGAGGGATAGATTTCTAGGTCCCTAGAGGGATAGATTTCTATGTCCCTAGAGGGATTTCTATGTCCCTAGAGGGATTTCTAGGTCCCTAGAGGGATAGATTTCTATGTCCCTAGAGGGATTTCTAGGTCCCTAGAGGGATAGATTTCTAGGTCCCTAGAGGGATTTCAATGTCCCTAGAGGGATTTCTAGGTCCCTAGAGGGATTTCTATGTCGCTAGAGGGATTTCTAGGTCCCTAGAGGGATAGATTTCTAGGTCCCTAGAGGGATTTCAATGTCCCTAGAGGGATTTCTAGGTCCCTAGAGGGATTTCTATGTCCCTAGAGGGATAGATTTCTATGTCCCTAGAGGGATTTCTAGGTCCCTAGAGGGATAGATTTCTATGTCCCTAGAGGGATTTCTATGTCCCTAGAGGGATAGATTTCTATGTCCCTAGAGGGATTTCTATGTCCCTAGAGGGATTTCTAGGTCCCTAGAGGGATTTCTAGGTCCCTAGAGGGATTTCTAGGTCCCTAGAGGGATTTCTAGGTCCCTAGAGAGAGAGATATCTATGTCCCTAGAGGGATTTCTATGTCGCTAGAGGGATTTCTATGTCGCTAGAGAGATTTCTAGGTCCCTAGAGGGATTTCTATGTCGCTAGAGGGATTTCTAGGTCCCTAGAGGGATAGATTTCTAGGTCCCTAGAGGGATAGATTTCTATGTCCCTAGAGGGATTTCTATGTCCCTAGAGGGATTTCTAGGTCCCTAGAGGGATAGATTTCTATGTCCCTAGAGGGATTTCTAGGTCCCTAGAGGGATAGATTTCTAGGTCCCTAGAGGGATTTCAATGTCCCTAGAGGGATTTCTAGGTCCCTAGAGGGATTTCTATGTCCCTAGAGGTATAGATTTCTATGTCCCTAGAGGGATTTCTATGTCCCTAGAGGGATTTCTAGGTCCCTAGAGGGATTTCTAGGTCCCTAGAGGGATAGATTTCTATGTCCCTAGAGGGATTTCTATGTCCCTAGAGAGATTTCTAGGTCCCTAGAGGGATTTCTATGTCGCTAGAGGGATTTCTAGGTCCCTAGAGGGATAGATTTCTAGGTCCCTAGAGGGATTTCAATGTCCCTAGAGGGATTTCTATGTCCCTAGAGGGATAGATTTGTATGTCCCTAGAGGGATTTCTATGTCCCTAGAGGGATTTCTATGTCCCTAGAGGGATAGATTTCTATGTCGCTAGAGGGATTTCTATGTCGCTAGAGAGATTTCTAGGTCCCTAGAGGGATTTCTATGTCGCTAGAGGGATTTCTATGTCCCTAGAGAGATTTCTAGGTCCCTAGAGGGATTTCTATGTCGCTAGAGGGGTTTCTAAGTCCCTAGAGGGATTTCTATGTCGCTAGAGGGATTTCTAGGTCCCTAGAGGGATAGATTTCTAGGTCCCTAGAGGGATTTCAATGTCCCTAGAGGGATTTCTATGTCCCTAGAGGGATAGATTTCTATGTCCCTAGAGGGATTTCTATGTCCCTAAAGAGATTTATAGGTCCCTAGAGGGATTTCTATGTCGCTAGAGGGATTTCTAGGTCCCTAGAGGGATAGATTTCTAGGTCCCTAGAGGGATTTCAATGTCCCTAGAGGGATTTCTAGGTCCCTAGAGGGATTTCTAGGTCCCTAGAGAGAGAGATATCTATGTCCCTAGAGGGATAGATTTCTATGTCCCTAGAGGGATTTCTATGTCCCTAGAGGGATTTCTAGGTCCCTAGAGGGATTTCTAGGTCGCTAGAGAGATTTCTATGTCGCTAGAGGGATTTCAATGTGCCTAGAGGGATTTCTAGGTCCCTAGAGGGATTTCTAGGTCCCTAGAGGGATTTCTATGTCCCTAGAGGGATAGATTTCTAGGTCCCTAGAGGGATTTCTATGTCCCTAGAGGGATAGATTTCTATGTCCCTAGAGGGATTTCTATGTCCCTAGAGGGATTTCTATGTCCCTAGAGGGATAGATTTCTATGTCCCTAGAGGGATTTCTATGTCCCTAGAGGGATTTCTATGTCGCTAGAGGGATTTCTATGTCGCTAGAGGGATTTCTAGGTCCCTAGAGGGATAGATTTCTATGTCCCTAGAGGGATTTCTATGTCCCTAGAGAGATTTCTAGGTCCCTAGAGGGATTTCTATGTCGCTAGAGGGATTTCTAGGTCCCTAGAGGGATAGATTTCTAGGTCCCTAGAGGGATTTCAATGTCCCTAGAGGGATTTCTAGGTCCCTAGAGGGATTTCTATGTCCCTAGAGGTATAGATTTCTATGTCCCTAGAGGGATTTCTAGGTCCCTAGAGGGATTTCTATGTCCCTAGAGGGATAGATTTCTATGTCCCTAGAGGGATTTCTATGTCCCTAGAGGGATTTCTAGGTCCCAAGAGGGATTTCTATGTCCCTAGAGGGATAGATTTCTATGTCCCTAGAGGGATTTCTATGTCCCTAGAGGGATAGATTTCTATGTCCCTAGAGGGATTTCTATGTCCCTAGAGGGATTTCTAGGTCCCTAGAGGGATTTCTAGGTCCCTAGAGGGATTTCTAGGTCCCTAGAGGGATTTCTAGGTCCCTAGAGGGATTTCTAGGTCCCTAGAGAGAGAGATATCTATGTCCCTAGAGGGATTTCTATGTCGCTAGAGGGATTTCTATGTCGCTAGAGAGATTTCTAGGTCCCTAGAGGGATTTCTATGTCGCTAGAGGGATTTCTAGGTCCCTAGAGGGATAGATTTCTAGGTCCCTAGAGGGATAGATTTCTATGTCCCTAGAGGGATTTCTATGTCCCTAGAGGGATTTCTAGGTCCCTAGAGGGATAGATTTCTATGTCCCTAGAGGGATTTCTAGGTCCCTAGAGGGATAGATTTCTAGGTCCCTAGAGGGATTTCAATGTCCCTAGAGGGATTTCTAGGTCCCTAGAGGGATTTCTATGTCGCTAGAGGGATTTCTAGGTCCCTAGAGGGATAGATTTCTAGGTCCCTAGAGGGATTTCAATGTCCCTAGAGGGATTTCTAGGTCCCTAGAGGGATTTCTATGTCCCTAGAGGGATAGATTTCTATGTCCCTAGAGGGATTTCTAGGTCCCTAGAGGGATTTCTATGTCCCTAGAGGGATAGATTTCTATGTCCCTAGAGGGATTTCTATGTCCCTAGAGGGATTTCTAGGTCCCAAGAGGGATTTCTATGTCCCTAGAGGGATAGATTTCTATGTCCCTAGAGGGATTTCTATGTCCCTAGAGGGATAGATTTCTATGTCCCTAGAGGGATTTCTATGTCCCTAGAGGGATTTCTAGGTCCCTAGAGGGATTTCTAGGTCCCTAGAGGGATTTCTAGGTCCCTAGAGGGATTTCTAGGTCCCTAGAGAGAGAGATATCTATGTCCTTAGAGGGATTTCTATGTCCCTAGAGGGATTTCTATGTCGCTAGAGAGATTTCTAGGTCCCTAGAGGGATTTCTATGTCGCTAGAGGGATTTCTAGGTCCCTAGAGGGATAGATTTCTAGGTCCCTAGAGGGATTTCTATGTCCCTAGAGGGATTTCTAGGTCCCTAGAGGGATAGATTTCTATGTCCCTAGAGGGATTTCTAGGTCCCTAGAGGGATAGATTTCTAGGTCCCTAGAGGGATTTCAATGTCCCTAGAGGGATTTCTAGGTCCCTAGAGGGATTTCTATGTCCCTAGAGGTATAGATTTCTATGTCCCTAGAGGGATTTCTATGTCCCTAGAGGGATTTCTAGGTCCCTAGAGGGATAGATTTCTATGTCCCTAGAGGGATTTCTATGTCCCTAGAGAGATTTCTAGGTCCCTAGAGGGATTTCTATGTCGCTAGAGGGATTTCTAGGTCCCTAGAGGGATAGATTTCTAGGTCCCTAGAGGGATTTCAATGTCCCTAGAGGGATTTCTAGGTCCCTAGAGGGATTTCTATGTCCCTAGAGGGATAGATTTGTATGTCCCTAGAGGGATTTCTATGTCCCTAGAGGGATTTCTATGTCCCTAGAGGGATAGATTTCTATGTCGCTAGAGGGATTTCTATGTCGCTAGAGAGATTTCTAGGTCCCTAGAGGGATTTCTATGTCGCTAGAGGGATTTCTATGTCCCTAGAGAGATTTCTAGGTCCCTAGAGGGATTTCTATGTCGCTAGAGGGATTTCTAGGTCCCTAGAGGGATTTCTATGTCGCTAGAGGGATTTCTAGGTCCCTAGAGGGATAGATTTCTAGGTCCCTAGAGGGATTTCAATGTCCCTAGAGGGATTTCTATGTCCCTAGAGGGATAGATTTCTATGTCCCTAGAGGGATTTCTATGTCCCTAGAGAGATTTATAGGTCCCTAGAGGGATTTCTATGTCGCTAGAGGGATTTCTAGGTCCCTAGAGGGATAGATTTCTAGGTCCCTAGAGGGATTTCAATGTCCCTAGAGGGATTTATATGTCCCTAGAGGGATTTCTAGGTCCCTAGAGGGATTTCTAGGTCCCTAGAGGGATTTCTAGGTCGCTAGAGAGATTTCTATGTCGCTAGAGGGATTTCTAGGTCCCTAGAGGGATAGATTTCTATGTCCCTAGAGGGATTTCTATGTCCCTAGAGAGATTTCTAGGTCCCTAGAGGGATTTCTATGTCGCTAGAGGGATTTCTAGGTCCCTAGAGGGATGGATTTCTAGGTCCCTAGAGGGATTTCTATGTCCCTAGAGGGATAGATTTCTATGTCCCTAGAGGGATTTCTATGTCCCTAGAGGGATTTCTATGTCCCAAGAGGGATTTCTATGTCCCTAGAGGGATAGATTTCTATGTCCCTAGAGGGATTTCTATGTCCCTAGAGGAATTTCTATGTCCCTAGAGGGATAGATTTCTATGTCCCTAGAGGGATTTCTATGTCCCTAGAGAGATTTCTAGGTCCCTAGAGGGATTTCTATGTCGCTAGAGGGATTTCTAGGTCCCTAGAGGGATAGATTTCTAGGTCCCTAGAGGGATTTCAATGTCCCTAGAGGGATTTCTAGGTCCCTAGAGGGATTTCTATGTCCCTAGAGGGATAGATTTCTATGTCCCTAGAGGGATTTCTATGTCCCTAGAGGGATTTCTATGTCCCTAGAGGGATTTCTAGGTCCCTAGAGGGATTTCTAGGTCTCTAGAGAGATTTCTAGGTCCCTAGAGGGATTTCTATGTCGCTAGAGGGATTTCTAGGTCCCTAGAGGGATAGATTTCTATGTCCCTAGAGGGATTTCTATGTCCCTAGAGAGATTTCTAGGTCCCTAGAGGGATTTCTATGTCGCTAGAGGGATTTCTAGGTCCCTAGAGGGATAGATTTCTAGGTCCCTAGAGGGATTTCAATGTCCCTAGAGGGATTTCTAGGTCCCTAGAGGGATTTCTATGTCCCTAGAGGGATAGATTTGTATGTCCCTAGAGGGATTTCTATGTCCCTAGAGGGATTTCTATGTCCCTAGAGGGATAGATTTCTATGTCCCTAGAGGGATTTCTATGTCCCTAGAGGGATTTCTATGTCCCTAGAGGGATTTCTAGGTCCCTAGAGGGATTTCTAGGTCCCTAGAGGGATTTCTAGGTCGCTAGAGAGATTTCTAGGTCCCTAGAGGGATTTCTATGTCGCTAGAGGGATTTCTAGGTCCCTAGAGGGATAGATTTCTATGTCCCTAGAGGGATTTCTATGTCCCTAGAGAGATTTCTAGGTCCCTAGAGGGATTTCTATGTCGCTAGAGGGATTTCTAGGTCCCTAGAGGGATAGATTTCTAGGTCCCCAGAGGGATTTCAATGTCCCTAGAGGGATTTCTAGGTCCCTAGAGGGATTTCTAGGTCCCTAGAGAGAGAGATTTCTATGTCCCTAGAGGGATAGATTTCTATGTCCCTAGAGGGATTTCTATGTCCCTAGAGGGATTTCTATGTCCCAAGAGGGATTTCTATGTCCCTAGAGGGATAGATTTCTATGTCCCTAGAGGGATTTCTATGTCCCTAGAGGAATTTCTATGTCCCTAGAGGGATAGATTTCTATGTCCCTAGAGGGATTTCTATGTCCCTAGAGAGATTTCTAGGTCCCTAGAGGGATTTCTATGTCGCTAGAGGGATTTCTAGGTCCCTAGAGGGATAGATTTCTAGGTCCCTAGAGGGATTTCAATGTCCCTAGAGGGATTTCTAGGTCCCTAGAGGGATTTCTATGTCCCTAGAGGGATAGATTTCTATGTCCCTAGAGGGATTTCTATGTCCCTAGAGGGATTTCTATGTCCCTAGAGGGATTTCTAGGTCCCTAGAGGGATTTCTAGGTCCCTAGAGGGATTTCTAGGTCGCTAGAGAGATTTCTAGGTCCCTAGAGGGATTTCTATGTCGCTAGAGGGATTTCTAGGTCCCTAGAGGGATAGATTTCTATGTCCCTAGAGGGATTTCTATGTCCCTAGAGAGATTTCTAGGTCCCTAGAGGGATTTCTATGTCGCTAGAGGGATTTCTAGGTCCCTAGAGGGATAGATTTCTAGGTCCCTAGAGGGATTTCAATGTCCCTAGAGGGATTTCTAGGTCCCTAGAGGGATTTCTATGTCCCTAGAGGGATAGATTTGTATGTCCCTAGAGGGATTTCTATGTCCCTAGAGGGATTTCTATGTCCCTAGAGGGATAGATTTCTATGTCCCTAGAGGGATTTCTATGTCCCTAGAGGGATTTCTATGTCCCTAGAGGGATTTCTAGGTCCCTAGAGGGATTTCTAGGTCCCTAGAGGGATTTCAAGGTCGCTAGAGAGATTTCTAGGTCCCTAGAGGGATTTCTATGTCGCTAGAGGGATTTCTAGGTCCCTAGAGGGATAGATTTCTATGTCCCTAGAGGGATTTCTATGTCCCTAGAGAGATTTCTAGGTCCCTAGAGGGATTTCTATGTCGCTAGAGGGATTTCTAGGTCCCTAGAGGGATGGATTTCTAGGTCCCTAGAGGGATTTCTACGTCCCTAGAGGGATAGATTTCTATGTCCCTAGAGGGATTTCTATGTCCCTAGAGGGATTTCTATGTCCCAAGAGGGATTTCTATGTCCCTAGAGGGATAGATTTCTATGTCCCTAGAGGGATTTCTATGTCCCTAGAGGAATTTCTATGTCCCTAGAGGGATAGATTTCTATGTCCCTAGAGGGATTTCTATGTCCCTAGAGAGATTTCTAGGTCCCTAGAGGGATTTCTATGTCGCTAGAGGGATTTCTAGGTCCCTAGAGGGATAGATTTCTAGGTCCCTAGAGGGATTTCAATGTCCCTAGAGGGATTTCTAGGTCCCTAGAGGGATTTCTATGTCCCTAGAGGGATAGATTTCTATGTCCCTAGAGGGATTTCTATGTCCCTAGAGGGATAGATTTCTATGTCCCTAGAGGGATTACTATGTCCCTAGAGAGATTTCTAGGTCCCTAGAGGGATTTCTATGTCGCTAGAGGGATTTCTAGGTCCCTAGAGGGATAGATTTCTAGGTCCCTAGAGGGATTTCAATGTCCCTAGAGGGATTTCTAGGTCCCTAGAGGGATTTCTATGTCCCTAGAGGGATAGATTTGTATGTCCCTAGAGGGATTTCTATGTCCCTAGAGGGATTTCTATGTCCCTAGAGGGATAGATTTCTATGTCCCTAGAGGGATTTCTATGTCCCTAGAGGGATTTCTATGTCCCTAGAGGGATTTCTAGGTCCCTAGAGGGATTTCTAGGTCCCTAGAGGGATTTCTAGGTCGCTAGAGAGATTTCTAGGTCCCTAGAGGGATTTCTATGTCGCTAGAGGGATTTCTAGGTCCCTAGAGGGATAGATTTCTATGTCCCTAGAGGGATTTCTATGTCCCTAGAGAGATTTCTAGGTCCCTAGAGGGATTTCTATGTCGCTAGAGGGATTTCTAGGTCCCTAGAGGGATTTCTATGTCGCTAGAGGGATTTCTAGGTCCCTAGAGGGATAGATTTCTAGGTCCCTAGAGGGATTTCAATGTCCCTAGAGGGATTTCTAGGTCCCTAGAGGGATTTCTAGGTCCCTAGAGGGATTTCTAGGTCCCTAGAGAGAGAGATATCTATGTCCCTAGAGGGATAGATTTCTATGTCCCTAGAGGGATTTCTATGTCCCTAGAGGGATTTCTATGTCCCTAGAGGAATTTCTATGTCCCAAGAGGGATAGATTTCTATGTCCCTAGAGGGATTTCTATGTCCCTAGAGAGATTTCTAGGTCCCTAGAGGGATTTCTATGTCGCTAGAGGGATTTCTAGGTCCCTAGAGGGATAGATTTCTAGGTCCCTAGAGGGATTTCAATGTCCCTAGAGGGATTTCTAGGTCCCTAGAGGGATTTCTATGTCCCTAGAGGGATAGATTTCTATGTCCCTAGAGGGATTTCTATGTCCCTAGAGGGATTTCTATGTCCCTAGAGGGATTTCTAGGTCCCTAGAGGGATTTCTAGGTCGCTAGAGAGATTTCTAGGTCCCTAGAGGGATTTCTATGTCGCTAGAGGGATTTCTAGGTCCCTAGAGGGATAGATTTCTATGTCCCTAGAGGGATTTCTATGTCCCTAGAGAGATTTCTAGGTCCCTAGAGGGATTTCTATGTCGCTAGAGGGATTTCTAGGTCCCTAGAGGGATAGATTTCTAGGTCCCTAGAGGGATTTCAATGTCCCTAGAGGGATTTCTAGGTCCCTAGAGGGATTTCTATGTCCCTAGAGGGATAGATTTGTATGTCCCTAGAGGGATTTCTATGTCCCTAGAGGGATTTCTATGTCCCTAGAGGGATTTCTATGTCCCTAGAGGGATTTCTAGGTCCCTAGAGGGATTTCTAGGTCCCTAGAGGGATTTCTAGGTCGCTAGAGAGATTTCTAGGTCCCTAGAGGGATTTCTATGTCGCTAGAGGGATTTCTAGGTCCCTAGAGGGATAGATTTCTATGTCCCTAGAGGGATTTCTATGTCCCTAGAGAGATTTCTAGGTCCCTAGAGGGATTTCTATGTCGCTAGAGGGATTTCTAGGTCCCTAGAGGGATAGATTTCTAGGTCCCTAGAGGGATTTCAATGTCCCTAGAGGGATTTCTAGGTCCCTAGAGGGATTTCTATGTCCCTAGAGGGATAGATTTCTATGTCCCTAGAGGGATTTCTATGTCCCTAGAGAGATTTCTAGGTCCCTAGAGGGATTTCTATGTCGCTAGAGGGATTTCTAGGTCCCTAGAGGGATAGATTTCTAGGTCCCTAGAGGGATTTCAATGTCCCTAGAGGGATTTCTATGTCCCTAGAGGGATAGATTTCTATGTCCCTAGAGGGATTTCTATGTCCCTAGAGAGATTTCTAGGTCCCTAGAGGGATTTCTATGTCGCTAGAGGGATTTCTAGGTCCCTAGAGGGATAGATTTCTAGGTCCCTAGAGGGATTTCAATGTCCCTAGAGGGATTTCTAGGTCCCTAGAGGGATTTCTATGTCCCTAGAGGGATAGATTTCTATGTCCCTAGAGGGATTTCTATGTCCCTAGAGGGATTTATATGTCCCTAGAGGGATTTCTAGGTCCCTAGAGGGATTTCTAGGTCCCTAGAGGGATTTCTAGGTCGCTAGAGAGATTTCTAGGTCCCTAGAGGGATTTCTATGTCGCTAGAGGGATTTCTAGGTCCCTAGAGGGATAGATTTCTATGTCCCTAGAGGGATTTCTATGTCCCTAGAGAGATTTCTAGGTCCCTAGAGGGATTTCTATGTCGCTAGAGGGATTTCTAGGTCCCTAGAGGGATAGATTTCTAGGTCCCTAGAGGGATTTCAATGTCCCTAGAGGGATTTCTAGGTCCCTAGAGGGATTTCTATGTCCCTAGAGGGATAGATTTGTATGTCCCTAGAGGGATTTCTATGTCCCTAGAGGGATTTCTATGTCCCTAGAGGGATAGATTTCTATGTCCCTAGAGGGATTTCTATGTCCCTAGAGGGATTTCTATGTCCCTAGAGGGATTTCTAGGTCCCTAGAGGGATTTCTAGGTCCCTAGAGGGATTTCAAGGTCGCTAGAGAGATTTCTAGGTCCCTAGAGGGATTTCTATGTCGCTAGAGGGATTTCTAGGTCCCTAGAGGGATAGATTTCTATGTCCCTAGAGGGATTTCTATGTCCCTAGAGAGATTTCTAGGTCCCTAGAGGGATTTCTATGTCGCTAGAGGGATTTCTAGGTCCCTAGAGGGATGGATTTCTAGGTCCCTAGAGGGATTTCTACGTCCCTAGAGGGATAGATTTCTATGTCCCTAGAGGGATTTCTATGTCCCTAGAGGGATTTCTATGTCCCAAGAGGGATTTCTATGTCCCTAGAGGGATAGATTTCTATGTCCCTAGAGGGATTTCTATGTCCCTAGAGGAATTTCTATGTCCCTAGAGGGATAGATTTCTATGTCCCTAGAGGGATTTCTATGTCCCTAGAGAGATTTCTAGGTCCCTAGAGGGATTTCTATGTCGCTAGAGGGATTTCTAGGTCCCTAGAGGGATAGATTTCTAGGTCCCTAGAGGGATTTCAATGTCCCTAGAGGGATTTCTATGTCCCAAGAGGGATTTCTATGTCCCTAGAGGGATAGATTTCTATGTCCCTAGAGGGATTTCTATGTCCCTAGAGGGATTTCTATGTCCCTAGAGGGATTTCTATGTCCCTAGAGGGATTTCTAGGTCCCTAGAGGGATTTCTAGGTCGCTAGAGAGATTTCTAGGTCCCTAGAGGGATTTCTATGTCGCTAGAGGGATTTCTAGGTCCCTAGAGGGATAGATTTCTATGTCCCTAGAGGGATTACTATGTCCCTAGAGAGATTTCTAGGTCCCTAGAGGGATTTCTATGTCGCTAGAGGGATTTCTAGGTCCCTAGAGGGATAGATTTCTAGGTCCCTAGAGGGATTTCAATGTCCCTAGAGGGATTTCTAGGTCCCTAGAGGGATTTCTATGTCCCTAGAGGGATAGATTTGTATGTCCCTAGAGGGATTTCTATGTCCCTAGAGGGATTTCTATGTCCCTAGAGGGATAGATTTCTATGTCCCTAGAGGGATTTCTATGTCCCTAGAGGGATTTCTATGTCCCTAGAGGGATTTCTAGGTCCCTAGAGGGATTTCTAGGTCCCTAGAGGGATTTCTAGGTCGCTAGAGAGATTTCTAGGTCCCTAGAGGGATTTCTATGTCGCTAGAGGGATTTCTAGGTCCCTAGAGGGATAGATTTCTATGTCCCTAGAGGGATTTCTATGTCCCTAGAGAGATTTCTAGGTCCCTAGAGGGATTTCTATGTCGCTAGAGGGATTTCTAGGTCCCTAGAGGGATTTCTATGTCGCTAGAGGGATTTCTAGGTCCCTAGAGGGATAGATTTCTAGGTCCCTAGAGGGATTTCAATGTCCCTAGAGGGATTTCTAGGTCCCTAGAGGGATTTCTAGGTCCCTAGAGGGATTTCTAGGTCCCTAGAGAGAGAGATATCTATGTCCCTAGAGGGATAGATTTCTATGTCCCTAGAGGGATTTCTATGTCCCTAGAGGGATTTCTATGTCCCTAGAGGAATTTCTATGTCCCAAGAGGGATAGATTTCTATGTCCCTAGAGGGATTTCTATGTCCCTAGAGAGATTTCTAGGTCCCTAGAGGGATTTCTATGTCGCTAGAGGGATTTCTAGGTCCCTAGAGGGATAGATTTCTAGGTCCCTAGAGGGATTTCAATGTCCCTAGAGGGATTTCTAGGTCCCTAGAGGGATTTCTATGTCCCTAGAGGGATAGATTTCTATGTCCCTAGAGGGATTTCTATGTCCCTAGAGGGATTTCTATGTCCCTAGAGGGATTTCTAGGTCCCTAGAGGGATTTCTAGGTCGCTAGAGAGATTTCTAGGTCCCTAGAGGGATTTCTATGTCGCTAGAGGGATTTCTAGGTCCCTAGAGGGATAGATTTCTATGTCCCTAGAGGGATTTCTATGTCCCTAGAGAGATTTCTAGGTCCCTAGAGGGATTTCTATGTCGCTAGAGGGATTTCTAGGTCCCTAGAGGGATAGATTTCTAGGTCCCTAGAGGGATTTCAATGTCCCTAGAGGGATTTCTAGGTCCCTAGAGGGATTTCTATGTCCCTAGAGGGATAGATTTGTATGTCCCTAGAGGGATTTCTATGTCCCTAGAGGGATTTCTATGTCCCTAGAGGGATTTCTATGTCCCTAGAGGGATTTCTAGGTCCCTAGAGGGATTTCTAGGTCCCTAGAGGGATTTCTAGGTCGCTAGAGAGATTTCTAGGTCCCTAGAGGGATTTCTATGTCGCTAGAGGGATTTCTAGGTCCCTAGAGGGATAGATTTCTATGTCCCTAGAGGGATTTCTATGTCCCTAGAGAGATTTCTAGGTCCCTAGAGGGATTTCTATGTCGCTAGAGGGATTTCTAGGTCCCTAGAGGGATAGATTTCTAGGTCCCTAGAGGGATTTCAATGTCCCTAGAGGGATTTCTAGGTCCCTAGAGGGATTTCTATGTCCCTAGAGGGATAGATTTCTATGTCCCTAGAGGGATTTCTATGTCCCTAGAGAGATTTCTAGGTCCCTAGAGGGATTTCTATGTCGCTAGAGGGATTTCTAGGTCCCTAGAGGGATAGATTTCTAGGTCCCTAGAGGGATTTCAATGTCCCTAGAGGGATTTCTATGTCCCTAGAGGGATAGATTTCTATGTCCCTAGAGGGATTTCTATGTCCCTAGAGAGATTTCTAGGTCCCTAGAGGGATTTCTATGTCGCTAGAGGGATTTCTAGGTCCCTAGAGGGATAGATTTCTAGGTCCCTAGAGGGATTTCAATGTCCCTAGAGGGATTTCTAGGTCCCTAGAGGGATTTCTAGGTCCCTAGAGGGATTTCTAGGTCCCTAGAGGGATAGATTTCTATGTCCCTAGAGGGATTTCTATGTCCCTAGAGAGATTTCTAGGTCCCTAGAGGGATTTCTATGTCGCTAGAGGGATTTCTAGGTCCCTAGAGGGATAGATTTCTAGGTCCCTAGAGGGATTTCTATGTCCCTAGAGGGATAGATTTCTATGTCCCTAGAGGGATTTCTATGTCCCTAGAGGGATTTCTATGTCCCAAGAGGGATTTCTATGTTCCTAGAGGGATAGATTTCTATGTCCCTAGAGGGATTTCTATGTCCCTAGAGGGATTTCTATGTCCCTAGAGGGATAGATTTCTATGTCCCTAGAGGGATTTCTATGTCCCTAGAGAGATTTCTAGGTCCCTAGAGGGATTTCTATGTCGCTAGAGGGATTTCTAGGTCCCTAGAGGGATAGATTTCTAGGTCCCTAGAGGGATTTCTATGTCCCTAGAGGGATAGATTTCTATGTCCCTAGAGGGATTTCTATGTCCCTAGAGGGATTTCTATGTCCCTAGAGGGATAGATTTCTATGTCCCTAGAGGGTTTTCTATGTCCCTAGAGAGATTTCTAGGTCCCTAGAGGGATTTCTATGTCGCTAGAGGGATTTCTAGGTCCCTAGAGGGATAGATTTCTATGTCCCTAGAGGGATTTCTATGTCCCTAGAGAGATTTCTAGGTCCCTAGAGGGATTTCTATGTCGCTAGAGGGATTTCTAGGTCCCTAGAGGGATAGATTTCTAGGTCCCTAGAGGGATTTCAATGTCCCTAGAGGGATTTCTAGGTCCCTAGAGGGATTTCTATGTCCCTAGAGGGATAGATTTCTATGTCCCTAGAGGGATTTCTATGTCCCTAGAGAGATTTCTAGGTCCCTAGAGGGATTTCTATGTCGCTAGAGGGATTTCTAGGTCCCTAGAGGGATAGATTTCTAGGTCCCTAGAGGGATTTCAATGTCCCTAGAGGGATTTCTATGTCCCTAGAGGGATAGATTTCTATGTCCCTAGAGGGATTTCTATGTCCCTAGAGAGATTTCTAGGTCCCTAGAGGGATTTCTATGTCGCTAGAGGGATTTCTAGGTCCCTAGAGGGATAGATTTCTAGGTCCCTAGAGGGATTTCAATGTCCCTAGAGGGATTTCTAGGTCCCTAGAGGGATTTCTAGGTCCCTAGAGGGATTTCTAGGTCCCTAGAGGGATAGATTTCTATGTCCCTAGAGGGATTTCTATGTCCCTAGAGAGATTTCTAGGTCCCTAGAGGGATTTCTATGTCGCTAGAGGGATTTCTAGGTCCCTAGAGGGATAGATTTCTAGGTCCCTAGAGGGATTTCTATGTCCCTAGAGGGATAGATTTCTATGTCCCTAGAGGGATTTCTATGTCCCTAGAGGGATTTCTATGTCCCAAGAGGGATTTCTATGTTCCTAGAGGGATAGATTTCTATGTCCCTAGAGGGATTTCTATGTCCCTAGAGGGATTTCTATGTCCCTAGAGGGATAGATTTCTATGTCCCTAGAGGGATTTCTATGTCCCTAGAGAGATTTCTAGGTCCCTAGAGGGATTTCTATGTCGCTAGAGGGATTTCTAGGTCCCTAGAGGGATAGATTTCTAGGTCCCTAGAGGGATTTCTATGTCCCTAGAGGGATAGATTTCTATGTCCCTAGAGGGATTTCTATGTCCCTAGAGGGATTTCTATGTCCCTAGAGGGATAGATTTCTATGTCCCTAGAGGGTTTTCTATGTCCCTAGAGAGATTTCTAGGTCCCTAGAGGGATTTCTATGTCGCTAGAGGGATTTCTAGGTCCCTAGAGGGATAGATTTCTAGGTCCCTAGAGGGATTTCTAGGTCCCTAGAGGGATTTCTAGGTCGCTAGAGAGGTTTCTAGGTCCCTAGAGGGATTTCTATGTCGCTAGAGGGATTTCTAGGTCCCTAGAGGGATAGATTTCTATGTCCCTAGAGGGATTTCTAGGTCCCTAGAGGGATAGATTTCTATGTCCCTAGAGGGATTTCTATGTCCCTAGAGAGATTTCTAGGTCCCTAGAGGGATTTCTATGTCGCTAGAGGGATTTCTAGGTCCCTAGAGGGATAGATTTCTAGGTCCCTAGAGGGATTTCAATGTCCCTAGAGGGATTTCTAGGTCCCTAGAGGGATTTCTATGTCCCTAGAGGGATAGATTTCTATGTCCCTAGAGGGATTTCTATGTCCCTAGAGAGATTTCTAGGTCCCTAGAGAGATTTCTATGTCGCTAGAGGGATTTCTAGGTCCCTAGAGGGATAGATTTCTAGGTCCCTAGAGGGATTTCAATGTCCCTAGAGGGATTTCTATGTCCCTAGAGGGATAGATTTCTATGTCCCTAGAGGGATTTCTATGTCCCTAGAGAGATTTATAGGTCCCTAGAGGGATTTCTATGTCGCTAGAGGGATTTCTAGGTCCCTAGAGGGATAGATTTCTAGGTCCCTAGAGGGATTTCAATGTCCCTAGAGGGATTTCTAGGTCCCTAGAGGGATTTCTAGGTCCCTAGAGGGATTTCTAGGTCCCTAGAGAGAGAGATATCTATGTCCCTAGAGGGATAGATTTCTATGTCCCTAGAGGGATTTCTATGTCCCTAGAGGGATTTCTAGGTCCCTAGAGGGATTTCTAGGTCCCTAGAGGGATTTCTAGGTCGCTAGAGAGATTTCTATGTCGCTAGAGGGATTTCTAGGTCCCTAGAGGGATAGATTTCTATGTCCCTAGTGGGATTTCTATGTCCCTAGAGAGATTTCTAGGTCCCTAGAGGGATTTCTATGTCGCTAGAGGGATTTCTAGGTCCCTAGAGGGATAGATTTCTAGGTCCCTAGAGGGATTTCAATGTCCCTAGAGGGATTTCTAGGTCCCTAGAGGGATTTCTAGGTCCCTAGAGGGATTTCTATGTCGCTAGAGGGATTTCTAGGTCCCTAGAGGGATAGATTTCTAGGTCCCTAGAGGGATTTCTATGTCCCTAGAGGGATAGATTTCTATGTCCCTAGAGGGATTTCTATGTCCCTAGAGGGATTTCTATGTCCCTAGAGGGATAGATTTCTATGTCCCTAGAGGGTTTTCTATGTCCCTAGAGAGATTTCTAGGTCCCTAGAGGGATTTCTATGTCGCTAGAGGGATTTCTAGGTCCCTAGAGGGATAGATTTCTATGTCCCTAGAGGGATTTCTATGTCCCTAGAGAGATTTCTAGGTCCCTAGAGGGATTTCTATGTCGCTAGAGGGATTTCTAGGTCCCTAGAGGGATAGATTTCTAGGTCCCTAGAGGGATTTCAATGTCCCTAGAGGGATTTCTAGGTCCCTAGAGGGATTTCTATGTCCCTAGAGGGATAGATTTCTATGTCCCTAGAGGGATTTCTATGTCCCTAGAGAGATTTCTAGGTCCCTAGAGGGATTTCTATGTCGCTAGAGGGATTTCTAGGTCCCTAGAGGGATAGATTTCTAGGTCCCTAGAGGGATTTCAATGTCCCTAGAGGGATTTCTATGTCCCTAGAGGGATAGATTTCTATGTCCCTAGAGGGATTTCTATGTCCCTAGAGAGATTTCTAGGTCCCTAGAGGGATTTCTATGTCGCTAGAGGGATTTCTAGGTCCCTAGAGGGATAGATTTCTAGGTCCCTAGAGGGATTTCAATGTCCCTAGAGGGATTTCTAGGTCCCTAGAGGGATTTCTAGGTCCCTAGAGGGATTTCTAGGTCCCTAGAGGGATAGATTTCTATGTCCCTAGAGGGATTTCTATGTCCCTAGAGAGATTTCTAGGTCCCTAGAGGGATTTCTATGTCGCTAGAGGGATTTCTAGGTCCCTAGAGGGATAGATTTCTAGGTCCCTAGAGGGATTTCTATGTCCCTAGAGGGATAGATTTCTATGTCCCTAGAGGGATTTCTATGTCCCTAGAGGGATTTCTATGTCCCAAGAGGGATTTCTATGTTCCTAGAGGGATAGATTTCTATGTCCCTAGAGGGATTTCTATGTCCCTAGAGGGATTTCTATGTCCCTAGAGGGATAGATTTCTATGTCCCTAGAGGGATTTCTATGTCCCTAGAGAGATTTCTAGGTCCCTAGAGGGATTTCTATGTCGCTAGAGGGATTTCTAGGTCCCTAGAGGGATAGATTTCTAGGTCCCTAGAGGGATTTCTATGTCCCTAGAGGGATAGATTTCTATGTCCCTAGAGGGATTTCTATGTCCCTAGAGGGATTTCTATGTCCCTAGAGGGATAGATTTCTATGTCCCTAGAGGGTTTTCTATGTCCCTAGAGAGATTTCTAGGTCCCTAGAGGGATTTCTATGTCGCTAGAGGGATTTCTAGGTCCCTAGAGGGATAGATTTCTAGGTCCCTAGAGGGATTTCTAGGTCCCTAGAGGGATTTATAGGTCGCTAGAGAGGTTTCTAGGTCCCTAGAGGGATTTCTATGTCGCTAGAGGGATTTCTAGGTCCCTAGAGGGATAGATTTCTATGTCCCTAGAGGGATTTCTAGGTCCCTAGAGTGATAGATTTCTATGTCCCTAGAGGGATTTCTATGTCCCTAGAGAGATTTCTAGGTCCCTAGAGGGATTTCTATGTCGCTAGAGGGATTTCTAGGTCCCTAGAGGGATAGATTTCTAGGTCCCTAGAGGGATTTCAATGTCCCTAGAGGGATTTCTAGGTCCCTAGAGGGATTTCTATGTCCCTAGAGGGATAGATTTCTATGTCCCTAGAGGGATTTCTATGTCCCTAGAGAGATTTCTAGGTCCCTAGAGAGATTTCTATGTCGCTAGAGGGATTTCTAGGTCCCTAGAGGGATAGATTTCTAGGTCCCTAGAGGGATTTCAATGTCCCTAGAGGGATTTCTATGTCCCTAGAGGGATAGATTTCTATGTCCCTAGAGGGATTTCTATGTCCCTAGAGAGATTTATAGGTCCCTAGAGGGATTTCTATGTCGCTAGAGGGATTTCTAGGTCCCTAGAGGGATAGATTTCTAGGTCCCTAGAGGGATTTCAATGTCCCTAGAGGGATTTCTAGGTCCCTAGAGGGATTTCTAGGTCCCTAGAGGGATTTCTAGGTCCCTAGAGAGAGAGATATCTATGTCCCTAGAGGGATAGATTTCTATGTCCCTAGAGGGATTTCTATGTCCCTAGAGGGATTTCTAGGTCCCTAGAGGGATTTCTAGGTCCCTAGAGGGATTTCTAGGTCGCTAGAGAGATTTCTATGTCGCTAGAGGGATTTCTAGGTCCCTAGAGGGATAGATTTCTATGTCCCTAGAGGGATTTCTATGTCCCTAGAGAGATTTCTAGGTCCCTAGAGGGATTTCTATGTCGCTAGAGGGATTTCTAGGTCCCTAGAGGGATAGATTTCTAGGTCCCTAGAGGGATTTCAATGTCCCTAGAGGGATTTCTAGGTCCCTAGAGGGATTTCTAGGTCCCTAGAGGGATTTCTATGTCCCTAGAGGGATAGATTTCTATGTCCCTAGAGGGATTTCTAGGTCCCTAGAGGGATTTCTATGTCCCTAGAGGGATAGATTTCTATGTCCCTAGAGGGATTTCTATGTCCCTAGAGGGATTTCTATGTCCCTAGAGGGATTTCTAGGTCCCAAGAGGGATTTCTATGTCCCTAGAGGGATAGATTTCTATGTCCCTAGAGGGATTTCTATGTCCCTAGAGGGATAGATTTCTATGTCCCTAGAGGGATTTCAATGTCCCTTGAGGGATTTCTAGGTCCCTAGAGGGATAGATTTCTATGTCCCTAGAGGGATTTCTATGTCCCTAGAGGGATTTCTAGGTCCCAAGAGGGATTTCTATGTCCCTAGAGGGATAGATTTCTATGTCCCTAGAGGGATTTCTAGGTCCCTAGAGGGATTTCTAGGTCCCTAGAGGGATAGATTTCTATGTCCCTAGAGGGATTTCTATGTCCCTAGAGGGATTTCTAGGTCCCTAGACGGATTTCTATGTCCCTAGAGGGATAGATTTGTATGTCCCTAGAGGGATTTCTATGTCCCTAGAGGGATTTCTATGTCCCTAGAGGGATAGATTTCTATGTCGCTAGAGGGATTTCTATGTCGCTAGAGAGATTTCTACGTCCCTAGAGGGATAGATTTCTATGTCCCTAGAGGGATTTCTAGGTCCCTAGAGGGATAGATTTCTAGGTCCCTAGAGGGATAGATTTCTATGTCCCTAGAGGGATTTCTATATCCCTAGAGGGATTTCTATGTCCCTAGAGGGATTTCTAGGTCCCTAGAGGGATTTCTAGGTCCCTAGAGAGAGAGATTTCTATGTCCCTAGAGGGATTTCTATGTCGCTAGAGGGATTTCTATGTCGCTAGAGAGATTTCTAGGTCCCTAGAGGGATTTCTATGTCGCTAGAGGGATTTCTAGGTCCCTAGAGGGATAGATTTCTATGTCCCTAGAGGGATTTCAATGTGCCTAGAGGGATTTCTAGGTCCCTAGAGGGATTTCTATGTCGCTAGAGGGATTTCTAGGTCCCTAGAGGGATAGATTTCTAGGTCCCTAGAGGGATTTCTATGTCCCTAGAGGGATAGATTTCTAGGTCCCTAGAGGGATTTCTATGTCCCTAGAGGGATAGATTTCTATGTCCCTAGAGGGATTTCTATGTCCCTAGAGGGATTTCTATGTCCCTAGAGGGATAGATTTCTATGTCCCTAGAGGGATTTCTATGTCCCTAGAGGGATTTCTATGTCGCTAGAGGGATTTCTATGTCGCTAGAGGGATTTCTAGGTCCCTAGAGGGATAGATTTCTATGTCCCTAGAGGGATTTCTATGTCCCTAGAGAGATTTCTAGGTCCCTAGAGGGATTTCTATGTCGCTAGAGGGATTTCTAGGTCCCTAGAGGGATTTCTATGTCCCTAGAGGGATTTCTAGGTCCCTAGAGGGATTTCTATGTCCCTAGAGGTATAGATTTCTAGGTCCCTAGAGGGATTTCAATGTCCCTAGAGGGATTTCTAGGTCCCTAGAGGGATTTCTATGTCCCTAGAGGTATAGATTTCTATGTCCCTAGAGGGATTTCTAGGTCCCTAGAGGGATTTCTATGTCCCTAGAGGGATAGATTTCTATGTCCCTAGAGGGATTTCTATGTCCCTAGAGGGATTTCTAGGTCCCAAGAGGGATTTCTATGTCCCTAGAGGGATAGATTTCTATGTCCCTAGAGGGATTTCTATGTCCCTAGAGGGATAGATTTCTATGTCCCTAGAGGGATTTCTATGTCCCTAGAGGGATTTCTAGGTCCCTAGAGGGATTTCTAGGTCCCTAGAGGGATTTCTAGGTCCCTAGAGGGATTTCTAGGTCCCTAGAGAGAGAGATATCTATGTCCCTAGAGGGATTTCTATGTCGCTAGAGGGATTTCTATGTCGCTAGAGAGATTTCTAGGTCCCTAGAGGGATTTCTATGTCGCTAGAGGGATTTCTAGGTCCCTAGAGGGATAGATTTCTAGGTCCCTAGAGGGATAGATTTCTATGTCCCTAGAGGGATTTCTATGTCCCTAGAGGGATTTCTAGGTCCCTAGAGGGATAGATTTCTATGTCCCTAGAGGGATTTCTAGGTCCCTAGAGGGATAGATTTCTAGGTCCCTAGAGGGATTTCAATGTCCCTAGAGGGATTTCTAGGTCCCTAGAGGGATTTCTATGTCGCTAGAGGGATTTCTAGGTCCCTAGAGGGATAGATTTCTAGGTCCCTAGAGGGATTTCAATGTCCCTAGAGGGATTTCTAGGTCCCTAGAGGGATTTCTATGTCCCTAGAGGGATAGATTTCTATGTCCCTAGAGGGATTTCTAGGTCCCTAGAGGGATAGATTTCTATGTCCCTAGAGGGATTTCTATGTCCCTAGAGGGATAGATTTCTATGTCCCTAGAGGAATTTCTATGTCCCTAGAGGGATTTCTAGGTCCCTAGAGGGATTTCTAGGTCCCTAGAGGGATTTCTAGGTCCCTAGAGGGATTTCTAGGTCCCTAGAGAGAGAGATATCTATGTCCCTAGAGGGATTTCTATGTCGCTAGAGGGATTTCTATGTCGCTAGAGAGATTTCTAGGTCCCTAGAGGGATTTCTATGTCGCTAGAGGGATTTCTAGGTCCCTAGAGGGATAGATTTCTAGGTCCCTAGAGGGATAGATTTCTATGTCCCTAGAGGGATTTCTATGTCCCTAGAGGGATTTCTAGGTCCCTAGAGGGATAGATTTCTATGTCCCTAGAGGGATTTCTAGGTCCCTAGAGGGATAGATTTCTAGGTCCCTAGAGGGATTTCAATGTCCCTAGAGGGATTTCTAGGTCCCTAGAGGGATTTCTATGTCCCTAGAGGTATAGATTTCTATGTCCCTAGAGGGATTTCTATGTCCCTAGAGGGATTTCTAGGTCCCTAGAGGGATTTCTAGGTCCCTAGAGGGATAGATTTCTATGTCCCTAGAGGGATTTCTATGTCCCTAGAGAGATTTCTAGGTCCCTAGAGGGATTTCTATGTCGCTAGAGGGATTTCTAGGTCCCTAGAGGGATAGATTTCTAGGTCCCTAGAGGGATTTCAATGTCCCTAGAGGGATTTCTAGGTCCCTAGAGGGATTTCTATGTCCCTAGAGGGATAGATTTGTATGTCCCTAGAGGGATTTCTATGTCCCTAGAGGGATTTCTATGTCCCTAGAGGGATAGATTTCTATGTCGCTAGAGGGATTTCTATGTCGCTAGAGAGATTTCTAGGTCCCTAGAGGGATTTCTATGTCGCTAGAGGGATTTCTATGTCCCTAGAGAGATTTCTAGGTCCCTAGAGGGATTTCTATGTCGCTAGAGGGGTTTCTAAGTCCCTAGAGGGATTTCTATGTCGCTAGAGGGATTTCTAGGTCCCTAGAGGGATAGATTTCTAGGTCCCTAGAGGGATTTCAATGTCCCTAGAGGGATTTCTATGTCCCTAGAGGGATAGATTTCTATGTCCCTAGAGGGATTTCTATGTCCCTAAAGAGATTTATAGGTCCCTAGAGGGATTTCTATGTCGCTAGAGGGATTTCTAGGTCCCTAGAGGGATAGATTTCTAGGTCCCTAGAGGGATTTCAATGTCCCTAGAGGGATTTCTAGGTCCCTAGAGGGATTTCTAGGTCCCTAGAGAGAGAGATATCTATGTCCCTAGAGGGATAGATTTCTATGTCCCTAGAGGGATTTCTATGTCCCTAGAGGGATTTCTAGGTCCCTAGAGGGATTTCTAGGTCGCTAGAGAGATTTCTATGTCGCTAGAGGGATTTCTAGGTCCCTAGAGGGATAGATTTCTATGTCCCTAGAGGGATTTCTATGTCCCTAGAGAGATTTCTAGGTCCCTAGAGGGATTTCTATGTCGCTAGAGGGATTTCTAGGTCCCTAGAGGGATGGATTTCTAGGTCCCTAGAGGGATTTCTATGTCCCTAGAGGGATAGATTTCTATGTCCCTAGAGGGATTTCTATGTCCCTAGAGGGATTTCTATGTCCCAAGAGGGATTTCTATGTCCCTAGAGGGATAGATTTCTATGTCCCTAGAGGGATTTCTATGTCCCTAGAGGAATTTCTATGTCCCTAGAGGGATAGATTTCTATGTCCCTAGAGGGATTTCTATGTCCCTAGAGAGATTTCTAGGTCCCTAGAGGGATTTCTATGTCGCTAGAGGGATTTCTAGGTCCCTAGAGGGATAGATTTCTAGGTCCCTAGAGGGATTTCAATGTCCCTAGAGGGATTTCTAGGTCCCTAGAGGGATTTCTATGTCCCTAGAGGGATAGATTTCTATGTCCCTAGAGGGATTTCTATGTCCCTAGAGGGATTTCTATGTCCCTAGAGGGATTTCTAGGTCCCTAGAGGGATTTCTAGGTCCCTAGAGGGATTTCTAGGTCGCTAGAGAGATTTCTAGGTCCCTAGAGGGATTTCTATGTCGCTAGAGGGATTTCTAGGTCCCTAGAGGGATAGATTTCTATGTCCCTAGAGGGATTTCTATGTCCCTAGAGAGATTTCTAGGTCCCTAGAGGGATTTCTATGTCGCTAGAGGGATTTCTAGGTCCCTAGAGGGATAGATTTCTAGGTCCCTAGAGCGATTTCAATGTCCCTAGAGGGATTTCTAGGTCCCTAGAGGGATAGATTTCTATGTCCCTAGAGGGATTTCTATGTCCCTAGAGGGATTTCTAGGTCCCAAGAGGGATTTCTATGTCCCTAGAGGGATAGATTTCTATGTCCCTAGAGGGATTTCTATGTCCCTAGAGGGATTTCTAGGTCCCTAGAGGGATTTCTAGGTCCCTAGAGGGATTTCTAGGTCCCTAGAGGGATAGATTTCTATGTCCCTAGAGGGATTTCTATGTCCCTAGAGAGATTTCTAGGTCCCTAGAGGGATTTCTATGTCGCTAGAGGGATTTCTAGGTCCCTAGAGGGATAGATTTCTAGGTCCCTAGAGGGATTTCAATGTCCCTAGAGGGATTTCTAGGTCCCTAGAGGGATATCTATGTCCCTAGAGGGATAGATTTGTATGTCCCTAGAGGGATTTCTATGTCCCTAGAGGGATTTCTATGTCCCTAGAGGGATAGATTTCTATGTCCCTAGAGGGATTTCTATGTCCCTAGAGGGATTTCTATGTCCCTAGAGGGATTTCTAGGTCCCTAGAGGGATTTCTCGGTCCCTAGAGGGATTTCTAGGTCGCTAGAGAGATTTCTAGGTCCCTAGAGGGATTTCTATGTCGCTAGAGGGATTTCTAGGTCCCTAGAGGGATAGATTTCTATGTCCCTAGAGGGATTTCTATGTCCCTAGAGAGATTTCTAGGTCCCTAGAGGGATTTCTATGTCGCTAGAGGGATTTCTAGGTCCCTAGAGGGATAGATTTCTAGGTCCCTAGAGGGATTTCAATGTCCCTAGAGGGATTTCTAGGTCCCTAGAGGGATTTCTATGTCCCTAGAGGGATAGATTTCTATGTCCCTAGAGGGATTTCTATGTCCCTAGAGAGATTTCTAGGTCCCTAGAGGGATTTCTATGTCGCTAGAGGGATTTCTAGGTCCCTAGAGGGATAGATTTCTAGGTCCCTAGAGGGATTTCAATGTCCCTAGAGGGATTTCTATGTCCCTAGAGGGATAGATTTCTATGTCCCTAGAGGGATTTCTATGTCCCTAGAGAGATTTCTAGGTCCCTAGAGGGATTTCTATGTCGCTAGAGGGATTTCTAG
Organism: Troilus luridus; assembly: GCA_964056705.1. NCBI lineage: Eukaryota > Metazoa > Arthropoda > Insecta > Hemiptera > Pentatomidae > Troilus > Troilus luridus. The sequence continues at coordinate 100,783,877 of OZ057415.1, forward strand.
GTCCCTAGAGGGATAGATTTCTAGGTCCCTAGAGGGATTTCAATGTCCCTAGAGGGATTTCTAGGTCCCTAGAGGGATTTCTAGGTCCCTAGAGGGATTTCTAGGTCCCTAGAGGGATAGATTTCTATGTCCCTAGAGGGATTTCTATGTCCCTAGAGAGATTTCTAGGTCCCTAGAGGGATTTCTATGTCGCTAGAGGGATTTCTAGGTCCCTAGAGGGATAGATTTCTAGGTCCCTAGAGGGATTTCTATGTCCCTAGAGGGATAGATTTCTATGTCCCTAGAGGGATTTCTATGTCCCTAGAGGGATTTCTATGTCCCAAGAGGGATTTCTATGTTCCTAGAGGGATAGATTTCTATGTCCCTAGAGGGATTTCTATGTCCCTAGAGGGATTTCTATGTCCCTAGAGGGATAGATTTCTATGTCCCTAGAGGGATTTCTATGTCCCTAGAGAGATTTCTAGGTCCCTAGAGGGATTTCTATGTCGCTAGAGGGATTTCTAGGTCCCTAGAGGGATAGATTTCTAGGTCCCTAGAGGGATTTCTATGTCCCTAGAGGGATAGATTTCTATGTCCCTAGAGGGATTTCTATGTCCCTAGAGGGATTTCTATGTCCCTAGAGGGATAGATTTCTATGTCCCTAGAGGGATTTCTATGTCCCTAGAGAGATTTCTAGGTCCCTAGAGGGATTTCTATGTCGCTAGAGGGATTTCTAGGTCCCTAGAGGGATAGATTTCTAGGTCCCTAGAGGGATTTCTAGGTCCCTAGAGGGATTTCTAGGTCGCTAGAGAGATTTCTAGGTCCCTAGAGGGATTTCTATGTCGCTAGAGGGATTTCTAGGTCCCTAGAGGGATAGATTTCTATGTCCCTAGAGGGATTTCTAGGTCCCTAGAGGGATAGATTTCTATGTCCCTAGAGGGATTTCTATGTCCCTAGAGAGATTTCTAGGTCCCTAGAGGGATTTCTATGTCGCTAGAGGGATTTCTAGGTCCCAGAGGGATAGATTTCTAGGTCCCTAGAGGGATTTCAATGTCCCTAGAGGGATTTCTAGGTCCCTAGAGGGATTTCTATGTCCCTAGAGGGATAGATTTCTATGTCCCTAGAGGGATTTCTATGTCCCTAGAGAGATTTCTAGGTCCCTAGAGAGATTTCTATGTCGCTAGAGGGATTTCTAGGTCCCTAGAGGGATAGATTTCTAGGTCCCTAGAGGGATTTCAATGTCCCTAGAGGGATTTCTATGTCCCTAGAGGGATTTCTATGTCCCTAGAGGGATTTCTAGGTCCCTAGAGGGATAGATTTCTATGTCCCTAGAGGGATTTCTATGTCCCTAGAGGGATAGATTTCTATGTCCCTAGAGGGATTTCTATGTCCCTAGAGGGATTTCTAGGTCCCTAGAGGGATTTCAATGTCCCTAGAGGGATTTCTAGGTCCCTAGAGGGATTTCTATGTCCCTAGAGGGATAGATTTCTATGTCCCTAGAGGGATTTCTATGTCCCTAGAGAGATTTCTAGGTCCCTAGAGGGATTTCTATGTCGCTAGAGGGATTTCTAGGTCCCTAGAGGGATAGATTTCTAGGTCCCTAGAGGGATTTCAATGTCCCTAGAGGGATTTCTATGTCCCTAGAGGGATAGATTTCTATGTCCCTAGAGGGATTTCTATGTCCCTAGAGAGATTTCTTGGTCCCTAGAGGGATTTCTATGTCGCTAGAGGGATTTCTAGGTCCCTAGAGGGATAGATTTCTAGGTCCCTAGAGGGATTTCAATGTCCCTAGAGGGATTTCTAGGTCCCTAGAGGGATTTCTAGGTCCCTAGAGGGATTTCTAGGTCCCTAGAGGGATAGATTTCTATGTCCCTAGAGGGATTTCTATGTCCCTAGAGAGATTTCTAGGTCCCTAGAGGGATTTCTATGTCGCTAGAGGGATTTCTAGGTCCCTAGAGGGATAGATTTCTAGGTCCCTAGAGGGATTTCTATGTCCCTAGAGGGATAGATTTCTATGTCCCTAGAGGGATTTCTATGTCCCTAGAGGGATTTCTATGTCCCAAGAGGGATTTCTATGTTCCTAGAGGGATAGATTTCTATGTCCCTAGAGGGATTTCTATGTCCCTAGAGGGATTTCTATGTCCCTAGAGGGATAGATTTCTATGTCCCTAGAGGGATTTCTATGTCCCTAGAGAGATTTCTAGGTCCCTAGAGGGATTTCTATGTCGCTAGAGGGATTTCTAGGTCCCTAGAGGGATAGATTTCTAGGTCCCTAGAGGGATTTCTATGTCCCTAGAGGGATAGATTTCTATGTCCCTAGAGGGATTTCTATGTCCCTAGAGGGATTTCTATGTCCCTAGAGGGATAGATTTCTATGTCCCTAGAGGGATTTCTATGTCCCTAGAGAGATTTCTAGGTCCCTAGAGGGATTTCTATGTCGCTAGAGGGATTTCTAGGTCCCTAGAGGGATAGATTTCTAGGTCCCTAGAGGGATTTCTAGGTCCCTAGAGGGATTTCTAGGTCGCTAGAGAGATTTCTAGGTCCCTAGAGGGATTTCTATGTCGCTAGAGGGATTTCTAGGTCCCTAGAGGGATAGATTTCTATGTCCCTAGAGGGATTTCTAGGTCCCTAGAGGGATAGATTTCTATGTCCCTAGAGGGATTTCTATGTCCCTAGAGAGATTTCTAGGTCCCTAGAGGGATTTCTATGTCGCTAGAGGGATTTCTAGGTCCCTAGAGGGATAGATTTCTAGGTCCCTAGAGGGATTTCAATGTCCCTAGAGGGATTTCTAGGTCCCTAGAGGGATTTCTATGTCCCTAGAGGGATAGATTTCTATGTCCCTAGAGGGATTTCTATGTCCCTAGAGAGATTTCTAGGTCCCTAGAGAGATTTCTATGTCGCTAGAGGGATTTCTAGGTCCCTAGAGGGATAGATTTCTAGGTCCCTAGAGGGATTTCAATGTCCCTAGAGGGATTTCTATGTCCCTAGAGGGATTTCTATGTCCCTAGAGGGATTTCTAGGTCCCTAGAGGGATTTCTAGGTCCCTAGAGGGATTTCTAGGTCCCTAGAGGGATAGATTTCTATGTCCCTAGAGGGATTTCTATGTCCCTAGAGAGATTTCTAGGTCCCTAGAGGGATTTCTATGTCGCTAGAGGGATTTCTAGGTCCCTAGAGGGATAGATTTCTAGGTCCCTAGAGGGATTTCAATGTCCCTAGAGGGATTTCTAGGTCCCTAGAGGGATTTCTATGTCCCTAGAGGGATAGATTTGTATGTCCCTAGAGGGATTTCTATGTCCCTAGAGGGATTTCTATGTCCCTAGAGGGATAGATTTCTATGTCCCTAGAGGGATTTCTATGTCCCTAGAGGGATTTCTATGTCCCTAGAGGGATTTCTAGGTCCCTAGAGGGATTTCTAGGTCCCTAGAGGGATTTCTAGGTCGCTAGAGAGATTTCTAGGTCCCTAGAGGGATTTCTATGTCGCTAGAGGGATTTCTAGGTCCCTAGAGGGATAGATTTCTATGTCCCTAGAGGGATTTCTATGTCCCTAGAGAGATTTCTAGGTCCCTAGAGGGATTTCTATGTCGCTAGATAGATTTCTAGGTCCCTAGAGGGATAGATTTCTAGGTCCCTAGAGGGATTTCAATGTCCCTAGAGGGATTTCTAGGTCCCTAGAGGGATTTCTATGTCCCTAGAGGGATAGATTTCTATGTCCCTAGAGGGATTTCTATGTCCCTAGAGAGATTTCTAGGTCCCTAGAGGGATTTCTATGTCGCTAGAGGGATTTCTAGGTTTCTAGAGGGATAGATTTCTAGGTCCCTAGAGGGATTTCAATGTCCCTAGAGGGATTTCTATGTCCCTAGAGGGATAGATTTCTATGTCCCTAGAGGGATTTCTATGTCCCTAGAGAGATTTCTAGGTCCCTAGAGGGATTTCTATGTCGCTAGAGGGATTTCTAGGTCCCTAGAGGGATAGATTTCTAGGTCCCTAGAGGGATTTCAATGTCCCTAGAGGGATTTCTAGGTCCCTAGAGGGATTTCTAGGTCCCTAGAGGGATTTCTAGGTCCCTAGAGGGATAGATTTCTATGTCCCTAGAGGGATTTCTATGTCCCTAGAGAGATTTCTAGGTCCCTAGAGGGATTTCTATGTCGCTAGAGGGATTTCTAGGTCCCTAGAGGGATAGATTTCTAGGTCCCTAGAGGGATTTCTATGTCCCTAGAGGGATAGATTTCTATGTCCCTAGAGGGATTTCTATGTCCCTAGAGGGATTTCTATGTCCCTAGAGGGATTTCTATGTCGCTAGAGGGATTTCTAGGTCCCTAGAGGGATAGATTTCTAGGTCCCTAGAGGGATTTCTATGTCCCTAGAGGGATAGATTTCTATGTCCCTAGAGGGATTTCTATGTCCCTAGAGGGATTTCTATGTCCCTAGAGGGATTTCTATGTCCCTAGAGGGATAGATTTCTATGTCCCTAGAGGGATTTCTATGTCCCTAGAGAGATTTCTAGGTCCCTAGAGGGATTTCTATGTCGCTAGAGGGATTTTTAGGTCCCTAGAGGGATAGATTTCTAGGTCCCTAGAGGGATTTCTAGGTCCCTAGAGGGATTTCTAGGTCGCTAGAGAGATTTCTAGGTCCCTAGAGGGATTTCTATGTCGCTAGAGGGATTTCTAGGTCCCTAGAGGGATAGATTTCTATGTCCCTAGAGGGATTTCTAGGTCCCTAGAGGGATAGATTTCTATGTCCCTAGAGGGATTTCTATGTCCCTAGAGAGATTTCTAGGTCCCTAGAGGGATTTCTATGTCGCTAGAGGGATTTCTAGGTCCCTAGAGGGATAGATTTCTAGGTCCCTAGAGGGATTTCAATGTCCCTAGAGGGATTTCTAGGTCCCTAGAGGGATTTCTATGTCCCTAGAGGGATAGATTTCTATGTCCCTAGAGGGATTTCTATGTCCCTAGAGAGATTTCTATGTCCCTAGAGAGATTTCTATGTCGCTAGAGGGATTTCTAGGTCCCTAGAGGGATAGATTTCTAGGTCCCTAGAGGGATTTCAATGTCCCTAGAGGGATTTCTATGTCCCTAGAGGGATAGATTTCTATGTCCCTAGAGGGATTTCTATGTCCCTAGAGAGATTTATAGGTCCCTAGAGGGATTTCTATGTCGCTAGAGGGATTTCTAGGTCCCTAGAGGGATAGATTTCTAGGTCCCTAGAGGGATTTCAATGTCCCTAGAGGGATTTCTAGGTCCCTAGAGGGATTTCTAGGTCCCTAGGGGGATTTCTAGGTCCCTAGAGAGAGAGATATCTATGTCCCTAGAGGGATAGATTTCTATGTCCCTAGAGGGATTTCTATGTCCCTAGAGGGATTTCTAGGTCCCTAGAGGGATTTCTAGGTCCCTAGAGGGATTTCTAGGTCGCTAGAGAGATTTCTATGTCGCTAGAGGGATTTCTAGGTCCCTAGAGGGATAGATTTCTATGTCCCTAGAGGGATTTCTATGTCCCTAGAGAGATTTCTAGGTCCCTAGAGGGATTTCTATGTCGCTAGAGGGATTTCTAGGTCCCTAGAGGGATGGATTTCTAGGTCCCTAGAGGGATTTCTATGTCCCTAGAGGGATAGATTTCTATGTCCCTAGAGGGATTTCTATGTCCCTAGAGGGATTTCTATGTCCCAAGAGGGATTTCTATGTCCCTAGAGGGATAGATTTCTATGTCCCTAGAGGGATTTCTATGTCCCTAAAGGAATTTCTATGTCCCTAGAGGGATAGATTTCTATGTCCCTAGAGGGATTTCTATGTCCCTAGAGAGATTTCTAGGTCCCTAGAGGGATTTCTATGTCGCTAGAGGGATTTCTAGGTCCCTAGAGGGATAGATTTCTAGGTCCCTAGAGGGATTTCAATGTCCCTAGAGGGATTTCTAGGTCCCTAGAGGGATTTCTAGGTCCCTAGAGGGATTTCTATGTCCCTAGAGGGATAGATTTCTATGTCCCTAGAGGGATTTCTAGGTCCCTAGAGGGATTTCTATGTCCCTAGAGGGATAGATTTCTATGTCCCTAGAGGGATTTCTATGTCCCTAGAGGGATTTCTATGTCCCTAGAGGGATTTCTAGGTCCCAAGAGGGATTTCTATGTCCCTAGAGGGATAGATTTCTATGTCCCTAGAGGGATTTCTATGTCCCTAGAGGGATAGATTTCTATGTCCCTAGAGGGATTTCAATGTCCCTAGAGGGATTTCTAGGTCCCTAGAGGGATAGATTTCTATGTCCCTAGAGGGATTTCTATGTCCCTAGAGGGATTTCTAGGTCCCAAGAGGGATTTCTATGTCCCTAGAGGGATAGATTTCTATGTCCCTAGAGGGATTTCTATGTCCCTAGAGGGATTTCTAGGTCCCTAGAGGGATTTCTAGGTCCCTAGAGAGAGAGATTTCTATGTCCCTAGAGGGATTTCTATGTCCCTAGAGAGATTTCTATGTCGCTAGAGGGATTTCTAGGTCCCTAGAGGGATTTCTATGTCGCTAGAGGGATTTCTAGGTCCCTAGAGGGATAGATTTCTAGGTCCCTAGAGGGATTTCAATGTCCCTAGAGGGATTTCTAGGTCCCTAGAGGGATTTCTATGTCCCTAGAGGGATAGATTTGTATGTCCCTAGAGGGATTTCTATGTCCCTAGAGGGATTTCTATGTCCCTAGAGGGATAGATTTCTATGTCCCTAGAGGGATTTCTATGTCCCTAGAGGGATTTCTATGTCCCTAGAGGGATTTCTAGGTCCCTAGAGGGATTTCTAGGTCCCTAGAGGGATTTCTAGGTCGCTAGAGAGATTTCTAGGTCCCTAGAGGGATTTCTATGTCGCTAGAGGGATTTCTAGGTCCCTAGAGGGATAGATTTCTATGTCCCTAGAGGGATTTCTATGTCCCTAGAGAGATTTCTAGGTCCCTAGAGGGATTTCTATGTCGCTAGAGGGATTTCTAGGTCCCTAGAGGGATAGATTTCTAGGTCCCTAGAGGGATTTCAATGTCCCTAGAGGGATTTCTAGGTCCCTAGAGGGATTTCTTTGTCCCTAGAGGGATAGATTTCTATGTCCCTAGAGGGATTTCTATGTCCCTAGAGAGATTTCTAGGTCCCTAGAGGGATTTCTATGTCCCTAGAGGGATAGATTTCTATGTCCCTAGAGGGATTTCTATGTCCCTAGAGGGATAGATTTCTATGTCCCTAGAGGGATTTCAATGTCCCTAGAGGGATTTCTAGGTCCCTAGAGGGATAGATTTCTATGTCCCTAGAGGGATTTCTATGTCCCTAGAGGGATTTCTAGGTCCCAAGAGGGATTTCTATGTCCCTAGAGGGATAGATTTCTATGTCCCTAGAGGGATTTCTATGTCCCTAGAGGGATTTCTAGGTCCCTAGAGGGATTTCTAGGTCCCTAGAGGGATTTCTAGGTCCCTAGAGGGATAGATTTCTATGTCCCTAGAGGGATTTCTATGTCCCTAGAGAGATTTCTAGGTCCCTAGAGGGATTTCTATGTCGCTAGAGGGATTTCTAGGTCCCTAGAGGGATAGATTTCTAGGTCCCTAGAGGGATTTCAATGTCCCTAGAGGGATTTCTAGGTCCCTAGAGGGATATCTATGTCCCTAGAGGGATAGATTTGTATGTCCCTAGAGGGATTTCTATGTCCCTAGAGGGATTTCTATGTCCCTAGAGGGATAGATTTCTATGTCCCTAGAGGGATTTCTATGTCCCTAGAGGGATTTCTATGTCCCTAGAGGGATTTCTAGGTCCCTAGAGGGATTTCTCGGTCCCTAGAGGGATTTCTAGGTCGCTAGAGAGATTTCTAGGTCCCTAGAGGGATTTCTATGTCGCTAGAGGGATTTCTAGGTCCCTAGAGGGATAGATTTCTATGTCCCTAGAGGGATTTCTATGTCCCTAGAGAGATTTCTAGGTCCCTAGAGGGATTTCTATGTCGCTAGAGGGATTTCTAGGTCCCTAGAGGGATAGATTTCTAGGTCCCTAGAGGGATTTCAATGTCCCTAGAGGGATTTCTAGGTCCCTAGAGGGATTTCTATGTCCCTAGAGGGATAGATTTCTATGTCCCTAGAGGGATTTCTATGTCCCTAGAGAGATTTCTAGGTCCCTAGAGGGATTTCTATGTCGCTAGAGGGATTTCTAGGTCCCTAGAGGGATAGATTTCTAGGTCCCTAGAGGGATTTCAATGTCCCTAGAGGGATTTCTATGTCCCTAGAGGGATAGATTTCTATGTCCCTAGAGGGATTTCTATGTCCCTAGAGAGATTTCTAGGTCCCTAGAGGGATTTCTATGTCGCTAGAGGGATTTCTAGGTCCCTAGAGGGATAGATTTCTAGGTCCCTAGAGGGATTTCAATGTCCCTAGAGGGATTTCTAGGTCCCTAGAGGGATTTCTAGGTCCCTAGAGGGATTTCTAGGTCCCTAGAGGGATAGATTTCTATGTCCCTAGAGGGATTTCTATGTCCCTAGAGAGATTTCTAGGTCCCTAGAGGGATTTCTATGTCGCTAGAGGGATTTCTAGGTCCCTAGAGGGATAGATTTCTAGGTCCCTAGAGGGATTTCTATGTCCCTAGAGGGATAGATTTCTATGTCCCTAGAGGGATTTCTATGTCCCTAGAGGGATTTCTATGTCCCAAGAGGGATTTCTATGTTCCTAGAGGGATAGATTTCTATGTCCCTAGAGGGATTTCTATGTCCCTAGAGGGATTTCTATGTCCCTAGAGGGATAGATTTCTATGTCCCTAGAGGGATTTCTATGTCCCTAGAGAGATTTCTAGGTCCCTAGAGGGATTTCTATGTCGCTAGAGGGATTTCTAGGTCCCTAGAGGGATAGATTTCTAGGTCCCTAGAGGGATTTCTATGTCCCTAGAGGGATAGATTTCTATGTCCCTAGAGGGATTTCTATGTCCCTAGAGGGATTTCTATGTCCCTAGAGGGATAGATTTCTATGTCCCTAGAGGGATTTCTATGTCCCTAGAGAGATTTCTAGGTCCCTAGAGGGATTTCTATGTCGCTAGAGGGATTTCTAGGTCCCTAGAGGGATAGATTTCTAGGTCCCTAGAGGGATTTCTAGGTCCCTAGAGGGATTTCTAGGTCGCTAGAGAGATTTCTAGGTCCCTAGAGGGATTTCTATGTCGCTAGAGGGATTTCTAGGTCCCTAGAGGGATAGATTTCTATGTCCCTAGAGGGATTTCTAGGTCCCTAGAGGGATAGATTTCTATGTCCCTAGAGGGATTTCTATGTCCCTAGAGAGATTTCTAGGTCCCTAGAGGGATTTCTATGTCGCTAGAGGGATTTCTAGGTCCCAGAGGGATAGATTTCTAGGTCCCTAGAGGGATTTCAATGTCCCTAGAGGGATTTCTAGGTCCCTAGAGGGATTTCTATGTCCCTAGAGGGATAGATTTCTATGTCCCTAGAGGGATTTCTATGTCCCTAGAGAGATTTCTAGGTCCCTAGAGAGATTTCTATGTCGCTAGAGGGATTTCTAGGTCCCTAGAGGGATAGATTTCTAGGTCCCTAGAGGGATTTCAATGTCCCTAGAGGGATTTCTATGTCCCTAGAGGGATTTCTATGTCCCTAGAGGGATTTCTAGGTCCCTAGAGGGATAGATTTCTATGTCCCTAGAGGGATTTCTATGTCCCTAGAGGGATAGATTTCTATGTCCCTAGAGGGATTTCTATGTCCCTAGAGGGATTTCTAGGTCCCTAGAGGGATTTCAATGTCCCTAGAGGGATTTCTAGGTCCCTAGAGGGATTTCTATGTCCCTAGAGGGATAGATTTCTATGTCCCTAGAGGGATTTCTATGTCCCTAGAGAGATTTCTAGGTCCCTAGAGGGATTTCTATGTCGCTAGAGGGATTTCTAGGTCCCTAGAGGGATAGATTTCTAGGTCCCTAGAGGGATTTCAATGTCCCTAGAGGGATTTCTATGTCCCTAGAGGGATAGATTTCTATGTCCCTAGAGGGATTTCTATGTCCCTAGAGAGATTTCTTGGTCCCTAGAGGGATTTCTATGTCGCTAGAGGGATTTCTAGGTCCCTAGAGGGATAGATTTCTAGGTCCCTAGAGGGATTTCAATGTCCCTAGAGGGATTTCTAGGTCCCTAGAGGGATTTCTAGGTCCCTAGAGGGATTTCTAGGTCCCTAGAGGGATAGATTTCTATGTCCCTAGAGGGATTTCTATGTCCCTAGAGAGATTTCTAGGTCCCTAGAGGGATTTCTATGTCGCTAGAGGGATTTCTAGGTCCCTAGAGGGATAGATTTCTAGGTCCCTAGAGGGATTTCTATGTCCCTAGAGGGATAGATTTCTATGTCCCTAGAGGGATTTCTATGTCCCTAGAGGGATTTCTATGTCCCAAGAGGGATTTCTATGTTCCTAGAGGGATAGATTTCTATGTCCCTAGAGGGATTTCTATGTCCCTAGAGGGATTTCTATGTCCCTAGAGGGATAGATTTCTATGTCCCTAGAGGGATTTCTATGTCCCTAGAGAGATTTCTAGGTCCCTAGAGGGATTTCTATGTCGCTAGAGGGATTTCTAGGTCCCTAGAGGGATAGATTTCTAGGTCCCTAGAGGGATTTCTATGTCCCTAGAGGGATAGATTTCTATGTCCCTAGAGGGATTTCTATGTCCCTAGAGGGATTTCTATGTCCCTAGAGGGATAGATTTCTATGTCCCTAGAGGGATTTCTATGTCCCTAGAGAGATTTCTAGGTCCCTAGAGGGATTTCTATGTCGCTAGAGGGATTTCTAGGTCCCTAGAGGGATAGATTTCTAGGTCCCTAGAGGGATTTCTAGGTCCCTAGAGGGATTTCTAGGTCGCTAGAGAGATTTCTAGGTCCCTAGAGGGATTTCTATGTCGCTAGAGGGATTTCTAGGTCCCTAGAGGGATAGATTTCTATGTCCCTAGAGGGATTTCTAGGTCCCTAGAGGGATAGATTTCTATGTCCCTAGAGGGATTTCTATGTCCCTAGAGAGATTTCTAGGTCCCTAGAGGGATTTCTATGTCGCTAGAGGGATTTCTAGGTCCCTAGAGGGATAGATTTCTAGGTCCCTAGAGGGATTTCAATGTCCCTAGAGGGATTTCTAGGTCCCTAGAGGGATTTCTATGTCCCTAGAGGGATAGATTTCTATGTCCCTAGAGGGATTTCTATGTCCCTAGAGAGATTTCTAGGTCCCTAGAGAGATTTCTATGTCGCTAGAGGGATTTCTAGGTCCCTAGAGGGATAGATTTCTAGGTCCCTAGAGGGATTTCAATGTCCCTAGAGGGATTTCTATGTCCCTAGAGGGATTTCTATGTCCCTAGAGGGATTTCTAGGTCCCTAGAGGGATTTCTAGGTCCCTAGAGGGATTTCTAGGTCCCTAGAGGGATAGATTTCTATGTCCCTAGAGGGATTTCTATGTCCCTAGAGAGATTTCTAGGTCCCTAGAGGGATTTCTATGTCGCTAGAGGGATTTCTAGGTCCCTAGAGGGATAGATTTCTAGGTCCCTAGAGGGATTTCAATGTCCCTAGAGGGATTTCTAGGTCCCTAGAGGGATTTCTATGTCCCTAGAGGGATAGATTTGTATGTCCCTAGAGGGATTTCTATGTCCCTAGAGGGATTTCTATGTCCCTAGAGGGATAGATTTCTATGTCCCTAGAGGGATTTCTATGTCCCTAGAGGGATTTCTATGTCCCTAGAGGGATTTCTAGGTCCCTAGAGGGATTTCTAGGTCCCTAGAGGGATTTCTAGGTCGCTAGAGAGATTTCTAGGTCCCTAGAGGGATTTCTATGTCGCTAGAGGGATTTCTAGGTCCCTAGAGGGATAGATTTCTATGTCCCTAGAGGGATTTCTATGTCCCTAGAGAGATTTCTAGGTCCCTAGAGGGATTTCTATGTCGCTAGATAGATTTCTAGGTCCCTAGAGGGATAGATTTCTAGGTCCCTAGAGGGATTTCAATGTCCCTAGAGGGATTTCTAGGTCCCTAGAGGGATTTCTATGTCCCTAGAGGGATAGATTTCTATGTCCCTAGAGGGATTTCTATGTCCCTAGAGAGATTTCTAGGTCCCTAGAGGGATTTCTATGTCGCTAGAGGGATTTCTAGGTTTCTAGAGGGATAGATTTCTAGGTCCCTAGAGGGATTTCAATGTCCCTAGAGGGATTTCTATGTCCCTAGAGGGATAGATTTCTATGTCCCTAGAGGGATTTCTATGTCCCTAGAGAGATTTCTAGGTCCCTAGAGGGATTTCTATGTCGCTAGAGGGATTTCTAGGTCCCTAGAGGGATAGATTTCTAGGTCCCTAGAGGGATTTCAATGTCCCTAGAGGGATTTCTAGGTCCCTAGAGGGATTTCTAGGTCCCTAGAGGGATTTCTAGGTCCCTAGAGGGATAGATTTCTATGTCCCTAGAGGGATTTCTATGTCCCTAGAGAGATTTCTAGGTCCCTAGAGGGATTTCTATGTCGCTAGAGGGATTTCTAGGTCCCTAGAGGGATAGATTTCTAGGTCCCTAGAGGGATTTCTATGTCCCTAGAGGGATAGATTTCTATGTCCCTAGAGGGATTTCTATGTCCCTAGAGGGATTTCTATGTCCCTAGAGGGATTTCTATGTCGCTAGAGGGATTTCTAGGTCCCTAGAGGGATAGATTTCTAGGTCCCTAGAGGGATTTCTATGTCCCTAGAGGGATAGATTTCTATGTCCCTAGAGGGATTTCTATGTCCCTAGAGGGATTTCTATGTCCCTAGAGGGATTTCTATGTCCCTAGAGGGATAGATTTCTATGTCCCTAGAGGGATTTCTATGTCCCTAGAGAGATTTCTAGGTCCCTAGAGGGATTTCTATGTCGCTAGAGGGATTTTTAGGTCCCTAGAGGGATAGATTTCTAGGTCCCTAGAGGGATTTCTAGGTCCCTAGAGGGATTTCTAGGTCGCTAGAGAGATTTCTAGGTCCCTAGAGGGATTTCTATGTCGCTAGAGGGATTTCTAGGTCCCTAGAGGGATAGATTTCTATGTCCCTAGAGGGATTTCTAGGTCCCTAGAGGGATAGATTTCTATGTCCCTAGAGGGATTTCTATGTCCCTAGAGAGATTTCTAGGTCCCTAGAGGGATTTCTATGTCGCTAGAGGGATTTCTAGGTCCCTAGAGGGATAGATTTCTAGGTCCCTAGAGGGATTTCAATGTCCCTAGAGGGATTTCTAGGTCCCTAGAGGGATTTCTATGTCCCTAGAGGGATAGATTTCTATGTCCCTAGAGGGATTTCTATGTCCCTAGAGAGATTTCTATGTCCCTAGAGAGATTTCTATGTCGCTAGAGGGATTTCTAGGTCCCTAGAGGGATAGATTTCTAGGTCCCTAGAGGGATTTCAATGTCCCTAGAGGGATTTCTATGTCCCTAGAGGGATAGATTTCTATGTCCCTAGAGGGATTTCTATGTCCCTAGAGAGATTTATAGGTCCCTAGAGGGATTTCTATGTCGCTAGAGGGATTTCTAGGTCCCTAGAGGGATAGATTTCTAGGTCCCTAGAGGGATTTCAATGTCCCTAGAGGGATTTCTAGGTCCCTAGAGGGATTTCTAGGTCCCTAGGGGGATTTCTAGGTCCCTAGAGAGAGAGATATCTATGTCCCTAGAGGGATAGATTTCTATGTCCCTAGAGGGATTTCTATGTCCCTAGAGGGATTTCTAGGTCCCTAGAGGGATTTCTAGGTCCCTAGAGGGATTTCTAGGTCGCTAGAGAGATTTCTATGTCGCTAGAGGGATTTCTAGGTCCCTAGAGGGATAGATTTCTATGTCCCTAGAGGGATTTCTATGTCCCTAGAGAGATTTCTAGGTCCCTAGAGGGATTTCTATGTCGCTAGAGGGATTTCTAGGTCCCTAGAGGGATGGATTTCTAGGTCCCTAGAGGGATTTCTATGTCCCTAGAGGGATAGATTTCTATGTCCCTAGAGGGATTTCTATGTCCCTAGAGGGATTTCTATGTCCCAAGAGGGATTTCTATGTCCCTAGAGGGATAGATTTCTATGTCCCTAGAGGGATTTCTATGTCCCTAAAGGAATTTCTATGTCCCTAGAGGGATAGATTTCTATGTCCCTAGAGGGATTTCTATGTCCCTAGAGAGATTTCTAGGTCCCTAGAGGGATTTCTATGTCGCTAGAGGGATTTCTAGGTCCCTAGAGGGATAGATTTCTAGGTCCCTAGAGGGATTTCAATGTCCCTAGAGGGATTTCTAGGTCCCTAGAGGGATTTCTAGGTCCCTAGAGGGATTTCTATGTCCCTAGAGGGATAGATTTCTATGTCCCTAGAGGGATTTCTAGGTCCCTAGAGGGATTTCTATGTCCCTAGAGGGATAGATTTCTATGTCCCTAGAGGGATTTCTATGTCCCTAGAGGGATTTCTATGTCCCTAGAGGGATTTCTAGGTCCCAAGAGGGATTTCTATGTCCCTAGAGGGATAGATTTCTATGTCCCTAGAGGGATTTCTATGTCCCTAGAGGGATAGATTTCTATGTCCCTAGAGGGATTTCAATGTCCCTAGAGGGATTTCTAGGTCCCTAGAGGGATAGATTTCTATGTCCCTAGAGGGATTTCTATGTCCCTAGAGGGATTTCTAGGTCCCAAGAGGGATTTCTATGTCCCTAGAGGGATAGATTTCTATGTCCCTAGAGGGATTTCTATGTCCCTAGAGGGATTTCTAGGTCCCTAGAGGGATTTCTAGGTCCCTAGAGAGAGAGATTTCTATGTCCCTAGAGGGATTTCTATGTCCCTAGAGAGATTTCTATGTCGCTAGAGGGATTTCTAGGTCCCTAGAGGGATTTCTATGTCGCTAGAGGGATTTCTAGGTCCCTAGAGGGATAGATTTCTAGGTCCCTAGAGGGATTTCAATGTCCCTAGAGGGATTTCTAGGTCCCTAGAGGGATTTCTATGTCCCTAGAGGGATAGATTTGTATGTCCCTAGAGGGATTTCTATGTCCCTAGAGGGATTTCTATGTCCCTAGAGGGATAGATTTCTATGTCCCTAGAGGGATTTCTATGTCCCTAGAGGGATTTCTATGTCCCTAGAGGGATTTCTAGGTCCCTAGAGGGATTTCTAGGTCCCTAGAGGGATTTCTAGGTCGCTAGAGAGATTTCTAGGTCCCTAGAGGGATTTCTATGTCGCTAGAGGGATTTCTAGGTCCCTAGAGGGATAGATTTCTATGTCCCTAGAGGGATTTCTATGTCCCTAGAGAGATTTCTAGGTCCCTAGAGGGATTTCTATGTCGCTAGAGGGATTTCTAGGTCCCTAGAGGGATAGATTTCTAGGTCCCTAGAGGGATTTCAATGTCCCTAGAGGGATTTCTAGGTCCCTAGAGGGATTTCTTTGTCCCTAGAGGGATAGATTTCTATGTCCCTAGAGGGATTTCTATGTCCCTAGAGAGATTTCTAGGTCCCTAGAGGGATTTCTATGTCCCTAGAGGGATAGATTTCTATGTCCCTAGAGGGATTTCTATGTCCCTAGAGGGATAGATTTCTATGTCCCTAGAGGGATTTCAATGTCCCTAGAGGGATTTCTAGGTCCCTAGAGGGATAGATTTCTATGTCCCTAGAGGGATTTCTATGTCCCTAGAGGGATTTCTAGGTCCCAAGAGGGATTTCTATGTCCCTAGAGGGATAGATTTCTATGTCCCTAGAGGGATTTCTATGTCCCTAGAGGGATTTCTAGGTCCCTAGAGGGATTTCTAGGTCCCTAGAGGGATTTCTAGGTCCCTAGAGGGATAGATTTCTATGTCCCTAGAGGGATTTCTATGTCCCTAGAGAGATTTCTAGGTCCCTAGAGGGATTTCTATGTCGCTAGAGGGATTTCTAGGTCCCTAGAGGGATAGATTTCTAGGTCCCTAGAGGGATTTCAATGTCCCTAGAGGGATTTCTAGGTCCCTAGAGGGATTTCTATGTCCCTAGAGGGATAGATTTGTATGTCCCTAGAGGGATTTCTATGTCCCTAGAGGGATTTCTATGTCCCTAGAGGGATTTCTATGTCCCTAGAGGGATAGATTTCTATGTCCCTAGAGGGATTTCTATGTCCCTAGAGGGATTTCTATGTCCCTAGAGGGATTTCTAGGTCCCTAGAGGGATTTCTAGGTCCCTAGAGGGATTTCTAGGTCGCTAGAGAGATTTCTAGGTCCCTAGAGGGATTTCTATGTCGCTAGAGGGATTTCTAGGTCCCTAGAGGGATAGATTTCTATGTCCCTAGAGGGATTTCTATGTCCCTAGAGAGATTTCTAGGTCCCTAGAGGGATTTCTATGTCGCTAGAGGGATTTCTAGGTCCCTAGAGGGATAGATTTCTAGGTCCCTAGAGGGATTTCAATGTCCCTAGAGGGATTTCTAGGTCCCTAGAGGGATTTCTATGTCCCTAGAGGGATAGATTTCTATGTCCCTAGAGGGATTTCTATGTCCCTAGAGAGATTTCTAGGTCCCTAGAGGGATTTCTATGTCGCTAGAGGGATTTCTAGGTCCCTAGAGGGATAGATTTCTAGGTCCCTAGAGGGATTTCAATGTCCCTAGAGGGATTTCTATGTCCCTAGAGGGATAGATTTCTATGTCCCTAGAGGGATTTCTATGTCCCTAGAGAGATTTCTAGGTCCCTAGAGGGATTTCTATGTCGCTAGAGGGATTTCTAGGTCCCTAGAGGGATAGATTTCTAGGTCCCTAGAGGGATTTCAATGTCCCTAGAGGGATTTCTAGGTCCCTAGAGGGATTTCTAGGTCCCTAGAGGGATAGATTTCTATGTCCCTAGAGGGATTTCTATGTCCCTAGAGAGATTTCTAGGTCCCTAGAGGGATTTCTATGTCGCTAGAGGGATTTCTAGGTCCCTAGAGGGATAGATTTCTAGGTCCCTAGAGGGATTTCTATGTCCCTAGAGGGATAGATTTCTATGTCCCTAGAGGGATTTCTATGTCCCTAGAGGGATTTCTATGTCCCAAGAGGGATTTCTATGTTCCTAGAGGGATAGATTTCTATGTCCCTAGAGGGATTTCTATGTCCCTAGAGGGATTTCTATGTCCCTAGAGGGATAGATTTCTATGTCCCTAGAGGGATTTCTATGTCCCTAGAGAGATTTCTAGGTCCCTAGAGGGATTTCTATGTCGCTAGAGGGATTTCTAGGTCCCTAGAGGGATAGATTTCTAGGTCCCTAGAGGGATTTCTATGTCCCTAGAGGGATAGATTTCTATGTCCCTAGAGGGATTTCAATGTCCCTAGAGGGATTTCTAGGTCCCTAGAGGGATAGATTTCTATGTCCCTAGAGGGATTTCTATGTCCCTAGAGGGATTTCTAGGTCCCAAGAGGGATTTCTATGTCCCTAGAGGGATAGATTTCTATGTCCCTAGAGGGATTTCTATGTCCCTAGAGGGATTTCTAGGTCCCTAGAGGGATTTCTAGGTCCCTAGAGGGATTTCTAGGTCCCTAGAGGGATTTCTAGGTCCCTAGAGGGATTTCTAGTTCCCTAGAGGGATTTCTAGGTCCCTAGAGGGATTTCTATGTCCTTAGAGGGATTTCTAGGTCCCAAGAGGGATTTCTATGTCCCTAGAGGGATAGATTTCTATGTCCCTAGAGGGAGAATTTTAGCTGCTATTAGAACTGATATTAGAACTGATATAAGAACTGATATTAGAACTACTATTAGAACTGCTATTAAAACTGCTGTTAGAACTGCTACTAGAACTGATATTAGAATTGCTTATGAACTGCTATTAGAACTGCTATTAGAACTGATATTAGAACTGCTATTAGAACTGGTGTTAGAACTGCTATTAGAACTGTTATTAGAACTGCTACTAGAACTGATATTAGAACTGCTATTAGAACTGATATTAGGACTGCTTTTGAACTGCTATTAGAACTGCTATTAGAACTGATATTAGAACTGCTTTTGAACTGCTATTAGAACTGCTATTAGATCTGCTATTAGAAGTGATATTAGAACTGCTATTAGAACTGCTGTTAGAGCTGCTGTTAGAGTTGCTGTTATAACTGATATTAGAACTGATATTAGAACTGATATTAGAACTGCTATTAGAACCGATATTAGAACTGCTATTAGAACTGCTATTAGAACTGCTATTAGAACTGCTGTTAGAACTGCTACTAGAACTGATATTAGAACTGCTATTAGAACTGATATTAGAACTGCTTTTGAACTGCTATTAGAACCGCGATTAGAACTGCTATAAGAACTGCTATTAGAACTACTATTAGAACTGCTATTAGAACTGCTATTGAACTGCTATTAGAACTGCTATTAGAACTGATATTAGAACTCATATAAGAACTGATATTAGAACTGCTTTTAGAACTGCTATTAGAACTGCTATTAGAACTGGTGTTAGAACTGCTATTAGAACTGTTATTAGAACTGCTACTAGAACTGATATAAGAACTGCTATTAGAACTGATATTAGGACTGCTTTTGAACTGCTATTAGAACTGCTATTAGAAGTGATATTAGAACTGCTATTAGAACTGCTGTTAGAACTGCTGTTAGAGTTGCTGTTAGAACTGATATTAGAACTGCTATTAGAACTGCTATTAGAACCGATATTAGAACTGCTATTAGAGCTGCTATTAGAACTGCTATTAGAACTGCTGTTAGAACTGCTACTAGAACTGATATTAGAACTGCTATTAGAACAGATATTAGAACTGTATTAATTTTTGTTAGTTGCAGTCGATTGCTATAAATTCGCGATAAAATTTCTTTGTCGCAGTCAACTTAATAATTCCGTTTAGTCGCAGTCGATTGTAATAATTTCGGTTATTTGCAGTTGATCGTAATAATTTTCAATAATAATAATTTCGGTTAGTTGCAGGCGATTGTAATAATTTCGCGATAAAAAAAAATTTCGGTTAGTTGCAGTCGATTGCAACTATTTTGGTTAGTTGCAGTCGATTGCAATAAATTCGCGATAAAAATAATTTGGCCTACCTGCAGTCGATTGTAATAATTTCGGTCAGTCGTAGTCAATTGTAATAATTCCGGTTAGTCGCAGTCACGTGTAACAATTTCGGTTAGTTGCAGCCGATCATAACAATTTCGTTTAGTTGTAGTCAATTGTAATAATTTCGCAATAAAAAAAATTTTGGTTAGTTGCAGTCGATTGTAAAAAATTTTAGTTAGTCGCAGTCAATAAAAACAATTTCGTTTAGTTGCAGTCGATCGTGGCAATTTTAATTAGTTGCAGTCGATTGAATAATTTCCCGATAAAAATAATTTCGGGTAGTTGCAGTCGATTATAATAATTTCGGTTTGTCGCAGTCAACTTAATAATTCCGTTTAGTCGCAGTCGATTGTAATAATTTCGGTTAGTGGCAGTAGATTGTAATAATTTTCAATAATAATAATTTCGGTTAGTTGCAGGCGGTTGTAATAATTTCGCGATAAAAAAAAATTTCGGTTAGTTGCAGTCGATTGTAAGAATTTTGGTTAG
The DNA here is from genome assembly GCA_964056705.1 of Troilus luridus. Lineage (NCBI taxonomy): Eukaryota > Metazoa > Arthropoda > Insecta > Hemiptera > Pentatomidae > Troilus > Troilus luridus. The sequence goes on from OZ057415.1 coordinate 100,803,284, forward strand.
TTTCAGTCGATCGTAAGAATTCCGGTTAGTTGCAGGCGATTGTAATAAATTCGCGATAAAAATAATTTTGGTTAGTTGCAGTCGATTGCAATAAATTCGCGATATCAATAATTTGGCCTACCTGCAGTCGATTCTACTAATTTCGGTCATTCGAAGTCAATGGTAACATGATCAATATATCCATCAAACATAGACCCAGACTCGCACGCTTCAATAACAGAATAAGCTTAAGAATAAGGGATTTCTATGTCCCTAGAGGGATAGATTTCTATGTCCCTAGAGGGATTTCTATGTCCCTAGAGGGATTTCTATGTCCCTAGAGGGATTTCTAGGTCCCAAGAGGGATTTCTATGTCCCTAGAGGGATAGATTTCTATGTCCCTAGAGGGATTTCTATGTCCCTAGAGGGATTTCTAGGTCCCTAGAGGGATTTCTAGGTCCCTAGAGAGAGAGATTTCTATGTCCCTAGAGGGATTTCTATGTCCCTAGAGAGATTTCTATGTCGCTAGAGGGATTTCTAGGTCCCTAGAGGGATTTCTAGGTCCCTAGAGGGATAGATTTCTATGTCCCTAGAGGGATTTCTATGTCCCTAGAGAGATTTCTAGGTCCCTAGAGGGATTTCTATGTCGCTAGAGGGATTTCTAGGTCCCTAGAGGGATAGATTTCTAGGTCCCTAAAGGGATTTCAATGTCCCTAGAGGGATTTCTAGGTCCCTAGAGGGATTTCTATGTCCCTAGAAGGATAGATTTCTATGTCCCTAGAGGGATTTCTATGTCCCTAGAGGGATTTCTATGTCCCAAGAGGGATTTCTATGTCCCTAGAGGGATAGATTTCTATGTCCCTAGAGGGATTTCTAGGTCCCTAGAGGGATTTCTAGGTCCCTAGAGAGAGAGATTTCTATGTCCCTAGAGGGATTTCTATGTCGCTAGAGGGATTTCTATGTCGCTAGAGAGATTTCTAGGTCCCTAGAGGGATTTCTATGTCGCTAGAGGGATAGATTTCTATGTCCCTAGAGGGATTTCTATGTCCCTAGAGGGATTTCTAGGTCCCAAGAGGGATTTCTATGTCCCTAGAGGGATAGATTTCTATGTCCCTAGAGGGATTTCTATGTCCCTAGAGGGATAGATTTCTATGTCCCTAGAGGGATTTCTATGTCCCTAGAGGAATTTCTATGTCCCTAGAGGGATAGATTTCTATGTCCCTAGAGGGATTTCTATGTCCCTAGAGAGATTTCTAGGTCCCTAGAGGGATTTCTATGTCGCTAGAGGGATTTCTAGGTCCCTAGAGGGATAGATTTCTAGGTCCCTAGAGGGATTTCAATGTCCCTAGAGGGATTTCTAGGTCCCTAGAGGGATTTCTAGGTCCCTAGAGGGATTTCTATGTCTCTAGAGGGATAGATTTCTATGTCCCTAGAGGGATTTCTAGGTCCCTAGAGGGATTTCTATGTCCCTAGAGGGATAGATTTCTATGTCCCTAGAGGGATTTCTATGTCCCTAGAGGGATTTCTATGTCCCTAGAGGGATTTCTAGGTCCCAAGAGGGATTTCTATGTCCCTAGAGGGATAGATTTCTATGTCCCTAGAGGGATTTCTATGTCCCTAGAGGGATAGATTTCTATGTCCCTAGAGGGATTTCAATGTCCCTAGAGGGATTTCTATGTCGCTAGAGAGATTTCTAGGTCCCTAGAGGGATTTCTATGTCGCTAGAGAGATTTCTAGGTCCCTAGAGGGATAGATTTCTATGTCCCTAGAGGGATTTCTATGTCCCTAGAGGGATTTCTAGGTCCCTAGAGGGATTTCTAGGTCCCTAGAGGGATTTCTAGTTCCCTAGAGGGATTTCTAGGTCCCTAGAGGGATTTCTAGGTCCCTAGAGGGATTTCTAGGTCCCTAGAGGGATTTCTAGGTCCCTAGAGGGATTTCTATGTCGCTAGAGGGATTTCTATGTCGCTAGAGAGATTTCTAGGTCCCTAGAGGGATTTCTATGTCGCTAGAGAGATTTCTAGGTCCCTAGAGGGATAGATTTCTATGTCCCTAGAGGGATTTCTATGTCCCTAGAGGGATTTCTATGTCCTTAGAGGGATTTCTAGGTCCCAAGAGGGATTTCTATGTCCCTAGAGGGAGAATTTTAGCTGCTATTAGAACTGATATTAGAACTGATATAAGAACTGATATTAGAACTACTATTAGAACTGCTATTAAAACTGCTGTTAGAACTGCTACTAGAACTGATATTAGAATTGCTTATGAACTGCTATTAGAACTGCTATTAGAACTGATATTAGAACTGCTATTAGAACTGGTGTTAGAACTGCTATTAGAACTGTTATTAGAACTGCTACTAGAACTGATATTAGAACTGCTATTAGAACTGATATTAGGACTGCTTTTGAACTGCTATTAGAACTGCTATTAGAACTGATATTAGAACTGCTTTTGAACTGCTATTAGAACTGCTATTAGATCTGCTATTAGAAGTGATATTAGAACTGCTATTAGAACTGCTGTTAGAGCTGCTGTTAGAGTTGCTGTTATAACTGATATTAGAACTGATATTAGAACTGATATTAGAACTGCTATTAGAACCGATATTAGAACTGCTATTAGAACTGCTATTAGAACTGCTATTAGAACTGCTGTTAGAACTGCTACTAGAACTGATATTAGAACTGCTATTAGAACTGATATTAGAACTGCTTTTGAACTGCTATTAGAACCGCGATTAGAACTGCTATAAGAACTGCTATTAGAACTGATATTAGAACTGCTATTAGAACTGCTATTAGAACTGATATTAGAAGTGCTATTAGAACTGATGTTAGAACTGCTATTAGAACTGCTATTAGAACTGATATTAGAACTGCTTTTGAACTGCTATTAGAACTACTATTAGAACTGCTATTAGAACTGCTATTGAACTGCTATTAGAACTGCTATTAGAACTGATATTAGAACTCATATAAGAACTGATATTAGAACTGCTTTTAGAACTGCTATTAGAACTGCTATTAGAACTGGTGTTAGAACTGCTATTATAACTGTTATTAGAACTGCTACTAGAACTGATATAAGAACTGCTATTAGAACTGATATTAGGACTGCTTTTGAACTGCTATTAGAACTGCTATTAGAAGTGATATTAGAACTGCTATTAGAACTGCTGTTAGAACTGCTGTTAGAGTTGCTGTTAGAACTGATATTAGAACTGCTATTAGAACTGCTATTAGAACCGATATTAGAACTGCTATTAGAGCTGCTATTAGAACTGCTATTAGAACTGCTGTTAGAACTGCTACTAGAACTGATATTAGAACTGCTATTAGAACAGATATTAGAACTGTATTAATTTTTGTTAGTTGCAGTTGATTGCTATAAATTCGCGATAAAATTTCTTTGTCGCAGTCAACTTAATAATTCCGTTTAGTCGCAGTCGATTGTAATAATTTCGGTTATTTGCAGTTGATCGTAATAATTTTCAATAATAATAATTTCGGTTAGTTGCAGGCGATTGTAATAATTTCGCGATAAAAAAAAATTTCGGTTAGTTGCAGTCGATTGCAACTATTTTGGTTAGTTGCAGTCGATTGCAATAAATTCGCGATAAAAATAATTTGGCCTACCTGCAGTCGATTGTAATAATTTCGGTCAGTCGTAGTCAATTGTAATAATTCCGGTTAGTCGCAGTCACGTGTAACAATTTCGGTTAGTTGCAGCCGATCATAACAATTTCGTTTAGTTGTAGTCAATTGTAATAATTTCGCAATAAAAAAAATTTCGGTTAGTTGCAGTCGATTGTAAAAAATTTTAGTTAGTCGCAGTCAATAAAAACAATTTCGTTTAGTTGCAGTCGATCGTGGCAATTTTAATTAGTTGCAGTCGATTGAATAATTTCCCGATAAAAATAATTTCGGGTAGTTGCAGTCGATTATAATAATTTCGGTTTGTCGCAGTCAACTTAATAATTCCGTTTAGTCGCAGTCGATTGTAATAATTTCGGTTAGTGGCAGTAGATTGTAATAATTTTCAATAATAATAATTTCGGTTAGTTGCAGGCGGTTGTAATAATTTCGCGATAAAAAAAAATTTCGGTTAGTTGCAGTCGATTGTAAGAATTTTGGTTAGTTTCAGTCGATCGTAAGAATTCCGGTTAGTTGCAGGCGATTGTAATAAATTCGCGATAAAAATAATTTTGGTTAGTTGCAGTCGATTGCAATAAATTCGCGATATCAATAATTTGGCCTACCTGCAGTCGATTCTACTAATTTCGGTCATTCGAAGTCAATGGTAACATGATCAATATATCCATCAAACATAGACCCAGACTCGCACGCTTCAATAACAGAATAAGCTTAAGAATAAGGGATTTCTATGTCCCTAGAGGGATAGATTTCTATGTCCCTAGAGGGATTTCTATGTCCCTAGAGGGATTTCTATGTCCCTAGAGGGATTTCTAGGTCCCAAGAGGGATTTCTATGTCCCTAGAGGGATAGATTTCTATGTCCCTAGAGGGATTTCTATGTCCCTAGAGGGATTTCTAGGTCCCTAGAGGGATTTCTAGGTCCCTAGAGAGAGAGATTTCTATGTCCCTAGAGGGATTTCTATGTCCCTAGAGAGATTTCTATGTCGCTAGAGGGATTTCTAGGTCCCTAGAGGGATTTCTAGGTCCCTAGAGGGATAGATTTCTATGTCCCTAGAGGGATTTCTATGTCCCTAGAGAGATTTCTAGGTCCCTAGAGGGATTTCTATGTCGCTAGAGGGATTTCTAGGTCCCTAGAGGGATAGATTTCTAGGTCCCTAAAGGGATTTCAATGTCCCTAGAGGGATTTCTAGGTCCCTAGAGGGATTTCTATGTCCCTAGAAGGATAGATTTCTATGTCCCTAGAGGGATTTCTATGTCCCTAGAGGGATTTCTATGTCCCAAGAGGGATTTCTATGTCCCTAGAGGGATTTCTAGGTCCCTAGAGGGATAGATTTCTATGTCCCTAGAGGGATTTCTATGTCCCTAGAGAGATTTCTAGGTCCCTAGAGGGATTTCTATGTCGCTAGAGGGATTTCTAGGTCCCTAGAGGGATAGATTTCTAGGTCCCTAAAGGGATTTCAATGTCCCTAGAGGGATTTCTAGGTCCCTAGAGGGATTTCTATGTCCCTAGAAGGATAGATTTCTATGTCCCTAGAGGGATTTCTATGTCCCTAGAGGGATTTCTATGTCCCAAGAGGGATTTCTATGTCCCTAGAGGGATAGATTTCTATGTCCCTAGAGGGATTTCTAGGTCCCTAGAGGGATTTCTAGGTCCCTAGAGAGAGAGATTTCTATGTCCCTAGAGGGATTTCTATGTCGCTAGAGGGATTTCTATGTCGCTAGAGAGATTTCTAGGTCCCTAGAGGGATTTCTATGTCGCTAGAGGGATAGATTTCTATGTCCCTAGAGGGATTTCTATGTCCCTAGAGGGATTTCTAGGTCCCAAGAGGGATTTCTATGTCCCTAGAGGGATAGATTTCTATGTCCCTAGAGGGATTTCTATGTCCCTAGAGGGATAGATTTCTATGTCCCTAGAGGGATTTCTATGTCCCTAGAGGGATTTCTAGGTCCCTAGAGGGATTTCTAGGTCCCTAGAGGGATTTCTATGTCCCTAGAGGGATTTCTATGTCCCTAGAGGAATTTCTATGTCCCTAGAGGGATAGATTTCTATGTCCCTAGAGGGATTTCTATGTCCCTAGAGAGATTTCTAGGTCCCTAGAGGGATTTCTATGTCGCTAGAGGGATTTCTAGGTCCCTAGAGGGATAGATTTCTAGGTCCCTAGAGGGATTTCAATGTCCCTAGAGGGATTTCTAGGTCCCTAGAGGGATTTCTAGGTCCCTAGAGGGATTTCTATGTCCCTAGAGGGATAGATTTCTATGTCCCTAGAGGGATTTCTAGGTCCCTAGAGGGATTTCTATGTCCCTAGAGGGATAGATTTCTATGTCCCTAGAGGGATTTCTATGTCCCAGAGGGATTTCTATGTCCCTAGAGGGATTTCTAGGTCCCAAGAGGGATTTCTATGTCCCTAGAGGGATAGATTTCTATGTCCCTAGAGGGATTTCTATGTCCCTAGAGGGATAGATTTCTATGTCCCTAGAGGGATTTCAATGTCCCTAGAGGGATTTCTAGGTCCCTAGAGGGATAGATTTCTATGTCCCTAGAGGGATTTCTATGTCCCTAGAGGGATTTCTAGGTCCCAAGAGGGATTTCTATGTCCCTAGAGGGATAGATTTCTATGTCCCTAGAGGGATTTCTATGTCCCTAGAGGGATTTCTAGGTCCCTAGAGGGATTTCTAGGTCCCTAGAGGGATTTCTAGGTCCCTAGAGGGATTTCTAGGTCCCTAGAGGGATAGATTTCTATGTCCCTAGAGGGATTTCTATGTCCCTAGAGGGATTTCTAGGTCCCTAGAGGGATTTCTATGTCCCTAGAGGGATAGATTTGTATGTCCCTAGAGGGATTTCTATGTCCCTAGAGGGATTTCTATGTCCCTAGAGGGATAGATTTCTATGTCGCTAGAGGGATTTCTATGTCGCTAGAGAGATTTCTAGGTCCCTAGAGGGATAGATTTCTATGTCCCTAGAGGGATTTCTAGGTCCCTAGAGGGATTTCTAGGTCCCTAGAGGGATAGATTTCTATGTCCCTAGAGGGATTTCTATGTCCCTAGAGGGATTTCTATGTCCCTAGAGGGATTTCTAGGTCCCAAGAGGGATTTCTATGTCCCTAGAGGGATAGATTTCTATGTCCCTAGAGGGATAGATTTCTATGTCCCTAGAGGGATTTCTATGTCCCTAGAGGGATTTCTAGGTCCCTAGAGGGATTTCTAGGTCCCTAGAGGGATTTCTAGGTCCCTAGAGGGATTTCTAGGTCCCTAGAGGGATTTCTAGTTCCCTAGAGGGATTTCTAGGTCCCTAGAGGGATTTCTAGGTCCCTAGAGGGATTTCTAGGTCCCTAGAGGGATTTCTATGTCGCTAGAGGGATTTCTATGTCGCTAGAGAGATTTCTAGGTCCCTAGAGGGATTTCTATGTCGCTAGAGAGATTTCTAGGTCCCTAGAGGGATAGATTTCTATGTCCCTAGAGGGATTTCTATGTCCCTAGAGGGATTTCTATGTCCTTAGAGGGATTTCTAGGTCCCAAGAGGGATTTCTATGTCCCTAGAGGGATAGATTTCTATGTCCCTAGAGGGAGAATTTTAGCTGCTATTAGAACTGTTATTAGAACTGCTACTAGAACTGATATAAGAACTGCTATTAGAACTGATATTAGGACTGCTTTTGAACTGCTATTAGAACTGCTATTAGAAGTGATATTAGAACTGCTATTAGAACTGCTGTTAGAACTGCTGTTAGAGTTGCTGTTAGAACTGATATTAGAACTGCTATTAGAACTGCTATTAGAACCGATATTAGAACTGCTATTAGAGCTGCTATTAGAACTGCTATTAGAACTGCTGTTAGAACTGCTACTAGAACTGATATTAGAACTGCTATTAGAACAGATATTAGAACTGTATTAATTTTTGTTAGTTGCAGTCGATTGCTATAAATTCGCGATAAAATTTCTTTGTCGCAGTCAACTTAATAATTCCGTTTAGTCGCAGTCGATTGTAATAATTTCGGTTATTTGCAGTTGATCGTAATAATTTTCAATAATAATAATTTCGGTTAGTTGCAGGCGATTGTAATAATTTCGCGATAAAAAAAAATTTCGGTTAGTTGCAGTCGATTGCAACTATTTTGGTTAGTTGCAGTCGATTGCAATAAATTCGCGATAAAAATAATTTGGCCTACCTGCAGTCGATTGTAATAATTTCGGTCAGTCGTAGTCAATTGTAATAATTCCGGTTAGTCGCAGTCACGTGTAACAATTTCGGTTAGTTGCAGCCGATCATAACAATTTCGTTTAGTTGTAGTCAATTGTAATAATTTCGCAATAAAAAAAATTTCGGTTAGTTGCAGTCGATTGTAAAAAATTTTAGTTAGTCGCAGTCAATAAAAACAATTTCGTTTAGTTGCAGTCGATCGTGGCAATTTTAATTAGTTGCAGTCGATTGAATAATTTCCCGATAAAAATAATTTCGGGTAGTTGCAGTCGATTATAATAATTTCGGTTTGTCGCAGTCAACTTAATAATTCCGTTTAGTCGCAGTCGATTGTAATAATTTCGGTTAGTGGCAGTAGATTGTAATAATTTTCAATAATAATAATTTCGGTTAGTTGCAGGCGGTTGTAATAATTTCGCGATAAAAAAAAATTTCGGTTAGTTGCAGTCGATTGTAAGAATTTTGGTTAGTTTCAGTCGATCGTAAGAATTCCGGTTAGTTGCAGGCGATTGTAATAAATTCGCGATAAAAATAATTTTGGTTAGTTGCAGTCGATTGCAATAAATTCGCGATATCAATAATTTGGCCTACCTGCAGTCGATTCTACTAATTTCGGTCATTCGAAGTCAATGGTAACATGATCAATATATCCATCAAACATAGACCCAGACTCGCACGCTTCAATAACAGAATAAGCTTAAGAATAAGGGATTTCTATGTCCCTAGAGGGATAGATTTCTATGTCCCTAGAGGGATTTCTATGTCCCTAGAGGGATTTCTATGTCCCTAGAGGGATTTCTAGGTCCCAAGAGGGATTTCTATGTCCCTAGAGGGATAGATTTCTATGTCCCTAGAGGGATTTCTATGTCCCTAGAGGGATTTCTAGGTCCCTAGAGGGATTTCTAGGTCCCTAGAGAGAGAGATTTCTATGTCCCTAGAGGGATTTCTATGTCCCTAGAGAGATTTCTATGTCGCTAGAGGGATTTCTAGGTCCCTAGAGGGATTTCTAGGTCCCTAGAGGGATAGATTTCTATGTCCCTAGAGGGATTTCTATGTCCCTAGAGAGATTTCTAGGTCCCTAGAGGGATTTCTATGTCGCTAGAGGGATTTCTAGGTCCCTAGAGGGATAGATTTCTAGGTCCCTAAAGGGATTTCAATGTCCCTAGAGGGATTTCTAGGTCCCTAGAGGGATTTCTATGTCCCTAGAAGGATAGATTTCTATGTCCCTAGAGGGATTTCTATGTCCCTAGAGGGATTTCTATGTCCCAAGAGGGATTTCTATGTCCCTAGAGGGATAGATTTCTATGTCCCTAGAGGGATTTCTAGGTCCCTAGAGGGATTTCTAGGTCCCTAGAGAGAGAGATTTCTATGTCCCTAGAGGGATTTCTATGTCGCTAGAGGGATTTCTATGTCGCTAGAGAGATTTCTAGGTCCCTAGAGGGATTTCTATGTCGCTAGAGGGATAGATTTCTATGTCCCTAGAGGGATTTCTATGTCCCTAGAGGGATTTCTAGGTCCCAAGAGGGATTTCTATGTCCCTAGAGGGATAGATTTCTATGTCCCTAGAGGGATTTCTATGTCCCTAGAGGGATAGATTTCTATGTCCCTAGAGGGATTTCTATGTCCCTAGAGGGATTTCTAGGTCCCTAGAGGGATTTCTAGGTCCCTAGAGGGATTTCTATGTCCCTAGAGGGATTTCTATGTCCCTAGAGGAATTTCTATGTCCCTAGAGGGATAGATTTCTATGTCCCTAGAGGGATTTCTATGTCCCTAGAGAGATTTCTAGGTCCCTAGAGGGATTTCTATGTCGCTAGAGGGATTTCTAGGTCCCTAGAGGGATAGATTTCTAGGTCCCTAGAGGGATTTCAATGTCCCTAGAGGGATTTCTAGGTCCCTAGAGGGATTTCTAGGTCCCTAGAGGGATTTCTATGTCTCTAGAGGGATAGATTTCTATGTCCCTAGAGGGATTTCTAGGTCCCTAGAGGGATTTCTATGTCCCTAGAGGGATAGATTTCTATGTCCCTAGAGGGATTTCTATGTCCCTAGAGGGATTTCTATGTCCCTAGAGGGATTTCTAGGTCCCAAGAGGGATTTCTATGTCCCTAGAGGGATAGATTTCTATGTCCCTAGAGGGATTTCTATGTCCCTAGAGGGATAGATTTCTATGTCCCTAGAGGGATTTCAATGTCCCTAGAGGGATTTCTATGTCGCTAGAGAGATTTCTAGGTCCCTAGAGGGATTTCTATGTCGCTAGAGAGATTTCTAGGTCCCTAGAGGGATAGATTTCTATGTCCCTAGAGGGATTTCTATGTCCCTAGAGGGATTTCTATGTCCTTAGAGGGATTTCTAGGTCCCAAGAGGGATTTCTATGTCCCTAGAGGGATAGATTTCTATGTCCCTAGAGGGAGAATTTTAGCTGCTATTAGAACTGATATTAGAACTGATATAAGAACTGATATTAGAACTACTATTAGAACTGCTATTAAAACTGCTGTTAGAACTGCTACTAGAACTGATATTAGAATTGCTTATGAACTGCTATTAGAACTGCTATTAGAACTGATATTAGAACTGCTATTAGAACTGGTGTTAGAACTGCTATTAGAACTGTTATTAGAACTGCTACTAGAACTGATATTAGAACTGCTATTAGAACTGATATTAGGACTGCTTTTGAACTGCTATTAGAACTGCTATTAGAACTGATATTAGAACTGCTTTTGAACTGCTATTAGAACTGCTATTAGATCTGCTATTAGAAGTGATATTAGAACTGCTATTAGAACTGCTGTTAGAGCTGCTGTTAGAGTTGCTGTTATAACTGATATTAGAACTGATATTAGAACTGATATTAGAACTGCTATTAGAACCGATATTAGAACTGCTATTAGAACTGCTATTAGAACTGCTATTAGAACTGCTGTTAGAACTGCTACTAGAACTGATATTAGAACTGCTATTAGAACTGATATTAGAACTGCTTTTGAACTGCTATTAGAACCGCGATTAGAACTGCTATAAGAACTGCTATTAGAACTGATATTAGAACTGCTATTAGAACTGCTATTAGAACTGATATTAGAAGTGCTATTAGAACTGATGTTAGAACTGCTATTAGAACTGCTATTAGAACTGATATTAGAACTGCTTTTGAACTGCTATTAGAACTACTATTAGAACTGCTATTAGAACTGCTATTGAACTGCTATTAGAACTGCTATTAGAACTGATATTAGAACTCATATAAGAACTGATATTAGAACTGCTTTTAGAACTGCTATTAGAACTGCTATTAGAACTGGTGTTAGAACTGCTATTAGAACTGTTATTAGAACTGCTACTAGAACTGATATAAGAACTGCTATTAGAACTGATATTAGGACTGCTTTTGAACTGCTATTAGAACTGCTATTAGAAGTGATATTAGAACTGCTATTAGAACTGCTGTTAGAACTGCTGTTAGAGTTGCTGTTAGAACTGATATTAGAACTGCTATTAGAACTGCTATTAGAACCGATATTAGAACTGCTATTAGAGCTGCTATTAGAACTGCTATTAGAACTGCTGTTAGAACTGCTACTAGAACTGATATTAGAACTGCTATTAGAACAGATATTAGAACTGTATTAATTTTTGTTAGTTGCAGTCGATTGCTATAAATTCGCGATAAAATTTCTTTGTCGCAGTCAACTTAATAATTCCGTTTAGTCGCAGTCGATTGTAATAATTTCGGTTATTTGCAGTTGATCGTAATAATTTTCAATAATAATAATTTCGGTTAGTTGCAGGCGATTGTAATAATTTCGCGATAAAAAAAAATTTCGGTTAGTTGCAGTCGATTGCAACTATTTTGGTTAGTTGCAGTCGATTGCAATAAATTCGCGATAAAAATAATTTGGCCTACCTGCAGTCGATTGTAATAATTTCGGTCAGTCGTAGTCAATTGTAATAATTCCGGTTAGTCGCAGTCACGTGTAACAATTTCGGTTAGTTGCAGCCGATCATAACAATTTCGTTTAGTTGTAGTCAATTGTAATAATTTCGCAATAAAAAAAATTTCGGTTAGTTGCAGTCGATTGTAAAAAATTTTAGTTAGTCGCAGTCAATAAAAACAATTTCGTTTAGTTGCAGTCGATCGTGGCAATTTTAATTAGTTGCAGTCGATTGAATAATTTCCCGATAAAAATAATTTCGGGTAGTTGCAGTCGATTATAATAATTTCGGTTTGTCGCAGTCAACTTAATAATTCCGTTTAGTCGCAGTCGATTGTAATAATTTCGGTTAGTGGCAGTAGATTGTAATAATTTTCAATAATAATAATTTCGGTTAGTTGCAGGCGGTTGTAATAATTTCGCGATAAAAAAAAATTTCGGTTAGTTGCAGTCGATTGTAAGAATTTTGGTTAGTTTCAGTCGATCGTAAGAATTCCGGTTAGTTGCAGGCGATTGTAATAAATTCGCGATAAAAATAATTTTGGTTAGTTGCAGTCGATTGCAATAAATTCGCGATATCAATAATTTGGCCTACCTGCAGTCGATTCTACTAATTTCGGTCATTCGAAGTCAATGGTAACATGATCAATATATCCATCAAACATAGACCCAGACTCGCACGCTTCAATAACAGAATAAGCTTAAGAATAAGGGATTTCTATGTCCCTAGAGGGATTTCTATGTCCCTAGAGGGATTTCTAGGTCCCTAGAGGGATTTCTAGGTCCCTAGAGAGAGAGATTTCTATGTCCCTAGAGGGATTTCTATGTGCCTAGAGAGATTTCTATGTCGCTAGAGGGATTTCTAGGTCCCTAGAGGGATTTCTAGGTCCCTAGAGGGATAGATTTCTATGTCCCTAGAGGGATTTCTATGTCCCTAGAGAGATTTCTAGGTCCCTAGAGGGATTTCTATGTCGCTAGAGGGATTTCTAGGTCCCTAGAGGGATAGATTTCTAGGTCCCTAAAGGGATTTCAATGTCCCTAGAGGGATTTCTAGGTCCCTAGAGGGATTTCTATGTCCCTAGAAGGATAGATTTCTATGTCCCTAGAGGGATTTTTATGTCCCTAGAGGGATTTCTATGTCCCAAGAGGGATTTCTATGTCCCTAGAGGGATAGATTTCTATGTCCCTAGAGGGATTTCTAGGTCCCTAGAGGGATTTCTAGGTCCCTAGAGAGAGAGATTTCTATGTCCCTAGAGGGATTTCTATGTCGCTAGAGGGATTTCTATGTCGCTAGAGAGATTTCTAGGTCCCTAGAGGGATTTCTATGTCGCTAGAGGGATAGATTTCTATGTCCCTAGAGGGATTTCTATGTCCCTAGAGGGATTTCTAGGTCCCAAGAGGGATTTCTATGTCCCTAGAGGGATAGATTTCTATGTCCCTAGAGGGATTTCTATGTCCCTAGAGGGATAGATTTCTATGTCCCTAGAGGGATTTCTATGTCCCTAGAGGGATTTCTAGGTCCCTAGAGGGAACTCTAGGTCCCTAGAGGGATTTCTATGTCCCTAGAGGGATTTCTATGTCCCTAGAGGAATTTCTATGTCCCTAGAGGGATAGATTTCTATGTCCCTAGAGGGATTTCTATGTCCCTAGAGAGATTTCTAGGTCCCTAGAGGGATTTCTATGTCGCTAGAGGGATTTCTAGGTCCCTAGAGGGATAGATTTCTAGGTCCCTAGAGGGATTTCAATGTCCCTAGAGGGATTTCTAGGTCCCTAGAGGGATTTCTAGGTCCCTAGAGGGATTTCTATGTCCCTAGAGGGATAGATTTCTATGTCCCTAGAGGGATTTCTAGGTCCCTAGAGGGATTTCTATGTCCCTAGAGGGATAGATTTCTATGTCCCTAGAGGGATTTCTATGTCCCTAGAGGGATTTCTATGTCCCTAGAGGGATTTCTAGGTCCCAAGAGGGATTTCTATGTCCCTAGAGGGATAGATTTCTATGTCCCTAGAGGGATTTCTATGTCCCTAGAGGGATAGATTTCTATGTCCCTAGAGGGATTTCAATGTCCCTAGAGGGATTTCTAGGTCCCTAGAGGGATAGATTTCTATGTCCCTAGAGGGATTTCTATGTCCCTAGAGGGATTTCTAGGTCCCAAGAGGGATTTCTATGTCCCTAGAGGGATAGATTTCTATGTCCCTAGAGGGATTTCTATGTCCCTAGAGGGATTTCTAGGTCCCTAGAGGGATTTCTAGGTCCCTAGAGGGATTTCTAGGTCCCTAGAGGGATTTCTAGGTCCCTAGAGGGATAGATTTCTATGTCCCTAGAGGGATTTCTATGTCCCTAGAGGGATTTCTAGGTCCCTAGAGGGATTTCTATGTCCCTAGAGGGATAGATTTGTATGTCCCTAGAGGGATTTCTATGTCCCTAGAGGGATTTCTATGTCCCTAGAGGGATAGATTTCTATGTCGCTAGAGGGATTTCTATGTCGCTAGAGAGATTTCTAGGTCCCTAGAGGGATAGATTTCTATGTCCCTAGAGGGATTTCTAGGTCCCTAGAGGGATAGATTTCTAGGTCCCTAGAGGGATAGATTTCTATGTCCCTAGAGGGATTTCTATGTCCCTAGAGGGATTTCTATGTCCCTAGAGGGATTTCTATGTCCCTAGAGGGATTTCTATGTCCCTAGAGGGATTTCTAGGTCCCTAGAGGGATTTCTAGGTCCCTAGAGAGAGAGATTTCTATGTCCCTAGAGGGATTTCTATGTCGCTAGAGGGATTTCTATGTCGCTAGAGAGATTTCTAGGTCCCTAGAGGGATTTCTATGTCGCTAGAGGGATTTCTAGGTCCCTAGAGGGATAGATTTCTATGTCCCTAGAGGGATTCTATGTCCCTAGAGAGATTTCTAGGTCCCTAGAGGGATTTCTATGTCGCTAGAGGGATTTCTATGTCCCTAGAGGGATTTCTATGTCCCTAGAGAGATTTCTATGTCCCTAGAGGGATTTCTAGGTCCCTAGAGAGAGAGATTTCTATGTCCCTAGAGGGATTTCTATGTCCCTAGAGAGATTTCTATGTCGCTAGAGGGATTTCTAGGTCCCTAGAGGGATTTCTAGGTCCCTAGAGGGATAGATTTCTATGTCCCTAGAGAGATTTCTAGGTCTCTAGAGGGATTTCTATGTCGCTAGAGGGATTTCTAGGTCCCTAGAGGGATAGATTTCTAGGTCCCTAAAGGGATTTCAATGTCCCTAGAGGGATTTCTAGGTCCCTAGAGGGATTTCTATGTCCCTAGAAGGATAGATTTCTATGTCCCTAGAGGGATTTCTATGTCCCTAGAGGGATTTCTATGTCCCAAGAGGGATTTCTATGTCCCTAGAGGGATAGATTTCTATGTCCCTAGAGGGATTTCTAGGTCCCTAGAGGGATTTCTAGGTCCCTAGAGAGAGAGATTTCTATGTCCCTAGAGGGATTTCTATGTCGCTAGAGGGATATCTATGTCGCTAGAGAGATTTCTAGGTCCCTAGAGGGATTTCTATGTCGCTAGAGGGATAGATTTCTATGTCCCTAGAGGGATTTCTATGTCCCTAGAGGGATTTCTAGGTCCCAAGAGGGATTTCTATGTCCCTAGAGGGATAGATTTCTATGTCCCTAGAGGGATTTCTATGTCCCTAGAGGGATAGATTTCTATGTCCCTAGAGGGATTTCTATGTCCCTAGAGGGATTTCTAGGTCCCTAGAGGGATTTCTAGGTAGCTAGAGGGATTTCTATGTCCCTAGAGGGATTTCTATGTCCCTAGAGGAATTTCTATGTCCCTAGAGGGATAGATTTCTATGTCCCTAGAGGGATTTCTATGTCCCTAGAGAGATTTCTAGGTCCCTAGAGGGATTTCTATGTCGCTAGAGGGATTTCTAGGTCCCTAGAGGGATAGATTTCTAGGTCCCTAGAGGGATTTCAATGTCCCTAGAGGGATTTCTAGGTCCCTAGAGGGATTTCTAGGTCCCTAGAGGGATTTCTATGTCCCTAGAGGGATAGATTTCTATGTCCCTAGAGGGATTTCTAGGTCCCTAGAGGGATTTCTATGTCCCTAGAGGGATAGATTTCTATGTCCCTAGAGGGATTTCTATGTCCCTAGAGGGATTTCTATGTCCCTAGAGGGATTTCTAGGTCCCAAGAGGGATTTCTATGTCCCTAGAGGGATAGATTTCTATGTCCCTAGAGGGATTTCTATGTCCCTAGAGGGATAGATTTCTATGTCCCTAGAGGGATTTCAATGTCCCTAGAGGGATTTCTAGGTCCCTAGAGGGATAGATTTCTATGTCCCTAGAGGGATTTCTATGTCCCTAGAGGGATTTCTAGGTCCCAAGAGGGATTTCTATGTCCCTAGAGGGATAGATTTCTATGTCCCTAGAGGGATTTCTATGTCCCTAGAGGGATTTCTAGGTCCCTAGAGGGATTTCTAGGTCCCTAGAGGGATAGATTTTTATGTCCCTAGAGGGATTTCTAGGTCCCTAGAGGGATTTCTATGTCCCTAGAGGGATAGATTTGTATGTCCCTAGAGGGATTTCTATGTCCCTAGAGGGATTTCTATGTCCCTAGAGGGATAGATTTCTATGTCGCTAGAGGGATTTCTATGTCGCTAGAGAGATTTCTAGGTCCCTAGAGGGATAGATTTCTATGTCCCTAGAAGGATTTCTAGGTCCCTAGAGGGATAGATTTCTAGGTCCCTAGAGGGATAGATTTCTATGTCCCTAGAGGGATTTCTATGTCCCTAGAGGGATTTCTATGTCCCTAGAGGGATTTCTATGTCCCTAGAGGGATTTCTATGTCCCTAGAGGGATTTCTAGGTCCCTAGAGGGATTTCTAGGTCCCTAGAGAGAGAGATTTCTATGTCCCTAGAGGGATTTCTATGTCGCTAGAGGGATTTCTATGTCGCTAGAGAGATTTCTAGATCCCTAGAGGGATTTCTATGTCGCTAGAGGGATTTCTAGGTCCCTAGAGGGATAGATTTCTATGTCCCTAGAGGGATTTCTATGTCCCTAGAGAGATTTCTAGGTCCCTAGAGGGATTTCTATGTCGCTAGAGGGATTTCTAGGTCCCTAGAGGGATAGATTTCTAGGTCCCTAGAGGGATTTCAATGTGCCTAGAGGGATTTCTAGGTCCCTAGAGGGATTTCTATGTCCCTAGAGGGATAGATTTCTATGTCCCTAGAGGGATTTCTATGTCCCTAGAGGGATTTCTATGTCCCTAGAGGGATAGATTTCTATGTCCCTAGAGGGATTTCTATGTCCCTAGAGGGATTTCTATGTCGCTAGAGGGATTTCTATGTCGCTAGAGGGATTTCTAGGTCCCTAGAGGGATAGATTTCTATGTCCCTAGAGGGATTTCTATGTCCCTAGAGAGATTTCTAGGTCCCTAGAGGGATTTCTATGTCGCTAGAGGGATTTCTAGGTCCCTAGAGGGATAGATTTCTAGGTCCCTAGAGGGATTTCAATGTCCCTAGAGGGATTTCTAGGTCCCTAGAGGGATTTCTATGTCCCTAGAGGGATAGATTTCTATGTCCCTAGAGGGATTTCTAGGTCCCTAGAGGGATTTCTATGTCCCTAGAGGGATAGATTTCTATGTCCCTAGAGGGATTTCTAGGTCCCAAGATGGATTTCTATGTCCCTAGAGGGATAGATTTCTATGTCCCTAGAGGGATTTCTATGTCCCTAGAGGGATAGATTTCTATGTCCCTAGAGGGATTTCTATGTCCCTAGAGGGATTTCTAGGTCCCTAGAGAGATTTCTAGGTCCCAAGAGGGATTTCTATGTCCCTAGAGGGATAGATTTCTATGTCCCTAGAGGGATTTCTATGTCCCTAGAGGGATAGATTTCTATGTCCCTAGAGGGATTTCTATGTCCCTAGAGGGATTTCTATGTCCCTAGAGGGATTTCTAGGTCCCTAGAGGGAATTCTAGGTCCCTAGAGGGATTTCTAGGTCCCTAGAGGGATTTCTAGGTCCCTAGAGGGATTTCTATGTCCCTAGAGAGATTTCTAGGTCCCTAGAGGGATTTCTTTGTCGCTAGAGGGATTTCTAGGTCCCTAGAGGGATA